>CM042476.1:67976083-68627333 GCA_023621385.1 Quercus gilva
TCATAATCTTACGTGAGATGCAAACGAACACATCTACACATCTTAATCCTTGTATTGCATATATTAGAAGTTTAGAACGCTAAGTAAGTTTAGGATTTAACATACTATAAAACCTTCAATGAGCTTATTATAAAACACAAAACTTAATAGAAGTGATGTTAGCCACCAAGAAATTTATGCTGTGGATTTAGGTCTCAATGGTCTATACTCTATATTCAAACAACATTAATTCCCTATATTCTCTCCCTCTGTTTCTGTACCTTATTTTTTATTTTATTTTATTTTTCATTTATTCTCATATACTTTGTCATGATGTAAAAGATATGTCTCACATTTTTACATGGTACTTGAGTTATATTTTATCTTAATCTATTTCTTGACAAAATTAAATGGTTACATCTTAATATATTTTTAACCGAAATAATGTTAGAAATTACAATATGAAGAAAATATAAAAGTAGTTGATAGATTCTTTTATGATTTTGATATATAATTATACAATAACTCTAATGATATGATATTTTTCACTATTGTTTTTTCATAACTATTAAAGTGGTAGGTTGTAATTGTCATACAATAAATGAAACCAATAATAATGATAGTCTCATACGAAAATAATATTATACTAATCATAAATGATACCTTAAAAAATTGTGAAATATACCATTATTGATAATTTAACACAATTGAATTATGCAGCAGAAGGCTATTGAAATAAAAACCATCAGTAACATAGTAAACATAGGAATTTCTTCTTTTATTTTAATTTATTTTTTCTATTTTAAAAGGATAGTTAAGAGGAAACTGGGGGATTTGGCGTATAAAGAAATATAAAAAGAGTAATGTGTATGCGTAGTCAATTCCAATATAAACGTGCCATCCAAACAGCTGCAATGCAATGCCCAATTATTTACATCAACCGTGTAGGCTAAGTAATGTACATATATATTATAAGAATGATCTCAAGCATACATAGTAATGCAATTCTAATTAGTAATGACTAATGAGAGAATAATCATGACTTCTAAAGTTGTTTTTAACGTATTATATACAACGTGCTTTTCAAAGTTTGACGCATTCCACTTGATTTTAGAAGATAACTCTTTAATAGAAAAGAAGAATAAAATCTTATTTACCAGATTCTTTTGGTTTTTTCAGCAGACACATATTTACTTGTTATAGTGCATTCCACTAATTTATTAGTGGTGATCAATTACTTTTTATTCTACTTTATGTTTTGCTAGACTAATTATCAGGTATCGGACTCTTCCTGAATCCTTGGGTAGGATATTCTCATCTCTACATTGATAATTATACTCTATAATAATAAGTAAAAAACTGAAGATATTACACACTTGCTACTGCATAACTACCGTATACACACTGCTATATAAATGGATTAAAATCATGTTCTCAAAGCACGATTTGAAAGGAAGTGTATACAGTAGCGAATGTGTAATACAATAGTGAGTACGTAAAATGTAGTTGAAGAACAAAAATCAATGTATAAATATAGGGTCCTTTTCCTATTTCCTAACTTGCAACTCTCGCTCTTTGTTCGTTGCTTCCATTACTTAATGAATTCGTTTAATTGGTTATCTGCTTTGCTAAGCCAAACTTAATTAATTCGTTACTAGTAGTGATGCTGAATGGTTAGTGAGGAAATAGTGGCCTAAATCAAATGCATAAATAAGGCCGTTAAGTAGACATGGAAGAGAAGCTAATAATGTTTTCTGTTCTTGCTATAATTGATATCCGCTTTGAGGGAAGAATCTTGTCTTGTACCTTGCCTTTTGGTTCCTAAGTTACATATACATGCTCAGTTTATTTAGCCAAAAAAGACATGGAAGATGGGATCTTAATGGGATCTTTAATTCTTTATCCTTCAGATGGCAAGGCATCTATTTCCTTTAGTATCATGATTTTGTGGCAAAAGGTGAGATAACATATACTATAACATTATCATTTCTGGTTAAGCATAATCATGGATCATTGTTTATAAAATTATTGAAAACTATATGCTATCCATCCATAATTAATTTATATATTACAGTCATATTGATATGTCTCCCAGATGGTCTTTTAACAAAATAAATGCCAAGAGTAAAGGATGGAATGAATATGACACATTTGATGAAGGAAAAATGTTACAAGTTATTACAAATTGATATGTAACAATTATTTTGTGATTGGTGTTATATTAATAAGAGATAATATTAAAAAAAAAATTTGTAGAAAACAATATGATAATATTAGATGAATGTTTGAATGGTCTTCTGTGATTGGTGATATATCTAGGGATGAACTAATGCTAGTCTCGCATAATTTATAAAAATATTCTTTCCTATTATATGTAATTATTAAAAAATTCAAAGATTCAGTCGAGTGGTTCCCCCAAATATGTGAGTTAAAAGAATGGGGCTTTTTAAATAAATTATTAAAAAAAAAATTGGCTAATTGGTATTCTAGCTATAAAATCTGACTAGATTCATCAGACACATTCTTATATCGCATTCAACTAGCTTTTCAATTTATTTGTTTTTTTCTTTGACCCATCTCATATAAAACTGGTTTATTAGTGGTGATCAATTACTTTTTATTCTATTTTATATATGTTTTGCTAGACTAATAATAATAGGGTATTGAATTCTTTTTAACCCTTGGTAGGAAATTCTCATCTCTACATCTAATTATTTCTTATAATAACTAAATAAAACCTGAAAATATAAAAGTTTGGACAAAATTTAGTTATAAACTTAGTTGTATCCTAACACTTTAACCTTACTCAATATATTTTTATTAAATGAGAATTTTAACAAATCCATTATTGAATTACATTTTCTTCTTATATCCCCAGTACTTGCAAAATTTTCAAAAAACACTAAAGATTAATATGTATGTCATTAATCAATTGTTTAAATAGCAAGTTTTTGTAAATATAAAATTATGCATAAAAATAATTTTATGGATCATAGAGTAAATAACATCCGATTGATGGAACAAAATTTGACATGTGTGTTAAGAATATAAATAACATGTTATCTAATTATTAAATTTTCAAAATATGTAGCAATGCTAATTTTATTTAAAGGAAATTGAAGTATTAGGTTACAAAAAAGTTTGAAGACACACTTTATCCTAAAATTTTTAATCTCACAAATTTATTCTTTAATTAACAAGATCATGACTGGATGGGGTGTACTAAAAATTCGGATTTCTATAGCTATTTGGTAGAATCATATAAACTTTCTTTAGTTGAGCAAATAATTTTTGCATATAAAAAGCTGTTCATACTATATAATTATAATTTTGTTGAACCACATTATACATGTAGCTTGAAGAACAAAATAAACTTATAAATATAAAGGTTCCTTTTCTATTTGGTATTTTTTTTTTTTTGGGGTAGTATCTGTGTTAAGTTGCACTAACTCTGACGACTTTGTTCCTTGATTCCACTACTTAATTGGCAATTTGTGCTTTCATTAATGCTTTCAGTATATATCTATTTGGAAACAATATTTGGCCTTTATCTGCATGGATTGTTCAATTTTGCTAGTGGTGCAATATATATATATATATATAATATTTTTGAGAAGCAATTGATGCAAAATAATTAGTTATTGAAAAAGGAGCTATTAAATTGAAAGATGTTCTTATTTTCAATTTCTAAAAGATAGCATTATTTTATGACCGCCTTATAGAGTTCCCACAGCTTTATCTAATTTTTCCCAATTATGAAACTATTACAATAAGGTAGCACTGAGTTCCTGTGAAAGTTATGATTTAAAAACTATGAAACTTTTAGTTTTGATTTTAAGTAAAAGATTTGACGGTTCAACAGATATGCTCTAGTTCATAATTGACTGGAGGCGTCAGTACTGAATCTATTTTAGATTTACGTAGAATAATATCATGGGAGGAGCTTGTGTCCAGTGAAAATTTTCATTGGACACGGCAGGATTTGGACACGTATACAAGAGTGGACATGTGTTCAAGATCTAACGTGTCCAGTGAAAACTTTCACTGGACACAAGCCGGACCCTAGTGATGGTGTTGGAGAAAAAGCCATCTCCCAGTCTCGTCCACATACGTCGTCCAAAGAAGGAAAGAATAGGGCACGACCAGCAAACCTCGTCTATCCCCAGTAAAGGACGGACGAGGTGCCCTACTAAGCCTCGTCCGTCTTAAATAAAGGACGGACGAGGCTTCGTCTGTCTTTAATGAAGGACGGACGGGGACTCATCCGTCCTTGATGACAGATGAGGATGAGAGGTCTTGGCAAAGTTAGTTTTACCTATGAACCGAGGCCTCCACAAGCCAAGAGGAGGCATTGTTCTAGATAAAATAACTACCATTGAAGTTATTTAAGTTACCTCCGGCTTCAACAAATTTCTGAACAGAAGAAACGTTTGATAGAGTAAATAACCGTTCAACGTGCACTATATAAACATTTCTCTATGAAGAGGTAAGGGACACTTTTTTTTGCCTAACGAAAAAGTTCTCAGAAATATTTTCTCTTTTCAACTTCTACTCACTGACTTTACCATCGGAGGATCTTTGACCGGGTCCCCACCGGTCACCTTTGATTGTCTTTCTCTTCTTTTCAAGCCCAACAACAGAATCCAGATTGTTTGACCCATTGATAAATCAAGGAATCATCAGTTGGCTCTGTCTGTGGGGAAAGTCTACATCATTATAATTGTTATACAATTTGTTTTCCCAAGATAAAAGGGTAATGGTCCGGACTAGATCGAGGGCTACCAGTCCTGCTCACGAAGAAAGCAGGGATGCGTCAAGTAACCCTCACCGCGATCGCCAATCTGCACTAGTTATGCAGGCATCTTCTGTTCAACACATGCATTCTATGGCGGTCGCGATGGCGGAGTTGACTCGCCCAGACCAAGAACTACAGAGGAAGATTAACTTGAGAAGGCAGACATATGAAGAGCATGAAGATGGAGGACAGACTCAGAATCAAGAAGACAGGGAGAATGTTCAACATGGAAGTCAATCAAGGGGTACCACTTCACAAAGGGTACCTCATTTGGAGAAGGAGATGGATCAGATGAGGAAAGCCATGGACGAAATGAAGGAGAATATGAGGAGGGCAAACCCAGTAGAGGATTTGGTTCATAGAACTGATTCTCCCTTTACGGCTTCCATCAATGGTCATCCCCTACCACCAAAATTTAAAATGCCTTCTTTAGATTCGTATGATGGGAATCGAGATCCTTTTGACCACATTGCCACCTTCAAAACCACTATGCATCTTCAAGGGGTTCCAGATGAAATCATGTGTAGAGCCTTTCCTACCACTCTCAAAGGTCCTGCCAGAGTGTGGTTCAGCAAATTACCCCCAAACTCAGTAAGTTCTTTCAAAGAATTAAGCAAGTTGTTTGTCAATAACTTTATAGGGGGTCAGCGACACAAGCGTTCTACTTCCAGTCTGTTAACAATAGAACAGGGGGAAAATGAGAGTTTGCGATCGTTTATCACTCGATTCAATAGGGAAGCCTTGACAGTTGACGAGATGGACGACAAATTACTGTTAGCAGCTTTCCACAACGGAGTCCATTCGGATTTGTTCATCCATAAACTCTATCAGCAAGAGCCACAAACCATGGCAGAGCTCGTCCATTCAACTCAAAACTTCATGAACGCGGAAGATGCGATTATAGCTAAGAAAAGGAAGAGGACGGAGAAAATGGAGACAAGTCGTCACCCAGAACAAGGACCTCGTCCAAAGAAGGGACGGACGGACGACAGAAAAGACCGGGACAAGAAGACAGGTCCATTAGCACACAACTAGCAATATACTCCGTTAAATGTGCCACTTGAACAAGTCCTTATGCAAATCAAGGACGAGCCTTCCTTGAAGTGGCCGGAAAAGATGAAGGGAGATCCCAATAAGTGCAATAAGAATAAGTATTGTCGCTTTCACAAAGACCACGGACATGACACGGACGAGTGCTTTGATTTAAAGCAGCAGATTGAGAATCTTATAAGGCAAGGCAAGTTGAGAAACTTCCTCGGACGAGACCACAAGGACAAGAGATTGAAAGGAAAAGCAGAAGAATCACCGCGACCACCCCTCGGAGAGATCAAAGTTATCGTTGGTGGATGTTCAACGGGCCAATCGTCCAAGTCAAGGAAAGCATACCTGAAAGTAGTACAGAGCGTCCAACTCTCTGGACGACCACCAAGGGAGAAGTCCACAGTCGAACAGGTGATCACTTTCACGGACGAGGATACTGATAGAATTCACCACCCTCATGATGACGTTATTGTTATTACCGTGCGTATTGCCAGTTACACAACTAGGAGAGTGCTGATAGATAATGAAAGCTCGACAGACATCCTATGTTATCCAGCTTTCCAACAAATGAGGGTTGGACGAGACCAACTTCATCCAGTGCAATCGCCTTTAGTAGGTTTCGGAGGAATTAAAGTACAGCTTGTGGGCACTGTTACATTGCCCGTAGTGGTGAGGGTACACCCACAACAGTTAATCACAGATGTGAATTTTTTGGTAGCAGATTGCTCGTCCTCTTACAATGCTATAATTGGGAGACCAACTTTAAACAAGTGGAAAGCGGTCACATCTACCTACCACTTGTCAGTCAAATTTCCAACAGAGCATGGAGTAGGACAAGTGCAAGGAGATCAACTAGCAGCGAGAGAATGTTACCTGGCCATGCTGGCCATGGACGAGCAAGTCCAGACCATGAATATTGAAGAAAAGAAAGTTGTGGCAGAACCCATGGAAGCGTTGGAAGATATTCCCTTAGATGAAAATAACCCTGAGAGATGTACCAGGGTTAGAGTAGATCTAGAAGCGAAGATTAAGAAAGACCTCATTTGTTTTTTAAAAAGGAACAGATATGTGTTTGCGTGGAGTCATGAAGATATGCCGAGTATAGATCCTAACGTCATTACCCACCGTCTGAGTGTATGCCCTTCCTCCAAGCCAGTGCGACAAAAGAAGAGGGTGTTCACCCCTGAGAGAGATAATGTTGTTAAGGAGGAAGTTCAGAAGTTACTTGTGGCGAAGTTCATTCGAGAGGTATACTATCCTGACTGGTTAGCCAATGTAGTCATGGTCAAGAAGGCGAACGACAAATGGAGAATGTGTGTTGATTTCACTGATTTAAACAAGACTTGTCCTAAGGACAGTTACCCGTTGCCGCACATCAATTAGTTGGTGGATTCTACCGCAGGCCACAAGTTGCTCAGTTTTCTGGATGCTTTCTCTGGTTATAATCAGATTAGGATGGATGAAGCAGACCAAGAGAAGACGTCCTTTATCACCAGATAGGGACTATTTTGTTATGAAGTGATGCCCTTCGGTTTGAAAAATGCTGGAGCAACATACCAACGACTGGTCAATCACATGTTTCGTCCACAGATCAGGCGGAATATGGAAGTCTACATCGATGATATGTTGGTAAAAACTCAAGACGAGGAGAGGCATCTAGATGACTTGCAGGAAACATTTGACACACTGAGGCAATATCAAATGAAGTTGAACCCTAACAAATGTGCTTTCGGAGTATCATCAGGGAAATTCCTAGGATTTATGGTCTCCTACAGAGGAATTGAAGCAAACCCTAATAAAATTCAAGCAATATTGGATATGAAGCCTCCGTGCAGTGTTAAAGAAGTCCAGTCTCTCACCGGACGAGTTGCCGCCCTTAACAGGTTTGTTTCTAAAGCTACTGACAAATGTTTACCATTTTTCAAGGTTCTTAAAAAAGCATTTGAGTGGACCGACGAGTGTCAGAAAGTTTTTGAAGATTTGAAGATATATCTCACTAAAGCCCCATTGTTGAGCCCGTCCGTGCAAGGAGAAGAGTTGTACTTATATTTAGCAGTCACCTCACACGCAGTAAGTTCAGCACTAGTGAAGGAAGAGGGCAAGATACAAAAACCTGTATACTATACCAGTAAAGCATTGAGAGGAGTAGAGGAACGATACCCGTTAATGGAAAAATTGGCTTTTGCACTGATAACAGCCTCCAGAAAACTAAGGCATTATTTTCAAGCTCATGTCATTAACGTCATGACGGATCACCCACTTGAGAAGGCAATGAACAAGTTGGAGGCTGCAGAACGATTGATCCAGTGGGCTGTCGAACTCAGTGAGTTTGATATCAGATATCAACCAAGACTCGCCATAAAAGCTCAAGCTCTGGCAGATTTCATAGCAGAGTTTATCCCGAGTTATAATGAATTGGTTGAAGTGGAGGATGAGAAAAAATGGATTATTTATGTGGATGGTTTGTCTACACAATACGCAGGAGGAATAGGTGTAGTCCTACAATCCCTAGAAGGAGATAAGTTGAAATATAAATTTCTGCTGTAGTATCAAACGACAAATAATGAAGTTGAGTATGAAGCCCTCCTTAAAGGGCTGAAGTTGGCCAAGTCTGTAGAGGCAAGGTCAATCCTCGTCTTGGGGGATTCTCTATTGATCATGGGTCAAGTAAATGGGATGTTTGAGGCTAAAGAAGACCGGATGAAGAAGTACCTTCATAGAGTAATGCACCTAATGAAAAAGTTCAAAAAAGCTGACTTTGTCCAAATCCCAAGGAAGGAGAATATGGAGGCTGACACCTTAGCGAAAGAAGCCTCGTCGAACGAAGCTATAGATGAGTTTGACGAGATTCAATACATACCAAGTGTAGATATCCCAGAAATACTTCCAGTACAGAGTGGAGGAAACTGGATGACCCAAATTCTGTCATATTTGAAGGAAGGACGGCTCCCAAGAGAGAAGGACGAAGCTAGAAAGCTAAAGGTAAGATCGGCCAAATACGTCCTAATGAACGAAGTGCTATACAAGAGAGGTTTCTCTCAACCTTATCTTAGATGTCTAGCTCCCGACGAGGCGAACTACGTGTTGAGAGAAGTCCATGAAGGAGCATGTGGTAATCATTCAGGAGCTCGGTCACTAGTCCATAAGATCATCCGTGCAGGATACTACTGGCCAAACATGCAAGCTGATGCTAAAGCATATGTCAAAGCCTGCGATTAATGCCAGCGATTCAGTAATGTTCCCAGACAACCATCGGAGTATCTTACCCCAATGACAGCCCATGGCCTTTTGCGCAATAGGGGCTAGACATCTTGGGTCTGTTTCCATTGGGCACGAGGCAAATGAAATTTTTGGTGGTTGGCATCGATTATTTCACCAAATGGGTGGAAGCAGAGCCCTTAACTAATATCATGCAACAGAATGTCAAGAATTTTGTGTGGAAGAGCATTGTGTGCAGATTTGGGGTACCCAGAGTATTGATATCAGACAACGGAGGACAATTCGATAATGCCCTTTTCAAAGACTTCTGTAAACACTTTGGAATTCAAAATCACTACTCCTCACCCACCCTCCCCAAGCAAATGGCCAAGCTGAAGTTGCAAACCGATCCTTGTTGAAAATCATCAAGACTCGACTTGAGGGGGCCAAGGGAGTATGGCCTGATGAGTTACCAGGTGTTTTGTGGGCATACCGGACAACAGCGAGAACCCCAACGGGAGAAACCCCTTTCAAGCTTGCATACGGGACCGAAGCAGTCATACCTGCATATGTGCATATGGCCAACCATAGAGTAATGACATATCAGAGCAAGGATGACGAGGAACAACTTCATCTAAGCCTTGATCTAATTGATGAGGTGAGGGCAAATGCAGAGCAAAGAGCAGCGAGATACAAGAACCTCATGGCTAAGCAGCATGATGCAATGGTAAAACCAAGGCGCTTCAACATAGGAGATCTCGTCCTAAGAAGGGTTTCCTTAGCAACCAAGAATCCTGCTCATGGGAAATTGGGTCCTAATTGGGAAGGTCCCTATAGAGTTGTTAATTTTAAAAGGCAAGGATCCTACTACTTGGAAACCCTAGACGGGAGGAAATTAAAGCATCCTTAAAATGTTGAGCACCTGAGAAGGTATTACCAGTGAAGCATAGGCCTGGATGAACTTCGTGGACGACAGTTAACCTGAACGAGACCAACTCTAATTAGGGTTACTTTGTTTTTTATATATAAATAGTTTGTTGTTATTATGATGTGTGGTTATGGACAAAGTTATGGATTTGCTTGTATTTGTTTAACTCCTAAAGGCACCAGCTCATAAGCATGTGCCTCGTCTGTGAACAATATTTATGCAATGTACATAGTATTGTGTGAATTCCTAATTTCCATACTGCTGTTCAAATTAACCCATGAGAAGGCTGAAAAGCCAAAGACGAGACAATTCTCTAGACGAGAAGATGTAACGTCAATTAAACTTTCCTAAGGGAAAAGCAAAGTCAAGGCACTCTCGTCCAAATAATTGGACGAGGCATAGCCTATGCCTACAAATCACAAAAGCCCTTAGGCATACTCGTCCATATAATGAACGAGGTAAGGAATGCTACCCGTTCAATCACGGACGAGAAAATGCGTGGACGAGTGTTTTTCAAGGCACCTACTAAAGCGTCAGCCCATGGACGAGCTAAGTGCGAGATCTTATCCTCATTAGACATGAGAATTAACTATGTCTAAAGACGAGTAAGGCTGACAATTGCCATTTTACAAAAACGAATCACACTTAAAGAGATTCCAATTGAAAATGGTAAAAGTATAAGTAAAAAGTATATATATACATAGACGAGTGAACGAATGCAAAAATAAAAGATCTCATCCATACATAAAGAAAAAACAGCATTCATTTAGTTGTTTAAGGGCGGACAACCAACGTCCAAACACCCTTTAAAATAACTGTTTAAGAACTCGTCCCAAAACCATGGACGAGATAATTGTATTTGAAGTTGCATTAAAAAGGTCCTAAACAATGGACCAAATGGATAACAAAAGAAAGGATAAAAAAAAAAAAAAAAAAAAAAAAAAAAAAAAACAAGGTAAACATTTGCTAAGACGGAGGGGCATCCACGTTAGAGCCGTCCTGAGCGGGCAATGTGCTTGCATCGTCTTCAATGTTAACGTTCTCAGAGTTGGTCTGGAGAAGGGAGCTCGTAGCAGCATTTAAATTTAGCTTAATGGAGCTAAAGTCCACTTCAGGGAAGTTTTCAGCAGCGTCCATCCTAAAATCCTCAAAGCCTGCTGCGTAGTTGCTGTCCAGTAAGTCCTTAAAGTCTTTGGACGACTGAAATTCAGCAACAGCATTTTCCTTAGCCTTAGAGAGAAGGGTACTCAACTCGTTGTTCTTCTTTTGTAATTTCTCAAGACAAGCATCCTTCTCAATGGCACCAGTTTTCAGCTCCTCGACTTGGCTCTGCAGCTCCTTAACTTCTCCTTTGGCCTTGGATGCCACCTCCGCCCATTTCTTGCTATCGTTCTTCACCTCTTGGATCCTCTTCTCCAGTGAGATCCTCGTCCTATCTAGCTCCGTAGCTTGCCTGGACGCTGCAATGAACTTTGACATTCCCTACAAAAACGATAGACAAAAAGTGGTCAAACGAGGGAAATTTTAAAAAAAAAAAAAAAAGAAAAAAAAAAAGAAGGAGAGACGAGGGAAAAGTGAACACACGTACCTTGAAAAGATCGTGAACACCAGAATGTTCAAAGTCTTTCAAGGACATGTCATAGCATGCAGCTATGTCCTCCTCCAGCACAACTTTCTGAAAACGTTCTCAAGGCACGTCTTCATTCTCAATGAGGTTCATTAGAGCATGTTGAGGCTGAGACGAAGTGGGTCCAGTAACCTTGGACGAGGGAGCTTTGGACGGAGTGGTCTCGGTTGGTGTGGACGAATCCACATCAAAGATCTGGAGGGTCGGCTGAGGAGAAGGAACGTTTGTCTGGACGACTCCCACTTTGGACAACCCCTGCTTGGCTTTCTTACCCCGACGACTGGGAAGATTTCCCAAGTCAAGGTTCTTTGATAATGATTTTCGCTTTTCCCCAGCAGCAGGCTGGCTCCCCTCGTCCACAGTTTCTTTACCTTTGTTCTCCTTTAAAGTTGCCATTCCTGAAAAGCAACTAAAGTTAAACACATAAAAAAAAAATAAAAAAAAATAATAATAAAAAAAGGGATAAGTAAAGTATGACTGTTTTGTTAAGTACAAACTTACATCTACGAATTGTGACCTCGTGTGCGATAGCCTCGTCAGTTGGCTCTGGACCAAGTTTCCACCTGGCAAGACGTCTAAGGTTAACCAAAGAATGAAAGTCCCTTTCAACGTGTAGACGAGCTCTATGGACGCGGTCATGGTAAAGCTTGCTCAAGGTAGGACGTCCAGCAGCTGTAAAACAATAAACAAGTAAAGGTTAAGTACATGTAAAAAAAGAAGAGAGAAGATGATGAATGAAATGAAAATGAATGATGAGAGACGAGAAATAAGAGAAAGGGCATACCTTCAGAACGAAGGTTCCCCAAGTCTCCAACATAAGGGGGAAAAGGATCTCTACCCACGTCCACAGGATTTCCAGCCCAAAAACCGGAGACAAAGATAAACTCCGTCTTCCAGTTTCTGTCAGAGGAGGGTAGAGACTTTATTAACCTACAATTTGCGCCCTTAGCTGTAAATTGGTAGAAACCTAAGGATTGGCTAATTTCCGAGGGTTTATAGCAGAAGAGAAACTCGTCCACAGTGAGAGGACGACTCTCCCCAAATACTTCTCTCCACAAAATCTGCATAGAAATGACTAACCTCCATGCATTGGGATTGAATTGACACACGGCTAAGCCTAACTTCGTAAACAGTTCCCTAGCAAAAGCATTCAAAGGCAACCTCAGCCCACCTAGAAAATAGGCTTCATAGACACCTACTCCAAAACGAGGATTACAGCACCATTCTCCACGGACGGCCAACCTAGGGTTAAGGTCGTCCGGAATTTGGTACCACTTCCTCAAATTATTCAGCCTCTGTTCATCAGTTTTTGAGTTGACACCCACCGCACAACTGTAAACGGTCTCTTCCTCGTCCAAAGGGTTAGACGAGGGAATACTCGTCGAGGTGCCAGCTTGGAGCCCAGAGGCTGCCCTCTCCCTAAGTTGTTCACGAATAACTTCTACAGGAAATCTAGGGACGCCAGAAATATATTCCTCGTCCGTGGAATTCCCCTTACTACTATTGTCAGAGCTATTACTGGAACCACTATAACTAGTGGAGTCATGATACTCGTCTATAGCCTGATCTAAACTATTACCAGACGAGGAATTCATATCTGAAGACATTCTAGGGAAAGCTATTAAGGAAAACCTAAAAATGAGAGGGGAGAGAATACTTGGCTCTAGACGAAAGAAGACTAAGGGCGCAGAAACTTCTAGACAAGGCTTTAGACGAGGAAGGTCAAGGAAGAAAATTTGAGAAAATGTAGAGGGTACCAGAGGGATTCCACTATTTATAGGGAGTGGATTCTAACCTCGTAAATAACACAACCAATCAAAAACTGCCACGTGGCAAGCGTCTTGAAAAAATAAACCGACGGGACTAATCGCCAATAAAATATTGACACATGGCATATTATTCAATTGACACCAGATATGTACGTCTAAAGATGTGTCAATAATTCACCCAATTTGTTGAACGACCCATGTGGACACGGGGCAACTGATGGTGTTGGAGAAAAAGCCATCTCCCAGTCTCGTCCACATACGTTGTCCCAAGAAGGAAAGAATAGGGCACGACCAGCAAACCTCGTTTGTACCCAGTAAAGGACGGACGAGGTGCCCTACTAAGCCTCGTCCGTCTTAAATAAAGGACAGACGAGGCTTTGTCCGTCTTTAATGAAGGACGGACGGGGACTCGTCCGTCCTTGATGACAGATGAGGATGAGAGGTCTTGGCAAAGTTAGTTTTACCTATGAACCGAAGCCTCCACAAGCCAAGAGGAGGCATCGTTCTAGATAAAATAACTACCATTGAAGTTATTTAAGTTACCTCCGACTTCAACGAATTTCTGAACAGAAGAAACGTTTGATAGAGCAAATAACCGTTCAACGTGCACTATATAAACATTTCTCCACGAAGAGGTAAGGGACACTTTTTTTTGCCTAACGAAAAAGTTCTCAGAAATATTTTCTCTTTTCAACTTCTACTCACTGACTTTACCATCGGAGGATCTTTGACCGGGTCCCCACCGGTCACCTTTGATTGTCTTTCTCTTCTTTTCAGGCCCAACAACAGAATCCGGATTGTTTGACCCATTGATAGATCAAGGAATCATCACCTAGTATCATAATTTTCTGAAAGACAAATCTCGCAAAGCGTGGGATGATGTATATAATATATACATACCATATCATTATGATTGCAGGTTACGCATGGATCATTCATCATTGTTTATCATATACTAATTGCTTACTTTATGTTATCCATCTACAATTATATATATTATGGTCACATGGTTATGTCTTCCATACCATATTTTGAAAACCAAAAAAAAAAAAAAAAAAAAAAAAAAAAAAAAAAAAGACTAAAAGAACGACCAGAATTTGAAAGAATATGACACATTTAATAAAGAAAAAATATTTTAATAAAAAAAAATGCTACGTCGATAATATTTTTACTGACAATTTATAGACGAGAAGATTATCTGATTATGCGTGTGCATTGGTATAACTATAAAGTATGAAAAAACATATATAGGAACTTTATGTGCTCATGGTGCACATAGCTGACCACGTGTGGACGCTACTATAAAATGGGAAATTTTGGCATTTTAACACATAGTGCGGTTCGCACATCGTATAGCTCCTTAAAGTCCTTTGTCTCGACTCTCGAACATAGAATGCATTATACGTAAACTGTGACGAAACCACCTTTGAGACTAAGATGATCAAATTGATAATACCCCCGAACCCACAACTCCTTTATGAAAGTGTATATATATATATATATATATATAAGTTAAAACTAGTTTCTAATATATTTAATGTAATTAAAAAATATATTTGATTTAAAAAAAATGTAGTTAATATTTAAAATTTAAAAAAAAATACTATTTTGATCCCTAATCTTTACCAAAAAAAAAAAAAAAGCTTCCTTAAATTTTAAAAAATTTTGTTTTCATCCTTAAACTTTGTAAACAGTTTTTTTAATTGTTTAGTCACAAAAAAATAGGGATAAAAAAAAAAATCATTAGTTTAAAGATAAAAAAAAAAAATTGGTAAATTTGAAGGACAAAAAAAAAACATTTTAAATAATTTATGTACAAAAAATGAACTTTTTAAAGTTCAAAAATTAAAACAAACTTTTGATAAAGTTCAATAACTAAAATAGTATTTAACCTTTTAAAATTTAAACCTCAAGAAATTGCATCAAATTCTTAATCAAAAATTAAGTTAGCTTAAAGAGACCCCAAAATGGAAATGGCCAATTGGTTAATTTACATCTATGGTCACCTTATAAAACATAAAATAAAAGGCTTATAATATCTTTGGCAAATGTTTTTTTTTTTTTTTTTTTCCCAATTTTTAGTTCTCAAAAGCTAATTTCTATTTTGTAGAAAAAAAAAATTGTTTGGTAACTTAAAATAGACACAAAACAAGAAAGGTTTCCGAATCTCAATTTTCAATGGAAATTGAAATAGCTAATAACCTATTTTCAATTTTGAAAACACAGAGAAGCCAAGTGCACTTAATGACACAGGCTTAGGGTCCATTTAGATACAACTTATTTTGTTGAAAACTGAAAACACTGTAGCAAAATAATTTTTAAATGTGTGAATAGTGCCGTGAGACTTATTTTTAATAAAAAAAGTTGCTAAAAGTGGAGTTTGTATGTCCCATGGACAGTGCATGAGACCCACTGATATGACTAAAAATTAGTTGAAAAGTCAAATAGTGTGGCTACTATTCATGAACAGTGCATGAACAGTAGCTGTAACAGTGTTATTTGTTCCTGAAATACGTGCCAAAAAAAAAAAGAGGAGTAAAACACACAAACGTGGATGCAGAAACGTGTATCCAAATGGATACTTAGAATCCCCTGGCTGAAACCAAAGGCACAATAACAAAGGAATTAAATGGGTTAGACTTTGTTTAATGTATTTGGTTCAAAACCTAGAGTTAAATGAGATTTCGTGTTCAGCTTGTGGTCTTCTTTTTTTGAAAACAGAAAGATACGATGCTTATGTGTTTAGTGAGCTTGTTTTAATCTGGCAACAAATGCATGTACCTTCTAGGCTGTTATGCTGGCATGGAATTGTTTAGACACATCTATTTGCTTTTAATTAATAAAAATATTTTTTTAAATTAGCCTAAAATCTATAATATATTGGTTCATCACTTACTCACTTACTAGGCTCACTCTCCTCTAAAACCTTTTATATATATAATTGGTGTATTTGTGCAAACCTTAAGGTGGAGTATTGTTTCATGAAACGTTTGAGAGGCATTAGCGTAGCCTTTGTGCAAACCTCAAAGGACATTAATTGATGTAAGTTGTCCTTTTTTATCTATATAAAGAGAATTAGCGTAGCCTTTGGCTATAGAGTCTAAGGAAAATTGTTTTGAATTTTAGTAGTACACCTTGATATATGAGTAACATCAAATATATTAGAATAAGCTATTATGATTTCTTAATTTTATATTGTGTCAACCCTGAATTGATGCAGGATTTATTTTTCTTTTTTCTTTTTTCTTCTTTCTTGTAATTTTCATTATTACATGGTGATTTCTGTTTTTTTTTTTGGTACTCTGACCCCTTAAAAGATGAAATCCTAGTTTTGTCCCTTCATCTAAATAATTATTAATTTTAAATAACAAAATATTATGGAAAATACACAATTTTTATAATCAACATATAAAACATGTATCAAACATTTTCTATATTTTTAAAAACTAATTCAATTTGCCAAAAGTATGGTAATTTTATGACGAAAATACAACTTTAGCCCTTACATTTTGAGGTCATAGTCAATTTAGTCCATGTTATTTTCAAGTGGTAGTCAATTCAGTTCCTACCATCAACCCATTAGCGGAAAATACTTACATTGCTAACAGATTACACAATTTTCACACTTGAAGTTGACATAACTAACAAAATAATAACAATAGTTATATTTTATTTTAAAATGCCACATTAACATTTAAATTGAAAAGAAAAAATTAACCAAAAAAAAAAAACATTAATTTTTCAATTTAAAATGTTGAAAAAAAAAATTGTAGTAACCCAGATTTCTTGCACTTTCTCATGGTAGACAAACACAAATACACAAAGAAAATCTCTCTCCATTTTTCTCAATCTAACCCAATATCTAGCACTCTGTGTTTTCTCCTTGATCTAAACAACTATGGCCAGTGCTCATACCCACCACCACTCTAGGCAGTGGTTCACTTGTTTCTCAAGGCAAAACCCCAGTCTCTCTAAAACATTATCTATCTCTTTCTCACTCACTTTTCGATTCTAAACATGGAAAAGCCTCCTTGCTCCACCTAGACACTTGCGGACTACCACCATCGCAGTAGTGGTCTTCGCCTCTTTGCCTAAACCTAGCCTCAGTGAAGATGATGATGAATCCTTAGGAGGATGGAGGGTTTCGATGGTTTATGGGTTTGTTAGGTGAAAAAGTTTTAAATGTTTATGTACTTTGTTTCGTAAACTTGAATTAGACCTAATAATGCTTAAAATCGTTAGTAGGTCTATCACTCAAACCCGCAGTCTTCCATAAAATACGAAGAGTCAAAAAGCTGAAGAATGAAAAAAATACCTTTAGAGTGCACTAGTGTGGTGCTGGCCTAAGTTGATCCTCCGAAGATTAATTCAGAAACTCACAGTAATCTCAATGAACTCAAATGGAAGAGCTTGAAAATTGTGTTTTTCACCTACCTCAAAATAGGGTTGTCTTGGTGTTTATAGGGGTCTGTGATGACCACCTTAACTAAATTATAGGGACTTGGGTTACCCCTCAGCTGACTTGTAGGAGATGGGAGTCATCTCTCAGCTGATTTGTAGGAGATGGGAGTTATCCCTTTGCCAGTAGTTGCATGAATGTAGGAGAGCCTTAGGTGATAGCTAATTTACGAGCATTGCAATGTAGGCTTCGTATGCCCATCTTCACCCGTCTGTCTACGAGGTGACGAACAGATGTCAAGGTCAGGCTTGCAAGTGCTTGCTCATCTATTCTTGTATGTGACAGATGACTTATTAGAGTAGACGTGATAGGTTGCATTAAGTCTTCCAATTTTGACAAGTCAATATTTTCAAAAGACGTAGCTTACATTTGGAAGGTTGACCATGGAGTTAGCTAAAAATTTCCCCATCAAGACCCATGATAATCTTGGATTTGGTCTAATTTTTCAAGGTCTAAAAGTTTTTAGTAAATTTGGTCACTATTTTGGGAACTTAGTCCGACCCATATAATTTTATCACTTAAAATTGTGGATTTTGGTCTTTTTTCTAAAACTTTATCAAGCCCATGATAGTTCTTAGAAGAAAGTTGTTGAATTTTTGGTCCATTTGTTGAACGAGATTGGACAAAATTGGCCTTTGCCCCTTTCTATCAAAATATCCAGCATTTTGCCCCTCTTTTGAAACTAATTAGAGAAATAACCCTCTTTTGAAACTCGATTTTCTCAAAATCGAGTTTTTAAAAAAAAAAAAAAAATTTGGAGCCCTATAGTGGCATTTTAAGGAGCCTATAGTGATGTTTTAAAGGCCTATAGTGGCGTTTTGTAACTCGAGCTACATGAACTCGAGTTATAGGCAATTATTTTTTATTTTTTATTTTTACCTATAACTTGATTTCATGGAGCTCGAGTTACAAAACGCTACTATAGGTCATTAAAACGTCACTATAGGCTCCTTAAAAATGCCATTATAGGGCTTAACTCGATTTTGAGAAAATCGAGTTTCAAAAGAGGGCCATTTCCCTAATTAGTTTCAAAAGAGGGGCAAAATGCTAGATACTTTGATAGAAAGGGGCAAAGGCCAATTTTGTCTAGATCAGACACATGAAATTTTTGAAGTTTAAAGGTTAAAAAGTTGTTGAGTTTAGGATGATTGATTCAGATAACAAGTCAGGATAATCACAAGAGATTGCAAATGTGAGCAGAATCATTAGAGAAAATGCAATCACAAGCCCATTTGGTTACCAAGCAAGTGCAATAAAATCTGGTTTTTCTTTTTCTTTTTCTTTTTTTAAAATTGAAAAAAAAAATCCAATTTAAATGCTAGCATGGCATTTTTTAATAGCAATTAAATTTTTTTTATTAGCCATGTCAACTTCAAATGTGCTAATTGTGTAATCCATTAGCCATGTAGGTTTTTTTTTTTTTTTTCTTAGTGAGTTGATGATAGAGACCAAATCAAGTGCAACTTGAAAATAACATTGATCAAATTGAGTTTTACCAAAATATAGGAACTTAATTAACCGTGATCCCAAAATATATGGACGAAAATAGTATTTTCACCTACTTTTATTGACATTATAATTGTGTCTTATGACAATGGATGTTAATGCCTATAACAATAAAATTATTAAAACCAATCCTTTTTTTTTTCTTTAATTATATGCTTTACTATTTATATTAACACACGCACCTTATCCCCGATCTCCCCCATCACACACAACAGACATTTCATATGGGACAAAAACGATTACACACACCCTTTTACAAACACACTATTACACACATTTTTTGAACTAAATTGTGAGTTAAATTTGAAATCGCATTATCAACTCATGATTTCAGTTCATGATTTGAGTTCGAGGTATTTCGGTCATTTCTTTTAGATTTCGAGGGCACTTCAATCACTTTTTAGATTCTAAGGATTTTTTGTTCAACTTTTTGGTTTCAAGGTCATTTTTTAGGTTTATGGGTATTTTGGTTATTTTGCATGCCTCGGGGGTATTTCAATAATTTTTTAGCCTTCGGAAATATTTTGGTCATTTTTAGGTTTCAGGGTGTGGACACAAGGAGTTTTGGAGTCGCCACCTAGTTTTTGCAATGGTCTAGAAACCATATATATAGCGTTCTTTCGAGGAAGTACCTTTTGATCTTACTACCAGAGAAATGGGTTCGGAGTTTAAGTACGCTCTTAGGAAGGTTTTAGGCACCCAAGATTGCCCAACCCTAAGGTTGGCCTCCCATCATTGTGTCTAACTTCTTAACCTCATTAAAAACATGTTCAATACTTGTATCTATACTCACACACACACTAGCATACATCTAAGCATACAACATGGCATCATTATCCCAAAACACATACCTATCTATCCATAAAGCAAAAGGAAGTCAAACCACACACATATACAAACCCTAGCATTCATCTAGCGTGTAAAAACCCTATCATACATCTAAAACAAGGCAGCAAATTAAACATGGCAACAAGGTATCATGGCAATCACAAATATTATATAAAGCATACAAATGGACATAAACAAACATCCAAGCAACATACATCACCAAATGCATGTTCATATCAATGCATGACTTATCTTTACTTACATTTCAGCGACACAGAACCTATGGCATTAATGCATGAACATGTGGATGGATGGAGTGGCATTAAAATTAAGAAACCCTAATCTAAACATATGATGGCAAATAAACAAACAACCATGTGAAACAGAAACTTTGGAAGCGTAAAAAACACAAAAAAGAAACTGAATAGAACACCATGTGAAAATAAAAGCAAAACAAACAAATAAAAATTAGGGTTTCTGGGTAGTGACTCAAGCATGCAAAAACAGGCCTGCATACGCATAATCAAGCCTGCATGTGCAAGCAAGATTATGCATACGCAAGTTCTTACCTAGAAAACCTAACAACGCAGAAACAGAGCAAAAATTTAAAACAGAAATTCCAACAACCTAATATGCATTTTAAGCATACAAAAACGTAAACCTAATCTAGAAAAGCATATTAAAACATAACCTAACAAACAAACAAAGCAAACAAGGAGATTTAAAGGCAGAAAATAAAAGAAAGGAAAAAGAAAAGTTTAGACTAGATACCTCATACAAAAGCTTTCCAAGCTTGATTTTGACCGTTCCCCTTAATCATGTCTATTCACAAACCAATAAGAAAGTGATTAACAATGTTAAAGTAGAAGGATTGGGGCTAGAAAAGGTCCCAATCAAATAAAATTGACTTGAGGGTGTTTTTTGAAAAACTCCCTTTTGGATTCACTATTTTCTAGTGAATCTTGTATTTTTCTCGTGGAATTTTTGTGTGTTTTGAAATGTACCATGCAAGCCTTTATATAGTGGAAAAAATGGGGTTTGGAACAGCTCCTAGACGATGTGAGATTTATTCCAAACCTCAGTTATTATTACAGAAAACTTGCCTTTTTTATGTCTCTAAAACCCTAGTTGCATACGCAGGAGTGTGCATGTGTATGCGTGCTTTGGCCCATGTACGCATGCTTTGGCCCACATACGTAGGTTGCTGCCCATGCACATGGACTGAGGGCCACTTTGGTCATTTTATTTCCAAAAATAGATTTTTGCTCATTTAAAAGTTATATTTTCCATTTTAACACTCCTCAAGTCAATTTGATATTTGATTGGGCTCTAAACTAGCCTTGGGCCTTAGAGCTTGAGCATCATTAGGGAATGGGAGCCTATGTCGTAAAGGGTACAAAATATAGTGTTTACACGGGGAATTAGTCATTTTTTAGGTTCTTAAGGTATTTCAATCAATTTTATAGGTTTCAGGGGCATTTAAGTCATTTTATAGGTTTTAGGGATATTTCAGTCATTTTTTTAGGTTTAGGGATATTTTGGTTATTTTGGAGCTCCTATGGGTATTTCAATTATTTTTTAGGTTTTCGGTGATATTTTACTCATTTTATAGGTTTACATGTATTTTGGTTTTATTTTGGAGGACTCAGGGGTAATTCGGTCACTTTCAATTTTTAGGTTCATGGGTATTTTGGTCATTTTTAGGTTCCAAGGATATTTCGGTCAATTTTATAGGTTTCGATCCTTTTTTAGATTTAGGGGTTGGTTATTTTGGAGGTAACGAAGGTATTTCAATCATTTTATTAGATTTTGGAGGTATTTTGGTCATTTTTTTAGGTTTTGGGGTTATTTCTGTCATTTTTATATTCTAAGGGTATTTTGATCATTTTTTAGGTTTTGAGGTCATTTTTATCATTTTTTTAAGTTTTAAGGGTCTTTTAATTTTTTTTAGGCTCTAAAGATATTTTGGTAATTTTAGAGGATTTTGGGGGTTATTTTGGTCATTGAACATTTAGGGGCATTTTAATAATTTTTAGATTTAAGAGTATTTTGGTTATTTTAGAGGTTTTAGTGGTATTTTTGTTATATATAATCATTGATTATTAGGTAACTAGGTTTGGTTGGATTTAGGTTATAACTAGTCACTAACCCATGCTATGCACGAAAACCTACCTATTTGTGAGGTAAACTAAAATAATTTTATAAAATCTTAAATTGATTAAGAAACTGCTCCATTGCATGATTTGCTCTTGTATAACTTCAATTTGTGTTACAATTTGATGAAGAAGCCATTGCTTGAACGTGCAATGGCTTACAAACAAATTTTCTACTGCAAAAAAATAACTCAAAAATTTAGATATTAAAACTCCTGAAAGATAAAAAAAAATAAATAAATAAATAAAGAATCAGATGATTCACTGCTTAGAAATTATTGAAACAAAACAAAATATATATGACTAAATAATAAAGAAATATAAGAGAAAGATGGGTTACATTCAAAAGAGTAATCCATGGCTATAATTATTGGAATGAATCAAAAGATTCAGAACCTACAAATTATAAATAATATGTGTGTGTGTGTGTGTGTGTGACTACACAACAAAGAAATATAAGAGTGTTACCATCAAAAGAATAATTTAGATGTTAAAACTTTTGAAATGCCAAAAAAATATTAAAGAATCATAAGATTTACTTCCTATAAATTTTTGAAAAAAAAAAAAAACAAAATGTATATGATTACACAATAGAGAAGTATAAAAGAAAAATTGATTACCTTCAAAAGAATAATACATGGTATAGTCATTGAAATATGCTAAACATGTTCAAATATAACAAAAACTAACACAAATCCAGATGTTAAAACTTCCACAATGCCAAAAAAGATATATAATTAAAGAATAAGTTATTGAAACAATTTAAAATATAAGTCTATTCAAAAGAGAAATTTAAGAAAAAGAAAAAAAAAAGTACTCGAACTCATAAAATAATAAATTTTAAATTTTAACGGCTCTAAACTTTAAATAATGAAAAAAAGAAATCATATACACATGAAAAACCATAAATTTTTTTTTTTTAAACAAAGCAGAGGAAAAAAAAATAATAGAAGAAGAGTTCTTACCTCTACTCGGCTTTAATAGTATTCATTGCTTTTATAGTATTCATGATTAACCTCGCAAATTTGGAGATAAATTATCATTGTTTGAGTTTAAATTGGACTTATTAAAGAGATAGAGTTTTACTCCTTGTTAAGTTTGGATTTTGGTAGTTGATGTCTAAGATTAGCCCTCTTCGGGTTGAAGTTGATATTGTTAATTAAAAAAAGTTAAATAAGTTTGTTTAAAAAATTTATTTGTTAAAAAAAATGATAATGATGTGACAAAATCTGGAGAGGTTAACCTTTCAAAAAAAAAAAAAAAAATCTGGAGAGGTTAATAAAAAGTTAAAGACTTCGATTTTATATATATACTGGATTTGTTTAAACTCAATCTATTCCTATTGCAATGGGTATCTAGACTTTCATTATTATTATTATTATTATTATTATAGTAGATACGTATTTTTTTTAGAAGATTATAGATACGTATTTAATCGGCATTTCAGTATACTTAATGAATATATTTCTAAATAGCAAATCATATCTCAAGCAATCTCTTTTGCTCTGGATGAAAACTAAAACTAATAATAAATAGAGTCTATTGTTTTTTCGTTCTTATTTTGGCGTGAGATTTAATCTGGAAAAATCATAACAATAAACAAAACTAACAATTTTTTTCGTATAAATTAATCAAATTGTAATTCTCCTTATTCTAAAAATCATATACAAATGAAATACCATGAAAAATACATGAAAAATCATAAATAAATAAATATATATATATATATATATATATTTAACAAAGTAGAGGAAAAAAAAATAACCGAAGAAGAGCTCATACTTCTACTCGGCTTTAAAAAAAATTATTGTTGCAACAGAATCTCGTATTAGGAGATAGGAGAGGATGCCAGTAAGGAGACAGTCCGGTAGACTAATTATTATGTCGTCTTCGTCTTTGTCATCATCTCTTTCAGTACTCTGTTTCTTCTAAACCTTCATGCTTCCTATCATGGCTTCAATTTGCTATGTGAGTTTTCTTTGAGAAAATTTGAGTGAGTATGAAGGGTTTCAACCTTGACAGGGGTTTATATTTGTTAAAATTTTTGTTATAGAATTTTAGTTGAAGTAGAATTTTCAAGCTCTTGAAACATATATCTAATCGAGTTTTACTTAAACTAAACTATTGTAACACTTGATAAAATAATTACATGTTGAAGAGAAAGAATAAATATACAAGATATAAAACCTAAAATAAAAAGAATCTAAAATAAAACGAAAAAAATAATAATAATAGTGACGTGAAAAATTGTGGAAGTTTTAGAGGCTTTAATTATATATATATATATATATACTAATTAGTTAAATGTTAGAATGGGTAAATGGGTTTTACCTTTATGTACCAATCAATTTATTCATAGCCCAAACTCACCCTTTTGACAACCTAGTTTTAGCACCCAAGTTTTGTAAATCTCATCTCGGCAGAGGCTTCCTAGGCTGCATTGTTATTTTTGTTTTTGTTTGTGGTTTTAATAAAATTTTATTTTAAGCAAAAAAGGAAAGAGAAATACTAAATAATTTTCCTTTGACATGAGTTGAAGACAAATTTCCAGACATCGAAATTGACTTTGTTTTTTCGGAATTTCCAAGAAATATCTGGATATTTTGGTCCCTGACCATAAAAAGTGAGGGCTTGGCCTTGCTATTTCAGACTGACATTCATCAGAGAGAGGTCTGTGAGAGAGAGTGAGAGAAATCGGAAATGGCAGTGAGAATGGTGGTGTTTCAAATAATTGTCTTATTGGGGCCAAAGAATGCATTTGTAAAAGCAGTGGGTTTGGTAAACAGTTCAAAATGTAGTGAAGCAACCTGTGGGAACATTAGCATTACCAAGAGAAATTATACTGTCCTTATGGTGAACAAGTGACGTGATCTACCATTCTAGTAAAAGACATTTACTTATTTAAAATTATTGAGTCAGCATTCGGTTTTTATTTAAAACTCCATAATTTTAAACGAGTGAAAGTTTTTTATTAGAATGGTGGACCACATCACTTATCCACCAGGAAAATCTTATAATTTCTATTAACTATAAAAAAAAAAAAAAGTGGCTATGCCATTACAGTGTTTACGCACGGTTCATTCAAAGTATCACACTGTTCATCTACTATGTAATGTCTAAATTACTCTTGCTAAATTTTAACATCCTAAATTTTTTTTTTTTTTTTACGTATTTTGAGTTTTAAATGATAAAAATTCTTAAAAAGATAAAATGATGATATTCAATGACACAAGCCTTTTGTTATTTTTTTTATTTTTATTTTATTTTAAAATTTTTAGCAAAACTCAATTATTTATTGTTGGAAGATGATGATATTTGTTATTATTCTTAGAAATTTTTAGATAATAAATATATTGTCTTTAGCAAGTAGGTACTAAAAAACTATTATAATTAAATAAATATTTATATGTTAAATAACTACCTTAACTTTGTGGTTAATCAGAATTCTTAAACGATTGACATTAACTTTTTTCAACATAATTATCAAAAATTTTAAAATTAATGTCTCTTTTAATTAATATAAATTTCTATATACTTTAAAAATTAAATAATTCATATCTTTGTTTTATAATATAAATAAAATCTAGAATTGACTTTAATTACTACTGTGCTTTTCCTATATAAAGACTTAAAGAAACCTACGGGGAGTTTCGTATTATATTTTTTGCAAAAATGCACTTACACCCTAGTCATTTTAGTTCACTGAATTTAAAACTTATCATTTTAGTCTATTGACTTTGATTAATTATCTTTTAGTCTAGTCTCCTTTAATAGGACAATAATAGCAGCTAAACTTTTCTAGACATCGAAATTGACTTTGTTCTTCTACGGAATTTCCAAGAAATATCCAGATATTTTGGTCCCTGATTATAAAAAGTGAGGGCTTGGCCTTGCTATTTCACACAGACATTCATCAGAGAGAGGTCTGTGAGAGAGAGTGAGAGAAATCAGAAATGGCAGTGAGAATGGTGGTGTTTCAAATAATTGTCTTATTGGGGTCAATGAATACATTTGTAAAAGTAGTGGGTTTGGTAAACATTTCAAAATGTAGTGAAGCAACCTGTGGGAACGTTAGCATTCCATACCCTTTTGGAATAGATACTGATTGCAACATGACCGACTTGTATTGGATAAATTGCAGTGACAGTTACAGTCCTCCCAAGCCTTTCTCTTTTTTGATAAACTCTCCCAACCCTGTAGCCTTGGCGCCCTTAAACCTGGAGGTTCTGGACATTTCATTAGACGGCACCCTTCGCGTCAACTATCCAATGCATTGGAGTTGTGCTGATGCTAAAAGTATAAAATTTGAGTCATTTGACCTCAATGCTTCAAGACTTCTTGTCTTCAACCAATCCAGAAACAAATTCGATGCCATGGGTTGCTACAATTTTTTTGCATTGAGTGATACAGAAAATTTGGTTCTTTGTGGGCGCACCGGTTGTGTTAACAGTAATAGCGTTGGCACCAGCTGCTGCGTAACTGCTATCCCAGTTCTCGACGCCTTTTCTGAATCTCGTACGTCAACGGACCCCAAGACTTACAATCATAACACATGCAAGTATGCATTCATAGCAGAAAAGAAGTGGTGCGATGACTATACCGTTCCTGTGGAATTGGAATGGCGCATCGATCCAACATTATTTCCTCGTGTAACTGGAAATAACCAGCCAAATGAAGAAACCTCAAGCTATGTTTGTGCTAATCGTTCTTCAACTCTTACATGTTCTTGCAAACCAGGCTTTACAGGAAATCCCTATCTGCCTCACCCTGAACGATGTATTGCTAACTACTTCTCACCTCCGTCTATTAATTTTACTCCTGTAAATTAAATATTCATCACATGACATGTTATTGTTTTCTTAGATAACTTTCATGCCCTGTCCAAATTAGTTATAGAGCTGGATCAGACCACAACAACAGACAGTGTGGAGGAGAAAAAATACATTTCATGTTGTCATCTATGTTTCAAATTCCTTCTCCTAACTATATTAAATTATCCAAAAATAAATAAAATAAGATGGCTAAAACATTTTTTTTTCATTTGGGTGTATCATTTATATGAATATATTTATTTGGGTAAATTACAGTAAACTACCTTTTGAGAAAATACCAAACACATCTACCACTTGTTGAAAATGTCAATTTAGTCCTTCAACACAAACAATATTAATATCTACAAAGTTTTCTAAAAAAAAATTTAAAACTCAAATCTGACTCTCTCTCTCTCTCTCTCTCTCTCTCTCTCTCTTCTTTTCTATTTCCTAATCTTACTATCTCTCTCATAAGTCACAACTTTCTTTTTCATTACTTATCCAAATCTTAAAATTTTCAATAGTCCATTTATGAACCAAAGATCCAAATAACATAGCAGTGTGTTTTTTTTTTTTTTTGGGGGGGGGTTCTTTTTTCTTCAAAAAAATAATTAACAAAAAAGGTAATTATTTGGCTACTTTGTGTTTGGTAGCCGAGAAAATCCAAGAGAAAAGCTAAAAAAATCGAAAGGAAAAGCCTTAGAAAAAAACTCATCTCCTCCATATAGTGTTTAGAAGCAAAGAAAATCAAAAGAAAAAGAAAAAGCTCCTTAAAAACAAGCCATTTTCTCCTCCACAAAGAAACCCAGGAAAACCCATTCACACTAGCCAAGCTCCTAACTCCACCACAAAATTGTCGTCAACCACTAAGCAAACATCAAAACTGCTGATACCCATGTCAGCCAAACCCAAATCCAATCCCACCACCGCAAGATCTCCACACCAAAATAGAGAGATGAGAGAGAAAGATGATCCATCATCCATCATCAGCAAGATTTAGACAACCAAAGGCAAAAAAATTGAGAAAGAAAGAGAGTTAGATGAGACTGTGAAAAAGAAAAGAGAGTCAGATTTGGAAAGAACAAAAATTGAGAGAGAAAGAGAGTATGGTGAGATTAAGAAAAAGAAAAAGTGAGAGAGAGAGAGAGAGAGAGTCAAACTTTATTATTAACGGCAAATGTTAACACCGTTTGTGTTAAAGGATGAAATTGGCCATTTTTAACAAGTTATGGATGTATTTGGTATTTTCTCAAACCTCAAGGTAGTTTACTATAATTTATCCTATTTATTTCTTCTTTTTTCTTCATTTTTTCCATTCTCTTGGCTTTCACACTTATAGTATCCTTTTGAGTCCTAAATTTCTCCTTGAATTTTCAAATTCATTAATATTCTCCCTAAAACTTTCTCTATTCTATAGTACTCTGTCCTTCAATAATTACTTCTTTAAATTTAAGTGAAGGGAAGTACATGTAGGAGTTAGGTGAGAGTCATGATGGTGCACTTGACTAAGAAAATTAAATTGTTAATTTTCAATAACAAACCTTGAGATTTGGGCTAATACCAATCAAGTCCATGACTTTTCAAAACTGACCAATTTTATCCATAAAGCTAAATTAGTTCCTAAACGCTATTAGGCCAATTAGTCAATTTTCTCAATTGTCTTTGGGACTAAGTTGGTTTTAGGGACCAAATTGATCAGTTTTGAAAAATTTTGAACATGATTGGCATTAACCCAAACCTCAAATATGTTAATGGAATTTACTTAATTGTTAAATACATACTACCAAATCAATATATGAATTTATATTCTTGATACTCTGTAGGTTGTAAAGGTTGAAACTTTCAAAGGATTGTTAAGACTGGCCAAAGAGTGTTAGCTTCGATGGTAATGAACTTTCAAATTCATCAATTAGATATTTTAAAATTATTCATCTTAACAATTTAGAAAACGATATCTCTCTCATAAGCGTACATCCAATCTGAGGGAATATTTGGTTCAAGTAATGTTAGGTTTCTAGAATCTTAATCTATGGAATTACATTTTAAGTTTTTAACAATATAAGATTACAGTGTTTGAGTCATTAGTAACATTCCCATCATATTTCAAGGATTTAACATTTCTATAATTGGTAGGTTCTAGTTAGCTCAACTGATAAAATCTCTTATAGTCAGATAAGAGATCCAAGATTTTATCTCCACCTACATGAAAAAAAAAAAAAAAAAAAAATGATGTCTTAGCCTGTTCATAAAGAGCTATCATTAAGAGTGAACACCATAGGTTAAAACCATAGTCAATAAACCCAAGCCGACTCGGCCGGTCACACCAAAAACTTGATTACCCAGCACCTAAACCGATTCAAGTGTTAAAATGGACTGTTTATGCATAAAACCTGGTTAAACCTAGTCAAACCCGGCAAGTTTGTGGCGACTCGAGTAACTCGGATGGGTTTATAACTCAATTGGGTTTGTGAAATTTGTAAAATTATATCAATAGGTCCATTTTATTGAGTTCTTTACTATTTAATGTGTTATAATATAGTAATTTGAAGAGGAGAAAACCTAAAGAATTTATATTAAAAAAATGCACTTATCTGACTATCTACCTACCTCCAAGACTCTCATCCCCTATTAAAAGTCTACTCTGTTATTGTGAAATCTTGATTTTGAATTATAATTGCCAGTTTAATTTAGGATATGCCTATTTTTTTAATTTACATATTTATGTTATGATTTCTCAAACTTATATATATATATATATATATAAATTAATTGACCCTACAATTCAATCGATAACCAACTAGTTGAACCAATAACCCAATGACCTAACTCATAGACTGGGTTAATGTTTGAACAAAATTTAATAAATAACCTTGAAATTGTCTCTCAAAAAAAAAAAAAATCCTATAATTGGTTAATAACATTTTCAAGAATAATTTCAAATTTTAAGGGTGGTTTGGTCATTTTAGATGTTTTGTGATTTTTTTTTTTTTTTTTTTTTTTTTTTTTTTTTTTTTTTTTTTTTTTTTGTCCTTCTAGGCTTCTAGTGCTTAAGGGGTATTTTGGTTATATTAGACGCTTTGCTGCAATTATTTTAAAGATTTGGGGTTTAAGACTTTAAGTTGGTCATTTTGGTAGTTTTAATGGTATTTTAATTACTTTAGACATTTTCTAGTTATTTAAGTCATTCCCTTAGTAAAAAAAAATATAAGATTTTCGTCATCTAATAAATCAATCCATTACAATGATATATATAATCCATATTACTGTAATATTGTTGTAAATTGTAATGTTTGTCACATTACAATGAATCGATCACCCCGCAATTTAACATGAGCTTGGGGCTGGACTACCATTATAAATAATTAGCCAATTCTTGTTTCAAATTCTTAGAAATTAATGGTTACACAATATCCACACTATCATACCAAATGTCCATATTTTACACCTAATGTGAAAGAGTGTGAAGACAATTACCATTAGAATACATAGAAAATTGTTGTTTTTGGATGAATGTCATGACGTGGCTTTTTGAGTTTAATTTGTTCCTCAATGTTCTAATGCTATGTTTCGTGTTTGTCATTACAATTTACATGCCAGATATTAACGAATGCATAGAATATTCCGCACCGTGTTTGAATAGCTCTTCGAGGGACTGGAATACGAATAACTATTCGAACCTCCGCTGCGTAAATACTTATGGGTCATACTATTGTGTAGAAGATCACAAGCCTTCTCCTTCTCCGACCAAAGCGATCACAATAGGTATGTCTTTTTAGTTTTTACACTCAGAGATCTACAATAATAATTGCAAGAAAGATTTTTGCTTTTTTTTTTTTTTTTTTTTTTTTTTAAAGCTTTCTAAAATATCTTAAACGTGACTCACTGATTCATTTTTAGTATTCTGGACTACTTCTTATTGGATTTTTGTCTTGAGAGGATTCACGTCTGAATTAAGGGAACTTTATCAAATTGCACTTGATAAACAAATAAACACAAGTCTAAAAATAAAAAAGATCATGAGAAAATTACTAGTTTAAATGTTCCAATCAGTACAATGGGAATCCATGATTGTCCTCAATTGAACTACAAACAGATAATAAAGAGACAACTACTGAATAAAACTACTGTCACGTTATGCCCACTCTAAATCCTATCATTTATTCCATGTTTGGGAGATTTTAAAAGATTGAAATGAAAAGTAATAGAGGAAATGAGAGATCATAATCGAATAAAATTTTAATGTATTTTAGAGTTTATAAAAGTAGAAATAAATTTGCCTTTTCTTTTATATCTAGGTATAAAATTAGTAGTTCATCTCAATTCATTAAAAGAATGAATATTATTTACACTTTGGGAAGGAATAATGTTTCCTTATAACCATTTTAAGGGAATATATATTGTGGGTGTGAAACTCCAGCGCTACGTATTGGGCCTGGGGTTCAATTTGAATATCACCGTTTGTCCGAAGAGGAAAAAGGGATTAAGGCTGAGTCCGTTTGGTGGAAATACACTAGAGAATGAATGATGGGTATGTCCGAAGACAGTCCGGTGGGTCCGAAGAGGTTCCCCTCATCGGATCACTAGAGAACTTGATTAAGCAAATATACTGAAGACTCTAGCAATCCTCCCAGCAGATTCCACGGCGAAGAGTGAGCTCTAGGTACGCCTAGGGATGAGAAGAACATAAAAGATCTTAAAGGAAAAGCTGCTACCACCGCATTTAATGCACTGCAGCAACTTTTCTGGCCGCATTTATGTGAAGAAGACACCTGAACAATGCAACCTCAACTACTACCACTCACAGCAGACTAAAACAAACATCTGATGTGACTAGTACTCAAGTGGATGCTTAGATAAAAAACAAGTGTACGGTGAAGATGAGGAGAAATGAGTATATATAAAGGGAATAGGTCTCTCAGAAGGGGGGGGGGGGAGAAAAATTGTATTCATTTAAGTCTGTAAACATTAATCCTCTTCGGATTCAAGAGGATTCTCACTGAATGCTAGTCTGAATATCATTTTTTCCTTACTTGCCTATTTGAATCGTTGCTAAATCCATATCTAGCCCAGCTGTTTAACCCATTCTCTACAAATTTATTGTTCGGGGTTCATTGGGCTCACAGCCTGCAGAGTTTGTGCTTGGCCCATCAAATTTGGACCCTACATATATATATATATATATATGAAGTTTCTTTCTATTAAATTCATTTCCATTCCTTATGCTCCTTCCAAAAGAAATGTTAAGAGACCAACCATTGTTTCTAACTTATTTACCATATGAACAACTTTTTTAAAAACTTTACTTCTTCTAAAGACAAAATTTAGTTACAAAATTGATTGTAACCTTATGCTACAACCTTACTTAATAAAATAAGCATTACTTTATAATTTTAAAATCTAACCGTTGAATTGCATGTTCTTTACACTCTTAATATACATATCAAATTTTGTGTTAATCGGATATTATTTACTATGTGATCTATAAGGTTATATTTTATAAATAATTTTAAACTATAAAAACTTGCAATTTAAACAATTTATTAATAACATAGCTATTGATCTTTAATTTTCTAGAAATTTTGCAAATATGGAGAATATAAGAAGAAAATGTAATTCAATTGTGGATTTATCAAAATTTATTTCCAACAAAAAATATTCAGTAAAGTTGTAACCTTATGTTACAACCAATTTTGTAGCTAAACTTTTTCCTTCTTCTAATTTCAAAATTATTTTTTAAATCTAATAAACCAGTATATATAAATTCTCCCAAATGAACACTCTCAGTACTCAATGGTATATTCAAATGAACTATGCCCTCTTTTGAATTATTTCAATGCACAAAATATAATGATACACAGAAGAAGAAGCAAGAAGTAGCAATAACAATATAAATAATTGAATTTATTTATTTTATTTTTCTAAATACTGCCCATGTTAAAGGAAGCGAGGAAGAACCCATGAAATTTACTTGGATAAATTTTTTTAATAGTTTTAATTATTTCGTTAACTTCTAGTGTTGAATAGTTAGTATAAGTATCTCATTTATATCGACAAAACTAGGTTAAAATATTTATAATGTTTACATTGATTCGGTTTTAGTCCCTAAATTATCAAAAAAAAAAAAAAATTATATAAAAGAACTATTAAAAATAATAAAATTTTGATACCAATGCCGCTCATCTTGGGTTTGAAACCTCTTGCCTTCATATTGGGTCCATCTCGAAGGATTTTTTCCTATAATAACCCGATGTGTGCGAGATAAAGGGATTGTCAATAATAATAATAATAATACACTTACCATTCTTCCATCCACTGTCATCAACTTTGTATCTTATGTGTTTAAGAAAATTCCTACGTGACATTATTTAATGATTATTTCATAATAATTAATTTGATATAGAGTGCAAGTATTATTTAATTATTTTTATTTTTAAAAGAAAATAATTAATCTTATAATTAAGGCCTAAAATATTTATAAAAAATAAAAATAAATAAATAAAACGTATGGTCTGATTGGTCACACTTACACACAAAATAATATCAACAATTCAAGAACTGCAAAAATTATCCCCTTGCAAATATAAAAAATATTAATATATTGTCATATATTAATGCTTTGCAAATCAGCTTCTTCATTATTGGAAGCTGAGGGACACCGTAACACAAAAGTGGGGGAGCAAAGTTTTAATTTCATTTTTGTTTGTTTGTTTCTGAAATTCATGACAAAAGTTATAGCCAAAGCTAACGATTGGCTTATAATGACTTCACTTGATAATCGACTCCTTGCCCGGGTCAAAAGTGCTCAACCACAGCCTAACATGTCGTATTGGGTCTCTCATATTGGCTGCCACCTTCGATACCTTCCATATTGGGATTTTACTGCAGAAAGACGCGCGTATGAGGAGTGAAAACATTAGAGAATCTATAGAGGCTAATTGTTTGTTGGGGGGGGGGGGGGGGGGGGGGGGGGGGGGTGTGGCTTTTTGCACTGTTGGGCCTCAACCCTTTTGCTCAACCACAGTCTAAGGTAAGAGAGTTGGAACTAGCCTTATTGGGACTATGCTTCAAGCCTGCTTGTGCACAAGTCGGGCTACCCTAATGTAGATGCATCCTAGCATGAATGCTTTGGGCCAAACGTATGGTGTGGTCACAACAAGAATAACTGTTACAAGTGTTATGGCAGGAATACAGTACAATAGGATAACTATGATAATAATCGTAATAAATAAAACTAACACCGAGAAGATAGTTAATAGAGTTACGGTAGAATAATACAGTACGTGGAAATAACACTATAGCAGAAAAAAAGTAAATGACTTAGTGATTTCGAACCAATTAGTGGGTAAATCACCCAATAAACATGACTAATGAAACAATTTGTCTACTCGGTGATAGATTGAACTTTTCAGCAGAAGCAAACCCAATAAGGGAATCAATCTCCAACGCGGGCAACCTCAAGAGAAGGCCATAGGAGTTACATGTTCTAGAGAAATGGCCTAAATAGCTTGAGCTTCAATTCTCAACTTTCAGAGAGTGGGTCTGTCAAGAGGGAGAGAAAATGTGGTCTATAGATGCATGCCTCTATTTCTACTGTTTACTTTCTCTCTTGTTTCCTTTCTGTGGGAGGGTTGGGCCCGCGACCCAAGCCAACCCGCACAGGCAAAGCCCAACGCGAAGCCCAAGGCCCACTAGGCAATGAAGGACCAACGCACAAGGGAGAGGTAACCCTGGGCTTCATCACTTTGGGCTCAAATTTTGGCTAGGTGTTAGGAATTGGGGATGTCGTGCTCCAAGGGTTTCCCACCGACCGTGCCGACCATAAAGAAAGCCTAAGCGCGGTCACCATGGGTCGGTCATCGAGAATTATCGATTCTAAAAAGAAACCCACTCTCGAGCACTGTCCAGCGCTTGGAACAAGTTCCAAGAGAATCCTTTAAATTCGTGAGGATACCTTGGGATTCTAATAGGCTTGGGAACATATGAGTGAGCAGGGAAGGAAATGATGATCACCCCACTCACAAAGGGCTATAAAAGGAGGTCGAAGCAAAGGTAGAGGGGGTTGGATTTTTTTGGGAGGGAAGTAAGGCATACACAGAAAGAAATAAAGGGAGGGGCCATACTGGGGTATACATGGGAATCGAGGGAGAGTATTGTCACTGGTTTGGGGCCTTGCTTAGTAGGATTGAGCACCACACCCACTTACAAATAAATTGTGAGCCCTTTGTTGCCTCAATGTTGGTCCTGGGCACGCACACTTTCTAATCTTTCTTTCGTTTCTTTTGTTTTTCCCGTATGTTCCTTTGTTTTCTACTCTTTCTTTTCTATCTCTTCTGTTTCTCCCCCTTTTACTATTCGTGGCTACCCCTTATATACTGTCTACCATTGTGGGATTTATCCCTTTTATCCCTCAACCATTTTTGGCTCCTTAAGGGCATCCCTCCAAGATTGCCCACTAGCCTACTGGCTGTCCAGCCACTACCTCTACTTAGAGTGTGTTAGTTGCACCACTCTCCATTTCTAGACAAAATTACTTGTCTTGTTTCTTACCTCTCTCTGTTATTGTTTTACCCATATGGATAAGGATTAAGTTACCTCATTACCTACCTTTATGGCATACATCAAGTGGTCTTAGCTCATACTTATCTTTTTTGGGTAAAATGTCATCCCAGCAGGACATTTCCCCCAAAGAAACTTGAGTGGAAACACCTAGAATAGACCCCCCCCCCCTTTCTCCCCACCGCCAAACCACACTCTCTGAATACCTTAACCCATGGCCCACCTCTCATGTATTGGCTGGGTACAAGTAGGTGATACCCTGGCCCTTTGTGCATGCTTCACTCCGTCTGAATTTGTTTCTTTCTGGCCTTCACACCATTTCTGCTGCCCTTGCGTTGTCTGGTTCTGCTATTCGTACTAGTTTATGTTTATCCTTTGTGGCGTGAAGGATGCGTGGGCTTTTGGGCTCATATTTTCTTCCATTCATCCCTTCCTAGGCTGGGTATCACTCAGGTGAAAGCCTTCATCTTCCTGTTGAGCCTATGCTTTCTTCTTTATGACATTGGGCCTTTTGGCCACTAATCTTGCCATGCCGCTTCATTGTGTCTGCTACAATTTTTTTTTTCTTTTTACTTCTTATTACCCTGTAGGCTTATGGGCTAATGTTCCTACCGTATCAACCATTTCTTCATTAATCCTTTGTTTAGGGCTTCCTTGGCCCACTTACCACGTCTTTACCTCTTTTGGGCTTGTAGGCCAACATTCCTGTCATGTCAACCTATTTTACCACTTTATTCCTTAGACTTCCTCAGCCCTTTTACTACATCTTTACCTCTTATTACCATTTTGGGCTTATTGGCCATCATTCATACCGTGTCAGCCCATTGAGTTTACTAATTTATTCCCTAGGCTTCCCCGGCTCATTTACTTCTTCCTTACCTCTTACTATTGCCATGGACTTTCTACTTCATTCCTTGGGCATCCTCGGTCCGTTTATTTCTTCCTTATCTCTTATTATTTTCATGAGCGTGCTGGCTATCAATCTTGCCACTCTAGCCCATTGGGCTTGTTTCCTTATTTCTTTACCATTTTGTCTCTCATTTTCTTCTCATCTTCTTTATTGTTGGGCTTCTTCTGCTGTTGAGAAATGGGCATCAACATTGTTTAAACTAAAAAAAAAAAAAAACATTAGATATAAAGTTATTAACATAACTCAAATTATAAAAATCATGAATTAGACCTAATAAAAACAAAAACTAAGGGGTAAAATATATATTTGGTCTTTAACTTTTACACCATATTTTAATTTAGTCCATAACCTTTCAATGTCATGTCAATTTAATCCCCGCTGTTATATCTTAGATCAAAATTACTAACATGGCAAACGACCAAAATAAAATTTAAGTTTATTGTCACATGAACGGAAGCAAATTTTTGTTTTGGCCATTAGACACATCATCAATTTTTATTTAAAAGATAACGGTAGATACTAAATTGACATAATACTGAAAAACTAAATTGGCACAATTAAAATGTTAAAAATTAAAATTTAAATATAGTGTATAGGATATTAACTAAGTGCATAGTTTACCCAAAACTAAAAAAACCCTTCAACTTTAAAGACCGTACATCTGCCTCTTCGGTCTCATCTCTTTGCTGACGCCACCACACCTCTCAAGTTGGAGTTGGTCATAAAACAAATGGAGTAGACAGTCCATCTCACCCCTTTTCTCTCAAACGCTCCTATCTCTGCATCTTTGGCAAGGCCCTCCACGCCTCTAAATTTCCTGAAATGAATAGATTGTTCTGATGATTGACCTTTACATTTATGGTTGTGGTTACTACTGAAAGTTGCACTTTCTTTAGTTGTTGTTCTTCCTGTTTTCCCCCTTTGCATGATTTTTTTTTTATTTTTTAATGAATAGGATCACTTTCATTAAGTCACAAAAGAAGAATACACATCAATCAAAACTATAACTCACCGAAAGAACAAAATAGGCCAGAGCAGAACAAATCTGCAACAAATAAGAAAAGCCAAAAAAAATCAACCAATAGAGCACAACCTCCCAAAACTACTAGGAACTCTGTGCACTTAACACTGCAAAATAGTAGAACAATACCAAAACAAAATAAGGCACTCATGCTTTAATTGCTGACATAGGGAATCCTCAGTTCAAGCATATCAATCCATTCTTTGGGTATCTAAAATTTTCCTCTTGTTATAATTCTTGACCTTATCTCCCAGAAAATATCCTTTATTAGACTCTCTCCATTTAAGATTTTGCATGGTGGTGTGTGTGGTGGCGGGGACAAAGAGATGAGACCGAAGAGGCAGGGAGGGAGGGAGGCAGAGGAGATGGACGGTCATTGATGGTTGAAGGGTATTTTTTTCGTTTTTATTTTTATTAGGTCTGATCTGTGATTTTTTAATTTATGTTAATAACTTAATATCTATGTGGTCTTTTAGTTAAAGAAAAGCTTATGCAGAGCATTTCACGTTAGTAATTTGCAAAATGTTTATAGAATAGTTTGTATTTGTAGGATTGCTCTAGATTAGTTAAGGATATGTTTGGTTGAAAGATTGAAAAAGTGAGAGGGTAGAAAATAAAAAAGGAATAGAAAAGTGAGATGATAAAAGAGATTTAGGATATACTTGGTAACTGTTTTTTCCCATATTTTTTGTTTCCAAAAACAACTTTCTATTTTTAAAACTAAAAAACTTGTTTGGCAATCCAAAATTGACAGAAAATAAAAACTGTTTTCAAAACTCAATTTATAAATGAAATTAAAAATATGCAAAAGGCTGTTTTCAAACTTTTTAGTTTCTAGTTTCCAAAAATTAATAAAAACACGAGTTTGATTTGATGAATTTGTCTCATTTAATGAGTTAGCACTAGACTTCAAAATCTAGTAACAACATATTTTAGTATTTTTATTTTTTTTCTTCAAAATTTTTTTTTTAATTTCAACTAACCAACATGTTTTTTATCTAAAAAAATACAAGAAAATTGTTTTTTATTTATATTCCCAAAAATAAGTTTTTGAAAATAGAAAACGAAAAATGCTATCAAACATAATCTTAGTTTTCCCTCATTTGTGTTTGGTTGAGAGGATGGAAAAGTGAAGAGATGGAAAACTTATTTGTTTGGTTGAGAAGAAAAATGAGAGAATGAAAAATAAAGTTGGTATAAATTTACAACTATGTCCTCATCAAATAAAAAAAAAAGTAACACATTTTTTTAGTAAAGAAATTGTGTACATGCAAGTGGGCCAAAAAAAAAAAAAATGGTAAACAAAGCAATTGGATGAAAAAAGTAAAAAGGAAAAAGCCACTGATGTGGAATCAACCAAGTGCACATGGGCATTTTCATCCATGTGCACTTGCACATTTTCTCCCCTTAGTTTTCTCTCCATTTTGGGGAGAAAACTTTTTATTAGGCTCAGGAAGAAAACACTCGGGTCCCACCGTCTCTTTTCCTTTCCCCCTCCTAACCAAATACCCTCAAAAAAGTTCTCTCATTTTTTTTTTCCATCCTCCTTTAAATCCATTCTACCAAACACATTTTAAGAGTAATGCTACAAATACAAACTATTTTACAACATTTTTACACACAATTGATGTGGCAAAGTCTTACTAATTCTAATTTAGATCTACCACTAACATCGCATGTTTATTTATAATAACTATTTGAAAAATGCTAAAGCTACATTAACAATTTGTTAAAATATTGTAAAATAGTTTGCATATATAGCATGAGTCATTATTTACTTTTAATTAAGTAGTGTGAATTATTTTTTAATTAATACCGTCTAGGCATTCTGTTAGTCATGTAAGACTGAAAATTAACTAGAAATGAGTGGAAGGACAAAAAGTGTGATTCTTTTACTAGTTTAAGGGCAAAATGAACTTTTGATAGTTTAGAGGCAAAAACCAAAATTTATGCATATTTCAGGGATAAAAAGAAATTCTTAATATTATTATGAATGTAGATTTATCATGTCCAAAAGAAAAACATTAAAAAAATACTTGTCAATTGGAATTGATCTCCCTAATCCCACGCAAAAATTATCTCCTCCGTCTGCACTATCGATCTTACATGTTGTGACTTGTGAATCCTATTCACTACTCACCTAAGGGGCACACAGCATGTGTAGGCTCATACCTACACCCATGTGAGGGTGGGCACTTGGTATAGGCTTTAATCATTGTGCATGTCAAATTGTCAATAACTATTACATGTTCTTGAAAGTTATGCAAAGAAAGCTAATAATATATATTTGAAATGTAGGTGTTGGCATAGGCTTGATAGTTGTGCTTATTAGCTCATGCTTGTACTTGATAATTAAGCAAAGAAAGTTAATCAAGCTTAAACAAAGGTTCTTTGAACAAAATGGAGGTTTAATTTTACAACAGAAACTCATCAAAGAAGGAAATTCGGTTGAAACAACAAAAATCTTCACTATGGAGGAGTTGAAAAAGGCTACCAACAATTATGATGAAACTCTAATCATTGGCCAAGGAGGATTTGGTATGGTTTATAAAGGATTTTTATCGGATAATAGAATTGTGGCCATCAAGAAGTCTAAAATAGTAAAAGAAAGCCAAATTGAGCAATTCATCAACGAGGTAGTTGTACTTTCCCAAATTAATCACAAGAATGTGGTTAAAATATTAGGTTGTTGTTTGGAGACACCAGTTCCTTTATTAGTCTACGAATTCATACCCAATGGTACCCTCTTCGAGTACATTCATCATGAAAGCATAGCATCCACCATATCATGGGAAACTCGTCTTAGGATAGCTTCAGAGATAGCGAAAGCACTATCATATCTACACTCTGCTGCTTCTCCACCTATAATCCATAGAGATGTCAAGTCTTCAAACATATTATTGGATAGTAATTACACAGCAAAAGTATTAGATTTTGGAGCTTCAAAATTGGTGCCACTTGACCACACACAAATAGCTACATTGGTGCAAGGACCTTTGGGATACTTGGATCTTGAATACATGCAAACAAGTCAATTAACTGAGAAAAGTGATGTTTATAGTTTTGGAGTGGTTCTCGTAGAGCTATTAACTGGTGAAAAGGCTCTTTCATTTGATAGGCCCGAGAGGGCGAGAAGTCTAGCTTTATATTTTCTCTCTTTTTTCAAGGATAATAGATTATTTGAAGTTCCAGAAAAGCACATAGCAAGTGAAGGAAATGTTGAGCAACTGAAGGAAGTTGCAAATCTTGCAAGCAGGTGTTTAAGATTGAAAGGGGAGGATAGGCCTACTATGAGGGAAGTAACATCGGAATTGGAGGGTTTAAGAAATATAAAGAAGAACTCGTGGGTCGATGGTGATTCTAACTCAGAAGAGACTGAAGTCACTTGTTGAGAAAACAGAATCTTGCAAAATGATTTTAGTAACAAAAATATTGATGTGAAAGATAATGTGAGGGACAACGCAACATCGGACTATAACGATGGGAGATGAAATTAGCTTGATAGAATGTCCTTCATAGATATAAACCATGTAATATTTTACTTTCCTCTTTTTTCTTTTTTGTCATGTTTGTTTTTCTTCTTTCATTTCGTGTGTTTTATCCTAAACAAGAAGTGGCTCGAATGATAACGATCTTGTAAATAATTGCCATACCTTTTTTCCCTTCGTATCTTCTTTTTATATATACTAGTTGAACTTCTCGATTGTTAATGAACCTGCACATTTTTTTTTTTACAATGATATATATAGTCCATTTTACTATAATATTGTTGTAAATTGTAATGTTTGTCACTCTACAATGAATCAATCACCCTGCAATGTTAAAATGAGCTTGGTGCTGGACTACCATTATAAATAATTTGCCAATTCTTATTTCAAATTCCTAGAAATAAATGGTTACACAGTAACTACACTTTCATACCAAATGTCCTTATTTTACACATAATGTGAAAGATCAGTGTGAAGACAATTACTATTAGAATACATAGAAAATCATTGTTTTTGGATGAATGTCAAGTGGCTTTTTGAGTTTTGTTGCATAATGTTCTAATGCTATGTTTCATGTTTGTCATTACAATTTACATTTCAGATATTAACGAATGCATAGAAAATTCCACACCGTGTTTGGATTTCCGGAATAGCTCTTCAAGGGACTGGTATAAGAATAACTATTCGAGCCTCCGCTGTGCAAATACTTTTGGGTCATACTATTGTGTAGAAGATGATCCAATCATCAAGCCTTCTCCTCCTCCGACTAAAGCGATCACAATACGTCTTTTTAGTTTTTACCCTCAGAGATCTACAATAATAATTGCAAGAAAGAATTTTTGTTAGCCCGCAAGTATTATTATTGCATTGCTACAAGATTTTTGCCCAAAAAAAAAAAATTCTAAAATATCTTAAACGTGACTCACTGCCTCATTTTTACTATTCTGGACTATTTCTTATTGGATTATTGTCTTGAGAGGATCGGTTCATGTCTTAATTAAGGGAACTTTATCAAATTGCACTTGATAAACAAATAAACACAAGTCTAGAAATAAAAAAGATCTTGAATAAATTACTAATTTAATGGCCCGTTTGGATTGAAGAAAGAGAGAGGATTAATAAAGAAACGGAAGAACATTAAACGTAAGGAGAAGTTCTTCAAACGAAATGGTGGCTTATTGTTACAACAATAGTTATCTTCAAGTGAACCCAATGTTGAGAAAACCAAATTGTTTAATTCAAAGGATTTGGAAAAGGCCACTGACCATTTTAATGTGAATAGAATACTTGGTCAAGGAGGACAAGGCACTGTTTACAAGGCAATGTTGGTAGAATCGTTGTAGTAAAAAAGTCCAAGATAATTGATGAAGAAAAACAACTTGAAGAATTCATTAATGAGGTTGTCATTCTTTCACAAATTAATCATAGGCATGTGGTTAAACTACTTGGTTGTTATTTGGAGACAGAAGTTCCTTTGCCAGTTTATGAATTCATTCCTAATGAAACTCTATCCCAATATCTTCATGTCCAAAATGAGGAGTTTCTGGCAACATGGGATATGGGTTTATGAATTGCCACAGAAGTTGCAAGAGCTCTTTTCTACTTACACTCAACAACTTCCTCGCCCATTTACTACCGAGACATTAAGAGTACAAAAATACTCGTAGATGATAAGTATAGAGCAAAAGTAGCAAACTTTGGGACTTCAAGATTCATTGTTATTGATCAAACTCACTTAACCATAATAGTACATGGCACTTTTAGATTCTTGGACCCCGAGTATTTCTAGTCTTGTCAATTTACAAAAAAGAGTGATGTTATAGTTTTGGTGTTGTTCTCGTTGAGCTTTTAATCGGAGAAAAAGCAATCTCTTCTACAAGGACACTAGAAAGTAAAAGTTTAGCCACATATTTCATTCACTCCATGGAGGAGAAAAATTTGTTTGATATTATCAATGCTCAAGTTATGAAGGATTCTAAAAAAGAAGAGATCATAGCAGTTGCAAATCTTGCAAAAATGTGCCTAAACTTGAATGGGAAGAAAAGACATACAATGAAAGAAGTTGCAATGAAATTGGAAACAGTTCGAACATTGCGGAAGGCTTCTAATGTTTAACAAAACCATGAAGAGGTTGAATGTGTTAGAAGTGAAATGTACGAGCAATGGAATGTCATTTCTACATCAACAATGTCAGGTGCAGCCTCATCTTCAAACACTCGCCCATTGTTATCTTTTTAACTAGTTGATGTTTTGCATAATGCATGTGTATGCTATAAGTTTATTTTTAAATATTTGATTAAAAAATATTTGTATGACCAATTTGTAATACTCATTTAAGAAATATTTTTATGACCAATTTTTAAGATTAATATAATTTATAATATGAACTTATTGTAAGATTATTCACATAAATTGGAAAATATTTAATTACTTTTCCAACTTAAGAACATGATTATTCTTTTTTATAATTTTGGTTTTATGTTAATTTGATTTTGTTGATTTTTTTTTTCTAAGATTTAGTCACATGGTATAACCTTAGGCTACTAAGGTGTTAAACAGACTAAAATAACAAAATCTAAACTTAATGGGTATAAATGTATTTTTGCATATGTGTGTGTATACAAATCTTTGAACCTTTTTAATGCATTGAAATAAATGTATCTATCAGTGTTTGTGTGTATACTTTGCACAACGTTGGCGAAGTATGCATAAGGTGATATGTATATATGCAATTAAAAACAAAATGAAAAATTCTCCATTATGAAAATGAAAAAAATAAATAAATAAAATAAAAAATAAAACTTTCCCAAGAACTCAAAAGGTAAGATAAGGGAAAAATTCATTCATAAAATAATATTACAAAATTTTGTGCATCATCAAAGTAAATTATAATGTTACAATTAATCCTAAAAACAAACTTTTTTAAAATCTAAACTCTATACAAGAATCATAAAAATGAGTAAAAAAAAGTATAATTAGAGAAAAGAAAAAGAAATTGAAATACGTACTTTTAGGATCTAAAACCCATAAATATCTACTTCCAACTCCACAGTTTGAAGTCTGAACTGTATGCTAGTCCCTGTATAACTGTTAAGCCTATGGACTTAGGGAGGCAATGGAAAAACCGGTTTTATTCTCCTTTCAATCACATTGCTCAAGACTTCCAACTTCCAACAAACGAGCAGTGTAGAAGAATTTGATAGATGCCCATCTTTTTTTTCTTTTCTTTTTATAGGAATAGATGTCCATCTTTTGTTTAACTGTTTTGTATGAGATTTGATGAAAATGAAAAAACTTAGGTTATATTCCATGATAGGTTCCAGATAGCTCAACTGGTAAAATCTTTAATTTGAATAAGAGAACTAAAGTTCAATTATCGCTTACACCAAAAACTGACTAATATCTTAGTCTGACGATAAAAAACTATCATCAAGAGCAATTATCATAAGTTAAAACTCTATAATAATAATAATAAAAAGGTTACATTCGGTGAACTGGTAATTTTGTACAGAAGCTCTTATAAATATAAATAATACCCCCTTTTCTACCCCATAAATAAATAATTCTTCATGTATGGGATTGAGCCTTGAGAGTTGAGGGCTTAGGCTTAGCGAGCAAAGTACATAGAGTCTGCACTATGCGGAAACTAGCATTTCTGTGAAGAAGATAAGGTGGAATGGAGAGTGTATGGTTAACAGTTTAATGGAAGAAGAGAAAATGTGTGATTAAGCGGGTGCAACTGTGGGAATCCATATAACAGCAACCAAGCTGTTTCAAAAGAAAGAAAGAAAAAATAAATAAATAAAGTGCAGGAGTAATCCTCCGTTTTTATGTGCAGTTATGGGTTTTGATGAGCAGAGTGGAGCAAATGTCATTGCTTGGTAAGTTTTGGGAATGGGCTGCTAAATTCAATTCTTATCACAAAATCTTTGGCAAACTCAACTTATTCTCTAAGGACCTTGTTTTCGACAAATTCTCACTCCATGTTATGGTTACCATCTTTACCATACAATATGCTATAGACATTATCTTCCCAGCTGTCTGATCCATTACCTTAATCTGGAAAACCACTATTTTAGGGAAGAAAAAGTTGAAGTGGAAAAATCTGAGATAAATTACCATAAGGCATGACAAATCAGATACTTTATTTAGTTACAAGTCATAATAGCACATAGATTCTTCTGTTTTACATGAAGCTAGATGATTTTCGTCATTGTCAGGCTGCCACAGTCTATTTCTGCTGCGACTTGAGCTCCTTCACCCTCTCTTCAGTAGCCTTCAATGCTTTCCCGTAAATGCTTATTAACTGAAAATTATTGAAATTTAGAACTTAAGGATTTAATGAACAAGAGGCTCCAAACACCCCCCATCATAGTGGATAGCGGTAAAATTAGCATTTCTCCAAAAATAATGATGCGCTTTATACAAACTCTTAAGAAGAAAAATTTGCAATAATGCTACAAATCCAACAAATTTCAGAATGTTGTTCACAATATTTGATGCAATATATTGTGATTAGTGCTGCATCACTTTCACATTGATATCATTTTTATTGTACACCAATCACAACCTACCTTAGCATTTATGAAAAAAAAAAATATGTGAAATTTGTTGAGTATATAGACTTGTTATTGAATATGCATTTTACATAATCGATAGATGAATTTAACTTTTTTTTTAATCTATGGAAATCTTTATTAATCGCCAATTTCTACAAGTCTTATGTAAGAAAACAGGCAATATGTGTTGCAATGCAATGGCTACTCAGCAACTGCAAAATATATATATAAATTAAAAAGTGAAAAGTGAAAAGTATAGTTATTTAGGAAAACTTTAGCAATATTATTGGAATTCCAAGATGCACTAGAAGCATGGCTCATAACCTAGCCCAGTGGGCTTCTGATTGTAATGCTACTGATCGTATCTCTATTGGCTTCCTCCAGTCTTTAGCTCTATCAGCTGATAATCGGGGAGGTGCCACAGTTTGTCTCATCTTAGTTTAAAATAACGATATATATATATAAAACTAAGTATATCCATGGTTTTGCTAGAAAATCATATAAACCATGTGGGACCACAAAAAATTTTAGAAAGTTCTTAAACCACAAGAACAAATCTTCTAAACTTCTTAACTATACACCTGTTAATAATATATATCAATTTTTTTTGTGTCAGTTTTATTTCTGGTGAACCATCTTAGAACAAGATAACATTTAAATGTATTCTTGATCAAGTTATCCATGGTGTTCATTTTGTAGTATTAGTATTAGCTTATTGTCTAAATAAATTAATGCTTGTGCCTATATTTATAATCTATTAACTATTTACCATTTTAATATATTTTTAAAGACAAAGTTTGAATCCAACCACCAATAAGAGAATGACATCAACAGTCCTTGTCAAGTGCAATGCACATGACTAACTTAACCCGACCAACCAAGTGAGTCAAATGCTTACGCGTATTATCTTCTTGTTGGTAGTTGGAGCCAAAGGCTCCAAACATGTTTGGAGCAAATTTTTTTCCTATTTTTAATACCTTCTTTAATTTGTTTAAAAATTAAAATTTGGAATGCTTACACTTCTCACTTTGATGCTTACACCTTGCCTTACAGGGGACAAAATGCCTGGCCTAACATTCACTTTTAAAACCTAAATGGTCCATGACCATTAGTAAACTTTCTTCTCTCTCTAAATCAGTCTTAAATTAGCATAAATATATTACTTTCCTTATTTCTTATAAATAGTCTAATGAGATCAACAAAAGTTCTGGATCCTAGCTACCTCATCAATTTCTTTTGGGGTAATAACAAATGGAGGAGACATCATTATATTATCTCCTGCCACACGTACTAACATTCCATGCTTCTCACACTGCGCTCCAAAATAAGCGCCTATCCCTGAGATATGCAACATCAAAGAGTACTATATTAGGGGGACAAAAGAAATATTAGGCAACACAAAACAGATGCACGCTAGTCTATCTCAACCATATATGCAAAACTCCAGTCAGGTCCTGAGGACCATCACACACAAGAAAGATTTCATGTTCAAATCAACTAAATGCTTCTGATCTAGTTGATGATAGGAACAATATAGTCTAAACAATTTATCCCCCTGAAAAACCAAATATATCCATACAGTCAACTTCATGAAACCAAAGGAATATAGAACTTGCCCCACTCAGGAGGGAAGGATCATTAGGTGATTTGTTATCTACAAACTCTGTACCAAGTATTAAGCCAGTTCCCCGTATCTGCGGAATCAAATGAGCTATACAAAGTCAATATCTCATAAATTCTCACATTGACCAAACCATTAAAATACTCAAGATACAATATGTACCTCCCCAATTATGAGACTGTCTGAGAATGCTTTTAATCCATCTTGAAATTTAGGGGAAATGCTCTTTACTTGCTCAACAATATTTCTTTCCCTGCAAAGAAGTTAGATAACTTTCACTCGCTACCAAATATAATCCACAATCTGTGTGGTTGGGGACATTGACCACTATGTGATACAGGACAATCAAGAGGAAAGTTAAAAGAAGGGAAAATCAAAAGGTAACCCTAAGAATCAGCACCAAGCAAAAAAACTTAGGCATCAATACCTAAGGTGTTAGGAATCAACACCCAAAATTTTGGAAAATCTCCAATTTGAAATTTCATTAATCAATCGTCTTTACAAAATGCAACTATCTAGCACCGTTTTATAAAGTTTTTAGGAATAAAATATAATTCTATCTAAAACTGGAACCAATCTAAAACTAATCCTACCTAAAAGATAATCACTATCTGAACTCAAATCTAAAAGTTTAAAATAATCCAATCTTCCATGAAATGAATACAAAAATCTAAAAAATGAATTCTAAAATATTTTGGCTGTGCGCCCGCATCACAGTGGACTGTTGAGCCAGAAATATGTGGATATCAATTGTATATCTGCATATACAAGTCATGACCCACCACTTGGAGGAACATTAAGGATAATTACATGACCAAGATGGAACTCCATCCGATGTAACTCGGTCCATCTTCGAGGACTTTCCACTGCAATATCTAATCAGAATTAAGAACTAAACCTTTAAACAGGGTAAATTAGGTGATAAGTAATCAGCTAACACCTTTGTGTTTTGCCTTTAAATATCTTAAAGAATTACTCATATGTTCGGTCATTATACCAAGCATGAAATCAATTTTTCTGAGAAAAAGAAAAAAATGATCTTTTATGTTTGAGTAATTATAGCCAAGACATGCAATTCTTTTCTTAGACTTTCCAGACATAAGAAGAAAGGAACAAACTTGTAGATCTTAAGAGCTTCAATTGCAACTGCACAAGATACGGGGTGTCCAGAATAAGTAAATCCATGAGAAAAAGTACCTGAGAGAAAGGATATCAGGTTAGAATACTAAATAAGTATTAATTCAAGATACTTATTTAGGAGTGTTAACCTACTTACCAAGTTTGCTGCTTTGAGAATGTATGACATCTGATATTTCAGGCTCACAAGTACAGCTCCAATGGGCAAATAAGCAGAAGAAAGGGCCTGAAAAGTTTGACACATACCAAGGAAGAATGTACTTTGTATCAAGATGTGAAGACGCTTGAAATCAGAAGAGATGAAGAAGCAATCCATGAGTTTAATATAGTCCAACTCTACCTTTGCAACAGACACAAGGTCTGGTTTTATGTTGTGCTTGTCACACCCATACATTGTGCCCAGCCTTCCAAATGCACAAATTACCTAAGACAAAAAAATATGAAGAAAGCAAGCCTTATATATTAGAATACAAACAACGACTACCATGCTCATCACATAAATGGAAATAAGAAAGACAGAAAGTACCTCATCTGCTATAAAAAGAATGTCATATTTCTTCACAACAGCTTGAATCTGCATCAAATAGGAAAATGTTCTATTATTAAATGTGTCTTTCTTCTTCCCCCATCCCCAAAAGGGGGGGAGGAGAGAGAGAGAGAAAGAGGGGTAGAGGTTTTTGTGTAATAGTCCACAGTATAAAAACGCATAATACCAAACATAGGTGGCATGCAGCATCAACATGAAACTGGAATACCAAAATTTTAAGTACAGACTATAGTAGCACAAAACATTTTAACTGACACCAAACAGAGACGCTCATGTTTTTAATGGAACTGCATCATACTTGAATTCATTCATGTGGCCATATCACTGGTCACTAGTTCAACCAAGAGGAGTAATTTTATCAAGTACATCTAGAAACAAATAAGAATTGTAGGACAAGATAAAGTTTCCACAAACAGACCCTTCCTGACTAGTGGTAAAGAAAGCTAACAGAATGAATTATCAATATTTGAGATTATATGAGTTTCCACAACAAAATGCATACAAAATGACAGAATTGAAGAAACTCAGTGAATCAATTTGAGTTGATTTCATAAATAGTTCAACTGATGGGGCTGGATCAGGTCCGATAACTAAACATTGTACGGACCAAGTACATCAGTCAGAAACTCTGTGCAGGTCATTATATGTACTGGTAGAATTCTTTTGCAAATGCATTGATATTATTAGGTGCAAAGGCATTCAATTTCAAGACTTTATTTCAGATGCTTGGCAAATGCCAGTCTCCAATTTAGAGGCTGTTTGGTTAGCTGAAAAAAGTAGTGTTTTTTGTTTTCATTTTCAGTTTTAAGTGAGATCCACCACCCAAAAAAAACTTGTTTCGTTTAAGAACTTGTACTCAATTTTCAATTTTAGTATCCAAAAAGTTGGAATTGAATACAAAAAATGAAAACACCTTTTCATAGTTTTCATTTTCATAGAAAATGAATACAGTGGCAAATTTGTAAATATTATGAAAACACAAAGGGCCCCACCTAATGATGTGAGTGTGTGTAAGGCTGTGTTTGGCAACATGTAAAACATTTTCCAAGTGTAAAATATTTTCAGGTGAAAATATTTTCGGGAAAAGAAAATATTTTCAAGTGTTTGATTGCATTCTGAAATTTGCTTTTGAAAAATGTTTTCAAGTGTTTGGTTGCATTCTGAAAATGCTCTTTTTCTACTATTTTTTCACATTTTCTCAGCTTCCAAACAAATTTTATAATAAAAAATTTCAATGTATAAACTTAAAAAAACAAAACTCAAAACAAAACTATTCGTTAAACACCATCATCCTTAGTCAAACTGGGAAAGGGAGAAAGAAAGAGTGAGCGATTGAGGAAAAAAGTGAGATAGATCGAGAAAGAGATAGTGGCGATCGGTCATGGGTGGGTCAATCTAAAGGTGGCTGCGATGAGATCGAGAGGAAAAAACGACGAGATCAGTCATGGGTGGTGGCCACGAGATCGTGAGGAGACGATCTGACCCAAATCGTGGGGCTTACATGCACGACAGCAGGGCTGTGGGTCGAGGACGACGATCTGGGCTTCGCTAGCGGCCAATCTCTCCGCGCTTTGACTTGGGCTTAGCGTGACTTGTGAGTGATGCGCGGAAGGGAATGGGGGCGGCGTGACTCGGGGTTGGGCGGTTGGAGTTTGTGACTTTCCCTTCTAGCGGTCTCTCTCTCTCTCTCTCTCTCTCTCTCTCTTCAGGTGTGAGAGTCCAGAAAATGGATTTTGAAGATAAATGGGATCTGTAAATGGATTTACGGGTGGAGGGGCTATATTTTACAATCAAAGGAAATAATTTTCAATTTGACCGTATTTTACGTGTGCATCCAAACACACGCTAGGGTGTAAAATATTTTCCCAATTCCACCTACACTCGAAACAAACACAGCCTAAATGAAAAAAGTTTTTTTTTTTTCAAATAGAAAACAATGTCAAACCTGTGTATGATGTATTTTATACCCAAATTATATATTCAAAACAACTTACCAAACACCCTCAAATGTGAAAATGGGTCCTTTTTTCTATATTCAATTTTAGGATTTGAACACAGAAAAGAGAAAATGAAAAGTGAATACATCACTTTTTGTAACCAAACAGGGCCTTGAGACTCTGACATTTGCCAAGCATTTCATGATACAAACAACTTACCTTGTCAAAATAAGTAGCAGGGGGAGGTATCACACCTCCTGCCCCCATGACAGGCTCAGCAATGAATGCAGCAATCTGAAATGACCATCTATATAAGGTCAGCAACCCAAAAATAATCCTCTTACCGAAGCAGAATCATTTCCCAAACAAGTTGAATGATGTTAGAATAAATCACCGCCTCTGGTCCTTCTTTGAGGATAAGATTCTCCAAATTAATGGCTAATCTGGTTGAGAACTCTTCCTCCGTTTCACCTGGAATATGAAAGTTTAATAATAACCGAAAAAAGCTAACAAAATATTTTGAGCATCAGACCAGTAAGATGACAACCTGGTAGATGAAAGCGCCAGTAATAAGGGCAGTCAGTATGCAATACAAATGGAGCTGGCAGATCAAATTTTTGATGCAGAGCTGGAAGGCTGCAACAAAACCAGTTAAAGGGCGATAGGATTCACGTCAAAAAAAAAAAAGTTTATAGACTAGGCCTACCCAGAAAGACTAGCTGATATCAAAGTGGAACCATGGTACCTGTCAGAAAGAATGAAAGAATAAGCTACTTGAAGCACAATGTCAAGAAATCTAAAGAAAAACATTGAGTGTTGAATATACGCTTTTGATCGAGCAATAAATTTCTTTTTAGCTGGTCTTCCAAGAGCGTTATTATAATACCAAACCAGCTTCACCTACAAGAAAAATAATTCAAGAAGTCACAAAGACATTATTCCTTGAATTTTAACACCAAGTGCATGAACATGATATTGACATAAGATCCAAAATGAGTACTTATCTCATAAACATTCACCAGAAAGATGTTCTCAATTTACTTAGGATTCTCAGAATTGCTTATATAGAGAGTGTCTGGGACACTGAGTGATCTTTTAGGTTTAGGTGTCTATAATTTAATTCTTTTTGTTATTTGTTTAATATCCACTTGTTGTAATCTAACTGAGAACTATAATTTCTAAATCAAGTAACCTGTTAGTTCCTAATATAAAATATTATCTTTCTTTCTTTCCCTTATTGTAACTTGTAATTAATGATTAACTTATTTCTGTAAAGAACTATAGCTCATATGCATTAATGACAAGTCTGAAAACTGTATCTATACGATTAAAGAATTTATGAGATTGAGTTGGTTGCTTCCCAACTCTATTATGGAATAACATTTTTTTATTGAAAATGAAGGGTGAAAAAATAGACTCAACACGAAATATTTTGTATTTAAGATGGAGGCTATTTATCTGATTTCTCTCCCATAACTCCATGTCTCAAGGGCTAGTAAGTTGGAAATGGACCATGTGATCACATGAACTTTTAAAAAATCAAGAATATTGTTAAATCAAAATGCTTCCATAAACAAAGCAAACCTGAGTATCATTGGCTTCTGATCCACTATTTACAAAGAAGGCTTTAGCCATTTTTTTGCCATAAAAGTTTCTAGAAGTTCCTTTGCTAGATCCTGTAAAAAAAAAATTTGAATATTTGAATATCAATAAATCCTGTATAAGTCATATAGCAGAAAATGGCTAATTCGTAAGCACAAAGTGAGGCAAGATGTTCTAGATAATTAAATATGATGTTACAGAAATTTAACAGCAACTAGAAATTTAAGAAAATATGCATGTACCAGGGAAGGTTTTGTAGTACGATTCCAAAAGGAGTGGTAAAACGGCAACTTATTCAACTGTTCATTTGCAGCAGCAACAAGTCGAGGTTCATTTCCCCCTGCAAAACTGAAATTTTAGGTAACTAATTAATTTTGGTAGACTCTATGGACGCTTGTCAACTAATTTGGGCCAGCTCTACAGATCTTCATCATCTACTAATAATGATATACCACATGCATTTTTTTCTCCCCTTTCTAGTTGATATATCCTTTTTCCTTTTACACCCCCCTTATTTTAGGCCCCTTTCTCTAGCATTTTTCACTCCAACTTGAATTAAATCACTTTTTCTCCCTAGCACACTAGCTGGTCTTTATTGCAAATATCCAAACCATTTTTTTATTTTCCATTGATAAGTTACAAAAGCACCTATTATGCAACTCTTTCCTATCATATCCATCTTGGGATTCCCACTCATCCATCTAAATACTCAATTTGACTGAGTTCATTTTATAAATACGTTACTTCTTAAAAGCCCAAAATTCCATCCCCTCAACTTAATCAGTATTTTATGATCATATAATACCCTCAATGCACTTCACCACTTCATGCACCTTGCTACTACTTTGTTACATCATTACAATGAATAACCTTGTTCAACATACTTTGTAGCACAAAAATTTCACTTCTACTTATGTAGAACTAAACATTTCAGCAATTTATCTATCTTTCCTTAACTTCGTCATGAAATGGAAATATATGAATGAACTGTCAAAGCAGCACTGTTAAACACATTTTTGGTTCTTATTATGACCCATTATCACTTTTTCTATATTAAAATCATTGCAACATCTTAAAAACCATATGAAAATGCCTTCAACACATGCAATTGGGGGGAGAGGGAGAAACAATGACTTGAAACATATTATGTTTACCTAATGCAGTGCACCACAGACCAGCAAGAGAATCAAGATATTTTTTCCCATTGATGTCATAAACATAGCAACCCTGAAACCGCCAATCAAGTTGATCATATAGATAAGGAATAACACGTGTGAATATAAATATTTTATGTGCATGCCTAGAATTAGGTGTCTCAACTCTTTTTACACATCAGACTTTTCTTCATTGTTAAACAGAAAAAATAATATTAGAAAGTGCCAAAATAGGGGCACAACCCATGTACACAAGAAGTATACAGAAGGGAACAAACTAAACAAGGAAGAAAAAAAAATGAAGAGGAATACAAATCAATTCTTGAAGTTTTAAACATCAAAACAAACTTTTAGAGAAGGATAACAAAAAACCCATTTATACAAATTTTTAACAGATTCAGTTTAACCTTTTGCCAATACACCTCTTTCCCTACTAAAGCCCTAACGATTCTCTCCAACCAAAATCCCCAAGTAATACGAGACAAAGAATGCTTTCCACACCCCCCCCCAAACCCCCCCCCCCCCCCCCCCCCCCCCCCTTTTCCTTTTCCCCCTTCTTTCTTTTCCAATTTTTGACCCCGAGAAAGCAACAAATAACAACTGAAATGGACATGACCAACTCACTTCAAACAGTGAAAAGACTAACCACCAAAATGCAGGAGCAACAGATTAACTGAGAAGCAAATGTTTAACTGATTACTTGGTCCTTTTTCCTTAATCATGAAGTGCAAATTAAGAACACAATACTTATTAATAGCTTAGGCAAATAGTTGACAATACCTCGGACCTTTCTATAACCAAAGGATGCAAATCGGCAGACTGCCACCCAGCTGTGAAAGGTGCAAGCATATCATGCCCCTTAAACCTGAGATAGTTAAGATATCTTAGTACCTAAATACATTGTATGCATGCACATATAAACAATGACTAATCTGCAAACACATTGAAGAAGTAAATGTAGATGTTCATGTACAAAATTGCACATTGAGAGAGAGAGAGAGATTTATGAATACAAGTTATTAACATAGAAACACCATATATCCCTGATTATTTTTCAAATCACTAGGTGAATCTTCCTTTTGCAAAGATGCCCCTGTACTACTTAATCTGGCCAGTATGGGAACCCAAAGTAGAGGCTCCTGCAAACTTGTTGAAGCAGTGACATGTTTTACATATGAACCAAGCTGTAAATAAAGAAGAAATAAATATCATTAGAGTAGAGAAAGAATGGATGGTGTTAGCAACCAGGCAGAAGAACTACACAAGACATTCAGGTGACATCCCATGGATGAAGCTTTTTTCCCTAAGTAGAGAAGGTAGACAGCATCACATATAATAATGCAACACAAATCAGAAAAAGAAATGTTCTAGTACTATAACTGACAATGCACCACAAGTGATATATAAACACAAACAAATTCATTGTTTCATAATAATACAAATTTAGATATAAATTCAGAACAAAGTATATAGATTGGTTAACAAACAACCCATTTTTTCCTTGTTGAAAAAGAATGACCAGTTTACATAGTCTACCAAATGAAATTATTACGGAGACTTTTTCATGAGTTAGCCAAAATTCAAAAACAAGCATCTTCAATATTAAACTTAAATATGATCAGATTATATACTATTTACAAATATTTTGTATAACCTATTTTTATAAATTGTGGCCAAGTACATATTAAGTATTGAATGACGTGTGTGACTATGATTCCCATTGCACTAATAGATGCATCTAAGTGTACTGGCTTAGCATTATCTTTTAAAACAAAGTATTTTGTATTTGTAATTTTCTTCTGCACTCATAACAGTGTATATTGGCATGCTATCTTGTTAAGTAATCCATTAAATTAATGTCAATTACACTTTCAATTTGAATTAGGGGTTACTTGTTGACAGCAGTGTACTTAGTGAATGTATTACAAGTGGCATACATGTAGGGATTTTGACCAACTATAGACACGTGCACGATGAATGACAAATGGCATGACAATTGTATCAAACTAATGAAATAACATACTGACTGGCAAGGGGACCTGCCTCCACCAGCGATTGCGGTGGCCTCGCAACAAGGCATATCACTAGGCACCTCGAATACGCCCAGAGCTGCACCAACATCAATGCTCCTCCCATCTACATCGCCTTCGTCTCCAATGCCTTGCATAAGTGCCTGTATAGCCAGCTAATGCTCCACTACCCCAACTGTACCTCTTCGTGTTGCTGATTGGGTTCAGGAACTGTAGAAGCATCACCGACACCCAGTCCGCCGACTTGTCCATAAATAGAATGGTCCCCAATCTGAAAAGCATGTGATAGCGCGCATGTTGCTACACTACCTCGTCAGTAGCATCCGCAGCTAGGGGAGCTCTAAATTGTGCCTCCAGCTAGGTGACTCTTAGCCTCGCCCAAGCAAGGATAGATTTGTTTTCATGGGGATGTGGTATCAGCTTTGGAGGACGATGACCTAGTAACTCAAGACACAACGCTGGCCACCCCAGCTTGACACTCCCAGTCACTGGCAACCCATCAATAGGAACCCCTAGCATCACCTCAATATCTTGTAAGGTAATGCCCATCTCTCCATGCGGTAGGTGGAATGTGTGTGTCTCCGGATGCCAATACTCGACTAGTGCTGTGATCAACGCGTGATCCACTTCCAAGTTTAGAACCTTGAATAACCCTTCAAAACCCGCCTCAGTTATGTAGTGAGCAATTCGGGGGTTTAGCCCATGCCAGGGTAACTTGCAAGATGCGCCTGCACTTTAGCACACCTGGCACTACCTGCACACGAAAGAGCATTGTCTTAGGATATGCAAGAAACAGTAGGCTAACTAGTTAGCTACGAACATTTTGCAATATGTTAGTTATGATGTTAACTGGTTATTCACTCTAGCTCAATAGCAGATAGGATCAATTCAAGGTCAATGACATTTTTTAAAATTAGCACTGAGGTGATGGGCATTATGTTTTGAAATGAATGAACAAAGTGCCTCACTATGTCAAATGGAGTAGGGAATTAGGAATCAACAAAGTTGTCTTATGTGTAGCCACGCCTAATTGTGTGTGCACATTTGGGAAAATAATGGCAACGGATTCACTTTAATTGATTACTATAGCTTTTAAATGAGATCCACTGACTTTGAATATTTCTGCTCCATACCATTTTCTTTATGCTGTTAATGAAAGAGTGTTTTTAAATTCACAATTATTTCTACTTCATACCATTTTCTCTTTGGATTAAATAAAATTCTGCCTAAACCAAAAGAGAAATGCTACTATGTCCAACATTTATTTACAAATAATCAAAGAACCCTACAGAAATAAAAACAAATGATTTCGACATGTTCGAAGTTCAGTACAACTACGTACCTGACCGGCAGGCATCTCCCACAGCGCCGTGGATCGATGACCCAGCTGCTGTGTCAATTGTGTATTTACCATGAGTCCGGGATCCACATTTCATAGTTGCTGCATATCTGACACACATGCAATCATGTTAGACACGTAGGTCTATGTTTAATAGTGAAGAAAAGCTTGGCTTTTGCAAGTAAACACAAGCAAGTAATTGAATGTTCTAGAACAAACTAATAGAAACAAATAGAGAGAGAGAGAGAGAGAGAGAGAGAGTGAGAGAGAAAGATTTGACAAAAAATTGAAAACATATAATTGCTCAACTGAATTATACATCATGCATCTATATATACACTGATTTTCAATCCATTTAATCATATCAAGGAAGAGCTAAATTAAAACACTAAAATATAAAACAGCTAGCCTGAGCATATATGCCTAACTTGATAATAATGTTCATGGATGCAAGGCATAAACAAAAAGGACACATAGTTGCAGAATGTATATGCAACCTAACCAACAAACCAACGTGCAAATCAATGTCTAAATCAAACAAAGTAAACCAACAAATGAACACAGCAAAATGCAAACCAATGAATCAATTAAGCACCACAAAAAACACCATTGGAAAATACTAAAACATAGTTGTAAAAGGTACCCAACTACCCCTAAACAAGTCCTGCCTAGAACGTCCCTTCTTTAAACAAAGTGTAAAGTTGTTTCCTTTTACTTGTTCCCCTAATCTTTAAATTTTTCCATACTTGACATCACACTCTAAAAGAAATTTTATTTCATAAAGCAAGAACTGAAAAGGGTTCATTGTAACTTAGTGGCTAGTGAGGTGTGTTTTCAACAAAAATGGGGGAGACAAACATGGAAGTTGGTAAAAGTGCCATTAGGGACTAGTGCAATGGACATCTCACTCACAAGCACAGCTTTGGAGGCAACTAATAATAATTAAATTAATATTGAGCTTAATTAAATGAATTAAACAACTGTGAGACCTATACCATCAAATGATGGTGTGTGCATAGTTATGTGTCAAATGAACATTGAATTGGTGACCATAACAGTCCAAGAGCAGTGCTTTCTTTTCTTTTGGGTTTTTTTTTCTTAACTTGTTTTTATGAACCCCACAATCCAAGAGTAAACAATTTTGAGATTATGGATACAAACGAGACAGAAATGGAAAAAGAATTCTTAAATTTTTTGCAAGAAGAAGAAAAAAAAAGATTATCTAGCATTTTTCTATAAAAGCCACAAGCCTTACAAAAAGGCCACAAGCCACAAGCCACAAGCCACCACAAATCTTAATGCTCCCCCTAACCTAACCCAACCTATTAGGAAAGGAATAGTGACCCTAAAAGGCCACTAAGTTCCCTTTTCAACTCCACATGTAGTAGATGATAATAATAATAAATTGATGTACTTAGTCAACAAACATAACCCACAAATGACTGCTAATCTGACACAAGACAGAAGTTTGAACGGGCTTTAATACCAAATTTGATGTAGGATTTTTAGGAATTTTAGCACTAAACTAGATTCTTGATGACATATTGAATGTGTTGATGGCTGTTTGGTATTAAAACAATAAAAAGAACATCAAATAAAGAAAGATAAAACACTGGGCAATCACACCTAGGCTTTCGTAAGCAATCACACTTAGGTAGGAGATAGCAATCGTGCTTGAAAAAAGTTGGAATGTTATTGAAATCTATCAATATTATCGACTACAATAAAGCCATTATATAGGCTATTTCTAAATCCTTTCTTAGAAAGTCTAGGAATTCTAATAACAAAAAAAAAAAAAGTACTTTAAGAACTTCTAAGACAATTCTAATCTCTTAAGACAATCAATTATGTATCTATACACAAAATGTGGCAGCAAAGGTTTTAGGAACCCAAAATAGTAGATAGCAGGGCATTTATGAGCTCAATTTAGTTCAGTGATAGTGGATGTCCATGATGTGCATTTTATGGTCTGTGTGTAGATATATGTGTGCATATCCATTATACACACATTATATCTATTATATTAATAACTTAACAGAGTGGAAGCTTGTAAAAGCCAGTAAGTTTGAAGCTTGTAAAACCAATAGCTTCTCAATTCAAGATCATTCAGCATTGAATTAAAAAGCAGTTTTCCCTAACAATGGACACCGTTGTCATGCTAACTGTATTTTACATGAATTTCTACCCTAGACGTGCATCAAAACCCAATTCAAAACCAAACCCATTTCAAAACCAAACCCAACAAAGCTAAAACAGCAAAAATAATACCTTAATACCTTAAGAAGCCACACTTAAATCAGAGTACATGCACAAGCAACACTTAACTCAGATTACATGCAAAGGGAAAAAAAGAAAATTTGAACTCAGCATTTAGAAATTACTGTAATACGTTTCTACTCCTTTAACTCCGAAGATGGATTAGGTTGAGCTTCGGCTATGGTGAGAGTGAAAAGGTGTGGGTTTGGATTGATCTTCGGAAAGGGTCTACTAAACGATTTGGTTTGGGTACGGGTAGAAATAGGAGAACTTGAATATTCGTTAAATTAACTTGGGAAGGCTCTACTGAAAGGACTGAGGGTGGCTATTGATTGAACTGAGGAATGGAGAGAAACTGTTGAGGAAGGAAGACAAAGACAAACAATTTTAGAGACGTTACATTCAAAACTGGTTCATATTCTGCACATAACTCGGTTTCTCCATTGCCGAGTTACAAACAGTTACGCAGGAATATTTTATTGCCCAAAAGCCACGCTGGATTTTTATTCGTCCACTATCACTGAACTAAACAATTGATATCTACTTAGTCCAAGGTTATCTTTCAGAGCAAACAAGAATAACTAGACAACGGTTTTGGCTTGAAACCCATTTTGACATTTAGTTTCCATTGGATTGCGTGAAAATATATCGTTTAAATTTAGAACGGCAACTAGGGATTTGTTTAGATACCGCTTATTGCCAAGATTTTCAAACCCGGACCTTCAATGAACCGTAAAAGAGAGAGGTTCAAGGTTTTTAAGGTCGAACCTAGGTCGAACCGAAGTCAAACCGTGATGACGTCATAATTAATTTAAAATATGAATAAATATATTAAATTATTACATAAAGAAAAATTAACTAAAATAATTCAATTAAATATTAAAACATATTCCTATCAAAAAAATATATATATTAAAACATATATTTCTTTTTATATTATTAGTAAAAATTCATATAAGTTTTTTTAAGATAATTCAACTAATATATCAATATCAAACCCAAAACCCTATTTCTCAATAATAATAATAACACCTACATTTTTTAGAATATTATAATGATAATATGAACCTTAAAAAAAATGAAAAAAAAAAAAGAAAAAAAAGAAAAAAAAAAAAAAGAACAAGAATTGGTTGACAACAAGATATCAATATCACGTGGGCACTAGGGAAGGGTTCAAAATAGAAATGACATGTATTCTGACACCCTCATCTCCCACCATTCAATTTTCCACTATCCTTTGTCATTTCCAATGTAGTCTTTTTTTTTTTTTTTTTTTTTTGGGTCAGAAGGATTACAAGAAAAGAGACTAAGGACAACCACTCAACTCAGTACAGCGCCTAGCCACACTAGCCCCAATAAGATCAGACTCAACAACAGAATCAACAATATCTTCGGGGGAGTTCTCCAATGTAGTCACATGCTTAGGTTCATAAAACTAAAAATCAGTACAAAAGAAAGCACCGGCTCTTGTAGTCTCTCAATGGCTTGAATACTTATAACAAGTACAAAAGAAAGCAAAAAAAAAAAAAAAAAAAAAGCAAAAGAGAAGTTGGCATCTAGAGGTGAGGACGAAACAAAGAAGAAGAGTAAGATGCTTCGGTTAGTCATCTGGAAGTTAGTCACATGCTTGGGTTCACATGATGAAGGCTACTTGTTGTGAGGTTGATTTCTTCATTTTTGCTTTTTTCCTTCTTCGTCGTTGTCTTCTTCTTCCTCTGCTTCTTCTTCTTCTTCTTCTTCTCTATTTTAATTTCCTCCCTTTCATTTGGTTTCAGATTTGAAAAAAACCCAAAGTATATTGGCCAAAACTTTGCCGAAAAAAGGGAAACATTCGAACCTCAAAAACCGATCATAGTTCTCAGAACTGTACGGTTTGACCACGGTTCGCACGGGTCCCTGCTTTTTTCCTATAGGGTGGTTCTTGAAGCTAAAAAACCGTAAAACTAAGAGATTCGCAATTTTCCCGATCAAACTGTACAGTCCGATCCGGGTTTCAAGACCTTGCTTATTGTTGAAAACTAAAAACTAAAAGCGCTATAGTAAAATAATTTTTAAATGTGTGAATAGTACCGTGGGATCCAGTTTTAAAGTTGTTTTTGCTTGAAAAAGTATTTGCGGGTCCCATGAACATTGCACAGGACCCACACAAAAAACGCAAACGCAGTCTACTTTCCTTTTCAATACAATCCAAACATGCACTCGGAACACTAGCATTGTAGGTACATACCAATGTCTATTTTATACCCTCAAAACCTACTTTATCTATTTTATCATTCCATTTTACAACTCACCCAATATCCATTTCTATTTTTATATACAATTTATTAAAACAATATAATCTACAACATTAAATGCATCTAATGAGGCCTTTTTTTTTTTTTTTTTTTTTTAAACGTGACATGGGTAGGTTTTTTTTTTTTTTTTTTTTTTTTTTTTAAGTTATAAGAACGTGGGACAGTGAAAATAGGAATGAACTTTTTAGCAGGAAATATTTTTTTTAGGAGTAAGGGACGTGGGTAGTTTTTTTTTTATAGGAATATTTTTAATTTTTTGTCAAGTTACTATTTTTACCCCATGGAATAGTGATAAGTTAATTACATTAGGGGCATTTTTTATAGTAAAAAACACAATAATTAACTTTTTAAATCCTCTTAATATATAGAGATAAACAATTCATTCTCTCCTCCTCCCTTCTATCTCTCTCTCTAGCAAACCCACACAACCACCTTCCATTAAAACTCAGCCACAAACACCAATTCTCCACCACCAAAATTACCCCCAAAAAAATGCCTCGACCCACGACCCACAACCCACCACCACCATGACCACAGTCAATCCCCATCCCAAAATCAAACCTTATAGCATAAAAACCCACCACTAAAACCCAACCACCAATCCCAACCAAGCCATCACCAAAACCCACCAAACAACCACCACCACACACACCCCAACAACCACCAAAAAAAAAAAAACCCAAAACCAAAGTAGTCGCTAATCTATTATGACAGCATCCCCATAGTCAACACAACCACTACACCATACACACACCACCACCACATCCAACCCACAAAAAACCCACAAATCCACCATCAACACCACCAATAAACCCACCAAAAAAAAAAAAAACAGCAACCCACAATCCTCACCATGCTGCACCATACACACACCATCACCACATCCAACCCACAAAAACCCACAAATCCACCATCAACGCCACCAATAAACCTACCAAAAAGAAAAAAACTAGCAACCCATGGTCCTCACCATGTTGCACCATACACACACCACCACCACCACCACCTCCAACTCACAAAAACCTATAAATCCACCATTAACACCACCGGTAAACCCACCACTAAATCCACTATGAACCACAAAAAACAAAAACATAAAAAAAAAAAAAAAAAAAAAAACCCTCTGGTGAGCAAACAAAACACCATGAACCACCAATAAATCCATATTCATCGATTTCTTAGGGCAATATGGTGGTGGTCGGATCTGGTGCAGAAAGTGAATAAGGATATAAAAATAAAAAAAAATAAATAAAAAATATTATTTTGATTATTTTACCTCTATTTGGAGAGAGAAAGTTAAATCAAAAGTTAACAGTATGTATCTTTTTTTACACAAGCTTAAAAGTATACAAACTAAAATAAAACATTTCAAAGGATGAGGACTCTTTTGAAACATGAGGCAAACATTGAGGACTAAATGTGTATTTAAACCACCAAATTATTACCAACGAAATTAAATGAATTTTAAGTGTCCAATATTTTTTCCTATTAATTATTGTTTTATTAAAATAAAATAAAAATAAACTGAAGAGTAAAATAAGTAAACAAAAAATAAATTAACCGACATAAAAAAAAATGCTTGAAATGGCGGAGTGTACATCCTTAATTGTCGTATCAACAGGCCTGTTGATACGACAATTAAGGATGTACACTCCGCCATTTCAAGCATTTTTGGTGTGTATGGTGTAGGGCTCCAAGTCAACTTTGCAAAGTGAATGAACAAGTTTACAATCCTACATTTATTTCCATTGGCCCTTTTCACCACTTCAACAAAGATTTTCAAACCCTAGAAAAATATAAAGTAAAGTACCTCAAGAGCTTCATTGCACGAGCTAATGTAAAGTTGGAGAATTTAGTGTGCAATATAAGAGACAATGAAGATTATGTTGGGTAGACTGCACAATTATGATTTTGTGAAAATGATCCTTATGGATTCAATCTTCATTCTAGAGCTTTTCTTGAGAAATTATTATCGACTATGGGAAAGTGATGATCCTAAGGTAGCAGACCAATGGATAACTCCTTTATTGATGCTTGACTTGGTATTACTTGAAAATCAGCTTCCATTCTTTGTTCTTGAGATACTATTCACACTTGCTTTTCCTAGTCCATCAAAAAATTTCCCTTCTTTGATTCAGCTTACTTTTCTGTACTTTGATTGTTTCAATGTTCAAAACATAACTCCTATAGATGTGAAGATAGAACACTTCACCGATTTGGTTAGAACCTTTCAGCCACCTCCAATCCTAAGCCTAACTGGAGACAAATTAATGTGGAAAAACTTTGGTATTCTGCAATCGATCTGGTTGAGGCTGGAGTAAAGTTTAAGGTGAGTTCAAGCCGTTGCTTAATGCTTACTTGACTTAAAATTCAACTTCAAATACGGACTGTTAAAAATGCCACTGTTGGTGTTAAATAATCATACAGAAGCTCTTATTCAAAACCTTATGGCATTATAGCTATTTCGTCATGGGGAAAACAAATACATTACGGATTATTTTTACATCTTGGGTTTCCTTGTCACAGGGACGGAGCTACAGTTTGACATTGGGGGGCAATGCCCCCCCCCCCCCCCCCCCCCCCCCCCCCCGCGGATATTTTGAAAATATATACTATATATTATATATATAATGAGCTTGATTTAAAAGTTAGGCTCAAGAAAAATTAAACCTGGCCCCCTCCAAAATCTTGGCCCTTTAAATCAAAAAAAATGCTCAAACAATAACACAGATCAGCCCCAGACTCTTGCACTATAAACCCAAAAATGGCCCAAACAACACCATAAATTAGCTCAAATAAAATCCATTTCAACCTAAACAATATTAAAAATTTTAACAAAATAAGTAAGCCCATTTTTAGACTGTGATAACAAAATAAAAACCATTTACAACCTAACTTATTCCGTAATTGATTCTAAAAAAAAAAAGAAAAAAAAAAAACCCAAATACCAGATGAAGGGAGAGTCGAAGAGAATTTGCAGGCTGATGCCTCATCGCCATCGTCAGCAGCCACGCAATTACACTTCGCTCATTCACCGTTGCTAGTCAGATCTCCATTATCATTGCAAGTATTTCTTCTCTCTTTGCATTTTGCAATGCCTGACTCTCTGGCCAATGAGTCAATGACTCATTTGATTTTCTCTCTTCCTCCATACGCATTTATGTGTTTTGTCTATCTCTTGGAATCTTTTTACATCCTAATTTATGTATTTTGACTTTTTATCTCTCTGTCTAAGAGATTGTCTTATATGTGTGACTAATATTTTCCTATTGAGATATGTTGTAAAATTGTGTGGTGTCAATAGTGGGACTGTGGGAAGTTGGTAGAAGCAATTGATTTGAAAACACTATTGGTATTGGGTATTTGGGATAACAGTTGGTGTGGGCTGGGGCAGTGGGCAAGTGTGGCTGAATAATTAAATAAAAACAAAGCCAGAACAATTGCATAAAATGTCACACAAACTTAACTAAATAAAATTGTGACATTTAGGCTGCATTTGGTTCAATGTAAATCAAATTTCGAGTGTAAAATGAATGCAAGGAATAGTGAATTCCCGTAAGGAAAATGAAATCTAGGTGTTTGGTTCTATAATGGAAAATAGTTCAAAAATCGATTTCTAGTGTTTGGTAACATTTTAAAAATGCTATTTTCCTATAATTTTTTCACATTTTCTTAGCCATTTTCTCAACATCCAAACAAATTTTATTACAAAAAATTTCAAAATATACACTTAACACAACCAAAAATCAAAATAAAACATTTAACACAATCAAAATCAAAAGTCACAAGACCAATCGTGGGTTTAGCTGGGTTCATCGGAGATGGGTTTGAGCACAACGGAGGAGCTGAGGCGGCACGATCAAATCATCAATGGGTTTGAGCAACACTATTAGATCGGTAGAGCCATGGGTCGGGGACTAGGATGTGGTGAAATCGAGGTGGGTTTAGTTGGGGTCATCGAAGATGGGTTTGATCAAAACGAAGGAGCTGAGGCGGTGCGATCAGATTGGTGATGGGTTTGAGTGGCGCGATTAAACCTGCGAGGCCGTGGGTCGAGGCCTGGATCTAGGCTTCACCGGTGATAGCTCTCTCCATCCTTCGGCTTGGGCTTGGCATGAGTGATGAGAGTGAGTGAGGAGAGAAATTTTCTGAGGAGAGTGGAAATGGTTTGAAGGTAAAATGAAAGTGTAAAATGATTTACGGGTCACAGCTGGGTATTTTATGGTCAACAGAAATCATTTTCTATTTAACTGAATTTTCCGGCCAACCCAAACACGCCTTGTGGTGTAAAATATTTTCCGGATTCCATTTACTGCCAAAACAAACGCACCTTACCCACATTTAGTGACTCACAGTGCTATAACTTGCTAATAAATTCATAATATACAAATTCATAAATTGCAAACTGATTAATTATAAATTGATAAGTAATGAATTTATACCTTTAGAAAAATAAAAAATTTATACTTAATGCATTATGCATAGTGCTTATATTCATGTTTACTTTGTAATAATAATTATTCCTTCTATGACAATCATTGATGATTTTTAAGATTTAAAAGAACAACAGAAATCATTTTCTATTTGACTGAATTTTCCGACCAACCCAAACATGCCTTGTGGTGTAAAATATTTTCCGGATTCCATTTACTGCCAAAACAAACGCACCCTTACCCACATTTAGTGACTCACAGTGCTATAACTTGCTAATAAATTCATAATATACAAATTCATAAATTGCAAACTGATTAATTATAAATTGATAAGTAATGAATTTATACCTTTAGAAAAGTAAAAAATTTATACTTAATGCATTCTGCATAGTGCTTATATTCATGTTTACTTTGTAATAATAATTATTCCTTCTATGACAATCATTGATGATTTTTTAGATTTAAAAGAATGTCCAGTTCCCTTTTCATAGATGATTGAAATATAATATATAAAGAAAAAGAACGATAGTTTTATTTGTTTAAAATACTAAATAGATACTTATTTGGATTTTTACAATTTTTTTTTTTTTTTTTTTTGGTTTAAACTTCTGCCTCCCTCAATTAAGAATTCTGGCTCCGTCCCTGCCTTGTCAATACTAATAAAGATATGGATTTACTTTGCGACAAGGGGAATCGTGGTTAATTATCTACGCGACAACAAAGCAGCAACATCCATGGTCAAAAATCTTTGCACCAATTTCTCATGGTCATGTATAAACTCAGATTATAACAATATCTGTAAAGAGTTGAATGCATTTTGATGATGCCGAAAAAATCACCAATGAATTACACATCGCTCACATGCTCAAAAAGTCACCTGCACAACACAAAGAGAGAACCTCGTAGAGAGCACCGGTGTAGTGCTGGCCAAATACCCTCCGAAGATTAAGTCAGAAATATTCTCACAACTCTAAAGTGCTAAAGAGGGTAAATTATGCGTACCTTGATTTGTGAGAGTATTGGGGCTTTTATAGTCGTAGTAGGTAGACCTCTTTAACTTGGAGTAGAAGTCTTTTCCTTATAGGAATCTTCTTTGTCGAATCCCAAACGTGTTGGACAAAACATTTCCTTATACGTATCTTCTAGAATCCTCTCACCACTAGAATTCCTTTAACCTTGGGATTCCTTGAAGTATGTTGCAAGTATCTTATAACAAGGGTCTTCATACTGGTATTTGGACCCGTCGCCATTATGCCCGTCCATGCTGGGTCCGTTCACAACGGACTGTGAATTCTGGGCCCGTCCACTATTGACCAAAAGAGGACTATCCGTCAGGCCCATTCCATTAAGATTTTTCCCTCTTCAGTTGCCCCCTTCACCCCGTGGGTCCGTCATGCTTTTTAGGACACATGTGGTGACAGTTTGTGACTATGGGGTGATGGTCCAGAGGTCCGAGGGTCGTCGGTGTCGCATGGCAAAAAGTCCTAATATCAAGGAATATAACACATGTCACTCTTTCATTGAATGTTGTTTTGGATCGAGGCATCGCTTCGTCTTCTGTGCACTTCCTCTATAAATACCAAACCTTCGCCCTTCATTTTCCTATTTTGCAGCGATACATACTTGTCAGAGTGCGGTCCGTCAATCCTGTCAGGCTAACTCGTACACCTACTTGCATCCGTCATTATCGTCTTTCCTCCATTCACATAAGAATTGGTAAGTTCTAACCCGCCTTGTCTTTCAACCGTCAGATTACTTTATAAAACTTCTATTACCTATTTATAGATCTGTCGGAGTCTTAGGTTTTGTCGTCATATGTAGGAAATGTCTGGTGCGTCGAGTAATCAGTCAGTCGTCTGTAACGGGGCGAATTACAAGGACGTATACCCGTCAGGTCACAACGACCCACAGAGTCCAAGTGAAGATAGGAGTCCGTCTACCTCTTCTCCGTCCTCAACAAATGAGGATATGGAATTGGTTAAACTAGAGGAAGGTTTCGAGGTTGACGAGGAACAAGTAGGACCCGTCGTAAGAGCTGATGGACCAAGGGAGTTCATTATGCTGCCAGAGTGGACGGTGAACGACTTCATGTCTACTATCAAGGGGAGCCACTTCAAAACACTTAGGGCTAATTACCAGATTCCAGAGAACATTCCCATCCGTCTGCCCTATAAATCAGAAAAATGCTACTACGAAGGGGTGGAGGGCATCGGGGTGTATGAGCAGATGTTGAAGGCAGGACTTAGGTTTCCATTGAGCTCCCTTCATCGTGAACTACTCAAATACCTAGGTTTATCCATCAACCAAATATCTCCCAACGCTTGGAGGGTCTTCATAGCCATGGAGATTCTTTACGGGGCTTGGTCCAACGGGCTAGGAGGTTGACGGTGAGAGAGTTCCTACATTGCTACCGTTCGGATGAGATAGATAAATCTAGGGGGATATACAGTTTTGTAGCTAGAAGTTCTTTGTTAAAGGTAATATACGAGACCTCAGACTCCAATAGAGACTAGAAGAGTCGCTATTTTTTCTTAGAGGGTGACGAGTGAATGGGTCGTCCTGATGATACAGAACATATGCCCGTCGATACTACCTGGGGCATATTGTCTGAGGCTGGTATGGATCCGTCCTAATGTGTAGAGGCCTTTCCATTTACCATTCAGTTTAATATATATTTCAAGCCATTTTCACACCGTCCTTCCTTTTTCTTGCAGTTCGACGACGGCCACAAGTCAGCCTTGAGGAGTTTAGTTTTCTAGAAAATATTTTTAGCAAGACTACGCCGGAGGAAAGGACCTGGGCTAAGCTGGTGAACCTCAAGACCATCCATTGGTACTATGACAGTCCAGCACCAACACCAGCAGCAATTAAATACGAGACCAGGATCCATCAACGTAAGTCCATCATTCCAATCTTGTTTGATTAATAGATACTTCTGTTCCTTTTCTTTTTTAAACAAACTTTCACCTGTTCACCTTTACAGAAATGGACGATGCCAAGAGAAGGGCATTGATTAAGGCTAGTGCTACCAAAAATAAGGAGGCCATCGCCAAAGGCGTTACTGAACCTAAGGAGACAGTCTCTTCGAAGAGAAAAAAGCCGTCCAAAGTTGACCGTCCACCAAAGAAACCCAAGGTTCCCTTGGAGCCCGTCGTAGGGCTCATAACTGAAGGCGCCAGGACGGCTACTTCTTTAAAACATGGGGCTGGTAAAGGCTTGATGACGGGTCCATCCACTAACCTTAAGAAACCACTGTCCCTTCTTCGAGACGACCTTAAATATGCTTTGGAGCAGCTCTCCTCCATCATCACCACTGAGGATTACGAAGATCTGGGTAATCACTCGACGGAGGCTATGGGCGAGATAGCCTTGTTCAGCATTGCTCAGGTAATTCATCCGTCCACCTTTTATCCATCTATTCTTCTTCCGTCTGAACCTTTGCTTGAAATTGAATTATTTTCTATCTTTCAGGCTATGATCATGGTGAAGGGTCTGATGGGACAGTGCCTGAACCATGAGACCACCTTAGGCCGTCTACAGGAGAAAGCAAGGTTAACGGAGGATCAGCTATCCGAACTTCAGGCCTAGAAAGTGGCCCAAGAGAAGAAGCTCAAGATGGCTGAAGAGGCGAGTAAACAACTTCACGATCTGACAGAGGAACTGAAACAAGTAATTTCAGCCAAAGATAAAGAGATCCGTCAAGCCAAGGAGACAGCTATCCTTGAGTACCGTGACTCTGATGCCTTGTTAAGTGAGCTCGGGGTCTCGTATGGTGATGGTTTTGATGAGGCTGTCTGTCAAGTGAAGGCGCTTTATCCTGCCACTGATCTATCTTCTGTCAACATCAATGCCCCTAAACTTACATCTGCCCGTCCTGTGCAGTCTGAGGATACTAACAAGCTCTTTGGTGAAAATCCACCCATCAACGCTCAAGTGGACGAGCCTGCTATTGAAAGTAGTCCGAAGGATGACCAAGCCCGTCGCAACGAAGAGAAGGAAGCCACTAACTTGGATGTAGTTTAGTTTTTTTTTTTTTTAATGGTATTTTGAGAACAATTCACGCATCCGTCGTATTTTCTTTATGTAAACATTCCCTCTTCAAAGGGTATTTTGATCCGTTCAACTTTCCTTTCATATGTTGCTTTTTATATATCTGTTAGTTGGAACTCATCCATTCATTGTATTTTTGTTTGGTTAATGAATTATGCCGTCCACCCTGTAGATTTTATAACATAGCTTTATTAATTGATCTGTGATGTTTTGTATGCTTGATCCATCTATTTTGGATTTTAGCCGTACTAGGGGGATTCGTCCACCCTATGAACTTTGTTTTAATCCTCTTTGAGGAGATTCGTCTACTTTGTGGACTTTAGACTTTAACCTTCCTGGGGTGATCCGTCCACCTTGTGGACTTTAGACTTTAACCCTCCTAAGGTGATCCGTCCATCTTGTGGACTTTAGATTTTAACCCTCATGGGGTGATCCGTCCACCTTGTGGACCAAGTTTTTATTCGTCCTTTATGGGACTTATTTTTTCATCCTCTTGGGATAATCCGTCCATCATGTAGACTAAGTTTTTATCCATCCTCTATGGGACTTAGGGTTTTCATCCTCTTGGGATGACCCGTCCATCATGTGGACTAAGTTTTTATTCGTCCTTTATTGGACTTAGGATTTTCATCCTCTTGGGATGACCCGTCCATCATGTGGACTAAATTTTTATCCATCCGATATTGGACTAAGTAGATTAATCAGGAAAAATACAATAGTTTGAATATTTTCTCTTATTGAAGTAAAAACTAATGAAAACTCAGAAATAAACTGGAAATTAGGGAAGCGATGATGATCTTTTATGTCGTCTCTATTGGTAGTATCTCCTAGATGCTCCGTATTCCATGGGTGTTGCAGCTTCTATCCGTCCAGAGTTTCAAGGTGGTAGGTCTCTTTTCTTTGCCATGACGAGATCCTGTATGGTCCTTCCCAGTTGGGGTTGAGCTTTCCTTGCGAAGGATCTCTAGCCGCTCCTATTACTTTTCGTAGCACAAGATCCCCTATCTGAAAGTTTCTATGTCTGACATTGGAGTTGTGATATTTTGCCATGAGGTTCTGGTATCATGCCAACCTCTACTCTGCTGTAGCCCGGACCTCGTTCACCAAGTCTAGTTGGAGCCGCAAGGCCTCTTCGTTCTTATCCTCGCTGTAGTTCTCCACGCGATAGCTCCTAAGCCCTACCTCCGCTGGGATGACAGCATCAGTCCCATATGCCAACCGAAACGGCATTTCTCCAGTAGGTACTCTTACTGTTGTACAATATGCCCACAAGACACTTGGTAGTTCGTCAGGCCAAATGCCCTTTACCCCCTCGAGCCAAGTCTTGATTATCTTGAGCAGGGTTCGGTTCGTAACCTCGACTTGTCCGTTTGCCTGTGGGTGTGCGGGCGAGGAGTAATGATTCTTGATACTCAGCTCCGAACAGAAGTTCCTAAATGCGCTATTGTCGAACTTTTTTCCATTGTCGGAGACAAGTACTCTTGGTATCTCGTACCTGCAGATAATATTCCTCCAAACAAACCTTCGAATGTTTTTCTCCGTGATAGTGGCCAGGGCCTCCGCTTCCACCCACTTGGTGAAGTAGTCGATACCAACTACCAGAAATTTTAGTTGCCATACCGCTGTCGGGAAAGGGCCAATGATGTCTAGTCCCCATTGGGCGAATGGCCAAGGGGCCGTCATGGGTGTCAGCTCCTCTGTTGGTTGCCTGATCAAATTACTGAACCTCTGGTATTTGTCACAAGTCTTGACATAACCTTGCGCGTCCTTTTGCATTGTAGGCCAGTAGTACCCTTCTCGGATCAATTTGTGCACTAAGGATCGTGCCCCTAAATGGTTTCCACAGATGCCCTCATGGACTTCTCTCATTACGTAGTCTGCCTCCTCGTGGCCCAAATACCTCAGGTATGGTCGTGAGAATCCCCTTTTGTATAAAACATTATTGATCAACACAAATCGTGAGGCTTGGACTTTCAGTTTTCTGGCTGCCTCTTTTCCGTCTGGTAGTGTGCTTGTCCTCAGGTAGGCTAATAATGGCGTGGTCCAATCATTTTCAGAATCCACCTCATGCACTTTTGTTCCGTTGTCAATAATTGAGGAAGTTTAGACAAATGACAATACCTGATTAGGGACTGGCATAGATTCTGTTGAGGCTGCTTTTGCTAGACGATCGGCACATTCATTCTCCTCCCTTAGGATTTGAATGAATCTCACTTTGAGGTCGTCGATCCGATTCCTGACTTTTTCTAGGTACTTCTTCTTCCTTTCATTTTTGCCTTCATAGATGCTGTTAATCTGACTTGTTATTACCTGAGAGTCACAATGTACAACTATGATTTCAACACCTGCTGCCATTACGAGGTCCAATCCTGCCACCAATGCTTCATACTCGGCCTCGTTGTTTGTCGTTGTGTAATCCAATCGAATCATGCATTCGATTTTATCTCCGTCTGGGGTTTGAATTACCACTCCAACTCCTCCAGCTTGCTTGTTTGAAGATCTTTCCGTGTAGATGCTCCATTCTCTAAGGGTGTCTGCCCCTTTGTCTTCTAATGGGGTATACTCAGCGATGAAGTCTGCCACGGCTTGCCCCTTTATTGCAGTTCGCGGACAATACTGTATATCAAACTCGCTAAGTTCTATTGCCCATAAAGCCATTCGTCCGGCAGCTTTAGGGCTGCTCATGACTCTCTTTAGAGGTTAATCCGTCAAGACTATGATGGCATGGGCTTGGAAGTATGGCTTGAGCTTTTGGGCTGCAGTTACCAGTGCGAAGGCCAACTTCTCCATCTGAGGGTATCTTTCTTCTACCCCCCGGAAACCCCTACTTATGAAATAGATGGGTAGTTGAGTTCCTTGCTCTTCTCTTACTAAGGCCGCGCTGATTGCTGCTTGCAAAATCGCTAAGTAGAGGTAAAGTTCTTCCCCTGGTTTGGACGGGCTAAGCAATGGTGGGGAGGCAAGGTATTTCTTTAGTTCCTCAAATGCTTTTTAACTCTCGTCCGTCCATTTGAAAGATTTTCTCAAGGTGCGGAAGAACGGTAGACATTTATCCGTTGCTTTAGAGACGAACCTGTTTAAGGCTGCAATTTTGCCATTCAAGCTTTGCACCTCTTTCACTGGCCTTGGTGGTTTTAACTCCATGATGGCCTGTATTTTCTTCGGGTTGACCTCTATGCCTCTTCGGGATACCATGAATCCCAAAAACTTCCCCGCCGTTACCCCAAATACGCACTTGTTCATATTCAACTTCATATTATATGACCGGAGAGTGTCGAAGGTCTCCTATAGGTCTCTTAGGTGGTCCTATTCCAGAAGGCTTTTTACAAGCATGTCGTCGACGTACACCTGTACATTCCTCCCAATCTGGTGCGCAAACATTTTGTTTATTAGTCTTTGGTATGTTGCTCCCGCATTCTTGAGCCCAAACGACATTACTTTGTAGCAAAAAAGCCCCTGGCTTGTGACAAAAGAGGTCTTCTCTTGGTCAGTTTCGTCCATCTTAATTTGGTTATAGCCGGAGAAGGCATCCATGAAACTCAAAAGTTGGTGTCTCGCCGTTAAGTCTACCAGCGTATCAATCTGAGGTAACGGATAACTATCTTTTGGGCATGCTCTGTTGAGGTCCGTGAAATCGACGCACATTCACCACTTCCCGTTAGCTTTTTTGACCATCACCATGTTTGCTAACCAGACGGGGTAATATACCTCCCAGATGAAGTCCGCCTCAAGTAGCTTTTTGACTTCCTTTGCTATTGCTTTGTCCCGCTCTTGAACGAATACTCGTTTTTTCTGTCTTACGGGCGAAAATGTGGGGTTTACATTTAGCTTGTGAACTATGACTGAGCGATTAATCCCGGGCATGTCCTCGTGGCTCCAGGCGAAAACATCCTGATTCATCCTGAGGAATGCTCTGAAGGCCTGCCGTATAGGCTGGCTGGCCAATGTCCCCATCCTAGTCGTTCGTTCAGGTTTAGACTCATCTAGAGCTACTTCTTCTAGTTCCTCGACTGGTTCTGTTGTGACTTGTTGCTCCTCTATGCACATTATCTGCTGGTGGTCCTCTATCTCCAACATGGCTATGTAGCACTCACGGGCGGCCACCTGATTCCCTCGTAACTCCCCGATCACATACTCCGTGGGGAACTTAATCATCAAGTGGTATGTTGAGGTTACTGCCTTCCATGCATTAAGGGTAGGTCGTCCAAGGATAGCGTTGTACGCTGATGAGTAGTCAACTATGAGGAATGTCACGTCCCGAGTGATCTGCTGAGGATAATCGCCTACTGTCACCGAAAGTGTGACTGCACCCAACGGGAATACTCTTGTTCCTCCAAATCCCACCAGTGGGGCATTCGTTGGTATCAGTCGTTCCTTATTAATCATCATTTGCTGGAACGCAGGGTAATATAAGATGTCCGCCGAGCTACCATTGTCGACCAGCACTCGGTGCATGTTATACTCCTCCACTCGTAGGGTGACGACCAACGCATCGTCATGCGGATGATAAAGACGTCGTGCATCTTCTTCTGAGAATTCAATTATTGGGCTATCCCTTCGCGCTATCTTTGGAACCGAGCCCGTCAGTTGGACATTTTGAACCATTCTGAGGTAAGTTTTTCGGGCCTTCTTGGACGAGCCAATTGTCGTTGTTCCCCCTACAATCATCCTTATGTCTCCGATTGGGGGTCTAGGACGCTCATTTTCCCTTTAGGGCTGCTGCTCTTGAGGTGGAGGATCCGTCCTTTCTTTTTTGAAAAACTTTTGTAATTTTCCTTATCTGATAAGAACCTCAATCTGCTGCTTCAAGTCGTAGCAATCAGACGTATCATGACCGTGGTCGCGGTGGAAACGGCAATACCTGTCTCTAGACCGCTTTCTTGGATCACTCTTGAGTTTTCCTAGAAATGTTAGAGCCCCTTCGTCCTTGATTTGCATTAGGACTTGGTCTATTGGGGTATTCAGCGGGGTGAACCTTGTAAACCTTCTTGCTGGGGGCTTAGGGCGTCGGTCGTCCCTTCGGTCTCCTATTCTGGGTTTCTTCCGTTCTTGGTCCTGCCGGTTGTCTTCCTGTCGCTCTCTCTTCCTTGGTTTTTCGTCCCAAGCCAACAATGCGTCCTCCGCATTCATGTACTTAATGGCCCTGTAAAGCACTTCCGTCATGGTTTTCGGGTAGTTTTTGTACAAAGAGAACAAAAATTTACCCTTTCGTAACCCATTTGTGAAGGCTGCTACCAATATCTTATCGTCGGCCTCATTGATTAAAAGTGCTTCTTTATTGAAGCGGGTTATGTAGGATCTCAGTGTCTCTTCCTCTCGCTGTCTGATGCTCATTAGGCACGCCGTGGACTTCTTATACCTATGTCCCCCAATAAAGTGAGAAGTGAACTGGGCGCTCAACTCCTTGAAAGTGTTGATGGAATTTAGTGTCAACCGGTTAAACCAAATCCTTGCGGCTCCCTTTAGTGTGGTGGGGAATGCCCTGCACATTATTTCATCCGCGACCCCTTGAAGGTGCATCAAGGTCTTGAAAGTCTCCAGGTGGTCCAGAGGGTCTTTCACTCCGTCATAACTGTCGATCTGTGGCATTCGAAACTTGTGTGGTAAGGGGAAAGAGTTGGCGGCTGCTGTGAACGGCGAGTCTGTTCGAGTGACTAGATCATCAAGGTCGCTTGATACTCTCCCCTTCAGGGCGTTCATCATGACCTCCATTTGTTCCTTCATCGCCTGCATCTCCGCGATAATGGGGGGTGGAGCCACATCGATGAGGGATGGGATGCTGAAATTTTGTCGCTCCGATCTGCTTGGTGCGTTGCTTCCCTCAGGCCCCTCTCAATCTCCTCATACGGCACTGGTACCTTATTGTTCCCTCTGGTTGTTTGGTGTCGCGTTTTTTTGGCGCAGCTGTTCTTTTAGGTCGCGATTTTGCTTGGTGAGTCATTCCACAACTGCAGCGAGGGTTTGTACCTGTCTCTCGAAGGGAGTCATAGGTGGTTCCTCCTCTTGGATGTTATTGATGGTTGCCATCGAGCGGGTCAGCACCATGTAACTCTTTTGTCCGAGAATAGTGCGGCTTTTGAATCTCAAAAAGAACACTAAGCCGATAAATCCCCACAGACGGTGCCAACTAATGATGCCGAAAAAATCACCAATGAATTACACATTGCTCACACGCTCAAAAAGTTACCTGCACAACACAAAGAGAGAACCTCGTAGAGGGCACCGGTGTGGTGCCGGCCAAATACCCTCCGAAGGTTAAGTCAGAAATATTCTCACAACTCTAGAGTGCTAGAGGGGGTAAATTATGCGTACCTTGATTTGTGAGGGTATTGAGGCTTTTATAGTCGTAGTAGGTAGACCTCTTTAACTTGGAGTAGAAGTCTTTTCCTTATAGGAATCTTCTTTGTCGAATCCCAAACGTGTTGGACAAAACATTTCCTTATACGTATCTTCTAGAATCCTCTCACCACTAGAATTCCTTTAACCTTGGGATTCCTTGAAGTGTGTTGCAAGTATCTTATAACAAGGGTCTTCATACTAGTATTCGGACCCATCGCCATTATGCCCATCCAAGCTGGGTCCGTTCACAACGGACTGCGGATGCTGGGCCCGTCCACTATTGACCAAAAGAGGACTATCCGTCAGGCCCATTCCATTAAGATATTTCCCTCTTCACATTTTATGAAAAACCTCTGCACAGGTGGAAGGCATTTTTAAGGCATGAATATTTTAGCACTCCTTTGAAAGTTGCTTCTTCAATCCCTGGTTTAATCCTTCTGGTGCTCACGCTGCAACAAACCGTATTCGCCTTCTTGCAAGTTGTGTTCAAACATTAAATAATTTGGATAGTTGTCAATGCAGTTGAACTTTTCATTGTAAAATACACTATTAGTTTGTTTGCATGTCATGTCCTTGTATACAAGTTTCTATATCTTTGGATAATAACATCAGTTGTTAATGTATCCTTATAAGCAATAAATTACTTCCCTCATATGCTGCTTTCTTGTAAGGGTTGAGTCTTGACTAGCAGTGGAACAAATTGAAAAGGTCCCCAACTTTTAGGGTCAATTTCATTTTGGTCTAAATGACCTAATATAATGCTTTGGAACTAAAATTTGAGAAGATAAGATGAAAATATTAACCCTCCATTTAATCCCATAATGTAACTTTGAACCGACTTCTGCAACCCAGCTACAAGAGTGAAGTTTCAAGTTAATTAGTTCAAGCAAATGCTTAGCTGACCTAGAATTCAATATTGACGTATTTGAAATCCAATGCATTAATTAGAGAAAACTCAACAAATACTAATTAAAAAGTATTAATACGTATTAATAGAATATATATCATATACAAATTTTTCTGCCTAACTTTCAAACGGATTAGCAGTGAGTGTGACTACAAAACATAGAAGTTCTAAACTTGTGACGTAGAGTGGATAAGAGATCTGGGATTTAACCCCCCGCCTACACCAAAAACTGATTGGTGTCTTGGTCTGATGATAAAGAGTTATCATCAGGAGCAGACACCATAAGTTGAAACTCTCTCAAAAAAGCATGAAAAAAATACATTAAAAGCTATAATTAATTTTGATTCTCAAAAAAAAGAGTGGATTCTAAGGAAACGATATGTTGATTGCTTCTTTGGTTGGATTTATACGAGGCTGAAACTTAATTTTGAATAAACATTTATTCCATTTATTGGATTTCCATCTTTTGGTATTATAAATTCAAAATATTGCGCAAATTATAGTGGTTGTTATTATTAAATTTTTTTTTTTTAGTCTCACAACAATTTGAAATAAGAGAGATTTGAATTCACATTTTCACAAAGAAGACCCAAAATGGTCTTAAACTCATAACTTGTAAGATTCTTAGTATTAAAAATTTCTTGTCAAAACAACTTAATGACTTAGATCAAAAAGTTTTACATCAGCTTTAGATTTTAGCTTTTAGTTTTTATGTACAGTTTTTTAAAATCTCTTCTTTTTTTTTTCTTTTTTCTTTTTTTTCTCTCACTCTTTCAATTTTTTTAAGGTACAAGTATATTTTAACACACTTTCAGCAAAAAACTAAATAAGCTATTTTCAAATAGACACTTAGATAAAGGGTCAGCTCCTTTTATTTTTCATACATTACCCTAATTAATATTTCAATCAAAAGGTTTAGCTATTCTTTTCAATCATATAATGCAATATGAGATTTTTTTTTTTTCAAATATAGCTTGTGCACCTCTTGCTTCCAAACTAGGTCAATCCATCATTTATATGCAAACTACTAATATTGCAACACATGATTAATTAAAAGAAAAGTAACAATGCACCTACTTGCTCTTATACTTTTGAACCAGAGATTTATTTCTTTAAAATTACTTTTTATCTCAGATTTAAACAAATAAGATAGCACCAAATAAAACCTACTGTGTTCTCTTTCGCACACATCTGTCATAGTCCTATTGACTACATCTAGAACTGGGCCACCTATTCCTATCCTACTGGTGAAGTAATTAATACAACAAAAAAAATAAAAATAAAAAACAGTAGAAAATGTGACCTAAGGTCACAGGAGAACTGGTTAGGTAATATTTTGACATATTGTTGGAGTGGTCTTATATATATGAGCAACAAATTTCATAAATTGTTAAGTTGGCAAAATATGATTGAAGACAACATTATTTTCATCTAGAATTACCACTATCATCACTTTATGGTACACTAATTATAGACCGTACCAGATTAGAAAATGTCAAATTTGTTATCAAATTCTTTGTGTACTTAAAGACTTTCAGTACATATATGAGCTTAATTTCATCCCTGCTAGAACCATACATTGCATCGTTTGTTGATAATTTGCACTTGCGGGGTCATTCTTTCGGCTGCTAGTTCTACACAATTAATAATTGAGGTAGGCTTTCTGCTTTTATAACATTTCCTATTTTACTTCCTTTGTCTATGAATTTAATTATTTATTTTCTCGTTATTATCTTGCTAAAATTGTCTTTTTATGATTATTAAAAAAAGAAATAATCTTTTTATACTATATAGTATATATATCTTCAATGACGAAACCATCCAATAATTATTTGCTGAATTTTCTGTTTATTTTTTTATTTTTTGAGGGAATAATTTAATTTCTGTAAATTCATACTGGGCAATGACATGTCTTACCCCTCACATACTAGATAGTAGATAATGAAAACTGAAAATACTATAACAAAATAATTTTTAAATATGAATAGTGCCATGTGAGACCCAGTTTTAAAGTTTCTTTTTTTTTTTTTTTTGCTAAATTTCGTACTTGCGGGTCCTGTGAACAGTGCATGGAACCCATAGAAATAAGCAACCGCATTGAGAAACGCGCAAAACGCACTATCCAGACTCACACAAGATTTTCAATTAATAGTAGGCTTTGAGTTCATGAATTATATCTCAATTTGTAATAATTTTTTTTGAGTATCTGTTTTTTTCTTCTTCATCTTTTTTTCCCCAATTAATTCCTAGAATTTCCCTCTTCTTTACGCTATATTCTATTCTTTGAGAAAGGAAATTTTGAGATGCAATATTAACTAGAATACTAAGCAATAGAATAAGATTTTGCTACAAAGCCTACATCATATGAGTAGTACGTACAAGGACAAAATCAGAATTTCAACTTTGGAAGGCGAAAGAATGAACAAAAAATTTATATATATAGATATATATATTCAAGACAAAAATAATATAAGAATAACAAACATAGTGTCTGTAGAGAGAGAAAATTCCTGACCTATCACAAACTGACACGTTATACTACAAAATCCACAAAATACAGTCAATTACAAAGTGCCACGTATTGCTGCTAGGTTTTACTATCACTACTTAGAAGCCAATGGAAATTTGCCAAGTGTCATGCAAAAACCAATCATGCATCAGCACACGTGTAAGCGATGACATAAGCAGCCTCGCACGTGTAAGCGATGACTTAATCCGTCCAGCATGTGTAAGCAATGACATAGGTGAACCAATCAGGCTGTGACATGTGTCACCGATCAGGCTCTGCCACGTGTCGCTCATCCACCTTCAAATTCCTATAAATAGAAGCCTTCCTAAGACATTTAGGAGGACACCAAGCCATTTGAAGTACAAGTAGCATCAGAGAAGACATCTTGAGTTCAGAAGTCCAGAAGCTCTGCTGGAATCAAGCCCTGAAGCCTCCAACAACTTCAAAAACTTCAACCTTCAAATACGAAGAACATTCGAAGCAGAATCATCCAAGCTACCTGCTTAGATCTCAAAGTTCACTGGAATCAAGCTCAAAAGCCTCCAGAAACCTCAACAAATCACAAATCAGTGAAGCTCTACGGATTCAAGCCTCTAAAGCACCAAAGAACTTCCACCACAAACCTGCGAAGACGAAGAACGCACCAAGAACATGAAGAACATACGAAGAACACGAAGAACAAAGAATTTCTAACAAGCTCATAGCTAGAGATTCATTGTGATTTTGTTTTAAAGATCTTCAATCCATTCCTCAGCCAAATTGAAGGATATTTTGTGTTCAAATCAAAATCACATTACCACAATTCCAATCAATAAATCTTTTAAGGAGATCGAATCAGAGGATCACACTTTTGTAATCACAGAGAATTGTACCACACAATCATCAATACAAATTCGCATTTGTGAAACTATTTTACTTGTTTGACTCATTTTGAACAGAGAAATTTAGTCGTCCACAAATTCTGGCACGCCCGATGGGACTTCTCTGCCTCTCATCTCGCTCTCCTTCAACAAAAAAATCTTCATCATCTTGCTACCAACTTCAATGGCCTCTAGCAAGAACATTCAAGCTTCAACAATAGCTACTTCAACTAGACTTGGTACGGCTACCACCAACAACTGCATTAGTGCAATCAATTGTAGCCAACTTAAAGCAAACAATCAACTTCAATTTCAATCAACCAAGGAAGCCAAGGTCCAAACAATCATCTCCTTATACCCTCTTACAAGAAACAAGGTCATCAACAAGGACATCTCCACCTTGGAACACCTCAAGTATGGGGGCAAATCCTCTTCTTCCTTCACAAGAAGTTGGTTGCACGATTTCTTTCCCATCAAAGGGAACCAAAAAGATGAGATTTCACGTGCTCACTCCAATCCATTCTCTTCTCCATCATCTTGGAAAGTTGTATCAGTCATCATGACTAACACCTCTACCATGGAAGAAAAGATGGCTAAAATGGAGCAAAGGGTTGTCCTTCTCACAAAAGCACTTAAAGATAAGGACCTCCAAATTGCAACTTTAATGAACAAACTTGAAGTACAAGACCTTGGTGAATCAAGCCATGGTCATAAATTCACATTTGCGACGGATGACGAAGGGAAAGAAACTCAAGACACTCCTCAACAGGAACAATCTACTTCAGTTGCTTCGTTATCAGTTCAACAATTGCAAGACATGATAATGAATACCATTCGAGCACAATATGGAGGTTCTTCTACAAGTTCTCTCACATATTCAAAACCCTATACAAAATGCATCGATAACATGAGGATGCAAAATGGGTATCAGCCCCCCAAGTTCTTGCAATTTGATGGCAAAGGAAACCCTAAGCAACACATTGCTCACTTTGTAGAAACTTGTGAGAATGCAGAGACTCAATGAGGTCTTTTTGTAAAGCAGTTTGTCCATTCATTGAAGGGGAATGCCTTTGATTGGTATACAGACTTAGAACCTGAGTCAATCGATAGTTGGGAACAACTTGAAAGGGAGTTCCTTAACCGATTCTACAGCACACGGTGCACGGTAGGCATAATAAAGCTTACCAATACCAAACAATGGAAGGATGAGCCTGTCGTTGATTATATCAATCGATGGTGTTCTTTGAGTCTAGATTGCAAGGACAGACTTTCTAAAATTTCTACTATAGAGATATGCATCCAAGGCATGCATTGGGGATTTCTTTACATCCTTCAAGGGATAAAGCCTCGAACATTTGAAGAGTTAGCAACTCATGCACACGACATGGAGTTGAGCATTGCTAGCCATGGAAGTACAAACCCTCCCATACTTGAAGAAAGCAAAAAGGAAGTAAGGAGGAATGATAGGAATGCAAAAGTCAGCCTCAAAGACCCAATGGTTGTTAACACTGCCGAAGTCAAGATTCTAAGAAGAGGAGTAAATGCAAATGAAAGACAACTTGAAGGATGGCAAAAGAATGAGGTGCGTCGTCTGACTTTTAAGGAACGTGAGCAAAAAGTATATCCGTTCCCCGATGAAGATGTGCCAAACATCTTAGAACAACTATTGCAGTTGGAGGTAATCGAATTACCAGAATGCAAGCGACCGGAAGACATGGGGAAAGTTGATGACCCTAACTACTGCAAATATCATCGCATCATTGGCCACCCAATTCAAAAATGCTTCGTCTTCAAAGAACAAATCATTAAGCTTGCCAAAGAAAACAAGATCAATCTAGACTTCAATGAAGTTGTCGGGTCAAACCATGTGACCGTTGCTTGTGATGTACTTCCAACTCTCAAGCAGGGGGCAAACACTAACCAAGCTTACAAGTTGATCAACAATAATGATGCAAGGATCAGCCCCATCAATGGGAAGTTCCTTAAACACTTTTATGCTTGAACATCGAGGATTGCTCCTTGGTAAGAGTTTAAACTGCCCACTGTAGCGTTGCAAGAGTATATGATGTCTTCCCAGTACCTTTGACAACGTACCAATAAGGAGAAATTAATCCCACTCTATGTCACCAATTGCTAGTGTGGCGTGGTGGTTGGATGCCCATGTCGCCCTTGAAGGGTCTCGGGTTCAATTAGTGGTGATACCTACTATTACACACTGAGCCCTCCTTTTTGTAAAAAAAAAAAAAAAAAAAAAAAAACAACAACAACAACAGCAACAACAACAACAACAAAATTATTATAAATAAAAAAATAAAAATAAAAAAAAATCTTTTGAACTACGTAATGACTTAATCCTTCTCCAAGGTACGTAGGCAACTTGGTATCATTTACTAAGTTCAGTCAGATGAAAAGGAGGATTGCCAGTCTAGTTTGAAGAGTTTTCTAACGGTCATCAATATGCTTTTAAGGTTCTTTTGGTTGGCAAGGCATTGTTTAAAGACAGTCAACTGCTCAATGGAATGATCGAAGATTGTTGTAGTTGAAGATGAAGACTGTAAGGAGTTGACGTTGCTTAGCTTTCATTGAAATGATGACAAACATAAGTTGATTCTTGGTTGTGGAGCAGAATAAAATCTTCAACCTCTTTTGCAAGAAAAGAAGTTTGCATGGCATTACCAATCTTCTATGGACATTCTCCCACGTTTCTGAAGTATGCTTTGTATCACTTGTCTCCTGGGGGCATCTTCTTGTACCTTGCAAGTCTAAGTTACATCCTCTCTCTTTTAAGTTGTACCACTTCATAGCTCTGAAATTTGAACCGCATCATCTCCCTTCTAAGTGGTGTCATTTCACATCATGTCTCTGAAATTTGGACAACGTGACCTTCCTCCAGCATCTGAAGTTGGTGTTGCATCATCTCTCCTCTAAAGTCATGTTCATGCAATGTCAAAGTCTTAGTGACATTCCTCTCACATTTTCAAGGTTTTATTGGCATCTCTTTGCATCCTCAAAGTCTTGATGGGAGCTTCTTGAAACTTTAAGGTTTTGTTGGCATCTCCTTGCATCTTCAAAGTCTTAATGAGAGTTCCTTGCATCTTCAAAGTCTTGTTGGCATCTCTAAAATCCTGATGGCTGGCTACAATACTATGTACCCTCGATGTTTGAACTTTATTGCCTCTAAAAATTGGCGCTAATGCAACTTCAAAGGCCAATATTGGTGGGACTTTAGTGCAAATGAAGTGTTGACACGATGTTATGGCAAAGACAAATTTTGGCATGGCTTCAGTGCAAATAAAGTGTTGACGTGGCTCCATGGCAAAGATGAATGTTGGCAAGGCTGTGATGCAAGTGAAGTGTTGACGTGGCTTCATGTTGAAAAGGCTTCATTAAAAAAAAAAAAAAAGACGAGTGCAAATATTGCTTCAATAGACAAAGTGATTGTGATGCTTCAAATGCAAATGCAAGAGTTGGTGCAGCTTCATGACAAAGATAAGTGGTGACGTGACTTCGACACAAAGAAATATATGGATGCAGCCTCAATGCAAATGCAAACTTTGCGCGGCTTCATGATATGAACAATTGGTGTGGCTATGTTGCAAAGACAAGTGTGGAACACGCTCATGCAAAAAAGTGCTAGCATAGTTTCATTAACGTCCAGTGCTAGTATTGCTTTATTGCCAACACTAGAGGCGATACGACTTCAAAGACAAGTACTGGCGATAGCATTGTTGCCTGGCTGAATATCCTCATTGAAACGTCATTGCAAAGACAAATATCACTAAAAGATTGTTGTTGCAGGAAAATAATGTATCAACATGAAGGCATACATCACTGCAAGAACATTGCTATCAATGGAATACAAAGCCACCAAATGAAAGCAAACCCTTCTATGAGAACGTTAGCGTAAAGTTTGATGTCAAAACCCAAAGATTAAGGAAACTATGCTGCAAAACAAATACAAGCAATAAAAAAATTTGTCAGAAAAAAGGTCTCATAGCACGTAACCAAAAAAAAAAAAAAAAATCTTGAAAACTGGAGAAGAAGACTGAAGGCTAGGAATGCCTAAATGAACGAAGCCAATCTCACGTCTTATATAGAGCACTTCTGCTAAACTAGCAGACAAGAAAAATGAAAAAGTCATCAAACCATTAAATGGTTCCACCAACCAGCCAATGAAAAAAACTATATTCACATTTCAGAAATGCGAAAACAATTGGAGCTCAAAGTGAGATTTTGCACATTCATAGCACTCGAAGTCAAAGAAGACTACATCGAATTTTGAAATGACGGAGGATATTCAGCCATGGAGACAGAAGATATTGGCTCATTACCTACCTCACAAATCTAAATCCTGGCACCATCCTGTCAGGACAACCACCGCAAAATTAGACCAAAAAAGGCCATAAGTCCAACAAAGATCCGTGGCTTTCTCATTCAGAATTGTGAAAATCCAGACATCATTTCACAAAACTGACCCTACAGAAATCTCAAACGGCCCTCGATCTAAAAAACCCAGAAAGATCATCCTCAAAGGAGCCACCACGCCCCACCACGTGCCGCCATAAGCTCGCGATGACCAATGGCATAGTCCTTCAAATCAGTGCAAATCTGCCCACAAATTAAGAAAACAGGAACCACCACTAGATGCAACAACCCCAGATCGGCAAAACCCCAAAATTTCAGGCCCAAAAACGCTACCACGCGCTACCAGAAGGTTCGTTAATCAATAGCGTCAATTCACACGCTTACATTCGCCGAAACTGATTAACCACGCGCCATGGTGACAATCACGCGTTTCCACGCACCAGAGTACGCATTCACACCCGCGACATGCGTAGTCACGCGTCCACTCTCCCACGCGCTGACATGCCCCCACTAGCGCATTTGACATCACTGATGACTTCACTTTAACGTCATTTCTGACCGACCTGTGTTTTGACCCAGACCGACACACATTCATGACCCGGTCTGAACCGCCTGCAAAAAAAATAAAAATAAAAATAAATAAATAAAAAGAGAAAAGAGAGAAAGAAAAAGGTTTAACCAAGTTTGACCTTTGACTTTGACCAAAAAGTCAAAATTTTCCAAAGAAGCCTGTCCCATTCAGTTTTTCGCGTACATTTCGATTTTGGAATCCGTTTCTTTGTCCGAGACTCGAAAATTGTGCAAATTATCCAATTTCCAAAAAGTTGACTTTTGCACAAATGCTGACCAAAAGTCAAAATTTTCAAGAAGGACTTGTCTTGTCCAATTTTTCGCGTAGATTCCAATTTGGGGGTCTATTTCTTCATTTGAGAATCCAAAATTTCTCAAATAGTATGATTCTCCAGCTATTGGCCTTAATGTGAACTTTGACCAAGAATCAAGATGTTCAAGCAAAGCTTGTCTTAATCAGATTTTCACATAGATTCTGATTTTGAAATCCGCTTATTTGTTTTGGACTTGGAAACCACCCATTTGACCCATTTCTCCAAAGTACTAGCAGTGTCCAAAACTTAAACTCCTAAGATCAAAATTTGAGATTCATCCATTTAATTTGGATCTCCTCAAGGTTATTCTCCAGACTTTATTAAGGCTTCCCTTTCAAAGTACAAATGAACTCTCACAAGTATGTCTTGAACTTGAAATTACACTGGGTCACTAGGTCAACCTACCATTCCCATTCAGTGCCTACCAGTCTCCAACCTACCATTCTCGTTCGATGCCTACCATTCCTACCTACCGTTCGATGCCTAACAATCGAGAATCTACCATTCTCACCAAAAATTCTCATCTGCCATTCTCAACTACCCATCTACCGTTCTTCATCTCTTCGCTATAAATAGAAGGGTTAGGTCCGTTGAAAACTCATCGAGAAAAACACATTGAGTCATGAAATGAAGATTTGTTTCTTTCAAATTTTCAAGTCCTCCTTCTCACAGCCATTTTTCACTATGGCCATCATTCTCAACACTAAGCAACCAATATTGCTTCATAATTCATTTGAAATCTACCGTCTCATGGTTCAGTAGAAACCTTCTTCACAACATCATTGTAGTTTTGAGATCCAAACAAATTTTGTTTCTCCACTTAACGACCACCTTTGTCCATAAAATTACTCATGACAAGGTCAGTATCGTCCTCCCATGCTTCCGTGGATTTGGTTGGCCAGGGAATCCAAGTCCAGTAGAAGCACCTATTCCTAACCTTAGGTCTCTCGTAGTTTCTTTCCAATTACTTGGTCTTCTAGCAGAGGCAGCAGTTCGGAACAAACAGCAACTTGGCTAGTTTCTAAGACCAGAATCACAAGTTAGCTCCATCTTTCATTTTTTTGTGCTTTTCCAACAAGAAGTAGTAAATGAAGATGGTAAAAAGTGTTGGGGTATCCTACAAATTGTCTTTCATCTAACACTAGAAACAACCTCAAAGGCACTAACTTATCAGAATTCAGCTTTTAGAGTCGGTAAATGGTCACCAGAGCCTTATTCCATGTCCTCGCCAATGTGGGACCCAAAGGTCATCGTTGTTGGTACCTCAAAACACACTTTCTGGAATTACTCCAACTTAAATTCAACTTGAAGTATTTCAGAAGGTACTCTTCTGAAATTACTTCAACTTAACGTCTGTCGGCATGGTCATATCACGCAGGCACATTCTACGACTTGTTGTCAGACCCCATGCAACATACAGTCAGTCCCATATTCAAAGGTGTACTTCCTAGAAACACCTGCACTAGAGAGTCCCCAATGTACAGGGCCAGTGCCATGGTGGCGTATGTTTCACCCATTCGCTTTGCTTCATCCCCGTCTTCTTCACCACCAACATCAGCATCCCCAAAATCCCTAAACTTCTGAAATTACCTCAACTTAACATGAGTGATGCAATAACACACACGCATTCAACCACATTCCCACATGGCCTTGCCTTAATCCGAAGTATACTCTTTCGAGATATCTTCACCAGAAGTTCTTAAAAACACGAGGCTAGCCCTATGGCTCTACATGTTGTACCCAGCCACCATCCTCGCATCTTCCCCATCTTTTACACCTTGTGATCGCCGCCAAGGATCTAAAATACTCTTCTGTTTTAAAGATCTTAAATCCATTCCTCAGCCAAATTGAAGGATATTTTGTGTTCAAATCAAAATCACATTACCACAATTCCAATAAACAAATCTTTTAAGGAGATCGAATCAGAGGATCACACTTTTGTAATCACAGAGAATTGTACCACACAATCATCAATACAAATTTGCATTTGTGAACTATTTTACTTATTTGACTCATTTCGAACAGAGAAATTTAGTCATCCACAGTGTCCATTAAGAGTTAAAAATATAAAAAGAAAAGAAAAGAAACAAAAATTTATTTCTCAATTCATTTTAAATCAATCGTTTAGTAAAACGGGACTTAGCATTCTTTTAAATCCCAAAAATCATTTTTAAAATTGATTATGCGGAATAATTTCACTTTTAATGAAAAATAAAAATAAAAATCAAGGAGTCATTTAGAAAATCATCTGCTTTTTTGGTTGTGAAGCTTAGTTTTAACAATACTTGCAGCTACAAATACTCTTTTTTTAAGTGCGGTAAAATAAGCAAAGTACAACTACTTTATATAAAAGTTGATAGGTGTGCTTGACCAAAGGTTTACCACATTTCATATTAGATCTCAAGTTTTTAATTTTTATCATTGTTGATGCCCATTTTCTATGAAATGCTCAATAATAGAAGAAGCCCAACAATAAAGAAAATGGAAAGAAAAAGAAATAAGAATAGTAAAAGCAAATTAGTAAACCCAGTAGGCCAAAATGGGCAGAACAACAGCCAGCAAACTCAGGGGAAGATTAAGAGGTAAAGGTGAAGTAAGTGAGCCGGGGAAGCCCAAGAAAAGAGGTAGCAAGCCCAATGGGCCATCATGGCAGGAACAACAGCTAGCAGGCCCATGGGAAGAATAAACCTCCTAAGTTCAAAGATCCAAGTTGTCCCACTATTTCATGTGTGATTGGTAATTTAAAAATAGAGAAAGTTTTGCTTGATCTTGGGGCAAGTGTGAATTTTTTTCCATATTCAGTGTATGAGAAATTATGTCTGGCAAGTTAAAATTCACTTCCATAATTTTATAACTTGCCGATCGATCTGTGATTGTTCCAAAGGGTGTTGTTGAGGATGTTTTGGTTCAAGTGGACAAATTTTATTTTCCTGTTGACTTTATTATTTTGGACATGCATCTTGTTTCTAATGCTAATTCTCAAATGTCTGTGATATTAGGACGCCCATTTCTTGCAACTTCTAATGCATTGATAAATTGTAGAAGTGGAGTCTTAAAATTGTCTTTTGAGAATATGACCCTTGAGCTTAGCTTAATATTTTTAATACTTGTAAGCATGAAGTTGACTTAATTGAAACACATGTTCAAGAACAATTCAACAAAACATGTTTTTCAGATCCATTAGAAGCTTGTCTAGTCAAGTCATGTGATTTTAATTTTGATGAGAATTCCAAAATTGCCTACATTTATTGTCTTTTGGAATCTGCACAGGAATTGGAAGCGAGCAATTGGAAATTGAAATATGAGGAGTTGCCACCTCGTGAGATAAAGTTGTTACCATCTAGTGAGCAAGTACCAAAATTGGAGTCGAAGCCCTTGCCTATTGAGCTCAAGTATGCTTTTCTAGGAACCGATGAGACTTTTTCTGTAGTAATATCTTTTAAACTTGACTCTTTGCAAGAAGGTAAGTTATTAAATGTTTTGAGAAAACATAAGAGTACCATATGATGGAACATAGCTGGCATCAAAGGAATCAGCCCATTGGTTTGTACTCATAGGATTTATTTAGAGGACACTACTAAACCATCTAGGGAGATGCAACATAGATTAAACACTACAATGAAAGAGATAGTTAGGACTGAAGTGCTTAAATTGTTAGATGTGGGTATCATATACCCCATTACAGATAGTAAATGGGTAAGTCCTACTCAAGTGGTGCCTAAGAAATCTAGAATAACTGTAGTAAAAAATGAGAATAATGAGTTAATTCCAACTCATGTCACCACAGGTTGGCACATGTGTATTAATTATAGAAAATTAAATGCAATCACTAGGAAAGATCACTTCCCTTTACCTTTGTTAGATCAAGTTTTAGAGAGAGTAGCGGGTCATGAGTATTATTGCTTTTTAGATGGGTATTCTAGGTATTATCAAATTGAAATTGCACTTGAAGATCAAGAGAAGACTACATTTACTTGTCCTTTTGGTATTTTTGCATTTAGGAAGATGCCATTTGGTTTATATAATGCACCTGCCACTTTTCAAAGATGCATGCCAAGTATTTTTAGTAACATGGTAGAGCATTATTTAGAGGTTTTCATGGATAATTTTTCTGTATTTGGTGACTCTTTTGATGAATGCCTTTCTAACTTGCGAAAAGTCTTAATTAGGTGTGAAGAAAAGAATTTACTATTAAATTGGGAAAAGTGTCATTGGTCACAAAAGGGATTATATTAGGCCGCATTGTTTCTTCAAAAGGCCTGAGGTGGAAAAAGCGAAAATTGACTTAATTGCTAATTTTCCTACACCTAAGACTGTTAAAGATGTGAAATCATTCCTAGGACATGCTGGATTTTATAGGAGGTTCATAAAAGACTTTAGTTTCATAACTAGACTATGTGTAACCTCTTAACAAATGACACTCCCTTTGAATGGACCCAAGCTTACCAAGAAACTTTTGATAAGCTAAAAGGCATGCTTACCATTGCACCTAGCATGCAACCACCAAATTGGACTTTACCTTTTGAAATTATGTGTCATGCAAGTGATTATGTGATTGGAGCTGTGTTAGGACAAAGAAAGGATAAAAAATCTCATGTAATTTATTATGCAAGACTTTGAATGAAGCTCAATGAATTATTCTACAACTAAAAAAGAGTTACTTGCTGTGGTATTTGCCTTAGATAAATTCCGTTTATGTATTCTTGGCTCTCTTATTGTTGTTTTCACTGACCTTGCAACTTTAAAATATTTTCTTTCAAAGAAGGATGCAAAGCCAAGGTTGACTAGATAGATTCTTCTACGACAAGAATTTAATATCAACATCAAAGATAAAAGAGAGTAGAAAATGTGGTAGCAGACAATCTGTTGCGCTGATCAACAAACATCATCAACATCATATTTTTCCTTTTCTTTTTGTCATTTAAACATCTCTTTTAAGGGTTTGGGTTTTTGGTTTTTTTTTTTTAGAAAAAATTGCAATTACGTTATTTCATCTGTAGAATGGATTGCGACACTGAACCATAGTGCTTAAGTATTGGAGCTTATTCAAATCATGTGAATATCTTTTATTTTTGAATGCATGTTAGTATCAAAAGAGTGGACTCTAACAAAATATTATGTCTACAGAGTGGAAACCGTGTGTTCCAGCAAGAACCACGGTGTGTATGATTTAAATATTTTCATTCATCAACTTCCATGAATGACTATCGAGGTATTCTGCACCAATATAAACTAATCACCTTATAGAAAATTATAACATAATATTTTTTTAAATTAAATTGTTTATAACCCCCAAATTATTAAAGACTAGTAACATAACTTTAATAATTTAGTTATAAAATATTTTATTTTAAAGACTTTTATTTTTCTACGGTTTTTTTTGGTTTGTGAGTCAGTGCAGGAGGACAACTTTTCTCCGAGCATCATGGGAGAATATAATATTATTATATATAATAAAAGTTGAGATTAAACGCCGTGGTTGCGCCACATGGTTTCACCAAATTGTAGAAATTTTAATAAATTTTTAGATTTTAAGAATATATATATATACATATTTTTTTGGATAAATATGACAAATCAAGTAATGAAAAAGCATTTGATTTACAACTATAATAGTTGTGTCTATCTAAAATGTTATCAACAAATCTTAAAATAAAAAAATAGCAATATATTTTTTTTGTCCTTATCTTTTTCTCCTATAATTTATAAGTTGTTAAAAATTTTAATTTGATTACAATCTAAATTCTTCATATAATCCTTTTATTATTAATTTATCTACAATTTCAAAAAAAAAAAAAAAAATAGAGTATACGTGGAGTAGTTAAACTAAAGTAGTTAAAATGAAATAATTGATGAATTTTTTTTTCCTACGTTTCTTTAAAAAACGTAAAAGGAAAAGAAGATAGAATTTGCTTCTTCTTCTTTTTTCCTACGTTTATTTATTTATTTTTATTTTTTGTGGATAAATTTACATTTTATGTAATCTTTTTCCTAATAATAAAGTAAAAAAAAAGTATTTGAGTTTCACCTAAACTACTTCTTTTTTGTTCATATCTTCTTCACAACCTAAAATTCTCACTATATATACACACAGTTTTTTTGATGTTTCATTATTTCTACCACGTACTTTACAATTATTTGCTATATCTTTTGAAAGCTCGAAAATGTGTTGAAAACACACAAGCGATTTAGACCCCCAAATTAAAATTACAACTTGGTTGATTTTACACTAACTTAATGATAAGTGCGGAATAGTGTAAACACAAGTGTATAAGCAAAACAACTACTTTAATCCATATTTAAAGCAACACAGCAGTAAAAATGAAATGAACAAGAGTAGGGAAGAAGGATGCAAACACAAATAACACCGAGACGTGTTATCGAAGAGGAAACCGAAGAACTCGGCGAAAAACCTCTCCGCCGCCCTCCAAGCGGAAATCGATCCACTAGACAATTAGTTGGGATACATGGGTTAGCAAGAGACCCTCCAAGCCTAATCTACCCGATGTACCTAAGCCCTCCAAGCTCCTACTCCAACAAGGCTTCTCGGAACCGTGTCTTGTCTTAGTTCTCCGGATCCCACAACAAGCTCCATGTTGCATCTGCCATTCTAGGCTCCTTCCAATGCTTCCCAGCAGCACCAAAACGTTACTCAACACTCTCAAAGGTGTGGTAAGTATTTGGGCTATCAACCTCTCAAAGATATGGAAAATGGAGAGGAAAAGGTTGAGGAGATATCACAAGCAATTGTATAGAGAAAGGTGGGGATGACAATCTCTAATTCTCAATGTGTTTGGCTAGGGTTTTCTCTCTGAAGCATTCCTCAACATTTGTGGGTAATGAGGGTATATATATAGGATAGGTACAAAAAGTGTGACTCAATCAATACAGGCTGGCAGAACAGCTTGCCTCGCGGGTGTCTCGTGGGAAGGCCTTACCCGCGAGAGACAGCTGTCTCCACCAAGCTTGACTCTTCGCATTCCAGCACGTGCAGGGCACATGCTTCACTTCGCGGGAAGCTAGGTCGCGACATACCCGCGAGAATCCTTTAGCCTCTAAATGCTTGAGTCTTCACACACACTCTCTATCACACAACCCTTACAACAAATCCCACAACAAATACAGGATATAAATGATTGATAATAATTACAATCAAATTTGGCGTGGAATAAAAGCCAACAAAATACATAGTTGTAAATAACAACTTTACAATCTCCCCCTTTGGCTATTTCGTGACAAAACCCTAAAACAGACTCTAGACTTAAACGTGAGTTTAGGAACAAAGGCAAAACTCACTCACACCTAATTCTAGATTCTAATAAGCTCTTGAAACATATGAACAAGTACCTCCTGAAACATAACAACAAAATAATATCATTGTATGCAGAAAACTTGAAAAGCATATGGAGCAATAATAGCATGATCAAGCAAAATGAAATAGAAACACTAGATCATGGCAAGATCAAACAAGTAATCACTATACACAAGCAATTACTATGCTCATTCACACAAGGAATGAACATCGGGATATGCAAGATGATAAGCTCATTTGAAAAGTATCATTTGCAAATCCAACACTCAACCAATGCTAAATACACGAAGTATTTGCATCTAGGAACAATCCTACTAAGGCACAAGAGCGACAGTACAGACACAAACAAAATGCATAGCATTAAGTTAGAAGTACTGATTTAGCAAAGCACAGAGGCTGCATAAACAAGGTACTGCATATGCATGGCACAAGCCATAAAAGCCTACAAACTGTGCATAAAAACCAAACACCCTTTAAGCTTACATAAGCAACATGGGTACAAACAAAAGCCACAAAGCAGGTATGCCACAAAGCATAGAGAATAAACATGAAGTACTGAAATTATACTGAAATTAAGAACTGAAGTCAAAGCACAAGTGTCAAAACTTTAAACCTAAAACAATAAGACAGTAAACATAAACTAGTTATAAAACTAAAGGAAACTGAATAAAAACCGTTTGAAAAACCAATAACCAATGTTACTAAAGTTCTAAACTATACTCCCCCTAAAACTGTGCAAGCTTTGATCCTGCTCCCCCTCAAAATTTTCTCCCCCTTTTTGACCGGAATGGCCAAAAGGCTAGAACTCTTCGGACTCTGAATCCGAACCTTGCTCCATAAATAAGTCTTGTATTTGGGAAGAGAGCACAGTGATCTGTCCTTGAAGGTATGCAAACTGATCCGCAGTGTGCTGTACATGAGAATCCAGCACTGTAGACATCTGATCCATTTTAGCCAGCAAGAGATCAAGTTTGCTCAAGCCTTGTCATGGAGTAGAAGAAGAAGGCTGTGTAGATGGCTCTAGAGTCGAGATGAACCTATCAATCTCCTCCTCTGTATCTCCACCCTCATCTTGTTTAACCCGAGGCTGTGGGATAGTATGCACACTAGTCTTGGAGCCCTTGATGTGTGTAGTGCTCCGAGTCTATGTATGACCACCAATGGGGTAGTCTCTCTGAACAGCTGTGAGGCCACTGGGTAGCTTGGTTTTTGCCTTGGCAATCAATCCCATGATCAAGGAGGGGAATGGCATCACAGTCCGAGAATTCTGCTTTGTGATGCTCTTCTTCAGGACATGCATGATATAGCCACAAATGTCAATTTCCTTATGAGTAAAGAGATCATATAGGAATCTTGTTCTCGAAGCAGATAGAGTGGTGAGATTGGTGACCGGATACAGATTGTGAATCATCACATAGCTTAGTGTCCTCATTTCTAGAGAGAATTTGATGGTGTTCATGGATGATTTCTTCGATTCACCACCAAAGAGTTTAATCATCTCAGCAGTAGAACCAAGTCTGTCCTCATATGCAACTGTGAGTGGCTGAGATGGGGGACGAGTTTCCAATAAGTCTTGGATGATTTCTCTTATAATCACAAACTCCTTGTGTCTTACCCAGCAGTCAATACGATCTCCGTTGACAGTGGCATTAGAGAAGAACTCCCTGATAATCTCTGAATAAACCACTCCAGTCGGGTTTAGCAGCTTGGTCCAAGTTCTATCCTTGAACACTTCAGGGATGAAAGTGTCCTCAAGAGTTTCTAGTTGAACAACTCTCTCCATGATGATCGTCCTGTCCTTATAACAGTCATTGTACTTCATATCTGCTTTCGCGGACTTGAAGTGATCAGATTCAATACGTGCACATTTAGAAGACTCCTTCTTTGTAGCTACATGCTTGGTGGGAGACATCTGCACAATTTAACAAAGCAAAAAAAATTGCACAAACACAAACCACAAGACATTCCAAATTAGAGTTAAACTAACTGAAAACATAGCATGGTTGGCTCTTAATAGCATGCTTAAAAACACAAACCTATAAAGCATAAACATAATGCATAAAACTAAGAGACAGTGCAAGTGTGTGTGTCTATGTGCATGTGCTGATGAGTGTGTGCGGCATGAGATGCATGAGGGGTGCCTAAGTGTGCCTAGGTGTGTGTCAAGAGTGTGCACAATGAGCAAAGTGTATGAAACACACAAGATTAAAGACCAACTAGAACAAAATATGGTAAGACATATGGATACTCTAAAAGTGGAACACACTTGAGACCAATTAAGCATAAGAATGTCACTTGGACATTTTATCAAACACCTAATATGCACAAAGTTATTCTAAGTATGAGCAATGCATGAACATGGTGGAAACAACCCTCAATACATAATAAAATGCCACAAGGGGCCAACACAGATGCACAAAGATGAAGAGGGACACAACCCAAACAAAAAAACTACCAAAAATTTAACCCAATGTAGAAAAACACCCAAAATTTCGACAATACCCAATTTTACTCAAAACCCTAACACAAATCTGCATAAACTAAGTAAAAACATGAAAACGATGCTTTAGGAAACATACCTTGAGAAAGAAAATGCAGAAAATATGCTTGATTTGAACGGATTTTGATGGAATAGTGAATTGGGTTGAAAATGGCTTCAAGGGAGTTTATGCGAGGGAAGGAGGTATGATTTGAAAAACTGTCACATCAGTCATATAAAACTGAAAGACACACGTTTTTCGCGGGTTAGAGAGTAGCGAGACAGTCGCGAGACAACCGCGAAAGTGGCCACTGAAGCACAAATTTTTTGTGAGAAGCTTTAAGTCGCAAAACAGTCGCGAAACTCTCTGTCTAATTTTGAATAAATCCAGTTTTTGCCAAACAGCATTTTGCGAGAAGCTGTTGGTCGCGAGACAGTCGCGAAAGTCTCTGAGTGAATTTGCAAAAAGTTTATTTCCCTCAAACACTTTTCGCGGGAAGCTCTAAGTCGCGAGCTTCTCGCGAAACATCCCCTGAACTAGTTTTTTGATGAAAAACACACAAAATGCATTTTGACCAAAAATGAAATACAAGAAAGTATAAAATCACTTTCAAAAACATATAAAACTCACAAAAATCTTTTTGGATTTGATCAACAAGTTCATGGGCATACACATCACATTTGGACATATACAATCACACAAATGAGATAGGCATTGATTGAATCAAAGACTTGTGTGTTGTGTGTGAGTATCAAATGTGAAATAGTCCTTAGACCAGAGCGAAGCTTCAATAATCAATTCAATCGAGTCATACACAACTAATACAAAATCAAGTGGACTATCTCCATTATAGAAGTAAGTATATATGACCTCCCACACAATGAATACATAACAAAGAAGCTTTTCATTTGGCTTCTACATAAATCATAGCAGTTGGTCCTTTTTCATTTTGATTGGACAAAAACATCTCTTTTTGAGATTGGTGCTTAAAATTTATGATATTTCAATATTGATGATAAGCCTTCGGCCTTTTTGAGCACCATATAAAACACATTAGAAAGAGTCGCTTTCCCTTTTTCCTAGTCAAATACTAGTGTGTGCGACAGGCTTTTGCAGCTCAATATCTCTTTTCATTTGGAGATTTACAATTGGTGAGCTCTTTTTACAAAAACATAAAAAAATAAAGTGGGAAGAGATATAGACACAAGTCTATGCAAGTATCAAGACCAACAAGACTATTGACCAATCATTCATGACAAGCTTGAAGATCTATTTACAACAGTCACACATAGTTTTCAAGATTTCTTCCACATAGAAAAGAGTGCATACAAAACAAGCTAAGATCGTAAATGCACTATGCCATAAGTACGAAAGTACTAGGCCAAATTCACATGAGATATGCACAAAACAAGTGATCAAACTTTTTGAGATTTTTTAATTTTTATGGGTTTTTGAATTTTTTGAAAAACACCCAAAACAAAACAAGAAAAGTAAGATCAACAAAAATAGGTGCAAACTAGACAAAAGAAAATTAAAATGAAAGCAATGCATGATATGATGCAACAACAAATGTCCCTAAACATTGAAAGAATTAATGCATGGACATATTATAATGCTTATGCATGAGTACCTCTCTTCACCCACACGTTACGTGCGTTTGGGGTGATATCATTGACGAATTGGGTACGAGAGTTGGGACTTTCAAACCTTCTGGTAAAACTCTCCAAGCAAGTGGTGAAGGCACTAATCATCTTCATCACGTCCGTCATTCCTAGATCATGGTTTTGACTTCTTGGTTGCTCACCACCCCAAGACCTCTTGTCATTTCTTCTTCCTTGTGATCGAGGTGTGCTTGCATTGTTGTCTGCTCTCAGCTTTTGACAGTTTGGTCTAGTATGTCCTCGCAGTTCGCAATAGTGACACACATAATCTGTTCTAGGACCCCGTTGTGGTCTTGAGAGAGATCTTGCTCTGGTTTCGTGTCTGCCTACAGATTGATTTTGGGGCTTATTCACCATCCGTTGCTCAATTACATTCTTCTTCTCAACCTTAACATTCTCAGGGATGGCCTCTTCTACAATCGGCTCTATGGCCTTCACAAATTTTACTTCTTTTTGTAGCTTTGACCGATGAGCTACTCCCTCCGGTATATCCCAATCCGAACTTGTCTGAGGAATGTTTTTGGGATGAGATAACATCATCCAACTTTCTGGATGAGACCTTTTCTATCTTGGCTTGCGCTTGCACCACCTCTTGTTCAAGAAATCTGATCTTTAAGTAAGCTTCTGACAGCTCACCGTTCATCTTTTCTATCTCGCATTTTGCCTCCTTATGTCTAACCAAGAGACTCCGGTAATCTTCCTCAGCCTTCTTCATTTTTCTGACAGCCGCCTTAGCTATCCTTGCATATTCTCCCGACTTCTCAAGGAGTAATGAGTAGTTTTCTTGAAGATTAGCTGTACTCTCTTCCTCTTCCGCATCTGATTCTTCCACAATTCCAATAGACTCTGAATCAGAATGCTCACCAAGTTCCTTCACAAGTGCTCCCAAGTCATCCGAGGAGTCTACATGAGCAATGGTCATGAAGGCGGAGTAGTTTCCCTCACCGTCACAGCTCTCTTCCGAGTCAAAATCAAAAGAGTCAGAATCACTGAGCATTGTAGCATAAACCTTCCCTTTTCCCCTCAGAAAATTTGGACACTCCTTCTTTAGATGTCCATGGCCATTGCATTCATAGCACACAATGTCTGAAGAAGGTTGAGAATCCTTCCCTTCTTTTCTCTTAAACTCTTTCTTATCACCTCTTGAAGGAGAGAACTTTCCTCTATTGAACGATTTCCCACTGTTCTTCATTTTCAGAAATTTGCGAAAGTTCTTTGCAAGATATGCTACTTCCTTCTCCACTCTATCTCCTTCAGAGGAATCATTTGTTCTTTCGGTGATGGTTTTAAGAGCAAGCGATTTGCTTGTCTTATGGGAAGGCAGTCCCAGCTCATACGTTTGGAGAGACCCGATCAACTCTTGAATTTTAATCTCATCCAAGTCTTTGCTTTCTTCTATGACTGTAACCTTTGCTTTAAAACTTTCAGGCAGGGACCTCAATATTTTTCTCACCACCTTAGTGTCTTCAAGCTTCTCCCCAAGATTGAGTTTAGCAATGACAATTTCATTGAGCTTCCCATAGAATGAATCAAATGGTTCATCATCACTCATCTTGAGTTCTTCAAATTTGGTAGTAAGAATCTGAAGCTTCGTGTCATTAACTTTCTTTGTACCCTCATAGGTAGTCTCCAAAATCTCTCAAGCTTCCTTGGCTACTATCATATGAGAGATCCTGTGGAATTCATCAGGGGACACACCACAAAAGATAGCATTTAAAGCTTTACTATTAGCGTTGGCTGCCGCTAGAGCTACCTTATCCCAAGTGGACTTAGGAGCCTTTAGCTTAGTCCAACCTATCTCAACTGCATCCCAAACGGTATCATCGATAGAGCATAAGAATGCTCTCATTCTAATTTTCCAGAATGCATAATTGTTCCCATAAAAAAATGGTGGAACATTGAGCGATTGAGACCAGTCCATCTCAAAAAGGGTCAAGGATCACACTAAGGTTTTACAACTGCAGCAAATGTACCCGCTCTGATATCAATTGAAAGCTCGAAAATGTGTCGAAAACACACGAGCGGTTTAGAACTCCAAATTAAAATTATGGCTTGGTTGATTTTACACTAACTTAATGATAAGTGCGGAATAGTGTAAACACAAGCGTATAAGCAAAACAACTACTCTAATCCATATTTAAAGCAACACAACAGTAAAAATGAAATGAACAAGAGTAGGGAAGAAGGATGCAAACACAAATAACACCGAGACGTGTTATCGAAGAGGAAACCGAAGAACTCTGCGAAAAACCTCTCCGCCACCCTCCAAGCGGAAATCGATCCACTAGACAATCAGTTGGGATACATGGGTTAGCAAGAGACCCTCCAAGCCTAATCTACCCGATGTACCTAAGCCCTCCAAGCTCCTACTCCAACAAGGTTTCTCGAAACCGTGTCTTGTCTTAGTTCTCCGGATCCTGCAACAAGCTCCATGTTGCATCTGCCATTCTAGGCTCCTTCCAATGCTTCCCAACAGTACCAAAACGTCACTCAACACTCTCAAAGGTGTGATATGTGTTTGGGCTATCAACCTCTCAAAGATATGGAAAATGGAGAGGGAAAGGTTGAGGAGATACCACAAGCAATTGTATAGAGAAAGGTGGGGATGACAATCTCTAATTCTCAATGTGTTTGGCTAGGGTTTTTTCTCTGAAGCATTCCTCAACATTTGTGGATAATAAGAGTATATATATAGGATAGGTACAAAAAATGTGACTCAATCAGTACAGGCTGGCAGAATAGTTTGTCTCGCGGGTGTCTCGCGGGAAGGCCTTACCCGCGAGATACTCGCAAGAGACAGCTGTCTCCACCAAGCCTGACTCTTCGCATTCCAGCACGTGCAGGGCACATACTTCACTTCGCGGAAAGCTAGGTCGCGACGTACTCGCGAGAATCCTTCAGCCTCCAAATGCTTGAGTCTTCACACACACTTTCCATCACACAACCCTTACAACAAATCCCACAACAAATACAGGGTATAAACAATTGATAATAATTACAATCAAATTTGGTACGGAATAAAAGCTAACAAAATACATAGTTGTAAATAACAACTTTACATCTTTCTTTTCTTCTCTCTGCCCTACCTACAACCTTACAGGTAATTTTTTTTTTCTTTCATCAAATTGAATATATATAATATGGTTTTTATCAACAAGTTTTACAGATATGTTGAAATTCTATGTTTAATCACACATTTTAGTGTTTTTTTTTAGAAGTCAATATGGCAAGCAATATTTTTTTTATTTTTTAATTTCTTATTACATAATTATTTGTTGTTGACATCAATATTTTATTATAGATTTAATTTGTTATGACTTTTGTTTGGTGCTTTGTTCCATGTAATCTATATTCTTTAATCAAAAGCAAAATTTGCTGTCAAACATGAAATTGGATACGAAAGAATCCATCCATCCATCCAAATTTATATGTAAGTCTAGCTTTACTTAATTCCTTTTTTTTTTTTTTTTTTTTTTTAAGTTTAAAATTTTGGATATTTTTTCATTAATGAATTGAGGTTTTGGATTAATTTTGTTTTCAACCGTTTCAATTATTAAATTCATCATTTTTTCATGTATAATATTAATATCTGGGTTTTTTGTGATAAAAAAAAAAAATATATGTGTTTTTAAAGGCTAAAACACAATACAATTTCAAACATTACTTTAAGTTAGGGTGTTATATTTATTTATTAGAAAGTTAGAATGTTACATTAAGTTAAAGTATTATATTTTTATTTATTATTAATTCAGTTTAGGGTTGATATAACTTATAACCATTTGAATGAAATCAACACTAAAACAAATTATTTAAATATCAAAATAAGAAATAAAAATTAAATTTCATTTAAGTGTACAAGTACAATTTATTTTTTAATCTTAAATTTTGAATTGATTCTTTTTTTTTTTCATTTTATTTGTTATTAAATTTAATTATATTATCAAACTATTTTTTATTAAGCCGTGCATCGCACGGACATAATACTAGTTTCTAAAATTGTTGGGCGGCTATAAAAAATGGACAAGCCTGATGCTTTTTTTTTTTCCTTTATTTATTTTTTAATGTTTATTTCAGCTTTTTAATTACCTATTAAGAAGAAAATGTCATGCGGAATTTTAAAACAAATATTGTTTAGAAGACAGGGCAGCACATTGTTAGCAACTAAATATGCACGGTAGGTTTATGTGGCACTTAATAAAAAATATTGACGGAAAAACTACTAATGCAAACGGAATAAAAGTTAAAGGGATAAAGTCCAAATTTTAAAACTTTAGAGTATAAAATTTAAATATCTTCGAACTTTAAAAATATAGCAATTTAGCTAAAAAGTAATAAAATAAACCTCAAAGTTTCAAAAAGTAACAAATGTAACTCCCCAACAAACCTCAAACATAATGGGTTGAACCTTAATTTTGTTACTTTTTAAAATTTAAAAGTTTAATTATTATTTTTGAAATTTTAGTTTTAATTTGTTTTTTTTTTTTTTGGTTGAAAATATGTTATTTTTGAAATGAAAAGGTTTGTTTTTGGTACACCAGAATTATACGGTTTAACATATATTTTTAAGGGTACCATTGGCTCAAATATTTGAGGGGTAACTACATTTTTTGTTAGTTAAATCTTTTTTTTTTTTAAAAGAATCTTGCTAGTTAAAACTTTAAAATGTTTGGCTTCAAAAAAAAAAAAATGTTTAATAGAATTACATAAAATACTATAAAAAGATTTTTAAAAATTTTGTAGTCCCCCACCCATGTGAGTAGTTCTGCCCCTGATGACGGTGGACGTGCCTGCAAAGGCTCCCCGCCAGTCCGTTCACCAGAAGTAACAATGCAAAGTCACGGACAGAAAGTACGAAGAATCCCACCAATCCACCATGTGCAGATGAAGATGATGGGACCTTGTAGTTAGTCTGTAGGCAGAGTTTACTCGAAATTTTCACACCCCAGCTTCAAAAAAGGTGTGAAATTTTGGTGTAAAAGTCTGCTGCCTACCAACAGTCATGGATCATGGTGTGTGTGTGTGTAAACGTCTGCTGCCTATTGACTATAATGTGTGCCAAATCAAACCCCATAAAACTAGTCCTTCGGGGACATTCAGATGATGTGTTCAATGGACTTAAAAGGAAGTTTTGCAAAATTATAAGTTATAAGTTTCATCCGTCACAGTGTCACACTATCAGTCCTTAAAGTTTTTAGAATATCTCATTATTAGAGAATGAAATGTTTTGACCAAAGGCTAGGACAACATTTTCTTAATTATATAAGAAAACACCCAAAAAAAAAAAAAAAAGACTATCATAGATAAACATATACTTTTCATTTTCTCTTCGTACCTTAACAATCTATTGATAACTACACGAATACTATTTAACATAAACAACTAAAATTAACATCGAACATTTAAGGTTCTAAACAAAAATTTTGACCATTGCATCTTGGTCAGCAAAAGGTGCACGTTTAATTGTCAATACTAACAAAGCCATAATCTTTTGTTTAGGGAAGCCAAGTTAAGTATATAAAAAAAAATGTTAAGTATATCAAGAAAATTTTAAATTCAAAGAATATAACACTCACACACACATCACACACACACATATACATATAATACGCCTATAAGTTTTTAACATATATTATATTCTTATATATATCCAAAATATTTACATCAAATTTAATTTATATTAGTTAAAACAATTTTTTTTATCCAATCGTTCATAAACTATGAACTTCTTTCAAATATTATTGCTTAGGATTAATATTCTTTATACATTTCAGATCAAGTCTGTTATTAAATAAATTAAAAATTAAACTGTTAGAATATTTTGATAGTTTTAAAAACCACGAAACATATGAAAATTTAGTCAGTTTTAACTAATTCAAATAATAAACTTCACTTTATATGCCTAAAAATATACAAATCAATATAAGAAAAAATAACAATATCATAAACTAATGAAAAACCTTATTTTTCAAAGATAACAAACACAATAAGGATCTCTAGCTAGCTAACTTCTAATCACAAAATCTACTATTGTCTCCTTTCTTCTATAAAAAATAAATAATAAAAACATAGCGTTCAGATCTCTAACTCTCCAAAAGAAATTTTTATTTTAAAAAAAATTTGCTTTCTGTAAAATAAAGATTTCTATTAAAGAAATTTATTTATCTATTTCTAGGAATATATTTCTTGAATATTACGGTAAAGAGATATACTAATATTATAAGTGTAGTAATAAATAAATAAATAAATAATTTTATATAATTTTATCTATTTTAGGAATATATGTATTGAATACATATGGATTATTTGAACTATGTATGATATAAGAGTAATAAAAGGAAAATTAAAATGTATGGCCATTCACTTTTTTTCCAACATTTGAGGGGCCATTAATTAAATTATATATATGTGTGTGTGTATTTTATAATAAATAGTGGTGGGTAGGCAAATTACGATAAGTTCCAATTCGCTCAACTGCTAAAATCTCTGATAGTTAAATAAAATATTGAGATTTGGTGTCTTAGTTTATTAATAAAGAACATAATCATCAGAACCAGACATCATAGGTTGAAACTATATAAATATATATATTATATATATATATATATATCATATTTTACTTATTAAAAATCAATTATTTCTTTTTGAAAAACAAAAACACACACACAAAGGAGAAAGAATGAAGTTATAGCACAAAAATACTCTACAATTTCACTTAAAAATCATGGTAACTTTTAATAAATAATAAGTCAATTTTTACTAGTTAAAGATCAATTTGATCCAATACTTCCAGGAAATGGTAAAAAGAAATGCTTGGACTGGCAGATAAAACTCACTTGCCTAGATTTGGAATCTAATTTTAAGTTTGAAGGTTTGCAATTTAATTTAATTTTTTAAGCAGCTATGTTTCAATCTCTTCAATCATATCATCAATGCAATTAGAAGACTTTTCGGAAACCAAAATGACAATCTCTGACAACTAGCAGTAAACAACCAAAAATTATATGTTATACCCGGCATATATGCCGGGTCCACCATATACCAACTCGTAAACAACGGAAACGTGCATCACCATATTATTGGCAGGATCTAGAACAGTGGTCTTATTTATATATATATATATATATATATATATCCTCATGTAGGGGCATAATTTGATCGCGGTGAAATCCATACATTGCTTCAGCCCAAAAAAAAAAAAAATTCATACATTGCTTCGTTTGTTAATGATTAGCACTAACAGTTACAGACTTGGAGGGCCATTATTTCAGTTTGCAACCTAAGTCCCATCAGCACAGCTTGCAATATACTAATTTTAAATCATATCCTCAATGCAAAAAGGACTTTCTTTCAAAGTAAAAGGACGCTAAACTTTCAAAGATACTTTAATTTAACTTGCCCGTAATACGTACGGTACGTATGAAAATGATGATAATTAAATCACAGCTTGCAATATACTAATTTTAAATCATATCCTCGATTCAAGAGGACTTTGATTCAAAGCAAGAGGACATAAACTTTTAAAAGTTGAATTGAGTAAACCATAACTAGTTGCCTCACCTTTGACGCATAAAAATCCAAAATCACTTGCGGGCCCGAGCAACACTACTCACAAGAAGGCAGTTGAACAATAATGTTCATTTCGTTCCTATACTAAAAGGATAGTGAAAGTTGACAATTTTGTCCATTTCATTGTCCCTAATTATTTGTACTATATCTTATTTTATGTGTACTATACATTAAAAAATAAATAAAAATAAAAAAGAGTATGAGTGGTTTTGGTTTGCATTAATTTGGAGGACGGTTTTGTAGAGCCTTCTAGTTTTGTTACTTGGTCAATACCAACAAAAGCGTGTGGTGCAATAAGGGACAAAATGGGCTTTTGTCCTTTTTAAAAAAACAATCTAGCATTTTGCTCAATTTTTCAAACTAATTAGGAAAATACCCCTATTTTAAAACTCGATTTATGATAAATCGAGTTAGACTCTATAACAGCGTTTTTAAGGAGTCTATAGCGACGTTTTTAGGACTTATAGTGGCGTTTTGTAACTCGACCTCTATGAAATCGAATTATAGGTAAAAAAAATATTAAAAAATTTGCTTATAACTCGATCTCATACAGGTCGAGTTACAAAACACCACTATAGGTCCTTAAAACGTCACTATAGATACTTAAAAACGCTGCTATAGGGCTCCATAATTTTTTTTTCTTTTTATATAACTTGATTTATGATAAATCAAGTTACAAAAGAAGGACATCTCCCTAATTAGTTTGAGAAAGAGGGTAAAATGCTAGATTGTTTTTTTAAAAAGAGCAAAAGCCAATTTTTTCTTGCAATAAGTTATGAAGTTGCGTTTTTTACCTTTAAAAGCATTTATAAGTTACATAGTATGCGTTTGGATACTACTTATTTTGCTGAAAACTAAAAACAATAAAAAATAATTTCTGATTACTATAGATACGCTATTCATGTCTCATGAACAGTGCATTAAGTGCTAGTTAAAAAAAAAAAAAAAAACAAAAAAAAAAACAAACAAACATTCACGCCTGAAACACAAACGTCCAAAACATGGACATGATCCAAACAAACACATAAACTTTAAGGCTTTTTGGTCTTTTCGTTTTCGTGCTCCCTTTGAAAAAATGGGATGAAAATACTATGTTACCTCTAGTCTAGAGATATCGATGGGCTAAAAAAAATTGTGAGGATATTATAGTCTTTTTGTTCTCAATTATATTAGTTTAAAGTGTTTAACCACTCCTCCACTAACCACTCCTAAGTCCTAACTTCCGAGCGGCAATTGAAATTTTGAAACAGTGATGCAACTTGAGTTCAAGAAAATTTAAAATTAAAAGATAAGGTTGGGTTTTACCAAGGTATTTTAACTTTTTTAACTCTATTTTGCTCAATTTATTTTGTAGACATCTGTTTAAATTTTAAAATGAGAATTTAATGTACAAGATATAAAGTACCGTATCTAAGTTTTGTTACTTATTTCATTGTAAACAACAATCACTTCAATGTTTCTATTTAATATTGATTTGTGGACCCAATGAATCCAAGTGGCACAAGTGGAGAATCAGTATACGTTGCTTGAATTTAGAACTAATTTACTTGAATTTAAACATTGCTAGCAATAATGTGATAAAATTAATGTTAGTTTATATTTGAAAATCTCCATTTTTATTAGGAATGACAATTTTTAACCGACCCAACCCTAATGGGGTGGGTTTGGTATGCATTAAAATTACTAACCTATCCTAACTAACTAACTAACTAACTATATATATATATATATATATATTACTAACTATTTCCAAACCTTAATCAATCTCACTTCTCAATCTCTCTCAACTACCCCCCCCCCCCCCCGCTCTCACTCTCACCAAGACACCAACCCACCCTCACGGCCTCACTCTCACTCTCTCAGCCCGCCGCCCCCTTCAAGCCCTCCCTCCTCCCTGAATCTCCACTTCGCCATAGACGCCAACTACCCCTCTATCTCACAAGTTCGTTCTCCACCCTTCTTCATTTTTAGGGTTCGTTCTCCACCTTGTCTTTGCTTAAGTCTATGGCCAAAATATCCTTCCCTTTTGGTTTGGTTTGGTTTAAGTTGGTTGATTTGATGGTTTGAGATTGAAAATTGGGATTTTGAGAAGGAAGGTGGGTATGAAATTTTGTAGATTCATGGGTTTAAATGTATCATCTATTGGAGATGTTTGCTTTTTGATTTGGAATTTGGAGTGGAAGATGTGCTAGAATGAATGTGTTTTGAGAAATTTTGTATTTTGATAGGAATTTTGGATTAACCATTTGATTTCGTTCCTCTATTTTTTACAAATCATCAATTTTTTATCTTATTTTCTCTTGCCTTTTAGGCTTTAGGGTGGTTAGGCTTTCAGGCCCTGAAGAGGCATGGTGAGGCCTATGGGGGGCTGTAGGGGTGGGTATGGACGCAACCAAAAAAAAAAAAACTCCTGTTTAGTTAACAGGGCAGGTTTGAGTCACAGGTGGTGGGTGGCAAGGCGGGTTTGGAGATAAAAAAAAAAAACCGCCCCAAACCAACCCATTGTCATTCCTAATTTTTCTCAAACTAACCCAATATCTAGCTCTCTATGTTTTCTCCACCCTCTACTCTCTCTCTCTCCTCAACCTAAACAACTATGGCCATCGCTCATCCCACCATCACTTCAGGCAGTGGTTCTCTTATTTCTCAAGGCAAAACCCCAGTCTTTCTAAAACATGATGTAAGGTTGAATTTATTCAACCATGTGTTGGCTTTATTCCATGCCAAATTTGCTTGTAATTTCAGCAATTAGATACCCTGTATTTAGGTAGGAATAATGTAAGGATTGTGTGTGAGAAAGTGTGAAGAAACTCAAGTTGTATGCATTCAAGATAAGTCTCGTGACTAGATCTCATGACTGACTCGCAACTAGCAAGTCGCCAAAGTGTCACACATGTGAAGCATGCAGGAAGCTAAAAGGTCACGACAGTTAGAGCACTACAAAACAAAAAGTACAGTCTGGTCTGGCAATTAACTCATGACTCAAACTCGCGACTTGTTCCAGTTGCGAGAGTGAGTCGCCGGAATGGCTTGTTTTGTAAAAAATAACTTTTCACATTCCTCACGTACCTTACTATAAATACCCTTATTCTTACAAAATGTAGAGAGCTTCAAGAGAGAATTTTGAGAGAGAAATCCTAAAGAAAACCAAGATTGACTCATCCACAATCTTAGCCTTTTGATTCTCCAAATTCCTCTACTCTCACCCTTTCCATTGTCATACCCTTGAGAGGCTCATTAGCCAAATCATTTTCTCACCATACTAATATCAATAAGAAGTATTTTGGTACTTGGAAAGTAGTTCAGAGATGACCAGTTCATTTGGTTGATGCAATGGGCTTATTGCGGGATCTAGAAAATTAGAGAAGACACGGTTAGACTTAACTAGTCGGTAGCAGGAGCTTGGAGGGCTCAAGTACATTGGGTAGACTAGGCTTAGAAGGTCTTTTGTTATTCGTGTACTCCAACTTTATTCTCTAGTGAATCATTTTACTGCTTGAAGGACGGCAGAGAGGTTTTTCGTCGAGTTTTTCGATTTCCTTTTCGATAACACGTGCCGGTATTATCTTTGTATTTGCATCTCTCTAACCCTTTCTCTCTACCTTTAATTGTTGTTGTGTTGTGACTAATTATGGTGTAGAATTGTTTATTTGTTTGGGTTTTTGCTTGAACCTATTATTCCGCACATATATTGTTTGGGTATAAGCTTGCGTTGGTTTAATTTGAAATTGGAGGTCTAAACGTTCATTAGTGCTTTATACGCTAATTGAAATTTCACATGATCTATCCCCTTTCTCACTTTTCATTCTAAACATGGAAAAGCCTCCTTACTCCACCTAGACACTCACCGACTACCACCATTTCAGTGGTGGTCTTCGTCTCTCTACCTAAACATCTTCGCCTTAGTGGAGACGATGATGAATGATGAATCCTTGGGAGGATGGAGGGTTTTGATGGTTTATGGGTTTGTTAGGTGAAAAAGTTTTGGATTTTTACGTAGTCTGTTTCGTAAACTTGAATTAGACCCATGAAAATTTTGGATTTGGTCTGATTTGTGAAAATCTAAATTTTTTTGGTAAATTTGATCACTATTTTTGGAACTTAGTCAGACCCATATAATTTTATGGCTTGAAATTGAGGATTTTGGTCTTTTGTCTAAAACTTTATCAAAACCATGATAGTTCTTAGAAGAAAGTTGTTGAATTTCTGATCCATTTTGTTGAACAAGATCAGACCCAGAAAACTTTTGAAGTTTGAAGGTGTGAGAGTGCCTTTTTTCTTTAGCACAGTGGCCCAAAGATCCTGGGCCAAATAAATGTTTTTTATGGACTAGGCTCGATTCACCGTAGCTAAAAGGGATGTTTAAGAACCGAGTGGTGCACAAAACAAGCTTCTTACAATACAAATAACTAACAAGCAAAAATATCTGTATTGAATAACATTTTCACAGCAAAGGAATGCGCGCAACAAGTGAAATATCATGCAAGAAAAAGTTAGGGATCCTCGAATTAGTGAGGTGCATTTTATTAATTTTCTTTAGTTATTATTACAATGCTCACCAAGACGTGATACAAGGTTCAACTAAGTTCAAAAATCATAGACTTTGAAAGCTATTTGAGCTTCGAAGACTTGCAATGTTTGAATTTGTTGAATACGAGCATGTGCTATAGTGGCTGTCTCTGGGATACCGGGAGCGGCTCCTCTGTTTTCTCTTAATTTTACAAAGCTCTTTCTACAATTTTATGAGACTTTAGAAAATGACCATGAATGCCCCAATGATCTAATCTCACATGAATCTCTATCTGAATTTGGATCCTTTTCAACATGGACCCCCTCCTCCTTTTATAGCGCAGATCGGGCTCCGGGGTACCGGTGATTTCCCTTTTTTGCCCTTTAGAGTTTGTGCCGTGCCAGTTTTGCTCAGGGCTATGTCGTTTCCTTTTTCTCTCATAGTTTCTTGCTTTTGGTCCGAACAAACGAAAGTCCCTTAGCTAGTTTTCTATTTCCAGACTTCTCTGTTGGCTGGTCTTCAGTTATTTGGCTTTTTCTTCTCAGCGTTCCAGCTTTTTCAGTTGTACTCTTCCTTGTCACTTTCTCCAAATGGTCGGAATCATGGCTTCTGCATTTTGCTTCGTACCTCCTGGCTCCACTGCATGTCTGGAGCATGAGACCCGCATGCTTTTTGTCTTTTATCATTCTTTGAATTTGCTTCAATCTTACTTTGTGCGTCCAGGGATCCTCGGATTCTGGGGACTTCTGGGATCCGGCCCACCCCTTCTTACTGGGTTTTCTTTCGTTCGCCGGTTCTACCTGATTTGGGCCTTTTTTGTTCTTTTGTGGGACTCTGGATCCCAATCCTTTGGGCCTCTCGCCCCTTTTCTTCTTTCTTTTCTATTTCCTTCATTGTGTAAGCCCAACCTTCCTTTTTCTTATTTTTTCTTAGTTTATTTATTTATTATTTTTTTGTGAAATGAGCCCAACATTTTATTTCTTTGGGCCTTAGTTTGTGACCAATTTTGAACCTCAACAGAAGGTTAAAAATTTGCTGCATTTAGGATGACTGATTTGGATAACGAGTCAGTAGAATCACAAGAGATTGCAAACGTGAGCAGAATCACTAGAGAAAATTTGAAAATGCAATCACAAGCCCATTTGGTTGCCAGGAAAGTGCAATAAAATCTAGTTTTTTTTTTTTTTTTTTCTATTTTTTTTAAATTGAAAAAATAATTCCAATTTAAATGCTAGTGTGCCATTTTATAATAGCAATTAATTTTTTTTATTAGCCATGTTAGCTTCAAGTGTGCTAATTGTGTAATCTATTAGCCATGTAAGTATTTTCTTTTAGTAAGTTGATGATGGGGACCAAATCAAGTGTAACTTGAAAATAACATGTACCAAATTGAGTTTTACCAAAATATAGGAATCACATTGATCGTAATCCCAAAATATATGGACCAAAATAGTATTTTCACCTACTTTTATTGATATTATAATTGTGTATTATGACAATGTATATTAATGCCTATAACAATAAAATTATTAAAATCAATCCATTTTTTTCTTTAATTATATGCTTTACTATTTATATTAACACACGCACCTTATCCCCTATCTCCCCCAACACACACAACTGATATTTCATATGGGACAAAAATAGTTACACACACCCTTTTACAAACACACTATTACACACATTTTTTTGAACTAAATTGTGAGTTGAATTTGAAATCGCATTTTCAACTAACAATTTTAGTTTATAATTTTAATTCGGGATATTTCTATCATTTTTTTTAGGTTCTAAGGGTATTTCAGTCATTTTTTTAGTTTTCAGGGGCATTTCAATCACTTTTTAAGTTCTAAGGGTATTTCAATCAATCTTTAGGTTTCAAGTTTATTTCAGTCATTTTTTAAAAGGTTATAGGTATTTTAGTTATTTTGGAGGCTTTAGGGGTATTTTGGTCATTTTTCAACTTTCAGGGGGTATTTTGGTCTTTTTTAAGGTTTCGGGGTATATCGATTATTTTTTAGGTTCTAAGGGTATTTTAGTCAATTTTTAGGTTTCAAGGGCATTTTAGTCATTTTTAGGTTCTAAGAGTATTTTGGTCATTTTTTAGGTTTCGAGAATATTTCGGTCAATTTTTTTTTTAATGTTTAGGGGTATTTCGGTTATTTTGGAGGTCCCAGGGGTATTTCGGTTATTTTTTAGGTTTTCGATGATATTTTGGTCATTTTTTAGGTTTATGTGTATTTTGGTTTTATTTTGGAGGACTTAAGGGGTATTTCAATCATTTTTAATTTTTAGGTTTCAGGGGTATTTTGGTCATTTTTTAGTTTTCAGGGTATTTCGGTCATTTTTTAGGTTCTAAGGGTATTTCAGTCAATTATGTAGGTTTTAGGGCATTTAGGTCATTTTTTAGATTTAGGAGTTGGTTATTTTGGAGGTTTCGAGGGTATTTCGAACATTTTTTAGATTTTAGGGGTAATTTGGTCATTTTTTTAGTTTTGGTGTCATTTTTAGGTTTAGTTTTGGTGTCATTTTTAGGTTCTAATGGTATTTCGATAATTTTTTAGGTTTCAAGGTCATTTTAATCACTTTTTTAAGTTTTTAGGGTATTTTGATTATTTTTTAGGCTATAAAGGTATGTTGATAATTTTAGAGGATTTTGGGGGGTATTTTGGTCATTTTGAACATAGGTGCATTTTAATAATTTTTAGATTTAAGAGTATTTTGGACATTTTAGAAGTTTCAGTAGTATTTTGTTATATATAATCATTAATTATTGGGTAATTTGATGAGTTAGGTTTTACCTATAAATATTGAGTGGGATTGGTTTTTGGTTATAATTAATTACTTAAATGGGTTTTATGTACCCAATCAATTTATGCATAGCCCAAGCTCACCCATTTGACACCCCTAGTCTTAGGCCCCACAAGTTTTGTAAATCTCATCTTGACGGAGGCTTCCTGGGCTGCGTTGTAATCCTTGTTTTTATTATGGTTTTAATAAAATTTTACTTTAAACAAAAAAATAAAAGAGAAATACTAAATAATTTTCCATTGACTAAAGTTGGTGAAGACTAAAGAGTCCTCTTCATCGGCAAAATTTGCTGAATAGTACTTTCTAGGAAACTTTTATGAGAATAGCATGTGACTGAACTTATTTAGTTATATAGACTCTTTTTAAAACTCGAGTTCCAACCTAAAATCAAGAGTATCAAACTCGAGTTTCAATTAGTTTAGGTTGCGTAACAGTCTGACATTATATACCAAATTGGAACTCAAGTTTGTTAAACTTGATTTTGAATTGAAAGTTGAGTTCGACAAATTCGAGTTCCAAAAAGAGTCTATATAACTAAATAACTTCAGTCACACATTATTCTCCTAAAATTGTCCTTAAAAAAGACTATTAAGCAAATTTTGCCTACTCCATCAGTCATTAGAAGAGAGAATTGCGGGTCATCCAAATTTTAACGGGTCAATAACGGCTGTGGATACTAACTTTTTTTTTATTTGAGAAAGAGACATCGTATTGACTTTGCTGGCCTTGCTATTTCACACTCACATTCATCACACAGAGAGAGGTCTGAGAGAGAAAAATCAGAAATGGCAATGCGAATGGTGGTGTTTCAAATAATTGTCTTATTGGGGTCAATGAATGCATTTGTAAAAGCAGTGGGTTTGGTAAACAGTTCAAAATGTAGTGAAGCAACCTGTGGGAACGTTAGCATTCCATACCCTTTTGGAATAGATACTGATTGCAACATGACCGACTTGTATTGGATAAATTGCAGTCACAGTTTCAGTCCTCCCAAGCCTTTCTTGGCGACCATAAAACTGGAGGTTATGGACATTTCATTAGACGGCACACTTCGCGTTAACTATCCAATGCTTTGGGGTTGTTCTGATGCTACAAGTACCGAATTTGACTCCTATACTTCAAGAGGTCTTGTCTTCTCCCAATCCAGAAACAAATTCGTTGCCATGGGTTGCAACAATTTTGCTTCATTGAATGATGCAGAAAATTTTGTTCTTTGTGGGTGCATGTCCGTTTGTGAGAACGGAAACAGAGATATGAATATCAACAATAGTTGCAATGGCATCAACTGCTGCCAAACTGCTATCCCAGTTCTCGACGTCTTTTCTGCATCTCTAAAGTCAATGGACACCGGGACTTTCAATATTAGCCCATCTTGCAAGTATGCATTCATTGTAGAACAGAAGTGGTTCGAGACCAATTTAACAAACCCGTTTGAAGTCCAAAATATGTCCCACGTTCCTGTGGTATTGGAATGGCGCATCGATCCAACATTATTTCCTCTTGTAACTGGAAATAACCAGTCAGGTGAAGAAACCCCAACCTATGTTTGTGCTAATCGTTCTTCAACTCTTACATGTTCTTGCAAACCAGGCTTTAAAGGAAATCCCTATCTGCCTCATCCTGAACGATGTGAAGGTAAACTACTTCTCACCTCCGTCTATTAATTTTACTCCTGCAAATTAAATATTCATCACATCACATGTTATTGTTTTCTTAGATAACTTCATGCCCTGCCCAAATTAGTTATAGAGCTGGATCAGACCACAACAACAGACAGTGTGGAGCAGAAAAAATACATTTCATGTTGTCATCTGTGTTTCAAATTCCTTCTCCTAACTATATTAAATTATCCAAGAATAAATAAAATAAGATGGCTAAAACATATTTTTTTCATTTGGCTGTATCATTTATATGAAAATATTTATTTAGGTAAATTACAGTAAACTACCTTTTGAGAAAATACCAAATACATCTACAACTTGTTAAAAATGTCAATTTAGTCCTTCAACACAAACGATATTAATATCTACCGTTAATAACAAAGTTTTCTAAAAAAAATAAATTAAAACTCAAATCTAACTCTGTCTCTCTCTCTCTCTCTTCTTTTCTATTTCCTAATCTTATTGTCTCTTTCACAAGTCACAACTTTCTTTTTCTTTGCTTATCCAAATCTTAAAATTTTGAATAGTCCATTTATGGACCAAAGATTCAATCTCTAAAATTTCCTTCCTTTTTCTTCTTAAAATCAACAACATGGCAGTGCTTTTTTTTTTTTTTTTTTTTTTTTTTTTTTTTTTTTGTTCTTTTTTGCTTCAAAAAAATAATTAACAAAAAATGTAATTATTTTGCTACTTTGTGTTTGGTAGCCGAGAAAATGATAGAGAAAAGCTAAAAAAATCAAAAGGAAAAGCCTTAGAAAAAGACTCATCTCCTCCATATAGTGTTTGGAAGCAAAGAAAATCAAAAGAAAAAGAAAAAGCTCCTTAAAAACAAGCCCTTTTCTCCTCCACAAAGAAACCCAGGAAAACCCATTCACACTAGCCAAGGTCCTAACTCCACCACAAAATTGTCATCAACCACCAAGCAAACATCAAAACTACTGATACCCATGTCATGAGCCAAACCCAAACCCAATCCCACCACCGCAAGATCTCCACACCAAAATAGAGAGATGAGAGAGAAAGAGGATCCATCATCCATCATCGGCAAGATTTAGACAACCAAAGGCAAAAGAAATTGAGAAAGAAAGAGAGTGTCAGATGAGATTGTGAAAAAGAAAAGAGAGAGAGTCAGATTTGGAAAGAACAAAAATTGAGAGAGAAAGAGAGTACGATGAGATTAAGAAAAAGAAAAAGTGAGAGAGAGAGAGAGAGAGAGAGAGTGAAACTTTGTTATTAATGGCAGATGTTAACACTGTTTGTGTTAAAGGATGAAATTGGCCATTTTTAACAAGTTATGGACGTATTTGGTATTTTTTCAAACCTCAAGGTAGTTTACTATAATTTACCCTATTTATTTCTTCTTTCTTTTTTCTTCATTTTTTTCCATTCTCTTGGCTTTCACACTTATAGTATCCTTTTGAGTCCTAAATTTCTCCTTCAATTTTCAAATTCATTAATATTCTCCCTAAAACTTTCTCTATTCTATTGTACTCCGTCCTTCAATAATTACTTCTTTATATTTAAGTGATGGGAAGTACATGTAAGAGTTAAGTGAGAGTCATGAACGATGCACTTGACTACTATAAGAAAATTAAATTGTTAATTTTCAATAACAAACCTTGAGGTTTGGGCTAATGCTAATCAGGTCCAAGACTTTTCAAAACTGATCAATTTTGTCCATAAAGCTAAATTAGTCCCTAAACGCTATTCAGCCAATTAGTGAATTTTCTCAACTGTCTTTGGGACTAAGTTGGTTTTAGGGACCAAATTGATCAGTTTTGAAAAATTTTGAACATGATTGGCATTAACCCAAACCTCAAAGTATGTTAATGGAATTTACTTAATTGTTAAATACATACTACCAAATCAATATTTGAATTTTATTCTTGATAATTAGTAGGTTGTAAAGGTTGAAACTTTCAAAGGATTGTTAAGACTGGCCAAAGGGTGTTAGCTTCGATGGTGATGACCTTTCAAATTCATCAATTAGATATTTTAAAATTATTCATCTTAACAATTTAGAAAACGATATCTCTCTCACAAGCGTACATCCAATGTAAGGGGATATTTGGTTCGTGTAATGTTAGATTTCTAGAATCTTAATCTATGGAATTACATTTTAAGTTTTTAACAATATAAGATTACAGTGTTTGAGTCATTAGTAACATTCCCATCATATTTCAAAGATTTAACATTCCTACAATTGGTGGGTTCTAGTTAGCTCAACTGGTAAAATCTCTTGTAGTCAAATAAGAGATCCAAGATTTGATCTCCACCTACACGAAAAAAAAAAAATGTTGTCTTAACTTGTTGATAAAGAGCTATCATTAGGAGTGAACACCATAGGTTAAAACCACAGTTATTAAACCCAAGCCGACTCAGCTGGTCACACCAAAAACTTGATTACCCGGCACCTAAACTGATTCAAGTGTTAAAATGGACTGTTTATGCATAAAACCTAGTCAAACCCCAGCAAGTTTGTGGTGACTCGAGTAACTTGAATGGGTTTATAACTCGATTGGGTTTGTAAAATTTGTAAAATTACATCAATAGGTCCACTTTATTGAATTCTTTACAGTTTAATGTGTTATAATATGGTAATTTGAAGAGGAGAAAACCTAAAGAATTTATATTAAAAAAATGCACTTATCTATGAATCTACCTACCTCCAAGACTCTCATCTCCTATTAAAAGTCTACCCTATTATTGTGAAATATTGATTTTGAATTATAATTACCAGTTTAATTTAGGATATGCCTATTTTTTTAATTTACATATATATGTTATGATTTCTCAAACTTATATATATATATATATATATATATTAATTGACTCTACAATTCAATCGATAACTCACTAGTTGATCCAATAACCTAGTGACCTGACTCATAGACTGGGTTAATGTCTGAACTAGGTTTAATAAATAACCTTGAAACTGTCTCTCAAAAAAAAAAAAAAAAAAAATCCTATAATTGGTTAATAACATTTTCATGAATAATTTCAAATTTTAAGGGTAGTTTGGTCATTTTAGATGTTTTGCGATTTTTTTTTTTTTTTTTTTTTTTTTTTTGTCCTTCTAGGCTTCCAATGCTTTAGGTGTATTTTGGTTATATTAGACGCTTTGCTGCAATTATTTTAAAGATTTGGGGTTTAATTTGGTCATTTTGGTAGTTTTAATGGTATTTTAATTACTTCAGACATTTTCTAGTTATTTAAGTCATTCCATTAGTAAAAAAAAATATAAGATTTTCGTCATCTAATAAATTAATCCTTTACAATGATATATATATAATCCATATTTCTGTAATATTGTTGTAAATTGAAATGTTTGTCACATTACAATGAATCGATCACCCCGCAATTTAACATGAACTTGGGAGTTTCAAAAAAATAATAAAATAATAATAACATGAGCTTGGGGCTGGACTGGACTACCATTATAAATAATTAGCCAGTTCCTGTTTCAAATTCTTAGAAATTAATGGTTACAGAATATGCACACTATCATACCAAATGTCCATATTTTACACCTAATGTGAAAGAGTGTGAAGACAATTACCATTAGAGTACATAGAAAATCGTTGTTTTTGGATGAATGTCAACGTGGCTTTTTGAGTTTTGTTCCTCAATGTTCTAATGCTATGTTTCATGTTTGTCATTACAATTTACATGTCAGATATTAACGAATGCATAGAAAATTCCGCACCGTGTTTGAATAGCTCTTCGAGGGACTGGAATACGAATAACTATTCGAACCTCCGCTGCGTAAATACTTATGGGTCATACTATTGTGTAGAAGATCACAAGCCTTCTCCTCCTCAGACCAAAGCGATCACAATAGGTATGTCTTTTTAGTTTTTACACTCAGAGATCTACAATAATAATTGCAAGAAAGATTTTTGCCTTAAAAAAAAAAATATATATATATATATATATATATCTTAAACGTGACTCACTGCTTCATTTTTACCATTCTGGACTACTTCTTCTTATTGGATTTTTTTCTTGAGAGGATTCATGTCTGAATTAAGGGAACTTTTTCAAACTGCACTTGATAAACAAATAAACACGAGTCTAAAAATAAAAAAGATAATGAGAAAATTACTAGTTTAAATGTTCCAATCAGTACAATGGGAATCCATGATTGTCCTCAATTGAACTACAAACAGATAATAAAGAGACAACTACTGAATAAAACTACTGTCACATTATGCCCACTCTAAATCCTATCATTTATTCCCACGTTTGGGAGATTATGAAAGAATGAAATGAAAAGTAATAGAGAGAATGAGAGATCATAATGGAATAAAATATGATGTATTTTTTCTTAGTGCATTTGAGAGTTTATAAAAGAAGAAATAAAATAAAAAGAAATATACAATTTTATCTTCTTCTTCTTCTTCTTCTTCTTCTTCTTTTTTAATATATTTTTTTAAATTTTTTTTATTCGAGATAGAATTTCTACTCTAGCCTAATTTAAATGTATATATGTGTGAAGCTCCCTCTTGGAGACTTGAACCCCAGCCCTTGCCCTCCACACTCCACAAGCACTTATACTTGCGAAGTGATCATTGTACCAAGGGTGTACAGTGATAACAATTTTATCAATGTATCGTTTACAATATATTTGCATTTTATTTTAATTAGGGATAAAATCGGTAGTTCATCATAGTTCATTAAAAGAATAAGTATTATTTACAATTTTGGGAGGAATAGTGTTTCCTAATAAAAATATTTGGGAAAATTACACTTTCCCCCATAAACTACACCGCATTTTACACTTACCCTCTTCATCAACCTGAATTAGTGTAAAAGGGAGTATAATTTAGGAAATAAAGTGTAATTTCCCATAATCTTTTCCCTTCATCAACACGAGTTAGTGTTTCCTTCTCTCCTATAGTTTACCTAGTTTTTTTTAGCATTAAGAGAAGATGTGTCTTTGCTTTACACAAAATTGTTATAACCTTTACTACAATGAGTAATCCTTTTCCATTTAATTGTGTTATGCAGCTATTAGCACAAGCCTTGGGCTACTATTTTTGCTAATTGGTGGATGGTGGTCCTACAAAGCAATAAAGAAAAGGAAGAACATTAAACGTAAGGAGAAGTTCTTCAAACGAAACGGTGGCTTATTGTTACAACAACAGTTATCTTCAAGTGAAGCCAATGTTGAGAAAACCAAATTGTTTAATTCAAAGGATTTGGAAAAGGCCACTGACCATTTTAATGTGAATAGAATACTTGGTCAAGGAGGACAAGGCACTGTTTACAAAGGAATGTTGGTAGATGGGAAAATCGTTGCAGTAAAGAAGTCCAGGGTAATTGATGAAGAAAAACAACTTAAAGAATTCATTAATGAAGTTGTCATTCTTTCACAAATTAATCATAGGCATGTGGTTAAACTACTTGGTTGTTGTTTGGAGACAGAAGTTCCTTTGCTAGTTTATGAATTCATTCCTAATGGAACTTTATCCCAATATCTTCATGTCCAAAATGAGGAGTTTTTGGCAACATGGGATATACGTTTACGAATTGCCACAGAAGTTGCAGGAGCTCTTTTCTACTTACACTCAGTGGCTTCCTCGCCCATTTACCACCGAGACATTAAGAGTACAAACATACTCTTAGATGATAAGTACAGAGCAAAAGTAGCAGACTTTGGGACTTCAAGATCCATTGGTGTTGATCAAACTCACATAACCACAGTAGTACAGGGCACTTTTGGATACTTGGACCCTGAGTTTTTCCAGTCAAGTCAATTTACAGAAAAGAGTGATGTTTATAGTTTTGGTGTTGTTCTCGTTGAGCTTTTAACCGGAGAAAAAGCGATCTCTTCTACAAGGACACCAGAAAATAAAAGTTTAGCCACATATTTCATTCATTCAATAAATGAGAACAATTTGTTTGATATTATTAATGCTCAAGTGATGAAGGATTCTAAAAAAGAAGAGATCATATCAGTTGCAAATCTTGCAAAAATGTGCCTAAACTTGAATGGGAAGAAAAGACCTACAATGAAAGAAGTTGCAATGCAATTGGAAGCAGTTCAAACGATGCGGAAAGCTTCTAATGTTCAAGAAAACCTTGAAGAGGTTGAATGTGTTAGAAGTGAAATGTATGAGCAATGGGATGTCATTTCTACATCAACAATGTCAGGTGCAAACAATTGTGTAGCCTCATCTTCAAACACTCACCCATTTTTATCTTCGTGGTAATGGCAAATGATTAAAGCGTTATTATGCCTAAGAAACATTATGTAGTTGTTCCTTTCTCGTGTTTTGTTTTCTTTCTTTCCTCTAAGTGACCACCTTTGTAAGGGATAATGTCACAAGAAAATGTTGTAATGTGCTTTCATTTGTAAAAAGTAATGAAGACTATGGAGTATTAGCAAAACATATTGTATCATGATTATAGTAATAGCTATAGTAGATGTAGCATAATAGATTACAAACCCAAAATCATAAGTCATGTTGGACTTATCAAATAAGTGCTAGAGAAATAAAGAAGTGTACTGGGTAGGGAGAAAGTGGAAAGAAAATAAACATAGAGGAAGGAAACAATATATATATATATATATAAAACAATTTAATCAAAGGCTTGAAATAAGGGTTTGATCTTTAAAGCGGCTAGGGCCAGCGACGCTAGAAAGGAGATGCTCACGACGTGCCTCTAGATCTGCCACCTCCTTCTTCAAAACCTCAAGGCAAGCATCTATGGCGTCCACAGCAAGATAAAAATCTTCACAAAGAAGGCTCGAGCAATCTCTCGCAAGTAATCCAACATGAACTCCACAGCAAAGCCAACTCTAATAAACTCCTGAACTGCGGCCCTCCTTTACAGAATCCTTTCAGTAGACACAATATCTATGAAGTTATGCTCAATGTCGTTCATCACGATCCCCAATAGCTTAAGGAAATGCTCCCTCATGGATCAGCCAAAGAGAAACCCCTGCATGAAATCCCCATGGCTGTTGAAGACTGCCTCTAAGTGGGTGATGCATTCCCCAAGAACTCGAAAACCATGGAAGTCAACATAAGGAGCTCCAGCACCCTAGAAGTCCACAGGATCAAGATTGTTGGCCTTGGGTTGGTCAAATTGGATGAAGAAGGTAGTAGGCTCACTTGCTGGATCAAGAATAGTGGCAGAATTGTTGCCAACCTCAAACCAAAAGATGGAGCCATCTCAACAAGAGTCGGACCTGGAAAGAAGTATGAGATAGATCATAAGTTCACAAGAAATAGACAAAGTAAAGGGATGAGTCCAATAATAAAGATCAAAGAAGGTACAAGAGAAGGGAAATTACTAGAACCCATAGGAGTAGGGGCTATGGGTGTGGCAAAAGCAAGAGTCGTAGGTATCGCGATGCCTGTTGCAGCCTTGGGATCCTTAAGAATGTTGTTGATGCTCATTTTTTGGGAAGCCCAGCAGAAGAAAGAAGCCCAGCAACATGGGCAGAAAACAATTAATAAGTGGATAGAAAAAAACCATTAAGCCCAAGTGGCCGGAATAACGGATCATAGGCCTATAAAATGAATAAATGGGCCTTAAGGAAGCAAACAAGCCTAAAAGAGCCGGGAAAGAGAGAAGTAGCAAACCCATGGGCAGTATGTGATGTAGAAAAGTGAGAATGGGCCAAGTAATGCAAGTAAAGAAAGTAAGGGGTTGATGGCAAGCCCCTAAGCCCCAAGGATGAAGGATAAGGTAATTAGGCCAGGGAAGCCCAAAGGAGTTAGTAAAAGCATATAGGAACGCAGAGTTAGAAAAAGGGCCAAGGAAGCCCAAGGAAAGCAAATGGGCCAAGGATGCTCAAGGGGAAAATGGGACAAAGGATAAAAAGCCCAAATGACCATATTGAGTCATTAAGAGACGAATAAGCAGCAGGCCCAAAAAGGCCCAACAAGCTTGTGTCAAATAACATCACAACAGGAATAGCATAACGGTATGGTAGAAAATGGTAGCAAGACTGCAGAAAAGAGCAAAAAAGTGGGCTGAAGGATGAAAAGCCCACAATCAAGCAAAGCCCAGCCCCTAGCAAGCCATAAAGAATGGGAAGTTAGAACATAGCTCACGCCATAAAAACTCAAGGATGGGTAGCAGAATGTGCAGACGAGCCTTTAGACCACGGTAAACACAGGGGGTAAGTTTTGGACACACGCAGAAGTAGAGCACGAGCAAGGCCCAGACTTCACCAGCCTGTACCCAGTCAATACAGGAGGTGGTGGGTTATAGGTTAAAGGTAAGAGGGTATGGTCTAGCGATGGGGAGAGGGGAGAACCTATTCTGGAGTTCCTGGTCAGGCTCTTTGGGGGAAATGTCCTGTTGGGATGACATACCACCCAAAAGAAGCAAGGATGAGTTGAAACCACTAAGTGCATGCCATGAGGGATGTAGAGAGAGAGTACCCACATCGTAGCAGGTAAGAGTGCCACGACAAACAAACAAACAAAATAGTCCTCTTTGTTTGGTGATAGGGAGTGGCACAACTAGCACAGGTAAGTGGTACTGGCCGAGCGCCTGACAAACCAGTGCTGGTCGGCAAGGACACCCAGACTAGACAAAGGTACTTAAAGGCTAAATGGTAAAAGCCAGTCATAGCAGGCATTAGATAAGGGACCCTTGCCGAGCATAGGGGGGATCACGATCACGGTAATAGTAACCACTAAGAAGGAATCATAATACAGAAGTAAGTACTGAGAAAAGAAGAAGAAAAAAAAAAAAAAAAAAAAAAAGAGAAAAGAAAAATTAGAAATAACGAAAGAAAAACAGAGAGATAGAATGACAGGCATGCACCAATAGGTTGAGCCCCTTTCTCCCTTTAAAAGCCTTGCTCTCTTTCAAAGGCAAAGGACTCTTTTGGGCGCAAGCCATTTAGGTCTGCTTCTCTTAAAGTGATTAATTTCTACGGCAGGATTTTCCTGGGAGACTATTCACATTGAGGAAAACGGTTCCCTCCTTAGTCTTGGTCTTGTGATGTAACTTAGCATAGCAGATTGATCTTTTTCTTTCTTTCGATAACTCATGTCTTACTTATTTATTTCCACCATTTTCTTTACAAGGTGTTTCTTACCATTGTGATTATCATTTTAATTGGGTATCATTTGTTCACTTTGTCTATAACTCATCTGAAGTAGCTCCGCCTGCCATGGGCATGTGAACGAAGTTCTTGGCAAACGAGGTATAGTTTGTGCATAAGCCAGACTAAAGTGAGTTGCAATTGGACCGGTCTCAACTCCCTTACCCAGAAAAAACTTGGGCCCAGTACAGTAGGAGGCAGCCCAGCCCAACATTGCAAAAAGGCCTACCATATTTAAATTGGCGACTCCACTTGGGAGTTAGGAAGCATATAGGGACAGAAGCCCTCGCAAACAAATGCCCCTGAAATCCAGGACAACGCGAAACATGAGCATCGTGCCCTCGCAGGCAGAGTTTAGGTCAACAATGCCTCACCAATAATAGCCTAACCAGATAGAAAGTGTTAACAGAATGGGGGTTGAACCCCAACCACAGCCAAGAATCCTTACTGACAATGCCAACATCTTTATTGAGGTGTTGTAGTCCCTGCAGCACTCATAGCAGAAAATGATGGAAGAAATCCATCAGCTGAAAACATACAAAACCAAGGAAAGGGAGCCAGCATGACTCGGAGCATGCAGCAGACAAAGAGGAGACACCAACAGGAGGTGTCCCATTGAATGCGGAACAATGTTTCATCACTATGGCCGAAGTAGCGGCTCTCCTGGAGTAAGAAAAGGCCAGTGCACCTAAGGAAGGATTCTATGCATGAAGACCTCCTTACCCACTAAAGGTACTTAGCAAACCGTACCCCGAGAGATATGAACCACAAGCCTTTGCATAGTACGATGGCAGGAAAGGAAGTGTCGTTGAGCACGTGAGCAAGTTTATTGATACTCTTGGCCCTTATGCAGTAGACGAGGACTTATGTCTTTAGGAGTTTTCCAAATCACTATGTGACCGAGCATACACTTGGTACATCGGCCTAAAGCCAGGATCAATCTCAACTTAGGATGACATGGTGGATGTATTTTGCACAAAATACTTTCATGGAGAAGAAACAGTAAATTTTGCGACCCTGCAAGCAACCAAGCAAAGGAGTGGTGAGGATTTAATGGAATATATCAAAAGGTTCAGGGACATAGCACTCGACTACTATGATTATTGTGAAGAAAGAACATTGGTGGAAATGTGTATGACAAATATGATCAAGGAGTACAGGGTAGTCTTGGAAAACTTAGAAATCTCCCAGTTTGCGCAGTTGTTGCAAAAGCCCAGGAAGACTGCCCAGTCGGTGAAACCAAGTTCCGACAAGAGAAACGCTGCGCAGGCTATGGCAGTATCCACTGGTGAATGAATAAGGGAAACTGATGGAAGGGAATACGATACTCCCCCACCAATACCATGTACCCCAAAGGAGTTAGATGTGCTCCTAGACAAGTGGATAGCAGACGGAGTCTTTAAGCCTAATCAAGTTTCTAGAAAGCCCACAGAAAAAGAGCGGAAGGACCCACGTTTCTGCCTTTTGCACAACTACGTGCAACGTCCTAACTTTGCAGACTGGTACATTGCAGGATCAAAGAAGGAACTCTAGAACTATCTTAGCAGGAAGTTCAAAGACACCCACTCCTAAACCACAAAGGGAAGGGTGTAGCAACAGTAGTAATCTGTGCAGATCTAGAGGAAGACGAGGAGGAGAATCCAACCCTGCTTGTCGTAGCAATTACCACCTTACAAAGGAGCTCCAAATTCAAAATTTTGTTTGACTAATTGGGGCTTATAGCGAAAGATAGCCACAGAGGCCCTGGTGAGCATTACCTCTAGGGCAAGAACAAAATGTTTATCAGTGAAAGTTACAGATGACAGAGCCCTCCTACAGAAGTCGAGTGAAATCACTTTTAGTAATGAGGATATGGAGATGGGGTACCTAGACCATAGGAGGCCCTTTTACTTAGCAGCATCCATAAATCAAATCCACATTAAGAGAGCCTTGGTGGATACAAGTGCTTCTGTAAACCTCATTCCATTAAGCACTCTACAAGTGGCAGGAATTTCAGAAAGAAAGATTCAGGGGTGCCCAATGGAAGTGATAAGGTTCGGAGGAAGGGGCGAATACATCGCAGGCCACATCCAACTATGGTTAAAGGTGGGCCCCATAGCTTCCTTAGCTTGGTTCCACGTGGTAAAGACGGAGGTCTCATATTATGTGCTTTTGGGGTGTACATGGTTGCACAAACACCGATTAATCTCATCCACCTATCACCAGTGTGTGAATGGAAGGTTGAGTGGCAAAATGATACGCATAGCAGCAAATCCCTTGCCATTTGAGCAGGCGGAGGCTCATTTAGTAGAAACTATGTTCTATGACCAATGGGCACTATCTGGGGAAAAATCAGTATTAAAACCACGAGGCACCTTCGTACCTAAGTGGGAAGACATCCAAAGTGACCCAGAACCTGATCTAAGGGAGTTGCTATCACGAAAAAAGAAAAGGAAGGAAGCACTCGCCGCAAAGCCAGATGACACACCACAATGTGTCAAAGTCCAGTGCCCTGATCGAAAGATTATATACAAATTATGAAGCTGTGCAGGGCCCACGAGTAAGATACAAGCGGGCCCCAAACAAGAGTGGCAACACAAGAGCCTTGTGTGTTGCGTGGGTCAAGATAGCTCAGAGGAAGCAAGTAGTAAAGAGAAAGATAAGGAAGTCGTGGCAGAAAAGGATGCACAGGTTGTGGCAAAAGAAAAGTTGGAAGAGATTAACCTCAGGTCTGACTCACAGGAACCAAGGCCCATCTCAATTAGTTCACGGTTGTTAGAAAAGGAAAAGTCAAAATTGATATTGTTGCTAAAGGAATACAAAGATGTCTTGGCATGGGACTATAGTGAAATGCCAGGGCTGGTAGTGTATACGCTGAATGTGGATCCCGAGGCCGGGCCAGTGGTCCAGCCTACCAGGATATTCCACACCGAGATAGAAGGACAAATAGTCAATGAGGTACACAAATTGCTAGCCGCAGAATTCATTAAGCCCATTCAGCACCCGTGCTGGTTTTTTAACGTAGTGCTAGTAAAGAAGAAGAACAGGCATATAAGGTGTTGCGTAGATTTCAGAAATCTCAACAGGGTCTGCCCAAAGGATGAATTCCCACTGCCAAACATGGATTTACTAATAGATTCTGCGGCAGAGAGCGCCATGTTTTCATTCATTGACGGATTCAATGAGTACAATCAGATCAAAATAGCGCCAAAGGATGTGGAGAAAACTGCCTTCAGAACACCTATAGGCAACTTCTACTACACAGTGATGTCGTTTGGGTTGAAAAATGCAAGCGCAACTTATCAACGGACAATGACGGCTATATTTCATGACATGATACATCGAGAACTAGAGGAGTATGTGGATAACATAGTGGTAAAATCAAAGAAGCGAGAAGAACATGTCCAAGTGTTGAGAAAGGTATTTGAGAGATGTAGAACTTTCAAACTGAGAATGAACCTTCTCAAGTGCACATTTGGAGTGTCCTCAAGGAAATTCTTGGGTTTCCTAGTTCACAGCAGAGGAATAGACGTGGATCTGGCCAAAGCTACGACTATAGCAACTATGAAACCTCCAGCCACAGTAAAGGAATTGAAGAGCTTCTTGGGGAAGGTCTCATATATCCAAAGATTCATCCCTGGATTGGCATCAATTACTTCTGCTTTCAACAAATTACTCAAAAAGGGGCAAAGCTTTAAGTGGGGAGAAGCACAGCAGACGGCCTTCAAAAGGCTACAGCAAATTATGATGAACCTCCCTACTGTGCAAGCCCTAATCCACAAGAAGCCGTTGTTGCTCTACCTAGCCACCAACCCTTATGCCATAGGTGCATTGATTGCCCAAGAGGATGAAGGTGGCATTAAGCAACCAGTTTACTACATCAATCGTGCTCTAAAAGATATAGAAACTCATTACCCAAAGGCAGAAAGAGCATGCCTGGCTATTGTATATGCCTCGCAAAGGTTATGCCATTATTTCTTGGCTTACGAGGTGTGGCTGATGACTAAGTCCCACACAATCAAAGCTTTGTTGTGGCAACCGATTCTCTCTGGCAGAATATTCTAGTGGTTGTTACAATTGTCACATTATGACCTGAAAGTAGGAATGCCTAAGGCAGTAAAGAACTAGGCTATAGCAGATTTGCTGGCACAGTTTCCAGGAGAAGAAGAATTCTCGCTAGATGATGAAGTCCCAGGAGAAGTAGCCATAATAGAAGAAGTCAGAGAGCAAGGGGTAATGAAATTTGATGGGTCTTCTCCCACCCAATCAGGAGGAATGGGAGTAGTTTTGTATTATGAAGAAGACAAGGCTGTGGCACTATCATTCAAATTAGAATTCCCCTATTCGAACAACACGGCAGAATATGAAGCCTATCTAACTGGGCTAGCCACAGCCCTTGAAATGGGAATCAAGCATTTAAGAGTAATGGGTGATTTGAACCTAGTGGTCTGCCAGACCAAAGGAGCTTCTCCTTAAAAGAACCCAACCTAGCCCCGTACAGAGCAATGGCCTAGAAGATGGAGGAAAAGTTTTCAACCTTTGAAATAAAACATACTCCAAGGAACAAAAACTGGTTTGTGGATGTGTTGGCCGCATTAGGCTCACAAATAATTTTCGAAGGGGATAGCACCAGGATAGAAGTCAACAAGAGGAAAGAGTCTATTATTGAGATGTTGAAGGAAAGGTTCCATGAGGAACAATGTAAAGGAGATTGGCGGATTCCCCTTATGGGAAGCCTTGATGAAAGAAGAAGACACTACAGAACTAAAAGTGCTAAAAGACTACACCCTAGTAAGAGGAAAATTGTACCGCAGGATGCTATGAGAAGTCTTGTCCAGATGTGTAGGGCAGGAGGAGGCCCAAAGAAAGTTAAAGGAAGTACATGACAAGACTTACGGATCTTGCAGAGAGGTCAAACTTTACCACAGACTTCAAAGGGTAGGCTCTTATTGGCCAAGTATGGGTAAAGACGCAGATCAAATCCAAACCCAATGCGAGACGTGCTAACTTGCAGCAGAAAGAGAGGAAAGTTACACTGTGTTTGCCAGCAAAGACTGGGAAGTCCATTCACGCAGTACTTAACAGAAGGTATCCTGCCACAAAAGTACAGTGAAAGATACAAGCTTAAGAGGTTGGCAACACGTTAATTTTTGCATAACGCAGTCCTTTTCAAGAAAGGGTATGATGGAGATCCCTTAAGGTGTCTGGGTCCCGAGAAAGCAAAAGGGATGATAAAAGAAGTGCACTCAGGAGAGTGCGGAGAACACTAAGGGAAGAAAAAGCTTTACAGATGCCTGTTGCAAATGGGTTACTACTGGCCTACCATGAAGAAAGATACAGCAGAATTTGTGAAAAAATGCCATAGCTGCCAAGTACAAGCCAACCTGATTTACACTAATCTGCAGAACTTACATATCATGGTCACCCCATGGCCCTTCCACACTTGGGGGCTTGATTTGGTAGGACCAGTTAACCCACCATCGCGTGGATACATATGGATCCTGGTGGCTACGGAATATTTCACAAAATAAGCAGAGGTAGTGCCACTCCGTAAAGCCACAAGAGGAGTAGTTGTAAACTTCATAAAAAAAAATATATAATTGTGAGGTTTTGAGTACCCCATAGGATTATCAATGACAATGGCACACCCTTTGTCAACAATGAAGTAAGAAAGATTCTGGAATTCGTTCATCGCCCTATTACCCTCAAGAAAATGGGCAAGCAGAGGTGACAAACAACACCCACATAAAGATCATCAGCAAAATGAGCCAAGAGTATACATGAGGATGGGCAATGCATCTGCCAGACGCTCTCTGGGCTTGTAGAAATTCACCAAAGTCGGCCACAGGGTTTTCACCTTTTTCCTTGGTCTACGGGACAGAGGTAAAGTGCCCAGCAGAAGTAATGACTCCGTCTTTGAGAGTTATGCAGATGCGAGAGAAGGAAAAAGAAAATGAGGTCTTTGAGTAGAAAGGTATGAAGACCTAGAAGGGCTTGATGAAAAGAGGGAAGAGGCCCAAGAGCGTAGCCACAGATATAGGCAAAGGATGACTGAAGCCTATGGCAAAATGACTAAAGAGAGAGTGTTCGCGAAAGGGCAACTTATGTTAAAGGTAGCGAATTACGTTAGGCGAGGTATGGCAGGACCATCTAAGTTTTTGCCAAAATGGGAGGGACCCTTTGTGATAAAAGTGGCATATCCGAGTGGGTATTACCGTTTGGCCCAAATGGATGGCAAGGACCTGATGGATCCCATCAATGGGAAATGGCTAAAGCATTATTATGCTTAAGAAAAAAAAAAAAAAGGTTATGTAGTTATCCCTTTTATTTAATGAGTGTTATGTTTCCTTTTCCTTCAAGTGACTATGTCACAAGACTAGTTTGTAACGTGCTTTCATGAGTATGCAATGAAAAGTTACGATGTATTATAAAAGCGTTCTATGTCATGGCAATAGCAAAAGCAGTAACAAAGTGTAGCATCGTAATTACAAACCCAAACTATGGCAGTCATATCAAATTTTTCCAAATAAGTGCTATAGGAAACATAAAGTGTACTAGATAGGGATTAAGTGAATGCTAGAAAGAAGGCACTCACAACGACCCTCCAAGTCTGCCACCTCCTTCCTTAGAGCCTCAATGCGTGTATCAATGGCATCAACAGCAGGCTGAACCCTCATCATAAAAAAGGCTCGGGCAATCTCATAAAGATGGTCCAGAACGAACTCCACGGCAAAGCCCACGCTAACAGGCTCCTGAACCGCAGCCCTCCACTGCAAGATCCTCTCGGAAGAAACGATGTCAATAAAGTTATGCTTAATGTCATTCATCACGCTCCCAAGCATCTTCAAAAAGTGCTCTTTGGCTAAACGACCAAGACAAAATCCTTGCATGAAGTCACCACGGCTACTATAGATTGCCTCCAAATGAGAAGCACAATCCTCGGGAACTCTAAAGCCATGGAAGTCTACATAAGAAGGCAGGAGGCCCAGAACCCCAGAAGTTTGCAGGATCGAGGTCATTAACCTCAGGCTAATCAAAACAAACAAAGATGGTTGTGGTCTCACTCACAGGATATGGAACTGTGGCAGAACAGCTGCCCACCTCAAACTGAAGAGGGGTCGTAGGGAGTGGACCTATCAAGAAAACATGAAGCATAGTGTGAGAAACTATGAGCTAAAAAGGAACGAACTCACAATGAAGAAGAGAAGAAAGAGATGAGGGAAGGAAACACACCAAGACCCGTAAGAGTAGGGGCTGTGGAGATAGCAGGAATTGGTGCTGTGAGAATGGCAGAAATTGATACCGTAGGTACGACAGAAATTGGTGCTGAAAGTATGGCAGAAACGGGTGCTATAGGTGCGGCAGGAGAAATGGCTATAGGCATATCTATGTCTGCTGCAACTCCTGGCTCCTCAAAGGTCTCTGCAATAAGAAAAATAGACATGCAAAATAAAGGGAGACCGCAGCAAAGGAGTGACACAGATATATATGTATGAAAAGGAGATAGCAAAAAAAAAAAAAAAAAAGGAGTGAGGAAGGAATTGAACAAGATAAGTAGACACATACCCATGAATTCGGCTTCATGCTCAGCCAAAGTAAAAGCCATTCCCTTGCCAAAAACAAAACAGCAAGACACTCTGACTTGGCCACACAATCCAACGGGTGAGTATACTGTGAAATCGGGGTACAAGTTTCTGCAGAAAGAATTCCAAAATCAGCAACCAGGTCCCTCAAATTCAGAAGCAATGAAACCTTTGTGGCAGCAAATTTGGAGATCGAATGTTCCATCGAAGGTAAAGAATTTGGTGTGGAGAGCATGTAAAGATTCGTTGGCAACAAAGGCCAATCTGGTTCGAAGAAGAATAGTTGAAGAAGACACTTGTGTTTGCTGCAAAAGTCATTGTGAAGATGTGATTCATGCCTTATACTCTTGCCCAAAACTTCAAGACTTATGGAGTAAATGTCCACAATGGAAACAAGCAAATCTGCTGCTATGCCCAACCTTCATTGACATTAAGAGTATTATCTTGGCTGAACAAAAGCATCCTAAGTTGTTTTCGATGGTGGTGTGGACCATATGGCAACAGCGAAATAATAGTCGCCTTGGTAAACATGTGTTGCTGCCTTCTCAAATTCTACAGCAAGCACAGAAAAATTGCAAGAATTCTCCACTCTTTACATTCCTACATCACCACCTAGAACTACACCGGCTTCTTGTTGGAGACCTCCAGACCATGACTATGTAAAAATAAATTTTGATGGTGCACTTTTTAGCAAGGAAAACCGGGCTGGAATTGGCATTGTCATATGCAATGAAACATGTCTGGTATTGGCTTCACTTTCACAGCAAATACCTTTACCCGTAGCAGTATTGGAGGTAGAGACACTTGCTGCAAGAAGAGCTCTTGAGTTTGCAGCTGATATAGGAGTAAACAGAGTTATTCTGGAAGGGGATTCTTCAATTCTCATCAAAGCACTCCAAGGCAGAAACCACTCCTTAGCTCAATTTGGTCACATAGCAAAGGATGTTAAATACATTGCTTCATGTCTTCAACACTATATGTTTTCACATGTTCTAAGGCATTGTAATAAAGTCACTCATGCTTTAGCAAGAAGAGGGCTTTCCTACCCTCATATGTTAGTTTGGATGGAAGATGTTCCACCAGACGTTTTTGATGTATTCCAGGCTGATTTGAAGGGCCTTGATTAATAAAATGCAAAGTATTGCTTCTAAAGAAAAATTAATAATAATAATTAAAAAAACTGAAGATATTACACACTTGTTATTATATAATTACCATATACACGCTGCTAATGGGTGGAAATCATAGTTTTAAAACACGATTTGAAAAGGTGTATACAATAGCAAATATGTAATATGTAGTTGAAGAACAGAAATCAATGTATAAATATAGGGTCTTTTTTTATGTCCTAACTTGCAACTCTCACTCTTAATTTTTTTTGCTTCCATTACTTAATGAATTCGTTTAATTGGTTTTTCTTTTCTTTTTTTTTTTTTCTTTTTTTTTTTTTTTTTTTTTTTTTTTTTTTCCTTTTAGAATCAATTCGTTTTATTGGTTATCTGCATTGCTAAGCCAAACTTAATTAATTCTGAAGAGGGAAAAATCTTAATGGAATGGGCCTGACGAATAGTCCTCTTTTGGTCAATAGTGGACGGGCCCAGCATCCGCAGTCCGTTGTGAACGGACCCAGCTTGTACGGGCATAATGGCGACGAGTCCGAATACCAGTATGAAGACCCTTGTTATAAGATACTTGCAACACACTTCAAGGAATCCCAAGGTTAAAGGAATTCTAGTGGTGAGAGGATTCTAGAAGATACGTATAAGGAAATGTTTTGTCCAACACGTTTGGTATTCGCCAAAGAAGATTCCTATAAGGAAAAGACTTCTACTCCAAGTTAAAGAGGTCTACCTACTACGACTATAAAAGCCCCAATACCCTCACAAATCAAGGTACGCATAATTTACCCTCTCTAGCACTCTAGAGTTGTGAGAATATTTCTGACTTAACCTTCGGAGGGTATTTGGCCGGCACCACACGGGTGCTCTCTACGAGGTTCTCTCTTTGTGTTGTGCAGGTGACTTTTTGAGTGTGTGAGCGACGTGTAATTCATTGGTGATTTTTTCGGCATCATCAGTTGGCGCCGTCTGTGGGAATTTATCGGCTTAGTGTTCTTTTTGAGATTCGAAAGCCGCACTATTCCCAGACAAAAGAGTTACATGGTGCTGACCCGCTCGATGGCAACCATCAACAACATCCAAGAGGAGGAACCACCTATGACTCCCCTCGAGAGACAAGTACAAACCCTCGCCGCAGCTGTGGAACGACTCACCAAGCAAAATCGCAACCTAGAAGAATAGCTGCGCCAAAAAAACGTGGCACCAAACAACCAGAGGGAACAAGAAGGTACCAGTGCCGTACGAGGAGATTGAGAAAGGCCTGAGGGAAGCAACGCACAAAGCAGACCGGAGCGACAAAATATCAGCATCCCATCCCTCATTGATGTGGCTCCATCCCCTATTATCGCGGAGATGCAGGCGATGAAGGAATAAATGGAGGTCATGATGAACTCCTTGAAGGGGAGAGTATTAAGCAACCTCGATGATCTAGTCACTCGAACAGGCTCGCCATTCACAATAGCTGTCAACTCTTTCCCCTTACCACACAAGTTTCGAATGCCGCAGATCGACAATTATGACGGAGTGAAAGACCCTCTGGACCACCTGGAGACTTTCACGACCTTGATGCACCTTTAAGGGGTCGCGGATGAAATAATGTGCAGGGCATTCCCTACCATGCTAAAGGGAGCCGCAAGGATTGGGTTCAGCCGGTTGACACCAAAATTCCATCAACACTTTCAAGGAGTTGAGCGCCCAGTTCACTTCTCACTTTATTGGGGGACATAGGTACAAGAAGTCCACGGTGTGCCTAATAAGCATCAGACAGTGAGAGGAAGAGACACTGAGATCCTACATAACCCACTTCAATAAAGAAGTGCTTTCAATCGATAAGGATGATGATAAGATATTGGTAGTAGCCTTCACAAATGGGTTGTAAAAGGGTAAATTTTTGTTCTCTCTGTACAAAAACGACCCGAAAACCATGACGGAAGTGCTCTACAGGGCCACTAAGTACATGAATGCGGAGGACGCATTGCTGGTTCGGGACGAAAAACCAAGGAAGAGAGAGCGACAGGAAGACAACCGGCAGGACCAAGAACGGAAGAAACCCAGAACAGGAGACCGAAGGGACGACCGACGCCCTAAGCCCCCAGCAAGAAGGTTTACAAGCTTCACCCCGCTGAATACCCCAATAGACCAAGTCCTAATGCAGATCAAGGACGAAGGGGCTCTAACATTTCCAGGAAAACTCAAGAGTGATCCGAGCAAGCGGTCTAGAGACAGGTACTGTCGTTTCCACCGCAACCACGGTCATGATACGTCTGATTGCTATGACTTGAAGTAGCAGATTGAGGTCCTTATCAGACAAGGAAAATTACAAAAGTTTGTCAGAAAAGAAAGGACGGATCCTCCACCTCAAGAGCAGCAGCCCCGAAGGGAAAATGAGCGTCCTAGACCCCCAATCGGAGACATAAGGATGATTGTAGGGAGAACAACAACAACTGGCTTGTCCAAGAAGGCCCGAAAAACTTACCTTAGAATGGTTCAGAATGTCCAACTGACGGGCTCGTTTTCGAAGATAGCGCGAAGGGATAGCCCAATAATTGGATTCTCAGAAGAAGATGCACGACGTCTTCATCACATCCGCATGATGATGCATTGGTCGTCACCCTACGAGTGGAGGAGTATAACATGCACCGAGTGCTGGTCGACAATGGTAGCTCGGCAGACATCCTATATTACCCTGCGTTCCAGCAAATGATGATTAATAGGGAACGACTGATACCAACGAACGCCCCGCTGGTGGGATTTGGAGGAACAAGAGTATTCCCGTTAGGTGCAGTCACACTTTCGGTGACGGTAGGCGATTATCCTCAGCAGATCACTCGGGACATGACATTCCTCGTAGTTGACTGCTCATTAGCGTACAACGTTATCCTTGGACGACCTACCCTTAACGCATGGAAGGCAGCAACCTCAACATACCACCTGATGATTAAGTTCCCCACAGAGTATGGGATCGGGGAGCTACGAGGGAATCAAGCAGCCGCCCGTGAGTGCTACATAGCCATGATGGAGATGGAAGACCACCAGCAGACAATGTGCATAGAGGAGTAATGCGTCACAACAGAACCAGTCGAGGAACTAGAAGAAGTAGCTCTAGATGAGTCTAAACCTGAACGAATGACTAGGATGGGGACATTGGCCAGCCAGCCCATACGGCAGGCCCTTAGAGCATTCCTTAGGATGAATCAGGATGTTTTCGCCTGGAGCCACGAGAACATGCCCGGGATTAATCACTCAGTCATAGTTCACAAGCTGAATGTGAACCCCACATTTTCGCCCGTAAGACAGAAAAAACGAGTATTCGCTCAAGAGCGGGACAAAGCAATAGCAAAGGAAGTCAAAAAGCTACTTGAGGCGAACTTCGTCTGGGAGGTATATTACCCCGACTGGTTAGCAAACGTGGTGATGGTCAAAAAAGCTAACGGGAAGTGGCGAATGTGCGTCGACTTCACGGACCTCAACAAAACATGCCCAAAAGACAGTTACCCGTTACCTCGGATTGATACGCTGGTAAACTCAACGGCGAGACACCAACTCTTGAGCTTCATGGATGCCTTCTCCGGCTACAACCAAATTAAGATGGACGAAGCTGACCAGGAGAAGACCTTTTTTGTCACAAGCCAGGGGCTTTTTTGCTACAAAGTAATGCCGTTTAGGCTCAAGAATGCAGGAGCAACGTACCAAAGACTAATGAACAAAATGTTTGCGCACAAGATTGGGAGGAATGTATAGGTGTACGTCAATGACATGCTTGTAAAAAGCCTTCTGGAACAGGACCACCTAAGAGACCTACAGGAGACCTTCGACACTCTCCGGTCGTATAATATGAAGTTGAATCCGAACAAGTGCGTATTTGGGGTAACGGCGAGGAAGTTTTTGGGATTCATGGTATCCCAAAGAGGCATAGAGGTCAACCCGGAGAAAATATGGGCCATCATGGAGTTAAAACCACCAGGGACGGTGAAAGAGGTGCAAAGCTTGAATGGCAAAATTGCAGCCTTAAACAGATTCGTCTCTAAAGCAACAGATAGATGTCTACCATTCTTCCGCACCTTGAGAAAATATTTCAAGTGGACGGACGAGTGTCAAAAAGCATTTGAGGAACTAAAGAAATACCTTGCCTCCCTATCGTTGCTCAACCCGTCCAAACCAGGGGAAGAACTTTACCTCTACTTAGCGGTTTCGCAAGCAGCGATTAGCGCGGCCTTAGTAAGAGAAGAGCAAGGAACTCAACTACCCGTCTATTTCATAAGTAAGGGTTTCCGGGGGGCAAAAGAAAGATACCCTCAAATGGAGAAGTTGGCCTTCACACTAGTAATTGTAGCCCGAAAGCTCAAGCCATACTTCCAGGCCCATGCCATCATAGTTTTGACGGATCAACCTCTAAAGAGAACCATAAGCAGCCCTGAAGCTGCCGGACGAATGGCTTTATGGGCAATAGAACTAAGCGAGTTTGATATACAGTATCGCCCGCGAACTGCAATAAAGGGACAAGCCGTGGACGGATAGTCCTCTTTTGGTCAATAGTGGATGGGCCCAGCATCCGCAGTCCGTTGTGAACGGACCCAGCTTGGACGGGCATAATGGCAACAGGTTCGAATACCAGTATGATGACCCTTGTTATAAGATACTTGCAACACACTTCATGGAATCCCAAGGTTAAAGGAATTTTAGTGGTGAGAGGATTCTAGAAGATACGTATAAGGAAATGTTTTGTCCAACACGTTTGGGATTCGACAAAGAAGATTCCTATAAGGAAAAGACTTCTACTTCAAGTTAAAGAGATCTACCTACTACGACTATAAAAGCCCCCATATCCTCACAAATCAAGGTACGCATAATTTACCCTCTCTAGCACTCTAGAGTTGTGAGAATATTTCTGACTTAACCTTCGGAGGGTATTTGGCCGGCACCACACCGGTGCTCTCTACGAGGTTCTCTCTTTGTGTTGTGCAGGTGACTTTTTGAGCGTGTGAGCGACGTGTAATTCATTGGTGATTTTTTCGGCATCATCAAATTCATTACTAGTAGTAATGCTGAATGGTTAGTGAGGAAATAGTGTGGCCTAAATCAAATGCATAAATAAGGCCAAGGATCATGACTCTACTTGGCATACAATTTCTTTTTAGGCCGTTAAGTAGACATGGAAGAGGACCTAATAATGTTTATTGTTCTTGCTAGTTGATATCTGCTTTGAGGGAAGACTCTTGTCTTGTACCTTGCCTTGTATTGGTTTTCTAAGTTACATATGCATGCTCAATTTATTTAGCCAGAAAAAGACATGGAAGATGGGATCTTAATGGGATCTTTAATTCTTTATCCTTCAGATGGCAAGGCATCTATTTCCTTTAGTATCATGATTTTGTGGCAAAAGGTGAGATAACATATTCTATAACATTATGATTTCTGGTTAAGCATGGATCATTGTTTATAAAATTATTGAAAACTATATGCTATCCATCCATAATTAATTTATATATTACAGTCACATTGTTATGTCTTCCAAATGGTCTTTTGACAAAATAAATGCCAAGAGTAAAGGATGGAATGAATATGACACATTTGATGAAGGAAAAATGTTAATAGTTATTAGAAATTTTACTATATAATAAACTTACAAATTGATATGTAACAATTATTTTGTGATTGTACTATTTTAATAAGATAATATTAGATGAGTGTTTGAGTGATTTTTTTTTTTTTTTTTTTTTTGAGAATCCGAACCGGAAGTCCAGCTAAAAGATATATAAATAAAACTAATGAACATCAAGAATTCCCAAAGGGGCTAAATCTTCAGGTAAGGCTTCAAGCCAAACCTTAAGTTCAGGACCAGTGTTGGCTTTTTTAGCCAATCCATCTGGTACTCTATTACCATTACGTTTTACAGGACAGAAACTACAAGATAAAAACTGGGAAGCATGATAGCGGATGATCTTTTGTGATTGGTGATATATCCTGGGGCTGAATTAATGCTAGTCTTCCCAAAATTTATAAAAATATTCTTTCCTATTATATGTAATTATTAAAAAATTCAAAGATTCAGTCTAGTGAATCCCTCAAATATATGAGTTAAAACAATGGTGTTTTTAAATAAATTATAAAAAATAAATAAATAATTTGGCTAATTGGTATTCTAGCTATAAAATCTGACTAGATTCACCAGACACATTCTTATATCGCATTCAACTAGCTTTTCAATTTATTTATTTTTTCTTTGGCCCATCTCATATAAAACTGGTTTATTAGTGGTGATCAATTACCTTTTATTCTATTTTATGTTTTACTAGACTTATAATAGGGTATTGAATTCTTTTTAACCCTTGGTAGGAAATTCTCATCTCTACTTCTAATTATATCTTATAATAATTAAGTAAAAACGTGAAAATATAAAAGTTTGAACAAAATTTAACTACAAACTTAGTTATATCTTAAGACTACAACCTTACTCAATATATTTTTATTAGATGAGAAAATCCACCATTAGATTACATTTTCTTCTTATATCCTCAATTCTTGCAAAATTTCCAAAAAAACTATAGATTAATTGGTATGTCATTAATCAATTGTTTGAATTGCAAGTTTTTGTAGTCCAAAATTATGCATAAAAATAATTTTATGGATCATATGGTAAATAACATCCGATTGGCAAAACAAAATTTGACATGTGTATTAAGAGTATAAAGAACAGGTAATCTAATAATTAAAATTTCAAAATATGTAACAATGCTAATTTTATTTAAAGGAAGTTGTAGCATTAGGCTACAATCAAGTTTGTAGACAAACTTTATCCTAAAATTTTTAACCTCACAAATTTATTTTTTAATTAACAAGAGCATGGCTGGATGGGGTGTAGAAAAAAATTCGAATGTCTACAGCTATTTTGGTAGAATTAATCATATAAACTTTCTTTAGCTGAGCAAATAATTGTAGCATAAAAAAAGCTGTTCATACTATATAATTATAATTTTGTTGAACCACATTATACATGTAGCTTGAAGAACAAAATAAATTTATAAATATATAGGCTCCTTTTCTATGCGGTATTATTTATTTATTTTTTTTTTTTTGGGGTAGTATCTGTGTTAAGTTGCAACTCTGACGACTTTGTTCCTTGCTTCCATTACTTAATTGCATATTGCAAATGGATACAAGAATTTTTTTTTTTTTTTTTTTTTTTTTTCATGTAATATCCTAGTCGGAGTGAAAGGAAAATAATCCTGCAAGTAATCATAATCTGACTTGAGATGCAAACGAACACATCTACATATCTTAATCCTTGTATTGCATATATTAGAAGTTTAGAACGCTAAGTAAGTTTAGGATTTAACATACTATAAAACCTTCAATGAGCTTATTATAAAACACAAAACTTAATAGAAGTGATGTTTGCCACCAATAAATTTAAGCTGTGGATTTAGGTCTCAATGGTCTATACTCTATATTCAAACAACATTAATTCCCTAGATTCTCTCCCTCTGTTTCTGTACCTTATTTTTTATTTTATTTTATTTTTTCATTTATTCTCGTATACTTTGTCATGATGTAAAAGATATGTCTCACATTTTTACATGGTACTTGAGTTATATTTTATCTTAATCTATTTCTTGACAAAATTAAATGGTTACATCTTAATATATTTTTAGGCGAAATAATGTTAGAAATTACAATATGAAGAAAATATAAAAGTAGTTGATAGATTCTTTTATGATTTTGATATATAATTATACAATAACTCTAATGATATGATATTTTTCACTATTTTTTTTTTTTTATAACTACTCAAGTGGTAGGTTGTAATTGTCATACAATAAATGAAACCGATAATAATGATAGTCTCATACGAAAATAATATTATACTAATCATATATGATACCTTAAAAAATTGTGAAATATACCATTATCATTGATAATTTAACACAATTGAATTATGCAGCTGAAGGCTAGTGAAATAAAAACCATCAGCAACATAGTAAACATGGGAATTTCTTCTTTTATTTTATTTTATTTTTTCTATTTTAAAAGGATAGTTAAGAGGAAACTGTGGGATTTGGCGTATAAAGAAATATAAAAAGAGTAAAGGATGTAATGAATATGACACATTTGATGAAGGAAAAATGTTAAAAGTTATTACAAATTTTATTATAACAAACTTACAAATTGATATGTAACAATTATTTTGTGATTGGTGCTATATTAATAAGAGATAATATTAGATTTTTTTTTTTTGTTTGAAAACAATAAGATAATATTAGATGAATGTTTGAATGACCTTTTGTGATCAGTGATATATCAGGGGATGAACTAATGCTAGTCTCCCATAATTTATAAAAATATTCTTTTGTTGCGAAATAATGGAAATATATATAAAACAAAGTAAAAGGAACAAGAAATATATATTAATAAACTCTTATATTCAAGTGGTCATCCACAATTCTTTTGATCTCTCTTAGATGTGTACAATAACAGTAAAGAAATCCTACATATATATAGGACCTTAGAATGCTTGTATAGTTTATCAAATAAGGTTGTAATAATGAGTACAATTATGGACATACATCTCCCCTATAGGCTTTACACATTTCAGCATTTACACATCCCAAATAACCTTTTCATTGCCCAAACTTTACACATTCCAGTCAGACTTTATTTCTAACACTCCCCCTTGGATGACCACTTTCTAAGAATATGCCTCGTTAAAACCTTGCCATATAAAAACCTTGTGGGAAAAATTTATCGCTAAAGAAAAAGAGTACAATATTCTTGTATATCTTCTAGTGCCTTAAGATTGCCTCATTAAAACCTTACAAAGGAAAACCCAGTGGGAAAAAACCTTAGCGAAGGAAGAAAGAGTACAATCAGCACACATCCTTTAGAAACTTTACTCCCCCTCATGAGTATATCAAATATACTTAAGTCGATGCATACCAATGTTGTGCACCATCTTCTTAAAATTCACAGTTGGTAATGGTTTAGTGAACATATTGGCCAAATTATCACATGATCGTATTTGCTTGACATCAACATCGCCACTCTTCTAGAGCTCATGTGTATAAAAGAATTTTGGTGCAATATGCTTGTTTCTATCACCTTTAATATATCCTCCCTTAATTTGAGTGATACAAGTGGCATTATCTGCGTATAATATTGTTGGACTTTTATGATTGATGATAATCCACAGTTCTCACGAATATGTTAAATTACTGATCTCAACCAAACACACTCACGACTCGCTTCATGAATTGCGATAATCTTTGCATGATTTGAGGAAGTAGCAAAAATTGTTTGCTTAACAGATCTCCATGAAATAACAGTATCTCCATAAGTAAATAAATATCCTTGTTAGGACATATGTGTTCACGTGATTAAGAACATATGTCATATTTTATGTAAATTGGCTAATCCTTTGACAAAACGCACTCTACTTGTAATTGGGTAGTTCTAGGTGTTTTTAATACTTCAAGAAACTATATTTCAAGATCAAGTGTTGAAGTCATCAAGTCTGTCCAAGAAAAAGCAAGTCGAAGTGCAGAATTTTTAAAGCTCGACACCTGCTCAATAGCTACCTCGACACCTGCTATCTGTCGAGATTTAAAAAGTCAGAATTCCAATCTGATTTTCTTGGGATCCGTGAATGTGTTTTTGGGCCTTCTTTTCTTCTAACCCTAAACATATAAAAGGATTATTTTAAGAGCCGTCAACATAGACACAAGTTGCATAAGCATTGAGCAATCCTTGTTCAAGCAAATTGTGATCTAAGACGAAGTTCTTGACCTAGTTCATCTTCTTCAAGAAGTTGCTGTGTACTTTGCACCATAGGGTTTTGTGACCAAGCATCTTCCTGATCTTCATTGCATAGGATGATCTAAAGAACTTTGCAGCCAACCTCTCTTCCTAAAGTTGGTGTTTGAAGTCGCGTACTGGGATCCGCGCATCTGGTTAGTCACGTACTTGGGAGCCGTGCATCAAAAGGGGGAACTATCACTACAGATCAAGTCCGATTGGGTATTGGGGTAAGAGTTCAACTGTAGGTTGATAAGGTACTTGAGATTCCTTATTTGTAACTGCTTGATTTGATAATAGTGGAGTTTCGGGAGTGGTGACCTGAAAATCACCCGGTGGGGTTTTTGCCGTTAGGGTTTTCCCCATTCGTGAACAAATCACCGTGTTATTTATTTTCCGCTGCATATTTAGTTATTCGGTGATTTGTTTGTGCTGCCACGTATTTGCATGTTAAATTGATTAATTAATAACTTGGCTAAATTAATTAATTAGTTTAAATCACAAGGGGTCATTCAGTTTGTGGCCTATCAAGTGGTATCAGAGCAGGCACACTCTGATTAGGTTAATCGTTGCTATGTTGATCCATTGACCCCTGCTGTCATGGATAGAGGACAATCCCTCATTATACCTCCTTTATTTGATGGGACTAACTATGCCTACTGGAAAGTACGCATGAGAGCTTTTTTGCAGTCCTTAGATGAGAAGGTGTGGCAAGCTGTTGAGATTGGCTGGACCAAGCCAAAAGAAACGCCAGCCGATTGGGATGAAGCCAAGATCAAGGCGGCAAATTTCAACAGCAGAGCGTTGAACGCCCTATTTAGCGCTGTCACAAATGAGGAGTTCAAGAAGATATCCTCAACGGAAACTGCTAAGGAGGCGTGGACCATCCTCCAGACAACCTATGAAGGAACAAAGGCTGTCAAGGATTCAAAGCTACAGAGGCTCACTACTAGCTTTGAAGAAATCAAGATGGAGGAGGATGAGTCGTTCGATGAGTTCTATGCCAAGCTCAAAGACATAGTGAACTCAGCCTTCAATCTTGGGGAAACCATCCCTGAACCCAAGGTTGTAAGGAAGGTGCTCAGATCTCTACCTGAGAGATTTCATGCCAAGATTACGGCAATTGAAGAATCAAAGGACATTGATAAAATTCCTTTGACTGAGTTGGTTGGGAACTTGCAGACCTACGAGCTAGGGTTATCAAGAATAGGCAAGTCAACCAAGGGCAAGAGCATGGCCCTGAAGGCGAAGAGCAGTGATACTGATGAGTCTTCCGATGATGAAGATTCCAAGATGAAGTCCTACATTACAAGGCAGTTCAAGAAGTTTATGAAGAATGCCAATGGGAGGAACTTCGACAAGGACCGAAGGCAATCCAGCTCTTCACAGTTCAAGAGCCAAGATAAAGGAAGGAAGGATGCCAAGGATGGCGGTCAGTACACTGTTCCGGCAGGACCAAAATGTTTTGGGTGTCATGGGTTTGGACACATGAAGAATGAGTGTCCTACATATCTGAAGAGCATTGGAAAGAGTAAGGCTCTTGCTGCAACCCTGAGTGACATTGAGCCTGAAGATAATTCCGACAATGAGGATGACGGAATCCTAAATGCCTTCACTGCCTCAGTCAATTCTACTAAAGGGATTGTTGAGGAAGAAGAAGAAGTAGAATTGGTGGACACTGAATGTGAGAAGATGGATGACAAAGATGATATCCATTCAGCCTATGAGAAGCTTTACAAGCTCTCAAAGAAGCATGAGAAGTTATACAGGCTGGCCACCAAGAAGCTCAGTGAAGTGGAACTTGATAGAGAAGAGTTGTCCACAAAGTTTGATGAAGCAAATCAAACTATTGGAGCACTGAGGTTTGAAAACAACTTCCTGGCTAAGAAGACCAAGAAGCTTGAAGCAGAGCTGTTTCAAGTCAGAGCTCAACTGGAGAGGACTTCAAGTGCAAAACTTGATGAGATGCTCAGCAACCAGAAATCTGCTTCAGATCGAACAGGTTTAGGGTATGGTCTTTCTTTCTCTAACGCTGCTTCTACTAGTTCTACTGTTTTTGTTCCTCCTGCTGATACTGTTAAAATTGAGAACATTGATGTTAAAATTGAATTAGCTAGTGAGAACGTAGACAAGGGTAAATCCATCTTAGGAGCACCCCCTAAGTTAGAAAAGAAAGGTGCTAAACTCCCTAAGGATAAGAAGGCTAACTCTCAAAAGCCCAAACAGAAGAAGCAGCATCTTTGTTATCATTGTGGAGCAGCAGGTCATACTCGACCAAATTGCTACAAGTGGCTAGCCACCCAACAAAGCAATAGTATGACAGCATCTGGAAGCCAAAATCAGCTTCAATCCTCTCTTGCTCCTCTTGGAGATCTTCTGAAAGCCCTCATGTTCCTTTCGAACTTGAACGGGTGTAATCCTTCCCCCTCACCGCCGTTTCAAAGTCTTAATCAAAGGAAAGGTTCTTCCAAGGCTTGGAAGAAAAAGGACTCTAAGTGATTTTATCACTTTCTTCTCCCTTCTTGTTTATCTTGTTTGTTGCATTGCTTGTGTGTTTTGCATTTTTGCTGAGTCAGTCTAGTTTTATGCATTGTGTTTGTTTCTCTTAACATGTCTTTGTGTGTTTACTTTCAGTTTTGTTTATTTTGTTTTTCATATAAAAAATTAAAAAAAAAATTGAAAAATTGAAAAATACAAAAACAGTGTGTGTTTTATGTACTTTGGTACTTGTGTACCTTAGATGGCCAATGAAACAAAGTTTTCTAAACTTTGTATCTCTTGTAGCTTAGATGAGCATCCTTATGCACAACTAAGCAAGTGAGCTTTGTGGCTCTTGTTTGTGATGAGTAAGATTAGGTTATTTCTTAAATTTAACACTCATATCACTCTTTTTGACGGGTAGGACTAGAAAATCCTAAAAGAAAGGCATAAATAACCATCTCACCACTGTTGCCCGCCAATCATTAGTGACATCTGTATGCTTCGGCATAGCAAAAGTGTGATGTCAATGACATTTGTGTGCTTAGGCATAGCAAAATTGAAATGTCAAAATATCAATGGGTATTTCTTTTCTTTCTCATAAGCCCATGTATGATATGTTTAAAAAAAAAAATATGCAAAGAAAATAAAAAGCAAAAAGATTAAAAATGCTTTAAAAATGGTTGCAAGCGTGTATTCTAGGAGATGTGGGAGTTATAGGATGTACCTCGAAGGTGATAGTCCCCATCAAACAGTTATGATTATGTGTGAGTTAAAGTTATTTGCTCATATCTCAGATCATCATAACATGTATACACTTATGCAATCTTGCGATGTTTTTCACATACAACACGCAATATTCTTTGCTACTTTTGATACATGTGCAGGTACAATGTGATTTGGCCATCACAAAGGTTTACATGTACTGTTGTATGCTCACTAAACTGTCATGACTTATTTTTGAAATATAAAATTGGTTAGACTTGTTTAGTGTGTGTGTGTGTTTTTGGGAGATCCATGTGCTTAAATTTTCATTGAGAGATGATTTTTGAGAGAATTATATGTTGGTTGGATCTTGTTTGAGGTGCATGTCTTGATTGCATTCATGTCTGTGTTTTTCACTTCTCGAAAAACTGCATTTCATAGCTGGCTCGACACCTTCTCGATACCTCCTTGATACCTGGTCAGCTGTCGAGCCTCTAAGCCTTTTCTTATCGCAATCTCGACACTTCCTCGACACCTGGTGGATCGATCGAGAAAACCTCTGTCTCCTTGATACCTCCTCGACACCTAGTCGATCGATCGAGATTCTCTAGTGGATCAGCTGTTTGGTTCCTCGATTCCTCCTCGATACCTTAGCTGTCGAAGGCATATTTTCTCGACACCTTTCTCAACAGCATCTCGATACCTCTCGACACCTCAGCTGTCGAGATTTACTGAAGGTTCTATATAAGCTTCAGTTCGCGATTTCTCTCTCATTTCTCGATCTCTCTTCGATCTGTCCGAGGCGGTTCGTCTTCCTGAGAACTTTTCTTCACTCCAATCTTCATCCCAAGTGATTTTCAGCTGTTCTTGCTTCAAATCAAGTGGTATGATCTTCTTTTCCATTCCTTTTCATGCATTTCATGATTTGAATCTTAGGTTTTGGGATTTTTTTTGAAAACTTTGGGGTTTTTCAAAATTGAAGAGTTTTTCTTGAAATTTTGGGTTAGTTTTTCACTTAAATGTGTTTAAAATGTCATACATTGCATTCCATGTGCATTAGAATGATATGTTCATGCATTTAGTTGTGTGATTCTTGTCTGTGTGCCGCTAGGATTGGATTGGGCTGAGCCCATGATGCTTTTTATGTTTGCATGTCACATGACTATGCATTCCCATGCATTCGTCCATTTTGTTCAACATATTTTCATATTTGAACTGTTTGGGACTTTTCTGATTGTCTCCCTCTCTATCTCTTTTCTCATTCTTTTACGTTAGTTGCATCTATGGCACCTAAACGTAAATCCACTCCGGCTCGGAACCCTCTACGTTCTGGAGCTTCTTCATCTTCTGATACTGCTCCTCATAATCTTCGGTTCCGTGATGGAGATGCCTACAAGGCATTTACTGAGAACTTTTCTAAACGAGGTGTTCATTCGGAACGCCACGTTGTTCTGGCAGACTTTGCCGACACTGACCTTCCCTCTGTCATTCACAGTAGGGGATGGGAGTCACTGTGTGACGTCCCGGTCACTTGTCCTCTCGTACTTATTCAGGAGTTTTACTCCAACATGTACGGGATTGATCGTTCAGTACCTCTCTTTCTTACTCGCGTTCAAGGTACGCGCATTGCTGTTACACCGCAGCTGGTTGCGGATGTACTTCATGTTCCTAGGATAGAGTTTCCTAACTATCCTACATGTGAGCGACTGAGGACTGTGTCCAAGGATGAGCTCATTTCTGCTTTTTGTGAGCGCCCTTCTGACTGGGGTGAGCACCAGTACACATCATGTAGACCTTTTGCTAAAGGTCCTAGGTTCCTTAACATGGTGATGACCTTTGTACTTTATCCCCTCTCTCACTATAACTCTATCACAGAGCCTCGTGCTCGTTTCTTACTATCTCTACTTGAGCATCTCACGATAGACTTTCCTTCTCACTTCATTTTTTCTATCATAGATGTTCATTTAGATGCGGCGTCCCGTGATAAGCTCATCTTTCCTTCCGCTATCACGAGGATTCTACGCCATTTTTCCATCCCTTTTCCTTCATCCGACCACTTCACACACATCTCAGCCATAGATGCCGCTACCGTAAAACGTAGTGAGGCACAGTTCAGGGCGAGACAGCCGGATTCCACTCCTCCCTCCCGTTCGGCTCCATCTACATCAGCTCCTCCTTCTTCTTCAGGCGATGTATCTCTTGGAGACATTATGGCGCAGCTGCAGCGCATGGATGCTCGCCTCGATACACTCACCACTGAGTTGTATCAGGTGAATGTTCGTGTTGGTCGTATTGCACGACGGCAGGCGACCATGGGTGGGTTTACTTCTGAGGCTTCTCCTCCACCACCTCCTCCTGTGGCTTCAGATTCTAACTCTGAGGATGATGATGATGATGGTGATGACGATGATGCTTCAGATGATGATGATGGAGATGCTAGCTCTACTGATGAGATGTCTACATGACACTCTACCCTTTGTCATTCGTGACAAAAAGGGGGAGTAGTTTTGGATTATGAGAGTAGTCATCTTAGGGGGAGAGTTAGTATAGGCCAGTTTTGATAGGGGGAGTGTTCATATTTTTAAGGGATGTAGTGAGATTTTGATGTATCTTTTTCTTTTCTAGTCTTGATAGATACATTGATCTTGTATATGAGGTCTTATGACCAGTTTTACATACATTGTACTTATCTTTCTTTATATGTGGATGTATGTTTTTCTTTTTCACCTATCTCTTCATGTGTTGTTTCTTTTCTTTTTCTCTCTTTATACACATGTTCTTTATATTTGTAAGCAATCTATTTAATTTCTGTTTCACACAAGATGCCTTGATGAGTTTTGTTTAAAAGTGTTTCAGAAATACAGGTTGTCAAAGTCTACTTGCCATAAACTCTCTTCTTGCAAAGTTTTTCAAGAGTTTGTGTTAGGATAGATTTTATTGTATGTAACAAGTGAATATGAGTTGAGTGATTTATGACTTCTCTCATATGTTCATTTGTTTGTTGTGGTTTTGTCACGGATTGCCAAAGGGGGAGATTGTTAGGACATATGTGTTCACGTGATTAAGAACATATGTCATATTTTATGTAAATTGGCTAATCCTTTGACAAAACGCACTCTACTTGTAATTGGGTAGTTCTAGGTGTTTTTAATACTTCAAGAAACTATGTTTCAAGATCAAGTGTTGAAGTCATCAAGTCTGTCCAAGAAAAAGCAAGTCGAAGTGCAGAATTTTTAAAGCTCGACACCTGCTAGATAGCTACCTCGACACCTGCTATCTGTCGAGATTTAAAAAGTCAGAATTCCAATCTGATTTTCTTGGGATCCGTGAATGTGTTTTTGGGCCTTCTTTTCTTCTAACCCTAAACATATAAAAGGATTATTTTAAGAGCCGTCAACATAGACACAAGTTGCATAAGCATTGAGCAATCCTTGTTCAAGCAAATTGTGATCTAAGACGAAGTTCTTGACCTAGTTCATCTTCTTCAAGAAGTTGCTGTGTACTTTGCACCGTAGGGTTTTGTGACCAAGCATCTTCCTGATCTTCATTGCATAGGATGATCTGAAGAACTTTGCAGCCAACCTCTCTTCCTAAAGTTGGTGTTTGAAGTCGCGTACTGGGATCCGCGCATCTGGTTAGTCACGTACTTGGGAGCCGTGCATCAAAAGGGGGAACTGTCACTACAGATCAAGTCCGATTAGGTATTGGGGTAAGAGTTCAACTGTAGGTTGATAAGGTACTTGGGATTCCTTATTTGTAACTGCTTGATTTGATAATAGTGGAGTTTCGGGAGTGGTGACCTTAAAATCACCCGGTGGGGTTTTTGCCGTTAGGGTTTTCCCCATTCGTGAACAAATCACCGTGTTATTTATTTTCCGCTGCATATTTAGTTATTCGGTGATTTGTTTGTGCTGCCACGTATTTGCATGTTAAATTGATTAATTAATAACTTGGCTAAATTAATTAATTAGTTTAAATCACAAGGGGTCATTCAGTTTATGGCCTATCAATCCTGTTTGTGATCGGCCTTTGTGTGGACCAGAAAGGCAACCTACATCAGCATATCCAACTAACTATGGTTTTGATCTATTTGGATAAAATAATCCCAAATCAATAGTCCCACAAAGATAACGTAAAATATGCTTAATTCCATTCCAATGTCTTCGAGTTGGGGCAGAACTAAATCTTGCTAGTAAGTTAAATGCAAATGCTATATCAGGTCGTGTGTAATTTGCAAGATACATCAAGGTACCAATTGCACTAAGATATGATACTTCAGGACCAAGAGTTTCTTCGTCATCTTCTTGTGGTCAAAATGGATCTTTCTTGACATCAAGTGACCGGCCCACCATTGGAGTGCTCAAAGGATGAGCTTTATCCATGTAAAATTGCTTCAGGACTTTTTCTGTGTACATTGATTGATGAACAAGAATTCCATTTGGAAGATGTTCAATTTGCAGGCCAAGACAAAATTTTGTCTTACCAAGATCTTTCATCTCAAATTCATTCTTTAAACAATTTGCTGTTTTTGTTAACTCTTCTGGAGTCCCTACAAGATTTAAATCATCAACATATACTACAACAATAGCAAATCCGGATTCTGATTTTTTGATAAAAACACATGAATAAATTGGATTATTCTCAAATCCTTCTTTCAAAAGATATTCACTGAGACGATTATACCACATGCGTCTAGATTGTTTTAACCCATATAAGGATCTTTGTAGCTTGATAGAATACATACTTCGGGATGTAGGATTATAAGTTTCAAGCATTTTATATCCTTCAGGGATTTTCATGTAGATATCATTATCTAATGATCCATACAGATATGTTGTAACTACATCCATTAATCGCATATCCAAATTTTCTTTTGCTATCAAACTAATCAAAAATCTAAATGTAATTGCGTCCATTACAGGAGAATATGTTTCTTCATAATCAATACCAGGTCTCTACGAGAAACCTTGTGCTACAAGTCGCGCTTTGTACCTTATAATTTCATTTTTCTCATTTCTTTTACGTACAAATACTCATTTGTATCCAACAGGCATTACACCTTTAGGTGTTCAGACTACAGGTCCAAAAACTTCATGTTTACTTAGTGAATTTAATTCTGCTTGAATTGCCTCTTTTCACATTAACCAATCATTTTTACGTTGACATTCATGAACGGTTTGTGGTTCTTATTCATTATCATTACTTCTGGTAATATCAAGGGCAACTTTATATGAAAATATGTTGTCGACAACAATTTTATTTTTATCTCATATTTCTCCTGTATGTACATAATATATCAAGATCTCGTTATTTTCAGGTACCTGATCCTCTTCAGGGGATAACCCTTCAAGAGGTTTATTTTCAGGAGATTTTTGTTCATAAGTTTTGGATAGATCAATTATTTCTGTGACCTGTTTCCTTGGAATAGCCTCTTTATAGGCTACAACTTGTTTTTCTTGTACTTTTCTCTTCCAAGGAATTTTATCTTTAACACCAATAGGTCTTCCACGCTTCAAGTGTGGCTTTAATTCATTTGCTGCTGTATTAACTGATTGTCCTATAGGGACTTCAATCTGTGCTGGAGTATTAGCAGCTGGAATGTGAGATTTCACAATTTTCTTATTGTCGGTGAATACATCTGGTAATTGATTTGCAATTCCTTACAAATGAATAATCCTTTGAACTTCCACTTCACATTGATTTGTACAAGGATCAAGATGAGATAGCGTCGAAACATTCCAAGTAATCTCACATCGTGCTTCAGGCAACGACTTTTTTCCCCTTAATGGTGGGAAGATTGTATCATTAAAATGACAATTCTCAAAACATGCCTTAAAAACATCACCAGTTAGAGGTTCAAGATATCTAATGATAGATGGGGAATCAAAACCCATATAAATTCCAAGTCTACGTTGAGGACCCATCTTAATGCGTTGTGGGGGTGCAATAGGTACATATACAGCACAACCAAATGTGCACAAGTGAAACATATTTGGTTGTTGGCCAAGTACAAGTTGCAATGGTGAAAATTTATGATAAGCAATTAGCCTAATACGAACTAATGATGTAGCATGTAAAATAGCATTACCCTAAGCAGAAACTGGTAATTTTGATTTCATAAGCAAAGGTCAAGCAATAATTTGAAGTCTCTTGATAAGTGATTTAGCTAAACCATTTTGAGTATGTGTATGGGCAACAGGATGTTCAACATCAATTCCAATTGACATGCAATAGTCATCAAAAGCTTGAGATGTGAATTCACCAACATTATCTAAACGAAATTTCCTAATTGGATAATCAAGAAATTGTGTTCGCAACCTAATTATTTTAGCAAGAAACCTAGCAAATGCAACATTTCTAGTAGAAAGTAAACATATATGTGACCATCTAGTTGATGCATCAATTAAAATCATAAAATACTTTAATAGACCACAATGTGGGTGTATTAGTCCACATATAACACCCTGAATTCTTTCTAAGAAAGATGGACATTCAACAACAATCTTTAAATGTGATAGCTTGGTAATTAATTTACCTTGAGAACATGCACTACATGGATAATCACTAGGTAAAAGAATCTTTTGGTTCTTTAAGAGATGTCCGTGAGAGTTTTCAATAATTCGACGCATCATTATTGATCTTGGATGTCCAAGATGATCATGCCAAAGCATAAAAACCTTTGGGTCCGAACACTTCTGGTGTATTGCAACATTTGTTTCAATTGTTCTTATTGTAGTATAATATAACCCAAAAGAGAAAATATGCAGTTTTTCTAATATGAGCTTTTGGCCCGATACTATTGAAGTAATATAAAGAAATTCTTCACTACCTTCAGTATTGGTTTCAATATGATAACCATTATAACGTATATCCTTAAAGCTGAATAAGTTTCTGCTTGATTTAGAAGAATACAAAGCATCATCAATACAAAATTTTGTGCCCTTTGGCAACATGATAATTGCTCTTCCAGAGCCTTCAATTAAGTTCAATGAACTCAATGGTATTGAAATTGGCTTTGCATGATATTAAACTTTGAAAATATTTTTTATCTTTAAGGATCATATGAGTTGTTACATTATCTGCTAAACAAAAATCTTCACTAGTCATCTTGGAATTAATTTTTTTTTTTTTACCCGTAAGACCCATGATACTTCATATATGCAAAACATAAATTAAACTGTATTACTTTAAATATAAATAAAACATATTAAAATAAAAATACTTATTTCAATGCCATAATATAATGAAAGAAAAATAATTAATTGGTCTGGACTTTTCCATCACCAATCAAATTATCAAATTTTCCATCAACATCCTCAAAGTAATCAGAGACATCAAGATGAGTCATATCCACTCCATTTGGAAAAATCAACATAATTCATAGGATCTTCAGGATTATTATGATTAGCAAAGTTTGTTCCAATTCCCTTTCCCTTTTCTTTTATGGAGGCTTGGTACAAATTTACCAAACGTTTAGGAGTACGACAGGTACATGACCAATGACCTTCCATTCCACACCTATAACACTTATTTTCATGACCCTTTGATGGTTTTCAGCAACAACTCATTATTTTGTTCAGCCACTAGAAGAAAAACATTAGTTCATAACACTTTATGAACCTATGCATTCAATATTGTTACTGCAGGAGCACATTCAAAACATGATATATGTGTCTTCTATTATATAATTTTAATTGTAAGCTGATCTTAAAGTGCGAGATTAATTCACTTGCACCTTTAGTTTATTACAACTTTAGTCATACTGAGCTTTTAGGATGATCAGGTTCTTCTAGAACTTGTGATTTTCCTAAGTGGTCTTTTATTGTAAAGTACTCAGTTTTTATGTAAATAAAAACAAATAAAAATTATTGCTTTTGAACGATCCTTCTGGGATACTCTATTGCCATCCATAATAATATCTTCAGGATTTATTACACCAACATAGATCTCATCAAGATTCATTGCTTCCAGATGAATCTTAGTATCAAGGATCCATGATAAGAAATTATTGCCTAAGATGTCAAGGGCAACTAATTTAAGCTTTGTAAGATTTGACATTTATATCAAATATATAATTACAAAAGAAATTAAATAACTATTTTTTTTTCTCATACACAATTTTAATGAAACAATACTACACATACATATTCAAAATTTGATTGTAATGAAACAATACTTACATATTTAAAGATTATCTATACACGTAATATATAGCTATAGGTATTCGTAAACGTGAAGACAATATATAACAATATATTACTAATTATTTTTAACAATATATTTTTAATCAATTAAACTTGAATCTCATAACAATATATAACAATAGGATAACATGAATCTCATAACAATATACAACAATAGGATAACGTGAATCTCATAAAAATTTTTAATCAATTAAAAATTACTAAAATTATGAGCATAAAACGTAAAGACAAACAAATAGGATAATTACTGATTCCTTAAAAAGAAAACTTACAATGAGTTGAGAGAACTACACAAATAATCTTTGATGTTTGAAGAACAATGAGATTACAACTTCCTTTTGAAATTGGGTAGAGACTCGGGATGATAACGTGTTGTGAAATAATTGAAATATATATAAAACAAAGTAAAAGGAACAAGAAATATATATTGATAAACTCTTATATTCAAGTGGTCATCCACAATTCTTTTGATCTCTCTTAGATGTGTACAATAACAATAAAGAAATCCTACATATATATATAGGACATTAGAATGCTTGTATAGTTTATGGGATAAGGTTGTAATAATGAGTACAATTATGGACATACATCTCCTCTATAGGCTTTACACATTTCAGCCTTTACACATCCCAAATAACATTTTCATTGCCCAAACTTTACACATTCCAATCAGACTTTATTTCTAACATCTTTCCTATTATATGTAATTATTAAAAAATTCAAAGATTCAGTCGAATGGATCCCCCAAATATATGAGATAAAAGAATGGGGCTTTTTAAATAAATTATTTAAAAAAAAAAAAATTGGCTAATTGGTATTCTAGCTATAAAATCTGACTAGATTCATCAGACACATACTTATATCGCATTCAACTAGCTTTTCAATTTATTTGATTTTTTCTTTGGCCCATCTCGTATAAAACTGGTTTATTAGTGGTGATCAATTACTTTTTATTCTATTTTATGTTTTGCTAGACTAATAATAATAGGTTATTGAATTCTTTTTAACCCTTGGTAGGAAATTCTCATCTCTACTTCTAATTATATCTTATAATAATTAAATAAAACCTGAAAATATAAAAGTTTGGACAAAATTTAGCTATAAACTTAGCTGTATCCTAAGCTTATAACCTTACTCAATATATTTTTATTAGATGAGAATTTTAACAAATTCATTGTTAGATTACATTTTATTTTTATATCCTCAGTACTTGCAAAATTTCCACAAAAAAAAAAAAAACTAAAGATTAATAGGTATGTCATCAATCAATTGTTTAAATTGCAAGTTTTTTGTAATCTAAAATTATGCATAAAAATAATTTCATGGATCATAGAGTAAATAACATCTTATTGATAAAACAAAATTTGACGTGTGTTAAGAGTGTAAATAACATGTAATCTAACGATTTTTAAATTTTCAAAATATATAGCAATGCTAATTTTATTTAAAGGAAGTTGAAGCATTAGGTTACAACCAAATTTGCAAACACACTTTATCCTAAAATTTTTAATCTAACAAATTTATTTTTTAATTAACAAGAGCATGGCTGGATGGGTGTACAAAATATTCGGATTTCTACCGCTATTTGGTAGAATCATATAAACTTTCTTTAGTTGAGCAAATAATTTTTGCATATAAAATGCTGTTCATACTATATAATTATAATTTTGTTGAACCACATTATACATGTAGCTTGAAGAACAAAATAAACTTATAAATATAAAGGCTTTTCTATTTGGGTTTTTTTTTTTTTTTTTTTTTGGATAGTATCTGTGTTAAGTTGCATTAACTCTGACGACTTTGTTCCTTGATTCCACTACTTAATTGGCAATTTGTGCTTTCATTAATGCTTTCAGTATATATCTATTTGGAAACAATATATATTTGGCCTTTATCTGCATGGATTGTTCAATTTTGCTAGTGATGCAATATATATATATAATATTTTTGAGAAGCAATTGATGCAAAATAATTAGTTCTTGAAAAAGGAGCTATTAAATTGAAAGATGTTCTTATTTTCAATTTCTAAAAGATAGCATTATTTTATGACCGCCTTATAGAGTTCCCACAGCTTTATCTAATTTTTCCCAATTATGAAACTATTACAATAAGGTAGCACTGAGCTCCTGTGAAAGTTATGATTTAAAAACTATGAAACTTTTATTTATTTATTTATTTTTTTTTTTGATGTGAAACTCATTACTTTAATTCATACTGAAACAAAACAGTACATCCTGGGACACCAGCTGCTCAATGCAGCCTGGTGTTTCTTCAACCCAAGCATTTTGTCCTGACACACCTTTTGCAAATTGGGCTAACGTGTGTGCAGCCTTATTCCCTGACCGAACCACATGACTAAATTTGACATCCCGAAATTTATAAAGCTGGGACAAGGAACCAGCAATATTATTAGCAATAGACGAGGGAGGGTCTCTGAGGCACAGCATGGCGTTCACCACAGTAAGAGAGTCGCTTTCAAATAGGCAGTCTCGGATCCCCATATACCACGCGAAGTTGACTGCTTCCTCCATTGCTTTTGCCTCCACCTCAAGAGCACCCAACGGAGCTTTTATTTTCTTGCTTAGTGCCGCCACCACAGCCCCGTGATGGTCCCTAATCACAACTCCAACTCCGGTTTCCTTTTGCTGAGAAAATACTGCACCATCCATGTTGGCTTTATACCATGGAGGCTTGGGAGGTTGCCACGTTGCTTCCACTGATTCTTTGTATGGCCGAGTAGAGTGGTTAGCTATCACGTAGTTCTCCAAGCTTTCTTTTGTCCACCGAGCAAGAACAAAAGCAGGTTTTCTACTCTTCCCATGGCACACTTCATTCCGGTTAGTCCAAATTCCCCATGCCGTCATGACCATCAAACCAATGTCCTCCTCCGGCCACTGTTTCACATTTCTAGCATACCACAGCAAATCCAGGAATTCCGGGCATCTGTCCATAACCTTATCCGTGTCCAACCTTATCTCCTTCCACACTTCCTTTGCACGATGACAATGCCAGAGTACGTGGCCTGTTGTTTCTTCAAAATCTCCGCATACCTCACAGATATTATCTGCTATTATCTTTCGACGAAAAAGGTTGGCCTTCGTGGGTAGAATATTCCGGCATGCACGCCACATGAAGTTTTGAATCTTGTTAGGGACTTTTAATCGCCGAATAAACTTCCAAAACTCCTTCATGCACGTTGAGTTTGAGCTCTCCTCAGCATCGTGGTTAGCGCTCTCATCCAGAGCCAATCTATACACTGATTTCACCGTGAATTTCCCCGAAGAAGTCAAAGCCCAGATGAGACGATCTTCAGGCAGAGATGGGCTCAGTGCAATGGAGAGAGCCGCTTCAACATCTTTGGCCATGAGAGTTCGTTGGAGAGCTTCCAAGTCCCATTCTCCTCTCTGGTAGTCAATTAACGTGGCCACTGGTAATTCAGCATCGCCATTCAGGCATGGTGTTACAACTCTGTATGTGGAAGATGAAGGGAGCCAATGGTCACCCCATATTCGAACTTTGGCCCCATTCCCTATCCTCCAACGGCTCACTTTCCAGACAATCTGTTGTGCAGCAAATATACTTCTCCAAGCATATGCTAGTTTTGTACCCAAGGTAGCTGAGAGAAAGTCTCCATTCAAAAAATATTTAGCTTGGAAGACACGATAGAATACGGAATTAGTACAGGTTTGAAGACGTCATCCCTGCTTGGCTAGTAGAGCCAAGTTAAAAGCTTTGAGGTCTCTAAATCCCATACCACCAGTCTCCTTAGGAATGCACATCTTCTCCCAGCTAAGCCAAGCCATCTTGTCCACCCCATTATTTTACCCCCACCAAAATTTGCGAACCATACCAGCATGCTCATCACATAAGGAATCTGGGAGTTTGAAGCAACTCATAGTGTATGAAGGAATTGCTTGGCCAACAGCTTTTATTAATATTTCTTTGCCCGCATTGGATAAGAGCTTTTCCTTCGACCCTGATAGTTTTTTACCCAGTTTTTCTTTGAGATCATGGAAGGTGTTCTTTTTGGATCTCCCAACCAGTGAAGGTAGGCCCCAATACTTTTCATGCTGGCGTATGACTTGGGCTCCAAATCTAGTTTTAATTTCTTCCTATATGGCACGTGGAGTATTTTGACTGAAAAAGAGGGCTGTCTTGGCTTTATTGAGTTGCTGGCCTGAGGCAGCTTCATATATAGTGAATATGCGTTGTAGCTCATTACATTCTTCCAATGATGCTCGACAAAATACCAAGCTATCATCAGCAAAGAATAGATGGGATATTTTTAGAGCTCTTCGGCAAACAGCCACACCATGGATAGCTTGCCTCTCTGCTGCATGATGGAGAAGTGCTGAATGACCCTTTGCATAAAATAGAAACAGATAAGGAGATAATGGGTCCCTTTGGCAGGGGCCCCTAATGGGTACAATTTTGCCTCGAGTTTGCCCATTAATACGGATAGAATATGTGACAGTTGTTATACACCTCATAGTCACTTCAATCATTTTCTTATGAACACCCATTTTCCTCATAATATTCTCCAAGCAAAACCATTCAATCCTACCATAAGCTTTGCTTATGTCTAATTTTAAAGTCATCTCCCCCACTCTCCCAAATTTCTTTTGGCTAATATGGTGCATGGTTTCAAATGCAACCAATACATTATCAGTTATAAAGCGCCCTTTGGTAAAAGCACTTTGATTCTCAATGACAATTATTGATAATACACTCTTCAATCTATTAGCAACTGCCTTAGAAGCTATTTTGTAAGCCACATTACATAAACTAATAGGCCTATATTCAGTGATTTTTCGAGGGTTTTGGACTTTAGGAATAAGAACAATCTGGCTGTCATTATAATTAGGAGGAACAATACCATGATTCAGGAATTCAAGTGCAGCTTGAGTGACACAGGGGCCGGTGAGTGACCAGAATTTTTGGTAGAATGACGGTGGCAATCCGTCCTGTCCTGGTGCAGTGTTAGGGTGCATTTGCTTCAGCGTTTGGGCAACTTCTGAAGCTTGAAAGTCTCTAGTCAACATCTAGTTCATTGCTTCCGTTACCGTGGGTGAAATGGCATTTAGAAGCTCTGTCATCTCTCCTGGCTGAGAGGAAGTAAATAATGTGGAGAAGTACTGTGTAGCTACATCTTCAATCTCGTCCATGCCCTCCTGCCATGTTCCATTCTCATCCTCCAATCCCTGAATCCAATTCCGTTGCTTCCTATTCGACGCTTTGGTATGGAAAAAACTTGTATTACGATCCCCTTCCGTCAGGTATTTGTTCCGAGATCGTTGTTTCCACATGATTTCTTCCATATCCAGCCAAGAGTTTAAAGACTGCCTGACCTGCTGAATAGATTCCATATTGTGCTCCGGGTTGGTTTCCAAAACTTGGAGTCTATTCCGAAGTGACTTGATCTAATTGCCAACATGACCAAACTCTCTTTTATTCCATTGAGTAAGGTGCGCATTACATGATGAAATGCAATTCTGGAGCGGATGACCCGTAGGTATACCAAGGCCAAATTCCCATGCATCACTTACAACCTCCGCACACCTTGAATCACAGAGCCACATAGCTTAAAACCTAAAAGGCTTCCCACCCCTATTCTGCCGTTTCTCCCCTTGCTTCCATCGAAGAGCTAGTATGCAATGATCCAATGCAGTGGTCGACAGATGGTGCAACTTTGCATTTGCAAAGGTTAAGTACCATTCCGGAGTGGCCACTACTCGATCTAGTCGAACCCACCAACTATCCCCATTTGTAAAAATCTTGTTCCAGGTAAACCGTGGGCCCACATAACCCAAGTCTCTGAACCGGCATCTATTTATAGCATCATGAAATCTTTCCATCTGTTTTGGTGACCTCATATTACCCCCAAGCTTCTCAACATCACTAATAATTTCGTTGAAGTCCCCCATACACAGCCAGGGAAGATGGTTTGAGCTCCCTAACCTCTCGAGGATTTGCCATGTCTCCTCTCTCCTACTAGTATCCGGTTGTCCATAAAACCCCATGAACCTCCACTTCCCTATTCCATCCGCCCCACTCACCTCTGCATCTATATGCCACGGGCCAAATGTTTGGACATTCACCATTACCTCCCTCTTCCACAGTAATGCCAGGCCTCCTTTACTTCCTTTGCTAGCCACTACCAACCCTTCTGTAAAACCAAGAGTATACTTCTTTTTGGTCATCTCTTCCATGGACAGCTTAGTTTCCATAAGGAAAACTAAGATGGGATCTTCAGAGGCAATCACCTCTTGGAGTGCTCGAACTGTTCGGAGGTTCCCAAGCCCCCGACAGTTCTAACTTAACGCACTCATTGATCTCGGCGGTGCTGCCTCGTAGCCACCGCCATTTCAGTGAACTCCATAGCCATCAACTTACTCACTTCAGCCACTTTAGTTTCCATTTTCTTCTTCTTTGACTTAGTTCCCATGTCGTTATTTGCATGGTCTTGAGCCCCACATTTATTTCCTACATGGGAGTCCTCAGAATTTGGGTTAGTAGCTTTCGGCCCTGTTATGAGTCTTTTCAAAGTTCTGGGAGTGGGGTTATTATTAATAGGCCCACTAAGCCCATTACCCGAATAGTCCATATTGTTTGGGCCTTGGTCCAACGTAACTTCCATAGCAAGTCCACCACTTCTCAACTTTGTCAGCGTGTTGTTAGCCGTTTATATAGTCCTGCAAACAAGATCATCATCAATGACATTAGCAACCGATGAAATAGCGGGACCATTAATGAGCGCATCATCAATTTCCTGGAGGTGCGCCTGAAACTTCTCACTGTCAGTAAAGATTTTCGTGATTTTCGCCTTATCCCCAGGTTTCGAAATTTCCTTGGGATTCGCACTTTCCTTTCTCGTGTTATTCACTGTCCTAGTCACCATTGGCGGCCTGTCATTCTCTGTTATCAGAGTAGTATCGGATCCACTCTTCGCCGTATCACCTCCGGTTCTCCGAGCCTCCTGCCCTGCCACCGATATTACCTTCCGCGAAATATTTATCTAAGGCGCACGCATCCAATCTCCGAATGGCTGTTGTTGGACGTTAAGCATCCCTTTTGATGCGAACCTCAATCGACACGCTTTGAGACCCAACAAAAATATTGGAATACTTGCCCAAGAAAGCTAAAAATTCAGTTTTTTTGATAGAAACCTTGACCCAACGTTTATAATCGAAACGCGAACCAAAGGTATAAGTAATAGACCTTGACCCAATGATTATAATGAATCACGAACCAAAGGTATAAAGTTTGAACGCCACAAGGAAGAATCCCTGATAAGTTCACAGTTCTTGAAGAACCAAAAGAAGAGCAAAGCCTCACCTTTTCTGATTTTTATTCAATAATATATGAAAAACGTTTACAGACTTAGGGACCTATTTAAGGGCTCCATAAAACTTGATTGACAAGAAAATATATTCTAAAATAACTCCTAATTGATACCTAACCATATCAGGAATCAAATTTGACCTAAAAAGCATTAAATGCACCTAAAAACAAGGAAATAAATCACCTAAACCTAAAATAACGTTTTTTACATAAAAATACCAAAATAATAAATTACAATAATTAAATAGTAAATTGTGTCACACATCAGACCCCTCCACTTGAATCAAACTCGTCCTCGAGTTCATCTTTGAAATCTGAAATCTTCCGCTCCAAATAAATAAATACTTCGAATGCTTTAATAACTTGATCCGGTTCTGAAACTTGAATCCTTCATAAAGTGTAGCATAAAATTTCTTCTCATCTACTTTCAATTTATTTGCAACATCAATCAACAAAGGGTTAATAATAAAATTAAAATTTTCTACTCCAAGAAAATCAACATATTGTATAGTCATCTTCAACAAATCAACTGAGACTTGAAGATTGTGAGTTGTGGACTCATCCTTATATTTGACCTCAATTGAATCTTCCACAATGTTTTCAATAATTACCATCTCTTCTTTTTTTTCACTTTCTTTTTTTTTTTTTTTGACGATCAACAATTAGCTTTTAAGAATAATGAAATAAAATTTCGGAATTTCCACTTGTTTTTTTTTTTTTTTTTTTTTTTTTTAAACGATCAGCAACTAACTTTTGAGAATAATGAAATAAAATTCCTAAATAAATAAGAGATGTGAGACCAGACCAAGAGTTTAGATATCAACAAGAACAAACAAAGATTGAACAGATAGGGTAAAGGAAATTCGGCTAAGAAGAAACAAAGGAACGAAAGATGTTAAAGGATAGGCAAACCTGAACTAGAAACTGTGCTCTGATACCAAATGATGTGAACCCCGTCAAGAATAACGAGACCCAACAACGAAAGGGAACCCAAGATCGTTTTTGGATGACATTTTTTGAATATTCATAAAAACTTGTGAGGTTTATTCTCTTTGGTTCTTTGAAGAACTATTCGAACTTATCGGGATTTCCCGTGGCGTTCATCTTGACTTATCAAACGGAGTTTCCACCACCGTTTGTGGCGTCTTCCTTATACCGAGGTTCTTGTTTGTCATAAACAACGGGTCGAGGTCTTCCATTCAAATATGTCCATAGAACGATCTTGGGTTCCCTTTCGTTGTTGGGTCTCATTATTCTTGACGGGGTTCACATCATTACTGCGAATCCAAACTTCATAGTCCTTTGCATCGTGTGTTAGTCTCCCACACCAGTAGCAGAATACTGGGAGACGTTCATACCGAAATGAAACCCACCCCTCACTATCAGGGCCGAACCTAACTCGCCGTCCTCGACTGAATGGTTTCGTAATGTCTAGTTCTACTCGCACCCTCATGAACTCTCCTCCGTCGGTTTCCTCCTCATCACTACAGTGGTTTATACGACCTAAAGATTGACAGATTCCTTCTGCCGCATCTACCGTCATTCTTCACATAGGAAGATCGTGCACCTGAACCCAGAACTCTGCTGTATCAAAATGAAGCTCTTTGAGAGAATGATCGGTTTCGTACCGACACAGAGCAACCAAATATTTGTCGAAACTCCACGGCGCACCAAGGAGAATCTTCTCGGCGTCTAACTCATCTTCGAAAGTAAAGAGAATAAGATGATTCCCTAGATCCTTGATGCGAAACTCCCGTTTTGTCTTCCACAGTGATCGGAGAGTCCGAGCCACTACTTCAATACTGAGACCTCTCTTAGTAAAAAACTTAGCCGCTAACATGCTTCCTGGTTTGATGTTTTGGTTCTCAAAGTCAAACGTGTCCCCCTCTTGTTCTGAAAGAGACAAGCGATTCCATTCTCTGGTTAAAGAATCCATAACTCACTGTTTCCCTGGTCCCACGAAAAAAATGCCCACAAGCCCTATACGCAATGTTGTTACGTAAGGGAACTAGAACCTACGTGAGGAACAAAATTCTACTGACGAGGAACTAGATCATAATTGACTGGTGGCGTCAGTACTGAATCTATTATAGATTTACGTAGAATAGTATCATAATTTTCTGAAAGACAAATCTCGCAGCAAAGCGTGGGATGATGTATATAATATATACATACTATATCATTATGATTGCAGGTTATGCATGGATCACTGTTTATTATATACTAATTGCTTACTTTATGTTATCCATCTACAATGATATATATTATGGTCACATGGTTACGTCTTCCATACAATCTTTTGAAAACAAACAAAAAAAATGGCAAAAATACAGACCAGAATTTGAAAGAACATATACGACATATTTAATAAAGAAAAAACACTACGTTCATAATTGAAGAGGAAGAAATTAGTCTCTCATATGAACAGACTTCTCCCCTGTATCTACTAGACGGACTTATGATTTAGTACTGAACGGACTCAATGGGGAGGGGTGCAAGGCCCAAGGGAAATCTGATCTTGATGTTTCTTTGTTTCCAATAAACCCTAAATGGAATACTTGCGGCTCACACCACGTAATGGAATCCTAGTGCAAATAGGATTCTGATGATCACGTTTGTTAAAGGAAGGATCTTCTCAATAAGGAAAAAATACTTGTCTACTACGTTTGGGACTCTTTAGGAGAATTTCTACAAGGAAAGACTTCGACTCCAAGTTGAAGAGGTCCACTGACTACAACTATAAAAACTCTAATACCCTCACTAATCAAGGTACGCTTAATTTTACCCTCTCTAGCACTCTAGAGTTGTGAGGATATTTCTGACTTAACCTTCGAAGGGTATTCGGCCGGCACCACACCGGTGCTCTTCACGAGATTCTTTCTTCCCTTTGTTTTGCAGGTTCACGTTCGAGTGCGCAGATATCGTGTAGCTCACTGGTGAATTCTTGACTTCATAAGTTGGCGCCGTCTATGGGAAACGTTAATAATTGAGATCCATAAGCCATACTATTGTTTCCCGGACTAAAGGGTTACATGGTACTCACTCGCTCGATAGCAACCACCAACGATGTTCAAGGGGAGGAACCACCTACGATTGCCCTTGAGAGACAAGTTCGAACTCTTGCTGCCGCCGTGGAGCGCCTCACTAAACAAAACCTCGACTTGGAGGAACAGCTGCACCAGAAAAATGCAGTACCGAACAACCAACAAGAAGACCAAGAGGGGACCAGCGCTGCAAGAAGAAACCAGGAGAAACCTGAAGGCAGCCATGCCCCGAACAGACCAGAGAGGCAGAACATGAGCATGCCATCCCTCATGGATGCGACTCCACCACACATTGTCGCAGAGATGCAAGTGATGAGAGAACAAATGGAGGTTATGATGAACGCGCTCAAGGGGCGAGTTTCTACTGACCTCGACGATCTAGTCAACCGCACTGATTCACCCTTCACTGCGGCCGTGAACTCCTTCCCCCTACCGCACAAGTTTCGAATGCCACAGATCGATAGTTATGACGGAGTAAAAGACCCTCTAGATCATTTAGAGACGTTCAAAACCTTGATGCACCTTCAAGGGGTCGCGGATGAAATAATGTGCAGGGCTTTCCCCACCACGCTGAAGGGAGCTGCAAGGATCTGGTTCAGTCGGTTGACACCAAACTCCATCAGCACATTCAAGGAATTAAGCGCCCAGTTCACGTCTCACTTTATCGAGGGGCATAGGTACAAGAAGTCGACGGCGTGCCTGATGAGCATCAGACAGCGAGAAGACGAGACGTTGAGATCCTACATAACCCGCTTCGATAAGGAGGCACTTTCGATCGATGAGGCTGACGATAAGATACTAGTAGCAGCCTTCACAAATGGGTTGCGAAAGGGTAAATTTTTATTCTCTATATACAAAAATGACCCGAAAACCATGACGGAGGTCCTTTACAGGGCAACAAAGTACATGAACGCAGAAGACGCATTACTGGCGAGGGAGGACAAGCCGAGGAAGAGAGAACGACAAGAAGACACCCGACAGGACCAAGAGCGAAAAAGACTCAAAACTGGAGACCGAAGGGACGACCGGCAATCCAAGCCCCAAGGAAGAAAGTTTACAAGCTTCACCCCATTAAATACCCCAATAGACCAAGTCCTAATGCAGATTAAGGACGAAGAGGCTCTAACCTTTCCGGGAAAACTCAAGAGCGATCCAAGCAAGCGGTCCAGAGATAGGTACTGTCGTTTCCACTGCGACCACGAACATGATACGTCTGATTGCTACGACTTGAAACAGCAGATTGAAGCCCTTATCAGACAAGGGAAATTGCAAAAGTTTGTCAGGAAAGAAAGGACGGATCCTCCACCTCAAGAACAGCAACCCCGGAGGGAGAATGAGCGCCTCAGGCCCCCAATCGGAGACATAAGGATGATTGTGGGAGGAACAGTGACAGCAGGCTCATCCAAGAAGGCCCGAAAAACCTACCTCCGAATGGTTCAGAACGTCCAACTGACGGGCTTGGTTCCGAAGATAGCTCGAAAAGATAGCCCAATAATCGAGTTCTCAGAAGAAGATGCACGACAGCTTCATCACCCACATGATGATGCACTCATCGTCACCTTACGAGTCGATGAGTTTAACATGCACCGAGTTTTGGTCGACAATGGCAGCTCAGCGGATATCCTATATTATCCCGCGTTCCAGCAAATGATGATTAATAAAGAACGACTGGTACCAACGAACGCCCCGCTGGTAGGGTTTGGAAGAACTAGAGTATTCCCATTGGGTGCAATCATGCTTTCTGTGACGATAGGAGATTACCCTCAACAGATCACACGAGATGTAACATTCCTCGTAGTCGACTGCTCGTCCGCATACAACACTATCCTTGGACGACCTACTCTTAACGCATGGAAGGCCGTAACCTCGACGTACCACCTGATGATTAAGTTCCCCACGGAGTACGGGGTAAGGGAGTTACGGGGAAATTAGGTGGCCGCCCGTGAATGCTACTTGGCCGTATTAGAGATGGAGGATCACCAGCAGACGATGTGCATAGAAGAACAGCGAGTCATTGCAGAACCCGTCGAGAAACTGGAAGAAATAGTTCTAGACGAATCAAAGCCTAAACGAACGACTAGGATAGGGACATCGGCCAGCCAGCCCATACGGCAGGCCCTCAGAGTGTTCCTCAGGATAAATCAGGACGTTTTCGCTTGGAGCCACAAAGACATGCCCGGGATCAGTTGCTCAGTCATGGTTCACAAGCTGAATGTGAACCCTACGTTTTCACCCGTAAGACAGAAAAAGCGAGTCTTCGCTCAAGAACGGGACAAGGCAATAGCAGAAGAAGTGAAAAAGCTACTCGAGGCAGACTTCATCCGAGAGGTATATTACCCCGACTGGTTAGCAAACATTGTGATGGTCAAAAAGGCTAACGGGAAGTGGCGAATGTGCATTGACTTCATGGACCTCAACAGAGCATTCCCAAAAGACAGCTATCCGTTACCTCAGATAGATACGCTGGTGGATTCGACGGCAAAACATCAACTCTTAAGCTTCATGGATGCCTTCTCTGGCTATAATCAGATCAAGATGGACGAAGCTAATCAGGAGAAGACCTCTTTTGTCACGAGCCAAGGGCTTTTTTGTTACAACATGATGCCGTTTGGGCTCAAGAATGCAGGAGCAACATACCAAAGACTAATGAACAAAATGTTCGCGCACCAGATTGGGAGGAACATACAGGTGTACGTCGACGACATGCTTGTAAAAAGCCTTCTGGAACAAGACCATCTAAGAGACCTACAGGAGACCTTCGACACCCTCAGGTCATACAATATGAAGTTGAATCCAAACAAATGCGTGTTCGGAGTAACGGCAGGGAAGTTCTTGGGATTCATGGTATCCCATAGAGGAATTGAGGTCAACCCAGAGAAAGTATAGGCCATCATGGAGCTAAAACCGCCGGAAACAGTGAAAGAGATGCAGAGCTTGAATGGCAAAATTGCGGCCTTAAACAGATTCGTTTCTAAAGCAACGGACAAATGTCTACCGTTTTTTCCGCACCTTAAGAAAATCTTTCGAATGGACGGATGAGTGTCAAAAGGCATTTGAAGACCTAAAGAAATACCTTGCCTCTCCACCGCTCCTTAGCCCGGCCGAACCAGGGGAAGAACTCTACCTATACTTAGCAGTTTCACAAGCAGCGGTCAGTGCGGCCTTAATAAGAGAAGAACAAGGTACTCAACTACCCGTATATTTCATAAGTAGGGGTTTTCGGAGGGCAGAAGAAAGATACCCCAAGATGGAGAAATTGGCCTTCGCACTGGTAACTGCGGCAAGAAAGCTCAAGCCATACTTCCAGGCCCATGCCATTATAGTCTTGACGGATCAACCTCTAAAGAAAGCCATGAGCAGCCCTGAAGCGGCCGGACGAATGGCTTTATGGGCAATAGAACTAAGCGAGTTTGATATACAGTATCACCCGTAAACTGCAATAAAGGGCCAAGCTGTGGCAGACTTCATCGCGGAGTATACCCCATTAGAAGGGAAGGGGGCACACACCCTCAAAGAATGGAGCATCTACATGGACGGATCCTTAAACAAGCAGGCTGGAGGAGTTAGAGTTGTAATCCAAACCCCAGATGGGGATAAAATTGAGTGCATGATTCGATTGGATTACCCAACGACCAACAACGAGGCCGAGTATAAAGCATTGGTTGCAGGATTGGATCTCGCCATAACAGCAGGAGCCGAAAACATGGTTGTGCATTGCGACTCCCAGGTAATAACAAGTCAAGTTAACGGCATCTACGAGTGCAAAAATGAAAGAATGAAGAAATACCTTGGGAGAGTCAAGAGTCGGATCCATGGCCTCCAAGTGCGGTTCATCCAAATCCCAAGGGAGGAGAATGAACGCGCCAACCGCCTGGCAAAAGCAACCTCAGCAGAATCCATGATAGTCCTTGATCAAGTATTGTTGTTTGTCCAAACATCCTCGATGATTAACGACGGAGCAGAAGTGAATGAGGTGGGTTCGGAGAACGATTGGACCGCGCCACTATTAGCCTACCTGAGGAAAGGCACACTACCAGACGGAAAAGAGGCAGCCAGAAAGCTAAAAGTCCAAGCCTCGCGATTTGTGCTGATCAAGAATATTTTATACAAAAGGGGATTCTCACGTCCACATCTAAGGTGTTTGAATCACGACGAGGTAGACTACATAATGAGAAAAGTCCATGAGAGTATCTGTGGAAACCATTCGGGTGCGCGATCCTTAGTGCACAAGTTGATCCGAGCAAGGTACTACTGGCCTACAATGCAAAAGAACGCACAAGGCTATGTCAAGACGTGTGACAAATGCCAGAGGTTCAGTAATTTAATCAAGCAACCAACCGAGGAGCTGACACCCATGACGGCCCCTTGGCCTTTCGCCCAATGGGGACTAGACATCATGGGCCCTTTCCTGACCGCGATAAGGCAACTAAAATTTCTGGTGGTTGGTATCGACTACTTCATCAAGTGGGTGGAAGCAGAGGCCCTGGCCACCATCACGGAGAAAAACGTTCAAAGCTTCGTTTGGAGAAATATTATCTGCAGGTACGGGATACCAAGAGTGCTTGTCTCCGACAATGGAAAGCAGTTCGACAACAGCGCATTTAGGAACTTCTATTCGAAGCTGGGTATCAAGAATCATTATTCCTCGCCCGCACACCCACAGGCCAACGGACAAGTCGAGGTTACGAACCGAACCCTGCTCAAGATAATCAAGGCCCGACTCAAGGGGGCAAAGGGCATCTGGCCTGATGAACTACCAAGCGTCTTATGGGCGTATCGTACAATGGTAAGAGTACCTACTGGAGAAACGCCGTTTCGGCTGGCATACGGGACTGATGCAGTCATCCCTATAGAGGTAGGACTAACGAGCTATCGCGTGGAGAACTACAGCGAGCATAAGAACGAAGAAGCCTTGCGACTCCAACTAGATTTGGTGGACGAGGTCCGGGCTACAGCAGAGCAGAGGTTAGCGCGATACCAGAACCTAATGGCGAAATATTACAACTCCAATGTCAGACATAGAGACTTTCAGATCGGGGACCTTGTGCTACGAAAAGTGATGGGAGCTGCTAGAGACCCCTCTCAAGGAAAGCTCGGCCCCAACTGGGAAGGACCATACAGGATCTCATCCTGGCAAAGGAAAGGGACCTACCACCTTGAAACTCTGGACGGACAGAAGCTGCGGCACCCGTGGAACACAGAGCACCTACGGAGGTACTACCAATAGAGGCGACATAGAAGGCATCAACACCCCCCAATTTTCCAATTTATTTCCAAGTTCTTAGTAGTTTTTAATTCAAACAGCTATTTTACTTTGCATTGAACAATTCTTTCTACAAGTGCTTTTTTAAGCCCAAGGGAGCAAGCACCTCTTTCCTATAGAATTTCTTTCAGACTCTACTAAATTTTTTCTACTTAATCTACTTAGTTCAATATGGAGGACGGGTAAAAATTTAGTCCACATGATGGACGGATCATCCCAAGAGGATGAAAATCTTAAGTCTTTTGGTGGACGGATAAAAACTTAGTCCACATGATGGACGGATCATCCCAAGAGGATGAAAATCTTAAGTCCTTTGGTGAACGGATGAAAACTTAGTCCACATGATGGACGGATCATCCCAAGAGGATGAAAATCTTAAGTCCTTTAGTGGACGGATGAGAACTTGGTCCACATGATGGACGGATCATCCCAAGAGGATGAAAATCTTAAGTCCTTTGGTGGACGGATGAGAACTTAGTCCACATGATGGACGGATCATCCCAAGAGGATGAAAGTCTTAAGTCCTTTGGAGGACAGATGAAAACTTGGTCCACATGATGGACAGACCGCAACGAGGGTTAAAATTTATCAAGTCCACAAAATGGACGGACTACCTATCAGGGTTAAAATTTATTTAAATCCACAAAGTGGACGGACAACTCTTCATGGTTAAAATCTAAGTCCACAAAGTGGACAGACTACCCCAAGAGGGGCAAATCCCAAGTCCACTAGACGGACGGATCAACCAATAAGGGTTAAATTCAAGTCCACATAATAGACGGGCCTTATAAGTATGGGTCAACCCCACTAAAAACTTAAGTCCACAATGTGGACGGATCACCCTTAGAGGGTTAAAATCCAAGGAAGACAGATCAAGCATACAAAAATAATGCTGTAAAACCTACAAGGTGGACGGATAAAAAACCCCCATAGTGGATGGATATTTTGCTAAGCCCACCAGGTGGACGGATCATCCCAAAAGATGAAAAATTCCAAGTCTTCAACATTAATGAAGATAAACTAATTCAAAGAGTGAACGGATAAAAAATAGCAAGATAAACCAAGCATCAATGAACGGATACATTTCATGAAAAATATAAAAGAAAGGACGACGGAGTTATCAAAACAAATGTCTTACTATTACCCCAAAAAACATGACGGGGAAATCATAAAGCTTACAATAAATTGCAAAAAGGTTAAAACTATTACAAATTATCCGTCTGAGGCAGGAACGTCTTTCTTCTCTACACGAGCTTAATCATCCTTAGGATCCACCGTTTGGTTCACCACCGTCTGGCTATCCTTCGGATCCTTGAGAGCTTCAAGGTTAGGAGGGTTCTCGCCAAACAGATCGTCCGTATCATCTGATTGGGCAGGTTGGGCAAATGTTTGCTCGGGGGCATCAATGTTGACGGCTAACAAGTCCAGCTCTGGATTCAAGGCCTTCACCTGACGGATGGCATCGTCAAAACCGTCATTATAGGAAACACTAAGCTCCGTTATAAGGGCCTCGGAGTCGCGATACTCCTGTATCGCGACCTCCTTAGCCTGACGGACCTCCACATCCTTTTTCTCCAGAGCCTTCCTCAGGTCCTCCGACAGCTTCATATATTCGTCCCTGGCTGTCTTCGCCATCTTGAGCTTTTTCTCCTGGACGACCTTCCAGGACTTCAATTCAAGCAACTCATCCTCCGTCGCCTTAGCCTTATCACGAACATGGTCTAGAGTCGTTTCATGATTGAGGCACCGTCCCATTATGCCCTTCACCATAATCATAGCCTGAAAGAAAACATAAGTTAAAAAAAGGAAGAGAGTGAAAAAGTAGACGGACCACAAGATGACGGATATGTTACCTGAGCGATACTGAAAAAGGTCGTCTCTCCCATCGCCTCTGTCGAATGATTGCACAAGTTTTCATAATCCTCAGTAGTTATGATAGACGAGAGCCTCTCAAGGGCGTATTTGGAGTCTTCACGGAGAAGAACGGGAGGTTTCTTTTAGCTTCCGGACGGTGTGGTCATCAAGCCCTTACCGGCCCCATGCTTTATAGGTGCGACCATCTTGGTCCCCTCGGCCAGCAAGCCTATGACGGGCTCTAGGGGAACTTTTGGCTTCTTCGGTGCACGGTCACCCTTGGACGGTAGCTTTCTTTTTTGCTTGCTGGAGCCCGTCCCCATTGGGTCCGTACCAGCTTCCTTATTTTTGGCAGCTTGTAGTCTAATGGCCGCTCTCCTCTTGGCGTCGTCCATCTCTGAAGATGCAGACAGAGTGTCAAGTATAAGGGGTAAAAGGAATTTGAAAAACGAAAAACGACGGACTTACGCTGACGGGTGCGTTCTTCGTACTTAATTGCTGCCTGAGTTGGTTCCGGTCCGTCACAATACCAGTGAATGGTATTGAGGTTGACGAGTTTGGCCCAGGTCTGTTCCTCTGGTGTGGTCTTGGAAAATTTTTTTTCTAGGAAGCCAAACTCCTCGAGAGTGACTTGTGGGCGCCGACAGACTGCACAAAAGAGTAAACGGACATTAAAGCAATGGTTATTAGATAAACTGAACAAGTTATTGTATGACGGATTCATACCAGACTGATTTAATACGCCCTAAACCTTGTCGACGGGCATGTAATCCGTCTCCCCTGGATTACACATCCAACCGTCGCCCTCAAGGAAAAAATATCTGCTCTTCCAGTCTCTATTTGAGTCTGGTGTTTCATAAATCACTTTCAAGACGGAGCTCCTAGGGACAAAACTATACACCCCCCTGGACTTATCTATCTCATTTGGACGATAACAGTGGAGGAATTCCCTTATCGTTAACCTTCTGCTACCGTCAGACATGGCTCCGTACAGGACCTCTATTGCTATAAAGACCCTCCATGCATTTGGGGATATCTGGCTGACGGATAAACCCAGGTATTTAAGGAGTTCGCGGTGCAGGGAACTCAAAAGAAACCTAAGGCCTGCCTTGAGCATCTGCTCGTACACTCCTACATCGTCTACCCCTTCATAGTAACATTTTTCTGACTTGTAGGGTAGACGGATGGGGATGTAGTCTGGGATTTGATAATTGGCCCTAAAGGTGTTAAAATGTGGTTCCTTGATGGTGGATGTGAAGGCATTCACCGTCCATTCTGGAAGCATGATGAACTCCCTAAGTCCATCAGCTCCCACGACGGACCTAACTGCTTGTTCTTCGTCGTTATCGTCGGAGCCCTCTTCTATTTCGACCACTTCCATATCCTCATTTATTGATGACGGAGAAGTTAAAAATGAACTCCTCTCGCTCAGATCATCTTGGTCTTTATGACCTGACGGATATACCTCTTCATAGTCCGCCCCATCACGGACGACCGACTGGTTAGTCGATGCACTAGACATGGCTTACATATATAATGACGAAACCTAAGACTCTGACGGGTTTGGAAAGGGAGACGGGGCATTAAAATACAGTCAAAATAAAGAGACCAGAAAATAAGTGAGAGAACGGATGAAAATTGCTTACCAAGATATTGAAAGAACAAACGATGCGACAGGAGCAAGATCTGGACGGTTGGATCTCTGACAGGAGTGACGGATGCGCTCTTACAATATATATTTTGGCAGAAAGAGTAGAAATGAAAGGGGGGGAAACAATATTTATAGAAGAGGTGCACGGACGACGAAGCGACACCTCATTCTAAGACAACAGCCATTAAAAAGGTGACACGCGTCGCTAGCCATAAATGAGTTCTGATAGTCTGTCAGGGTACGAAGTGACACGCGTAGCAGGCTGAATGTACGGTCGCTTTTCTTCATAAGTTTTTTCTACCGTCACCCCATGGATCCGTTTGCTTATACTGAACGGACCCATGGCATGAGGGGGCAACTAAAGAGGAAGAAATTAGTCTCTCATATGAACGGACTTCTCCCCTGTATCTACTAGACGGACTTATGATTTAGTACTGAACGGACTCAATGGGGAGGGGTGCAAGGCCCAAGGGAAATCTGATCTTGATGTTTCTTTGTTTCCAATAAACCCTAAATGGAATACTTGCGGCCCACAACACGTAATGGAATCCTAGTGCAAATAGGATTCTGATGATCGCGTTTGTTAAAGGAAAGATCTTCTCAATAAGGAAAAAATACTTGTCTACTACGTTTGGGACTCTTTAGGAGAATTTCTACAAGGAAAGACTTCGACTCCAAGTTGAAGAGGTCCACTGACTACAACTATAAAAGCTCCAATACCCTCACTAATCAAGGTACGCATAATTTTACCCTCTCTAGCACTCTAGAGTTGTGAGCATATTTCTAACTTGACCTTCGGAGGGTATTCGGCCGGCACCACACCGGTGCTCTTCGCAAGGTTCTTTCTTCCCTTTGTTTTGTAGGTTCGCGTTTGAGTGCGCAGATATCGTGTAGCTCACTAGTGAATTCTTGACTTCATCAATAATATTTTTACTGACAATTTCTAGATGAGAAGATTATCTGATTATGCGTGTGCATGGTGGTATAACTATAAAGTATGAAAAAACATATATTGGAACTTTATGTGCTCATGGTGCACATATCTGACCACGTGTGGACGCTACTATAAAATGGGAAACTTTGGGATTTAAACAAATATTGCGGTTCGCACATTGTATAGCTCCTTAAAGTCCTTTGTCTCGACTCTCAAACATAGAATGCATGATACGTAGACTGTGACGAACCACCTTTGAGAATTGAGACTAAGATGATCATAATCTATATATATATATATATATAACCGAACTTTTTGAAACTCTCACAATTTTTCACGTCATTATAATATTTAAATAAAATTATCATTAATTATTTTTGTTTGGTCTAAACTTAATAAGAAGTGAAACTTTATCTCTCTAATAAATCCAACTTAAACTCAAACTCATCATTATAATTTTTTTTAAACAAAATTATTTTTGTTTAATCCAAACTTAATAAGAGATGAAACTCTATCTCTCTCACAAGTCCAACTAAAACTCAAACTCAAAGTATATCATCTATATCATATCATATTATATATAATAAAAGTTGGACTTAGAAGCCGTGGTTGCGCCACGTGACTTCACCAAATTGTAGAAATTTTATATAATTTTTAGATTTTTAAAGATCTAAAAAAGAATAGTATACTACTAGAACTCTAATTCATTCTTATCATTAAATAAAATAAAATTAACAATATTTTTTTATTTGTTAGGATATATTTCTTAAATTAAGGGATAATATTTGACATACAAAAATTTAATTTAGATAATATTTATCATCTAATTAACATTATTTTTTTATTTGTTAGGATATATTTCTTAAATTAGGGGATAATATTTAACATACAAAAATTTAATTTAGATAATATTTATTATCTAAATTTTCAAAATTTTAATATTATTAAATTAATATTATTTTATCAGAATATCAAGCTACAAAACTTGATTATTAAGGGATAAGTAAATCTATCCCAAGAAATAGTATATATCTTCAATAATTTGATAATCTTTATCTATTCCAAAAAAACAGTATATATCTCCATCAATTTGATAATTTCTATGTTGGTGACATTTAAATATATATATATATATATATCAAAATTCCTTATAGCTATCAACCACGTTCTCTTTCTCTCTTTTTTTTTAAAAAAAAATTTTAATTTTTAATTTTTTATATGTTATGTTACGTTGAATCAACTCTTTTTTTTTTTTTTTTTTTTTCATATGACCTTTTTTTAATTCCAATTTTTATGGGATAGAAACAAACACATTGATTAGATATCTTTAATTTCAATAAGATTTAAATGAATTATATTTCAAATGAAACTCTACCAATAAATATAACCCTATATATCCTTTTTGAAGTGAAGCTTATTTCGGTATGTGAATGCCTAAATCCCATGACAAGCAAGTATGCATTCTTTCTTCTTTTATTATTATTATTTTCATTTTTTTTTTTTTTAGTGTTATTATTGGTTTTTTGTCTTCATGTGATTTTAATTAATGAATTCAAAACATTCGAAAATATTGTCAAGTTTCTAAAGGCTCCTTCTTTGTTTTTGTATTTTGTTTTTATTAAATTGATTAGATTTTGTGTATTGGTTGCCTTTTAAACAAATTTTCTTAGTTTTGATCTAATTTATATGCTTAGGGTTAGTATCTTAGAATTAATGATTAAATATGTTTAGAATTAATAGATTAATTTTAACAATTTTCTTATTTGATTTTTATGTTACATCAAATTATCACGATGTTCTACACGTGTATTCTTGAATTATCAACTTTAATTTTAATTTATAATATTATCAAGATTATATTAATTTTAGATTTATCAATTGTTTAGTACATTTTTTTAAAATAATTATCAATTTAAAATTCAATTTAGAATTATCAATTTAATTTAGTTTTTGGAAGAAATCTTACCCCTTATTTAGTGAGATAATTATCTACATTTGATCATTTTTTCTTTTATCTTTATTGAATCTATTAAAATATATAATTATTTATACATTTATTTTATAAGCTTTTTCATAATACCGTGCAACGCACGGACTTATAACTAGTATAATATAAAATTGAAACTTTTAACTTTTCGTTGACATTTTTAAATTTTGACACATCAGTTTTACAAACCTCATAAATTTATGCCACATTATAATTTATTATAATTAATTAATTAATTTATTAATTTTAACTTTTTTTGGGGACTCTTCCATATTAGTTTTACATAAGCCCAAAGGAAACTAAAAAACTACTACTAAGTAGTAATATATAAACACTCTTAAAACCTAAAGCTAAACTCAAGGGAGCAAAGAAGCGCTAAGAGAGAGAGAAAATAGTCAAATACTCTCTATAATTTTTTTTTTTTTAATCAATGTTTTATAGATTCATGCTAATGAGTTGGCCTCTCTCCACAAAGATACTGATATTTTTTCTAAATAATTGTGATCAATTGTTTAGTGCTCTATATTTTTAGATTACTTCTCTAGGTCGGCTTTTCAATGGGTCCATATAGTGGACTCATAATCTCAATAATTTTCCATAGATCATGCTATTGTATTCTAAATTTACAGTGTTTTCTTTTGTAGCATGTAGCTTATCCAAATTTGGACGGTTCCACCCCTTTCTATGATAGTCATGGAGGTTAGCATTTGACTTTTATTTATTGGTCTATATTTTCTTCCCATCCCATTACAATTTTCTTTCCATTAAAGTTGGATGTCAAATTAAAGTTTCTGTTCTCTAATTGAATATTTTCTCTCTTATATTTTTCCATTGTGTAGTCATATATATATATATATATTTCAATAATTTATAGGCATTGAATCTTCTAATTCTTTAAATTTTTTTTTTCTTTTTAGAAGTTTGAACTTTTGAATTCCTGGTTTATTTTTTGCTAATATTTGAAACAATTTGGCAGATTTCAAAAGACATAGCCATGGATTTTTTTTTTTAGGGTATGCCATCTTTCTTTTATATTTTTCTATTATGTAGTTATATGTATATATATATATATATATATATTTTTTTTTTAATTAATTTATAAACTCTGAATTTTTTGACTTTTTTTTTTTAACCTTATTGTAACATTGAATAAAGTGAAGATATTTAAAATATGCTAACTATATCGTGCATTACACGGGTTAGCAACTAGTTGATAATATCCCCGAACCCACAACTCCTTTAAGAAAGTATATATATAGTTAAAACTACTTTCTAATATATCTTGATGGTGTCACCAAAAAAATCAATTGTTAAACTCGTCCATATATCTCGTCATTCGTTGTAAGCTCGTCCATCCGTCTGCCCAGATGGACGAGCTCGTCCAAGGATTCACTCGTCCATCTCTAACTGAGTGCAATCAAAGCACCAAGTCCTAGTTCGTTCATATGGGCCGTCCGTGAGGAATTAAGCAAGGGGCGAAGCTCACTCGTCCATTTTTAATTAAGGATGGACGAGGCAGTAAAGCTTACTCCTCCTTAAGCTTGTAGGTATATTCGTCCACCCCCATTAAGGATGGACGAAGCAAGTTCGTCCATGATAAGGGACGGACGACCCTATTATATCGTAAACATTGGACAACGGAACGATGCCTCCTAGACTTACCATTACGAAGCACCGGTACAAATAAGATAACTTCCGCAGAGGTTATGGAAGTTATCTCGGAATTCTCTAAAACCTCACGATGGTTGGAGAAATAACCGTTTCAGACGGACACTATATAAAGGTCATTCTACGTGAAGGTAAGCATTCAGTCACTTCCAAAAGAAAAATACTCTTTACTTACTGGAATTCCAGACTCACTGACTTTGTCATCGGAGGGTTCTTGACCGGCCCCCACCGGTCTCCTCTGACTCTTTGTTTGTTTTTTCAGAGTTCACTCACCAAATCACCAACGCCCGGAGCTTTCAGTCCACTGATATTCTAGGAATCATTAGTTGGCGCCGTCTGTGGGAAATCAAGATAGAATTTTTTTTTACGTTTGAATTTCATCGTTGGATTCTGCAATTTCCTTCTCTGACAAAAGGCTGAAATGGTCCGGACAAGATCGAGGGTCACCAGTCCAGGCCCTTAACCGAGCAGAAATGCCTCTAGCAATCCTCACCATGACCGTCAATCGGCTCCTGCTATGCAACCTTCATCAGCCCAACACATGCAATCCATGGCGGCTGCAATGGCGGAGTTAACTCGCCAGAATCAAGAACTACGGAGAGAAGTTAATTTAAGAAGGCAGACACATACAGAGCATGAAGAAGAAGGGCAAACTCGGAGTCAAGAGGACAGAGAGAACTTTCAACATGGGAGTCAATCAAGAGGTACCACCTCGCGAACGGTACCCCATTTGGAAAAAGAGTTGGATCAGATGAAGAAGGCCATGGATGAAATGAAGGAAAATATGAGGAGGGTGAACCCAGTAGAGGATTTGGTTCATAGAACTGATTCTCCCTTTACGGCTTCCATCAATGGCCATCCCCTGCCACCAAAGTTTAAAATGCCTTCTTTAGATTCATACGATGGGAATCGAGATCCTTTTGACCACATTGCCACCTTCAAGACCACTATGCATCTTCAAGGAGTTCCAGACGAGATAATGTGCAGAGCCTTTCCTACCACTCTCAAGGGTCCAGCCAGAGTGTGGTTCAGCAAATTACCCCCAAACTCAGTGAGTTCTTTTGAGGAATTAAGCAAGTTGTTTGTCAATAACTTCATAGGGGGTCAGCGACACAAGCGTTCTACTTCCAGTCTGTTGACAATAGAACAAGGGGAAAACGAGAGTTTGCGGTCGTTTATCACTCGATTCAATAGGGAAGCCTTGACAGTGGACAAGATGGACGACAAATTACTGTTAGCAGCTTTCCACAATGGAGTCCATTCAGATTTGTTCATCCACAAACTCTATGAGCAAGAACCACAAACCATGGCGGAGCTCGTCCATTCAGCGCAAAACTTCATGAATGCAGAAGATGCGATTATAGCTAAGAAAAGGAAGAGGACAGAGAAAATGGAAGCGCATCCCACCCGTCACTCTGAGCAAGCCCCTCGTCCAAAGAAGGGGCGAACAGAAGATAAGAGAGACAGAGATAGTAAGAAACCAGGCCCTTCAGCGCAGAATCAACAATACACCCCCTTAAACGTACCACTCGAGCAAGTCCTTATGCAAATTAAGGATGAGCCTTCTTTGAAGTGGCCAGAAAAGATGAAGGGAGATCCCAACAAGCGTAATAGGAACAAGTATTGTCGCTTCCACAGAGACCATGGACATGATACGAATGAATGCTTTGATTTAAAACAGCAGATTGAAAATCTAATTAGGCAAAGGAAGCTGAGAAATTTCCTTGGACGAGACCAGAAGGACGAAAAGTTGAAAGGAAAGGTAGAGGAATCGTCACGACCACCGCTTGGAGAGATAAGAGTCATCGTAGGGGGAAACGCAACAGGACAGTTGTCCAAATCAAAGAAGGCATACCTAAACGTAGTACAGAGTGTCCAACTCTCTAGACGATCTCCGAGAGCAAGGACCACGGACGAACAGGCAGTCACTTTCACGGACGAGGATTCCGAGAGAATCCATCACCCTCATGACGATGCCATTGTCATCACCCTCCTTATTGCTGACCACAAAACTAGAAGGGTGCTAGTAGACAATGGGAGCTCGGCTGATATTTTATATTATCCAGCCTTTCAACAGATGAGGTTGGGACGAGATCAGCTCCGTCAAGCAAGCTCCCTTCTAGTGGGATTTGGTGGGATGAAGATACAACCTATTGGCACTATTTCTTTACCGGTGACAGTGGGGGCATACCCGCAACAAATCACCAAGGATGTGAACTTCCTTGTGGTAGATTGTCCGTCCTCCTATAATGCCATAATCGGAAGGCCGACTTTAAACAGTTGGAAGGCGGTCACATCTACCTACCACTTGTCAGTGAAGTTCCCAACAGAATATGGAGTAGGGCAAGTACAAGAAGACCAATTGGCAGCAAGAGAATGTTATCTGGCCATGCTGGCCATGGACGAACAAATCCAAACCATGAATATTGAAGAAAAGAGAATTATTGCAGAGCCTGTTGAAGCATTGGAAGATGTCTCCCTAGACAATTATTACCCAGAAAGGTGTACCAAGGTTGGAGCAGACCTGAGAGATGAGGTTAAGAAGGAACTCGTCCATTTTTTGAAGAAAAATGTTGATCTATTTGCTTGAAGTAACGAAGACACGCCGGGTATAGATCCCAGCGTTATTACTCACTGTTTGAATGTCGATCCTTCCTTTAAGCCAGTGCGACAGAAGAAAAGGGTGTTCCCGGGCGTTGGTGATTTGGTGAGTGAACTCTGAAAAAACAAACAAAGAGTCAGAGGAGACCGGTGGGGGCCGATCAAGAACCCTCCGATGACAAAGTCAGTGAGTCTGGAATTCCAGGAAGTAAAGAGTATTTTTCTTTTGGAAGTGACTGAATGCTTACCTTCACGTAGAATGACCTTTATATAGAGTCCGTCTGAAACGGTTATTTCTCCAACCATCGTGAGGTTTTAGAGAATTCCGAGATAACTTCCATAACCTCTGCGGAAGTTATCTTATTTGTACCGGTGCTTCGTAATGGTAAGTCTAGGAGGCATCATTCCGTTGTCCAATGTTTACGATATAATAGGGTCGTCCGTCCCTTATCATGGACGAACTTGCTTCGTCCATCCTTAATGGGGGTGGACGAATATACCTACAAGCTTAAGGAGGAGTAAGCTTTACTGCCTCGTCCATCCTTAATTAAAAATGGACGAGTGAGCTTCGCCCCTTGCTTAATTCCTCACGGACGGCCCATATGAACGAACTAGGACTTGGTGCTTTGATTGCACTCAGTTAGAGATGGACGAGTGAATCCTTGGACGAGCTCGTCCATCTGGGCAGACGGATGGATGAGCTTACAACGAATGGAGTCTCTTTCCTGTGGACGAGATATATGGACGAGTTTAACAATTGATTTTTTTGGTGACACCATCAGTTGCCCCCAGTCCATAAGTCGTCCAAGGAAATATTTGTTAGTAACGCACTTTCCTCTTTCTTCTCTTTTATTTTTCAACGCATTTGCATTAGTGGCTGAATGTGCCACGTGTTGCAATCCCATTGGTTCTTATCTGCGTCGTTTTGTTCTTTTGAGGCACGTGACACATGGTCTCTTCTGATTGGCCTCTGTCGCTTCAAGTGCCCTACTTGGTCAGCTATAAATAGTGGAATCTCTCCCATACCCTTCACATTTTCTAAAATTTTCCTCCTCAAATTTCTCGTCCAGAAGTCTCTCCTCGTCTAGAGCCAGGTACTCTCTTCTTTCCTTTAGGTTTTCCTTTTTCCTCAAAATGTCTGCATCCATTGTTTCTTCGTCTAGTAATAGTATAGATAGGGCTATAGACGAGTATCAAAATTCTTCTAGTTATAGCGGTTCCAGTAATAGTAGTAATGAGAGTAGCAAAAGAGGTTCCACGGACGAGGAATATATCTCCGACGTCCCTGGATTTCCTGTAGAAGCTCTTCAAGAGCAACTTAGGAAAGCTTCAGGTTCCCAAGCTGGAACCTCGTCTAATATTCCTGTGTCCAACCCTACAGACGAAGAGGAGGTCGTCTATAGCTATGCAGTAGGCGTCCACTCCAAAACTTCTGAGCAAAGGCTCTCAAACCTCAGGACGTGGTATCAAATTCTGGACGAATTTAACCCCAGGTTAGCCGTCCGTGGAGAATGGTGCTGCAATCCCCGCTTTGGAATAGGCGTCTACGAAGCCTATTTCTTGGGGGGCCTTAGATTTCCTCTAAACTCATTTGCTAGAGAGTTGTTGGTTAGGTTAGGTTTGGGTGTTTGTCAGTTCAACCCAAATGCATGGAGATTAATTATCTCAATGCAAATTTTGTGGAATGAAGTGTTTGGAAGAGACCGTCCTTTTACTGTGGACGAGTTTCTTTTCTGCTATAAACCTTCTAAGATAAGCCAATCTCTTGGCTTTCATCAATTTACAGCAAGGGGCAGGGATTGTAGATTGATCAAGTCCCTAGCCTCGTCTGACAGGAATTGGAAGACGAAATTTATTTTCATCTCTGGTTTTTGGTCTGGGAATCCTATAGAGGTTGGAAGGGACCCCTTTGCTCCTTACACTGGAGACCTAGGGAACCTTCGTCCTAAGAGTACGTCTTTCTCTTTTAACTTTCTTTCCCTCTTTTTTTTTTTTTTTATATAACTTTATCCAAGCGTCTCATTTGCGATTTGTTTCACAGGTGTTAAACGTCCATCCCTGAGCAAGTTCTATCGTGATCGCGTCCGTAGGGCTCGCCTTCACTCCAATAGGGATTTTCATTCCTTAGTTAATCTTCGTAATCTTTTTAAGTAGGGGTTTGGTCCTAATCCTTCGGACGAGCCAATTGCCCACGAAATTACAGTGCGAAAAAGTAAACACATTTTTATATAATACTTTTCTAACTTTATTCAACTTCCTATAATCTAACACTCATTATTATCTTTGTTTGCCTTAGGAATGGCAACCTTGAAGGAAAACAGAGGAAATGATATTCTGGTTGAAGAGGCTCGTCCTGAGACTCAGGCTCAACCTCGTCCATTAACTGGGGAGAAAAGGAAAACTATATCCAAGAATTTGGATTTGGGAAGCCTCCCCAATCATCGAGGCAAGAAAGGGAAGCATGACTCGTCCCAGATTGTCAAGCCCAAGCCCCTTTCGTCCCAGCAGCCAACTCCAATTTTTGATGTGGATTCGTCTACCCTAGTCGATGCAACTCCGTCCAAGACTCCTCTGCCCAAGACGACTGTATCTACCTCATCCCAACCTTCCCAAAAGGCATCTTTAAACATTATTGAGAATGAGGACTTAGCATGGGAGCGCTTCCAAAACGCCGTTACGAACGAGGATATAAACACCTGCTATGACATGTCCTTAAAGGAGTTTGAACACTCTGGTGTTCATGACCTTTTTAAGGTATGCAAACATATTTTTGTCTCGTCCTTGTTATTTCAAGATCCTTTTCTCCTCTTTATTAATTATTATTACTTTTGCAGGCCATGTCCAAATTCATAGCGGCGTCTAGGCAAGCCACTGGGTTGGATAAGACGAGAATCTTGTTGGAGACGAGGATACAAGAAGTGAAGGATGAGTCAAAAAAATGGGCTGGAATAGCTGCAAAAGCTAAGGAAGAGTTGAAAGAGGCACAGAACCTGGTTAAGGAGTTAAGAGCTGACGTGGTGGAGAAGGATACTCGTCTTGACCATATGCAAAAGAAAAATGACGAGCTGAGTACTCTTCTCACCAAGGCGAAATAAGATGCAGTGACTGAGTTCAAAGCGTCCAAGCAATACACTGATCTTCTAGACGCCAATTATGCAACAGGCTTTGAAGACTTTAGGTTGGATGCTACGGAAAACTTCCCTAAGGTGGACTTTAGCTCCATTAAGCTTAACCTGAACGCTGCTACCAGCTCTCTCCTGCAAACAGGTTCTGAAGACGCCAACATTGAGGACGATGCTACAACGCTTCCTCCTCAAGACGCCTCTAATGTGAATGCTCCCCAGACTTAGAAATATTTCAATGTTTTGTACTCCTTTTCTTCTTTGTTAGGTCTATTGTTCATGACCCTTTTGTGTAATGTAAACTTTCTAGACTCGTCCATAGTTTGAGGACGAGCTTTTGTAAAACTCAAGTTTTAGCTTTACAAGGGTGTTTGGACTTTGGTTGTCCGCCCTTGAAACAATTTGAATGGGTGTTGCTTCTCTTTTATATATGCACGGACGAGAATTTTTATGTTCATATACAAGTACTCTTGTTTAGCTCGTCTACATTTCATATGTATATATGTATACTTTAACCATCTTGATTGGAATTTCACCAAGTGTGATTTATCCAAGCGAAATGATAATTAATAGCATCAATTCGTCCTTTGGACTCGTCGTTGTATTTTGCTCGTCCATGGACAGCCTTTTAGCAGGTGGCTTCAATTCAAAACGTCTATGCTTTTTCCTTGCCCATGGTATGGTTGGGCGTCGTGTTTTACCTGGCCCATCCTATGGACGAGCATGCCTTCGATTTGTTTGTAATTCGTTTTTAAGCATGAGATTTACCTCGTCCTTTTCTTGGATGGATGAACATGCCTTTAGACACGTTTGTAATTTGCTCTTAGGCATTGGATTTACTTCGTCCTTTTCTTTGGATGGACGAGCATTAGACATTACTTTCTAGGAAAGCTTGAGATTACATCTCCGCGTCTAGAGAATTTTCTCGTCTTGAGCTTTTCAGCTTTCTTCAAAAGTTAATACGAACATAAGTGCTATGGAAATCATTAATTCACACAACATTATGTACATTTCACAAATATTGTTCACAACATAGATATTGTTCATAGACGAGGCATGCACCTTAGAGGCCCATGCCTTTATTTAAACAACACAAACTATAACGTTGTCCATAAATTTAACATAATAACAAAACCACACAGTATAATGATAAAGTTTTTGAAACCAGAGCTCGTCCAGAGTTATGCTCCTCCAGGCTAGCATTCTACTGATAGTACTTCCTCAAGTGCTCCACATTCCAAGGATGCTCCAACTTCCTCCCATCAAGGGCTTCCAAGTAATAGGATCCTTGTCTTTTGCAGTTGACGACTCTGTAGGGGCCTTCCCAATTTGGTCCCAACTTCCCATGGGCTGGGTTCTTTGTTGCTAAGGAAACCTTTTTTAGGACGAGGTCCCCTATGTTGAATCGCCTTGGCTTTACCATTGCGTCATACCGCCTAGCCATAAGGTTTTTATATCTCGCCACCCTTTGCTCAGCGTCCGTCCTTACCTCGTCTATTAAATCAAGGTTCAAACGGAGTTGTTCCTCATTAGCTTCGTCTTGGTAGGCTGTCACCCTATGATTGGCCATGTGCACTTCCGCGGGTATAACTGCTTCAGTCCCATATGCTAGTTTGAAAGGAGTCTCTCCTGTAGGAGTTCTCACTGTCGTTCTATATGCCCACAGAACACCTGGTAGCTCATCTGGCCATACTCCCTTAGCCCCCTCAAGCCGAGTCTTGATTATTTTTAACAAGGATCGGTTTGCAACTTCTGCCTGGCCATTAGCCTGTGGGTGGGCTGGTGAAGAGTAGTGATTTTGAATTCCAAAGTGTGTGCAAAAATCTTTGAAAAGCGCATTGTCAAACTGTCGTCCGTTGTCCGATACTAGTACCCTGGGTACTCCAAATTTGCATACAATGTTCTTCCACATGAAGTTCTTGACATTTTGCTGTATGATGGTGGCTAAGGATTCTGCTTCTACCCACTTGGTAGAATAATCAATACCAACCACGAGGAATTTCATTTGCCTTATACCCAATGGAAATGGGCCCAGAATGTCAAGTCTCCACTGTGCAAAAGGCCATGGAGCCGTCATTGGAGTTAACTACTCTGATGGTTGCCTGGGGACGTTGCTAAACCTCTGACATTGATCACAGACTTTGACGTAGGCTTTAGCATCAGCTTGCATGTTTGGCCAATAGAATCCTGCACGGACGACTTTGTGGACGAGCGACTTGGCTCCTGAGTGATTGCCACACGCTCCCTCATGAATTTCTCTGAGTACATAGTTTGCTTTGTCTGGAGCCAGACACCAGAGATAAGGCTGGGAAAATCCTCTTTTGTATAAAGTCTCGTCCATAAGAATATACTTAGTTGACCTTACCCTCAACTTTCTTGCTTCGTCTTTTTCTTCTGGAAGTTGTCCGTTTTTTAAGTATGATACAATTGGAGCCATCCAATTTCTACTGCTCTGCACCTGTTGCACTTCTGGGATGTCTATACTTGGCATATACTGAATCTCATCAAGCTTGTCGACGGCTTCACTCGCCGAAGCTTCTTTAGCCAGGGTATCTGCTTCCATATTCTCTTCCCTTGGGATTTGAATGAAATCAATTTCTTCAAATTTTTTCATAAGTCGCATCACCCTACTTAGATACTTTCTCATTCGTTCTTCTTTAGCCTCGTACATCCCATTCACTTGGCCCATGATTAGTTGAGAATCTCCCAAGACGAGTATTGACTTAGCTTCCACGGACTTGGCCAATTCTAGCCCTTTGAGAAGAGCTTCATACTCAACTTCATTATTGGTTGCTTGGTGCTGCAGGCGAACTTTGTGTTTCAGTTTATCCCCTTCTGGGGATTGCAAAACCGCACCTATCCCTCCGGGGTGCTGTGTAGATGATCCATCCACACGGATAATCCACTTCTGGTTGCCTTCCATCTTACTTACATCATCTTGACTAGAGGTGAACTCTGCAATAAAGTCCGCCAGAGCCTGAGCTTTTATGGCATGCCTAGGTTGGTACTTTATGTCGAATTCACTGAGCTCGACAGCCCATTGGACCAATCGTCCTGCAGCCTCTAACTTATTCATTGCCTTCTTGAGTGGATGATCCGTCATGATGTTGATTACATGAGCCTGGAAGTAATGCCTTAGTTTTCTGGAGGCTATTACTAGTGCGAAAGCCAACTTCTCCATTAGGGGATATCGTCCTTCCGCTCCCCTCAATGCTCTACTCGTATAGTATACTGGCTTTTGTATCTTCCCTTCTTCTCTTATCAATGCCGAGCTCACGGCAAACAGAGTTACTGCCAGGTATAAATATAATTCTTCTCCTGTCACGGACGGACTCAGCAATGAAGCCGTAATGAGATACATTTTCAAATCCTGAAAGGCCTTCTGGCACTCGTCCGTCCACTCAAATGCTTTCTTTAACACCTTGAAAAATGGTAAACACTTGTCAATAGCTTTAGAAACAAACCTGTTGAGGGCAGCAACTTGCCCGGTGAGGGATTGGACTTCTTTAACATTGCATAGAGGCTTCATGTCCAGTATTGCTCGGATTTTATCAGGGTTCGCCTCGATTCCTCTATGAGAGACCATAAATCCAAGGAATTTCCCTGACGACACCCCAAAAGCACATTTGTTAGGGTTTAACTTCATGTGGTACTGCCTCAACGTGTCAAACGTCTCCTTCAGGTCTTCCAAATGTCCTTCCTCATCCTGACTTTTCACCAGCATGTCGTCGACGTAGACCTCCACATTCCGCCCGATCTGTGGACGAAACATGTGGTTAACTAGTCGTTGGTATGTTGCTCCAGCATTTTTCAAGCCAAAGGGCATTACTTCATAACAGAATAATCCCTGACTGGTGACAAAGGACATCTTCTCTTGGTCTGCTTCATCCATCCTTATTTGGTTGTATCCCAAGAAAGCATCCATGAAACTTAGCAATTTGTGACCTGAAGTAGAATCCACCAGTTGATCAATACGTGGCAGGGGGTAACTGTCCTTAGGGCAAGCCTTATTTAAATAAGTAAAATCCACACACATCCTCCACTTGCCGTTCGCCTTTTTCACCATTACTACATTGGCCAACCACTGGGGATAATATACTTCTCGTATAAATTTCGCGGCCAACAACTTTTGTACTTCATCTTTAATTGCAGCATCTTTTTCAAGGGCGAACACCCTTTTCTTCTGTCGCACTGGCTTAGAGGAAGGATCGACATTCAAACAGTGAGTAATAACGCTGGGATCTATACCCGGCATGTCTTCGTTACTCCAAGCAAATAGATCAACATTTTTCTTCAAAAAATGGACAAGTTCCTTCTTAACCTCATCTCTTAGGTCTGCTCCAACCTTGGTACACCTTTCTGGGTAATAATCGTCTAGGGAGACATCTTCCAACGCTTCAACAGGCTCTGCAATAATTCTCTTTTCTTCAATATTCATGGTTTGGATTTGTTCGTCCATGGCCAGCATGACCAAATAACATTCTCTTGCTGCCAATTGGTCTCCTTGTACTTGCCCTACTCCATATTCTGTTGGGAACTTCACTGACAAGTGGTAGGTAGATGTGACCGCCTTCCAACTGTTTAAAGTCGGCCTTCCGATTATGGCATTATAGGAGGACGGACAATCTACCACAAGGAAGTTCACATCCTTGGTGATTTGTTGCGGGTATGGCCCCACTGTCACCGGTAAAGAAATAGTTCCTACAGGTTGTACCTTCATCCCACCAAATCCCACTAGAGGGGAGCTTGCTTGACGGTGCTGATCTCGTCCCAACCTCATCTGCTGAAAGGCTAGATAATATAAAATATCAGCCGAGCTCCCATTGTCTACTAGCACCCTTCTAGTTTTGTAGTCAGCAATAAGGAGGGTGATGACAATGGCATCGTCATGAGGGTGATGGATTCTCTCGGAATCCTCGTCTGTGGAAGCTAAGTCAATACTCGTCTTGGGAGATTCTCAACTAATCATGGGCCAAGTGAATGGGATGTACGAGGCTAAAGAAGAACGAATGAGAAAGTATCTAAGTAGGGTGATGCGACTTATGAAAAAATTTGAAGAAATTGATTTCATTCAAATCCCAAGGGAAGAGAATATGGAAGTAGATACCCTGGCTAAAGAAGCTTCGGCGAGTGAAGCCGTTGACAAGCTTGATGAGATTCAGTATATGCCAAGTATAGACATCCCAGAAGTGCAACAGGTGCAGAGCAGTAGAAATTGGATGGCTCCAATTGTATCATACTTAAAAAACGGACAACTTCCAGAAGAAAAAGACGAAGCAAGAAAGTTGAGGGTAAGGTCAACTAAGTATGTTCTTATGGACGAGACTTTATACAAAAGAGGATTTTCCCAGCCTTATCTCCAGTGTCTGGCTCCAGACGAAGCAAACTATGTACTCAGAGAAATTCATGAGGGAGCGTGTGGCAATCACTCAGGAGCCAGGTCGCTCGTCCACAAAGTCGTCCGTGCAGGATTCTATTGGCCAAACATGCAAGCTGATGCTAAAGCCTACGTCAAAGTCTGTGATCAATGTCAGAGGTTTAGCAACGTCCCCAGGCAACCATCAGAGTAGTTAACTCCAATGACGGCCCCGTGGCCTTTTGCACAGTGGAGACTTGACATTCTGGGCCCATTTCCATTGGGTATAAGGCAAATGAAATTCCTCGTGGTTGGTATTGATTATTCTACCAAGTGGGTAGAAGCAGAATCCTTAGCCAACATCACACAGCAAAATGTCAAGAACTTCGTGTGGAAGAACATTGTATGCAAATTTGGAGTACCCAGGGTACTTGTATCGGACAACGGACGACAGTTTGACAATGCGCTTTTCAAAGATTTTTGCACACACTTTGGAATTCAAAATTACTACTCTTCACCAGCCCACCCACAGGCTAATGGCCAGGCAGAAGTTGCAAACCGATCCTTGTTAAAAATAATCAAGACTCGGCTTGAGGGGGCTAAGGGAGTATGGCCAGATGAGCTACCAGGTGTTCTGTGGGCATATAGAACGACAGTGAGAACTCCTACAGGAGAGACTCCTTTCAAACTAGCATATGGGACTGAAGAAGTTATACCCGCGGAAGTGCACATGGCCAATCATAGGGTGACAGCCTACCAGGACGAAGCTAATGAGGAACAACTCCGTTTGAACCTTGATTTAATAGACGAGGTAAGGACGGACGCTGAGCAAAGGGTGGCGAGATATAAAAACCTTATGGCTAGGCAGTATGACGCAATGGTAAAGCCAAGGCGATTCAACATAGGGGACCTCGTCCTAAAAAAGGTTTCCTTAGCAACAAAGAACCCAGCCCATGGGAAGTTGGGACCAAATTGGGAAGGCCCCTACAGAGTCGTCAACTGCAAAAGACAAGGATCCTATTACTTGGAAGCCCTTGATGGGAGGAAGTTGAAGCATCCTTGGAATGTGGAGCACTTGAGGAAGTACTATCAGTAGAATGCTAGCCTGGAGGAGCATAACTCTGGACGAGCTCTGGTTTCAAAAACTTTATCATTATACTGTGTGGTTTTGTTATTATGTTAAATTTATGGACAACGTTATAGTTTGTGTTGTTTAAATAAAGGCATGGGCCTCTAAGGTGCATGCCTCGTCTATGAACAATATCTATGTTGTGAACAATATTTGTGAAATGTACATAATGTTGTGTGAATTAATGATTTCCATAGCACTTATGTTCGTATTAACTTTTGAAGAAAGCTGAAAAGCTCAAGACGAGAAAATTCTCTAGACGCGGAGATGTAATCTCAAGCTTTCCTAGAAAGTAATGTCTAATGCTCGTCCATCCAAAGAAAAGGACGAAGTAAATCCAATGCCAAAGAGCAAATTACAAACGTGCCTAAGGCATGCTCGTCCATCCAAAGAAAAGGACGAAGTAAATCCAATGCCTAAGAGCAAATTACAAACGTGTCTAAAGGCATGTTCGTCCATCCAAGAAAAGGACGAGGTCAATCTCATGCTTAAAAACGAATTACAAACAAATCGAAGGCATGCTCGTCCATAGGATGGGCCAGGTAAAACACGACGCCCAACCATACCATGGGCAAGGAAAAAGCATAGACGTTTTGAATTGAAGCCACCTGCTAAAAAGCTGTCCATGGACGAGCAAAATACAACGACGAGTTCAAAGGACGAATTGATGCTATTAATTATTTTTTCGCTTGGATAAATCACACTTGGTGAAATTCCAATCAAGATGGTTAAAGTATACATATATACATATGAAATGTAGACGAGCTAAACAAGAGTACTTGTATATGAACATAAAAATTCTCGTCCGTGCATATATAAAAGAGAAGCAACACCCATTCAAATTGTTTCAAGGGTGGACAACCATAGTCCAAACACCCTTGTAAAGCTAAAACTTGAGTTTTACAAAAGCTCGTCCTCAAACTATGGACGAGTCTAGAAAGTTTACATTACACAAAAGGGTCATGAACAATAGACCTAACAAAGAAGAAAAGGAGTACAAAACATTGAAATATTTCTAAGTCTGGGGAGCATTCACATTAGAGGCGTCTTGAGGAGGAAGCGTTGTAGCATCGTCCTCAATGTTGGCGTCTTCAGAACCTGTTTGCAGGAGAGAGCTGGTAGCAGCGTTCAGGTTAAGCTTAATGGAGCTAAAGTCCACCTCAGGGAAGTTTTCCGTAGCATCCAACCTAAAGTCTTCAAAGCCTGCTGCATAATTGGCATCTAGAAGATCAGTGTATTGCTTGGACGCTTTGAACTCGGTCACTGCATCTTCTTTCGCCTTGGTGAGAAGAGTACTCAGCTCGTCATTTTTCTTTTGCATATGGTCAAGACGAGTATCCTTCTCCACCACGTCAGCTCTTAACTCCTCAACCAGGTTTTGTGCCTCTTTCAACTCTTCCTTAGCTTTTGCAGCTATTCCAGCCCATTTTTTTGACTCGTCCTTCACTTCTTGTATCCTCATCTCCAACAAGATTCTCGTCTTATCCAACCCAGTGGCTTGCCTAGATGCCGCTATGAATTTGGACATGGCCTGTAAAAGTAATAATAATTAATAAAGAGGAGAAAAGGATCTTGAAATAACAAGGACGAGACAAAAATATGTTTGCATACCTTAAAAAGGTCATGAACACTAGAGTGTTCAAACTCCTTTAAGGACATGTGATAGCAGGTGTTTATATCCTCGTTCGTAACGGCGTTTTGGAAGCGCTCCCATGCTAAGTCCTCATTCTCAATAATGTTTAAAGATGCCCTTTGGGAAGGTTGGGACGAGGTAGATACAGTCGTCTTGGGCGGAGGAGTCTTGGACGGAGTTGCATCGCCTGGGGTAGACGAATCCACATCAAAAATTGGAGTTGGCTGCTGGGACGAAAGGGGCTTGGGCTTGACAATCTGGGACGAGTCATGCTTCCCTTTCTTGCCTCGACGACTGGGGAGGCTTCCCAAATCCAAATTCTTGGATATGGTTTTCCTTTTCTCCCCAGTTAGTGGACGAGGTTGAGCCTGAGTCTCAGGACGGCCCTCTTCAACCAGAATATCCTTTCCTCTGTTTTCCTTCAAGGTTGCCATTCCTAAGGCAAACGAAGATAATAATGAGTGTTAGATTATAGGAAGTTGAATAAAGTTAGAAAAGTATTATATAAAAATGTGTTTACTTTTTCGCACTGTAATTTCGTGGGCAATTGGCTCGTCCAAAGGATTAGGACCAAACCCCCAATTAAAAAGATTACGAAGATTAACTAAGGAATGAAAATCCCTATTGGAGTGAAGGCGAGCCCTACGGACACGATCACGATAGAACTTGCTCAGGGATGGACGTTTAACACCTGTGAAACATATCGCAAATGAGACGCTTGGATAAAGTTATATAAAAATAAAAAATAAAAATAAATAAAAAGAGGGAAAGAAAGGTAAAAGAGAAAGACGTACTCTCAAGACACAGGTTCCCTAGGTCTCCAATGTAAGGAGCAAAGGGGTCCCTTCCAACCTCTACAGTATTCCCAGACCAAAAACCAGAGACGAAAATAAATTTCGTCTTCCAATTCCTGTTAGACGAGGCTAGGGACTTGATCAATCTACAATCCCTGCCCCTTGCTGTAAATTGATGAAAGCCAAGAGATTGGCTTATCTCAGAAGGTTTATAGCAGAAAAGAAACTCGTCCACAGTAAGAGGACAGTCTCTTCCAAACACTTCATTCCACAAAATTTGCATTGAGATAATTAATCTCCATGCATTTGGGTTGAACTGACAAACACCCAAACCTAACCTAACCAACAACTCTCTAGCAAATGAGTTTAGAGGAAATCTAAGGCCCCCCAAGAAATAGGCTTCGTAGACGCCTATTCCAAAGCGGGGATTGCAGCACCATTCTCCACGGACGGCTAACCTGGGGTTAAATTCGTCCGAAATTTGATACCACGTCCTGAGGTTTGAGAGCCTTTGCTCAGAAGTTTTGGAGTGGACGCCTACTGCACAGCTATAGACGACCTCCTCTTCGTCTTTAGGGTTGGACGCAGGAATATTAGACGAGGTTCCAGCTTGGGAACCTGAAGCTTTCCTAAGTTGCTCTTGAAGAGCTTCTACAGGAAATCCAGGGACGCCGGAGATATATTCCTCGTCCGTGGAACCTCCTTTGCTACTCTCATTACTACTATTACTGGAGCCGCTATAACTAGAAGAATTTTGATACTCGTCTATAGCCCTATCTGTACTATTACTAGACCAAGAAACAATGGATGCAGACATTTTGAGGAAAAAGGAAAACCTAAAGGAAAGAAGAGAGTACCTGGCTCTAGACGAGGAGAGACTTCTAGACGAGAAATTTCAGGAGGACAAATTTAGAAAATGTGAAGGGTATGGGAGAGATTCCACTATTTATAGCTGACCAAGTAGGGCACTTGAAGCGACAGAGGCCAATCAGAAGAGACCGTGTGTCACGTGCCTCAAAAGAACAAAACGACGCAGATGAGAACCAATGGGATTGCAACACATGGCACATTCAACCACTAATGCAAATGCGTTGAAAAATAAAAGAGAAGAAAGAGGAAAGTGCGTTACTAACAAATATTTCCTTAGACGACTTATGGACTGGGGGCAACTGATGGTGTCACCAAAAAAATCAATTGTTAAACTCGTCCATATATCTCGTCCACAGGAAAGAGACTCCATTCGTTGTAAGCTCGTCCATCCGTCTGCCTAGATGGACGAGCTCGTCCAAGGATTCACTCGTCCATCTCTAACTGAGTGCAATCAAAGCACCAAGTCCTAGTTCGTTCATATGGGCCGTCCATGAGGAATTAAGCAAGGGGCGAAGCTCACTCGTCCATTTTTAATTAAGGATGGACGAGCAGTAAAGCTTACTCCTCCTTAAGCTTGTAGGTATATTCGCCCACCCCCATTAAGGATGGACGAAGCAAGTTCGTCCATGATAAGGGACGGACGACCCTATTATATCGTAAACATTGGACAACGGAACGATGCCTCCTAGACTTACCATTACGAAGCACCGGTACAAATAAGATAACTTCTGCAGAGGTTATGGAAGTTATCTCGGAATTCTCTAAAACCTCACGATGGTTGGAGAAATAACCGTTTCAGACGGACACTATATAAAGGTCATTCTACGTGAAGGTAAGCATTCAGTCACTTCCAAAAGAAAAATACTCTTTACTTCTTGGAATTCCAGACTCACTGACTTTGTCATTGGAGGGTTCTTGACCGGCCCCCATCGGTCTCCTCTGACTCTTTGTTTTTTTTTTCAGAATTCACTCACCAAATCACCAACGCCCGGAGCTTTCAGTCCACTGATATTCTAGGAATCATCATATCTAATGTAATTAAAAAAAAAATTTGATTTAAAAAATGTAGATAATATTTAAAATTTAGAAAAATACTATTTTGATCCCTGATCTTTACCATTTTTTTTTTTTTTTTTTTTTTTGTCCTTAGATTTTAAAAAGTTTTGTTTTCATCCTTAAACTTTGTAAATAGTTTTTTTTAATTTTTTAGACACAAAAAAATAGGGATGAAAAAAAAATTCATTAGTTTAAAAACAAAAAGCAAACTTTTGGTAAGTTTGAAGGAAAAAAAAAAAAAAAAAAACATTTTAAATAATTTATGAACAAAAAATGTATTTTTTAAAGTGCAAAGATTAAAACAAACTTTTGGTAAAGTTCAATAACTAAAATAGTATTTAACACTTTAAAATTTAAACCTCAAGAAATTGCATCTAATTCTCACTCAAGAATTAAGTTAGCTTAAAGAGACCCCAAAATGGAAATGACCAATTGGGTAATTTACACCTATGGTCACCTTATAAAACATAAAATAAAAGACTTATTATATGTTTGGAAATTTTTCTATTTTCCCAATTTTCAGTTCTCAAAAACTAATTTCTATTTTGTAGAAAAAAAAAAAAAAAAAAAAAAAAAAAAAAAAAAAAAAAAAACCTTGTTTGGTAATTTAAAATAGACATAAAACAAAAAGAGTTTCCTAATCTCAATTTTCAAAGGAAATTGAGAATAGCTATTACCCTGTTTTCAATTTTGAAAACACAGAGAAGCCAAGTGCACTTAATGACATATAGGCTTAGGGGATCCCCTGGCTGAAACCAAAGGCACAATAGCAAAGGAATTAAATGGGTTAGACTTTGTTTAATGTATTTGGTTCAAAACCTAGAGGTAAATGAGATTTCGTGTTCAGCTTGTGGTCTTTTGTTTTTAAAAGATACGTTGGTTATATGTTTAGTGAGCTTGTTGTAGTCTGGCAACAAATGCATGTACCTCCAAGGCTGTTATGCTGGCATGGGATTTTTTAGACACATCTATTTTCTTTTAATTAATAAATAAATAAATTTTTTAAATTAGCCTAAAATCTATAATATATTGGTTCATCACTTACTCACTTAGTAGGCTCACTCTCCTCTAAAACCTTATATATATATATATATATATATCTTAAGGTGGAGTATTGTTTCATGAAACGTTTGAGAGGCATTACTTTGTAAAACCACAGAGGACACTGGTGTAAGTTATCCTTTTTATCCATATAAAGAGAATTAGAGTAGCCTTTGGCTTTAGAGTCTAAGGGAAATTGTTTTGAATTTTAGCACACCTTGATAGATGATTAACATCAAATATATTAGAATAAGTTATTATGATTTCTTAATTTTATATTGTGTGAACCCTGAATTGATGCAGGATTTATTTTTCATATATTTTTATATTTCTTATAATTCTCATTATTACATGGTGATTTCTGTTTTTTTTTTTTTCATATTCTGACCCCCTTAAAGATGAAATCCTAGTTTTGTCCCTTCATCTAAATAATTATTATTTATAAACAACGAAAATATTATGGAAAATACACAATTTTATAATCAACGTATAAAACATGTATTAAACATTTTCTATATTTTTTAAAAATGATCCAATTTGCCTAAAGTATAGTAATTTTATTGTGAAAATACTATTTTAGTTCCTACATTTTGAAGTCATAGTCAATTTGGTCCATGTTATTTTCAAGTGGTAGTCAATTTAGTTCCTACTATCAACTTATTAATGGAAAATACTTACATTGCTAATGGATTGCACAATTAGCACACTTGAAGTTGACGTAACTAATAAAATAATAATAATAGTTATGTTTTATTTAAAAATGTCACATTAGCATTTAAATTGGAAAAAAAAAAAACCAAAAAAACCAAATTTTTTTTTTTTAAAATTTAATTGTAGTAGCCCAAATTTTCTTGCACTTCTTCAGGGCAAACAAACACAAATACACAAAGAAAATCTCTCTCCATTTTTGTCAGTCTAACCCAATCTCTCTCTCTCTCTCTCTCCTCGATCTAAACAACTATGGCCACCGCTCATACCGACCATCACTTAAGGCAATGGTTCTCTTGTTTATCAAGGCAAAACCCCAGTCTCCCTAAAACATGATTTATCCCCTTTCTCACTTACTTTTCGATCTAAACATGGAAAAGCCTCCTTGCTCCACCTAGACACTCGCGGACTACCACCATCACAGTGGTAGTCTTTGCCTCTCTACCTAAACCTCTTTGCCTCAGTGAAGATGATGATGAATCCTTAGGAGGATAGAGGGAATTTGATGGTTTATGGGTTGGTTAGGTGAAAAAGTTTTAAATGTTTACCTACTCTATTTCGTAAAATTGAATTAGACCTGATGATGCTTAAAATCATCAGTAGGTCTATCATCCAAACCAACAGCCTTTCGTAAAATACAAAGAGTCAAAAACCTGAAGAATGAAAATACCTTTATAGTGCACCGGTGTGGTGCAAGCCTAGGAGCCTCCAAAGATTAAGTTAGAAACTCACAGTAATCTCAATGAACTTAAAAGAAAGAGCTTAAGAATTTTGTTTTTCACCTACCTCGAAATTGGGTTGTCTTGGTTTTTATATAGGGGTTTGTGGATGACCACCTTAGCTGAATTATAGGAACTTGGGTTATCCCTGAACTAACTCGTAGGAGGGAGGAGTTATCCCATAGCTGATTTGTAGGAGATGGGAGTTATCCCTTGGCGAATAGTTACGTGAATGTAAGAGAGCCTTAGGTGATAGCTACTATGTGAGCATTGTAGTGTAGGCTTCATATGAACTCAAAAGAAAGAGCCTAAGAATTTTGTTTTCACCTACCTCGAAATTGGGGTGTTTTGGTGTTTATGTAGGGGTTTATGGATGACCACCTTAGCTGAATTACAGGGACTTGGGTTATCCCTCGACTGACTCGTAGGAGGCAAGAGTTATCCCATAGCTAATTTGTAGGAGATGGGAGTTATCACTTTGCCAGCAGTTGTGTGAATTTAAGAGAGCCTTAGGTGATAGCTACTATGGAAGTGTTGTACTATAGGCTTCGTATGCCCAACTTCACCCATCCGTCTACAGGGGTGATGGACGGATGTTAAGGTCAGGCTTACAAGTGCTTGCTCGTCCATTCATGTATGTGACGAATGACTTATTAGAGTAGACGTGATAAGTTGCATTTGTTGCATTGGGTCTTCCAATTCTAACAAGTCAATATTTTCACATAGCTTACATTTGGAAGGTTGACTGTGGAGCTAGCTAAAAGGTCCCCCATCAAGACCCATGATAATTTTGGATTTGGTCTGATTTGTGAAAGTCTAAAAGTTTTTGGTAAATTTGGTCACCATTTTGGGAACTTAGTCAGACCCATATAATTTTATGGCTTGAAATTGTGGATTTTGGTATTTTTTCTGAAACTTTATCAAGCCCATGATAGTTCTTAGAAGAAAGTTATTGAATTTTTTATCCATTTTGTTGAACGAGATCAGACACAGAAAACTTTTGAAGTTTGAAGGTTAAAAATTTGCTGAGTTTAGGATGACTAATGCTGATAACGAGTCAGGACAATCACAAGAGATTGCAAACGTGAGCAGAATCACTAGAGAAAATGCAATCTTGTCCATTTGGTTGCCAAGCAAGTGCAATAAAATATGGGTTTTTTTTTTTTCTTTTTTTTTTTAAATTGAAAAAAAAAATCCAATTTAAATGCTGGTGTGGCATTTTTTACTAGCAATTAATTTTTTTTTTATTAGCCATGTTTGCTTCAAATGTGCTAATTGTGTAATCCATTAGCCATGTAAGTTTTTTTTTATTTTATAGTAAGTTGATGGTAGAGACCAAATTGAGTACAATTTGAAAATAACATGGATCAAATTGAGTTTTAACAAAATATAGAAATCAAATTGACCGTAACCCCAAAACATATGGACTAAATAGTATTTTCAGATACTTTTATTGACATTATAATTGTGTATTATGACAATGAATGTTATTGCCTATAACAATAAAATTGTTAAAATCAATTTTTTTTTTAAAATTATATGCTTTACTATTTATATTAACAAACGCACCTTATCCCTAATCTCCCCCAACACACACAACAGATATTTCATATAGGACAAAAACGATTACACACACTCTTTTACAAACACAATGTTACACACATTTTTTTGAACTAAATCATGAGTTGAATTTGAAATCGCATTTTCAACTCACGATTTCAGTTCATGATTTTAGTTCAGGGTATTTCTGTTATTTTTTAGGTTCTAAGGGTATTTGGGTCATTTTTTTTAGCTTTTTAGGGCATTTCAATCACTTTTCATGTTCTAAGGATATTTTGATCAACTTTTAAGCTTCAAGGTCATTTCGGTCAAATTTTAGGTTTATAGGTATTTTGGTTATTTTGGAGGCCTCGGGGGTATTTTAGTCATTTTTTAGCTTTCTGTGATATTTTTGTCATTTTTAGTTTTCGGGGCATTAGTCATTTTTTAGGTTCAAAGGGTATTTCAATCAATTTTTTAGGTTTCAGGGGCATTTTGGTCATTTTATAGGTTTCCAGGATATTTCGGTCATTTTTTTAGGTTTAGTGGTATTTTGGTTATTTTAGAGGTCCTAAAGGTATTTCAGTTATTTTTTAGGTTTTCGGTGATATTTTGGTCATTTTTTAGGTCTATGGATATTTTGGTTTTATGTTGGAGGACTCAGGGGTAATTCAATCATTTTTAGTTTTTAGGTTTCAAGGGTATTTTGGTTATTTTTAGGTTCTAAGGGAATATCGGTCAATTTTATAGGTTTAAGTCATTTTTAGATTTAGGGGTTGGTGATTTTGGAGGTCTCGGGGGTATTTCGATCATTTTTTTTTATACTTTGGAGGTATTTTGGTCATTTTATAGGTTTTGGGGTCATTTCTATCAGTTTTAGATTCTAAGGGTATTTCGACAATTTTTTAGGTTTTCAGGTCATTTGATCATTTTTGTAAGTTATAAGGGAATTTTAGAGCCTAATTTGTAGGAGAATTTTTGTTTTTGTTTTCAAAACAGTATAAAAACAATTTTCAAAAAATTGAACTTGAAACTAGTGTTTGGATAATAATTTTTATATTTTACATGTTTGGCTCCCACTTCTGAGAACAACTATTTTTTTTGGACAAATAATTACAACATGCTACTAACCTCGCAGCTCGAACCTCTTTCCCCCTAGACCCCCAAGTACTTTGTACATAAAGAGGTGCCAATTCAGCTACAAGGCCTTTGGCTTTTAAGAACAACTAGTAAGTTGCCCGTGCGATGCACAGATAATGTTATAATGTTTTATGTAAATTTGTTTTTGGAAAGTATTATACATATATTATAGCATATTTATTATAAAAATTTATTAGTAATGAGTTCATCATAAAAAGTAACAATTATAAATTGCACATATATATCTATTATAATTATTTAGTTCAAGTAATGAGCAATAATTAAAACAACTTTGGAGTAATATTGTATAATAAAAGTTGATAAAACATATTAATTCATTCTATATTATTGATTTTTATTATGTGATATAATAAAAAGCTTCATTATGAAATCTTTTTTTTTCTTTTTCTTTTTTTTTGTTTCTTCAATACTTTGTTATTGCGGTATGGTGATGCTCGTTATCATTATCAGTTTCTCCATCTTCAACGTTAGAAGTTTAGTCCATCCATATTTGTTCAATTTTTGAGCTTTCACCACTTTGTTCTTTTGTTGCATCATTTATGTTAATCACTAATGAATTGGCACCGGAGATTCTTGATTGGATCTTACAATGTTTGGACATTGTCGCTAAGATTTTTAGTAAATATTTGCATTTATGTTAAATTTCAATAATGTGACAATTTTTTGTAAATGTTTTTTTTTTTTTTTTTTTGAAATAGTGCAGCAAAAAGAATTAATATAGCATATTGGATTGTGTATATTTTTTTTTTCTTCAATACCTTTTTGTTATTTGAAGGTGCATCCAAAATCTTAGCAACTACGTAATTTTCAAAACCATCCTTTAGATTAAATTCATTCGAATGAAGTAGGAAAATCCATTTTTTTTCCTAATTTGTTTTTCCAAATCACGTGGGATTCCTTCTCCAATATCAATAGTTTTACAATAATTTAAATAAGTTGTACCTCAATTTATTTTTCAACAAGATCTCTTGTAGATTTATTTAGAATTTTCTTGGCATCTCGATCAAATATCACAAAATTTGTTTTGTTAGTTGCATCAAAAACTTCAATTTGAATCCTGTATCTGAAATAGTTTGCAATTGTATATATATATATATATATAGTTGTTATAGTGAGATAAATATATTATAAATATTTGAAGAGTATTTAGTTAATGTGAGTGCCCCTAACCTTGGGATAGAAAGATTTGTTTTCGTTTCATATTTTACACACCAAAATGATCTTGCTTGTTGTTTGGCATTCATTTCACAAAGTACAAACAAAATGTAATACCAACCCATTGTTGTATCAATGTTACTTATTGTTGCAATACCCTAGCAGTTCACATCTTGCAATGAACTTTGAAATTAATATGTATTATTTTTCTAATGTAAATAATATAATGTATCATTATTTTTTTACGTAAATGATGAGTGTAATTTGAAATGATTAACAAATCTGTTTCGTAGGATCTCATTCAATGCGTTTTATCTTTACAATTGTCTTCATATTATTTAAAGATAAATCCTACTATGAAAATTGTTTTGCATGTATTTTTGGTATTTCTTGTATAGAATCATGTTTTTACCATTCCTATCATCGAATTTTTTTAAAGAAAATATTAAGTTAATAGCATTTAGTGAGATAGTATATGCTATTTATTAGACTTTTTGTGGTTATAAATTTTAGAAATATGCACTTGTCAATTATTTCAGCAATCTCGGGGATCTCAAGATTTATATATATTTTTGTTGCACTAGTCGATGACAGAGAATTTGTCTGCATAAATTGCATATAACATTATTAATAGACAAAAGCATATTGAATTGAAATTGTGGAAAAATGGAGACATGTTTTCATAAGAATGAGATTTTCTAGAAGTATCATCTATACGTGGGGGGGAAGAAGAAGAGAGTTTGTAAAAGGGTAAGAGTTTTTGCTTTGATTTACATGTGAGAGGGTCACACTTGGGTCATAATATGTAAGGTAATAACTGGGCTTAAGTTTTTCATAAGATTTGGTCTATTTTTAAAAGGTAGTCCATTTTGTAGTAAATAACTTTTGGCCTACTTGGCCTAATTGTCAAGAACAGCCCATATTTTATATAATAGTAAAAAGAAGTTTCAATGATATATTGGGTAACAGTAAAAAAAAACTTAATAAAACAAGGTGAAAATGATAAATTTATATAATAGTAAAAATAAGTTACTATGGTCTATTGGGTAACAGTAAAAAAAACTTAATGAAAAGAGGCAAAAAATGTTAAATGTAACATTAGAGTGCCATGTGGCAAGACTTTATATATATATATATATAGATTGATTTTCAAAATACTAAAAACAAAAATAATTGTTTGGGAGATCATCTCTATTTTTGAGATTTAAAAAACATATATATTTACAAAAAGTAATGTGTAGAATCTGTAGATTTTTTTTTTTTTTTTTTTTTTTTGTGGATAATGATAAGGGAATAGAGTTCATCATGTTTTTTTTTTTTTTTTTAATGTTAAAGTTTCAAATTTGAAGTGTGAAAATTCTTTTTGTGATAAAGATAAACTCCTTAATTTAAGAGATAAAAGAGTTTGAACAAATATGTGGGGTCCACTGTTTTTAATTTATTTACAACTACATCATTAAAACATTTTCTATATCCTAAAAACACCCCCTTAACCGTTTTCAAAATCCTATTTTAAATCAAGAAAATAGGATACAGTTTTTTGAAAACTGTATTTAGAAAATATTAGCCAAACAATATATTCAAGTGTGGGACCCACCACTTTATGGATTGCAAAACAAAAAACTATCTTTAAATACTCTGACCAAACAGCCCCTTAATTATTTTTTAGGTTCTAAAGGTATTTTGGTAATTTTAGAGGAGTTTGGAGGGCATTTTGGTCATTTTGAACATTTAGGTGCATATTAATAATTTTTAGATTTGAAAATTTTGGCCATTTTAGAGGCTTTAGTGGTATTTTTGTTATATATAATCATTGATTATTGGGTAATTGGGTAGGTTGGGTTTTACCTATAATAATTGGGCTGGGTTGACTTTAGGTTATAATTAATTAGTTAAATGTCATAATGGGTAAATAGGTTTTACATCAATTTATGCATAGCACAAACTCACGACAACCTAGTTTTAGCGCCCAAGTTTTGTGAATCTCATTCTTGGCAGAGGCCTCCCAGGCTGCATTGTAATCCTTGTTAAGCAAAAAATATAAGAGGAATAATAGATAATTTTCCAACACCGACAAGAGTTGGTGAAGACTAAAGAATCTTACACCATCAGTCATCAGAAGAGAGAATTGTGGGTCATCCAAATGAAATAAAATTTCCAACTAATTTTAACACGTCAAATTAATAACGGCTGCTAAACCTTTGTAGACATCGACATGGATTTGGTTCTTCTATGGGATTTCCAAGAATGATCATAAAAAGTGAGGGCTTGGCCTTGCTATTTCACACTCACATTCATCAGAGAGAGGTCTGTGAGAGAGAGTGAGAGAAATCAGAAATGTCAGTGCGAATGGTGGTGTTTCAAATAATTGTCTTATTGGGGTCAATGAATGCATTTGTAAAGCAGTGGGTTTGGTAAACGGTCAGGACGAAACCAGGATTCAAACTTAGGGGGTTGAATTTCTTTGTTCAAAGATTTTTAAAAATTGAAATATCAATATTAGAGGTTGTCAACAATGCATTATTAGCATTAAATTTTTAATTATTTTTTTTTTTTTTTTAAAATCACAAATGACAATTTATAATCAAGAGTTTTGTAAATTGTGATTTACAACTATGTTTTTTATTGGATTTAATTCTGTGTCAAATTTGATTGTAAGTATGATCGTTTTCCTATATTTTTGTGGGATTTAATGTAAGGGTTGTGTTTGAGAGTTTGGTGAAGATTCTATGAAAATGAGGATTTCATGACTAGCTAGCGAGTCCCAATTCGCGAAACAGGCCATGCGAGAAGCACATGCTGGAATTTGAAGAGTCTTTGACAGGCTGGATTTCACGAGTCATTTGCTACTCAAGCCAAGTCACGAGTGAAATATTCAAACATTGTAGCGTACCATTCATGAAAATCAAAATAAAGTAGTTCAAATATCAAAATCACGTAGTTCAATATTCAAATATTGTAATTTCATTTCTTTATTAATGAAAATGATGGGAATGTTACTTTGATCAAGAAAGAAGAAAATAGCAATTAGAGGAAAGCTAATCAAGAAGTATATAGGGAGCATAAAAAAGCAAGTCAATGGAATTGTACCGTACCATAAGCAATAAGGCTTGTAAGTCTTAACCTAACGTAGCAATAAGTCAATAACAAAGAAAAAGTCTTTTGCTAGGAAACTTGGGAGGCCAGCTAGCCACAAAATATTTGGTCGCAATTTGCTATTCACAATCAAATGACACGGAGTTAATAGTTATGACCGAGTGGGAGGCTCATGTGTGATAAAAGCACCATTTTTCTACCAAATATTAAAAGCGGTTTATCAGGGACGAACCAGGATTCAAACTTAAGAGGGTCAAAGTTATTTGTTCAGAAATTTTGAAAAATTGAAATATCAATACTAGAGGTTGACAACAATGCATTATTAGCATTAATTTTTTAATTATTTGTATTTTTTATTTTGAAAAAAAAAATCACAAATGACAATTTATAATCAAGAGTTTTGTAAGTCAACTGGCACGTCCTAATACTTTCAAGGTCTGACCAAGATTAGTCCGATTCTTTATTTTATCAACATTATAAATTTAAAAAAAAAATTATATACTCTTTTCACATACTTCTATAACTAATAACTTCATGATGCTATATGTATAGTTAAAAGATTCTTAAAAATAAATAAATAAATAAATAAAAACAAAAACAAAAACAAAAACAAAAAAAAAAAAAAAACAAAACAAAACAAAAAACAAAAAAACAAAAAAAAAACAAAAAACAAAAAACAAAAAAACAAAACAAAACAAAACAAAAAACTATAGTAAAAAGTTCAAATCTATGTCAAGCATTATATTAATAAAACAGACAAAATAATGGTTAATAATATCATGCATTAATATTCAGCATAAAAAAGGGTAAGACAATTATTGGTGTCTTGGTAAGGTTGAGAATTTTTCCTTTGAAAAAATAGTAAAGAAAAAATATTAAAAGAGATCTATTAAACAATCACATGATAATGGACGGTAACTTTGAGTCTTTAACTAAGTAACTAATAAATCTTTTCCCGTCATTACATTAATTTAGTTAAGTCACAAATGCATGCCAAGTGTGTCCCAAAGTTAACTAATCTTACACATGCATGCCAAGTGTGTCCCAAAGTTAATAAAACGTTAAAAATAAAAATTCTACCATTCAAAAAATAGATAATTTTTTTCCACTGATAAGTTAAAGACACCAACTGATCCAAGTTGTTGGTGATTAACTAGTCTGTGGATGGAGCGGTCAACAATATAAGAGTTGTCTCTGTGTCTATAAGGTGGAGTCATTTGAGAGAGGCATAGAGCTCTCAAATGAGAGGGAGATATTAGGTAAAAGTTATTGGGTTTTTGTGATTTGTTTTGTTAGGATTCGTAATTGATTTGTTGTTATTGTTTTTGTTTAGGCCATGTAAAAATTTTCAAAGGTGTTAGCAAATATGTGTTTCACTTGTTAGGAACATATGTCACTCTTTTATGTAATTAGCTAATCCTTTGACAAGACGTACTTTACTTGTAATTGGATAGATCTAGGTGTTTTTAATACTTCAAGAAACTGTGTTTCAAGATCAAGTGTTGAAGTCATCAAGTTTGTCCAAGAAACAAGTTGAGAAGTGCAAGTTCATTAAAGATTGACAGCTAGCTCGACAGCTAGCATGTGTCGAAGTTTAAGAAGCTGTTCAACCCGTGTGCTCGACACCTGCTCGACAACTCCTATCTATCGAGTTTTAAGAAAGAAACAGAAATTCTAATCTGTTTTCTTGGGTTCCGTGAATATGTCTTTGGACTTTATTTTCTCCTAATCCTAGACATATAAAATAATTATTTTAAGGGCTGTCAAAGAGTACACAAATTGCACAAGCTTTGAGAAAAGTCTGTTCAAGCAAATTGTTACCGAAGACAAAGTTTCGCCCTAGTTCATCATTCTTAAAAAAGTTGTTGTGTATGTGCATCATAGGGTTTTGTAACCAAGCATCTTCTTGATCTTCATCGTGTGGATGAACTGAAGAACTTTGCAACCAACAATCTTCTCTAGTTGGTGATTGAAGTCGCGTACTGGGACCCGCGCAAAATAATTAGTCACGTTCTTAGGAGCTGTGCATCAAAAGGAGAAATTGTCACTATAGAAAAAATCCAATTGGGTATTGGGGTAAGGGTTCAATTGTAGATTGGTATAAAGTATTGGGATTCCTTTACTTGTAACCGCTTGTTGTGATAATAGTGAAATTTCGGGAGTGGTGACCTGAAAATCACCTGATGGGGTTTTTGCCGTGTAGGTTTTCTCCATTCGTAAACAAATCACTGTGTCAATTTATTTTCCGCTACATACTTTAGTTATTGGTGATTTGTTTGTGCTAACACGCATTTGCATGTTAATTTGATTAATTAATTAAACTTGTTTAATTAATTAATTAATTCATCATAAGGGGTCAATACGTTTTTAGCCTATCAACAAGGCTTTTTTGGGGAGGGAGAGGCAGGCCCCCCTCAGCCCTAAGGCAGTTCCGTCCTTGAATTTCCATTATGATCTCTCACTCTCTATTACTTTTCATTTCATTCTTTCATAATCTCCCAAACGTGGGAATAAATGATAGGATTTAGAGTGGGCATAACGTGACAGTAGTTTTATTCAGTAGTTGTCTCTTTCTTATTATCTGTTTGTAGTTCAATTGAGGACAATCATGGTTTCCAATTGTACTGATTGGAACATTTAAACTAGCAATTTTCTCCTGATCTTTTTTATTTTTAGACTTGTGTTTATTTGTTTTATCAAGTGCAATTTGATAAAGTTCCCTTAATTCAGACATGAATCCTCTCAAGACAAAAATCCAATAAGAAGTAGTCCAGAATAGTAAAAATGAAGCAGTGAGTCACGTTTAAGATATTTTAGAAAGCTTTTTTTTTTTTTTTTTAATTTTTAAAAGGCAAAAATCTTTCTTGCAATTCTTATTGTAGATCTCTTAGTGTAAAAACTAAAAAGACATACCTATTGTGATCGCTTTGGTCGAAGGAGGAGAAGGCTCGATGATTGGATCATCTTCTACACAATAGTATGACCCATAAGTACTTACGCAGCGGAGGTTCAAATAGTTATTCTTATTCCAGTCCCTCGAAGAGCTATTCCAGAAATCCAAACACGGTGTGGAATTATCTATGCATTCGTTAATATCTGTCATGTAAATTGTAACGACAAACATGAAACATAGCGCATTAGAACGTTGAGGAACAAAACTCAAAGCCACGTTGACAATCATCCAAAAACAATGATTTTCTATGTATTGTAATAGAATGGTCTTCACACTCTTTCACATTATCTGTAAAATGCGGACATTTGGTATGAAAGTGTGGATATTGTGTAACTAAGAATTTGAAACAAAAATTGGTTAATTATTTATAATGGTAGTCCAGCCCAAGCTCATGTTAATATTATGGGGTGTTTGATTCATTGTAACGTGACAAACATTACAATTTACAACAATATTATAATAATATGGATTATGTATACATCATTATAATGAATTATTTTATTAGATGATGAAAATCTTATATTTTTTTCTAATGGAATGACTTAACCAAAAAAACCCTCTAAAATAATCAAAATACCATTAAAACCACCCAAATGACCAAGCTATACTCCAAATCTTTAAAATAATTGCAGAAAAACGTCTAATATAACCAAAATATCCCTAAAGCGCTAGAAGCCTAGAATGACAAAAAAATAAAAAAAATAAAAATAAAAATCACCAAACCACCCTTAAAAATTGAAACTATTCATGAAAATGATATTGACCAATTATAGGACTTTTTTTTTAAGAGACAATTTCAACTTTCAACTTTATTTATCAAACCCAACTTGGATATTGACCTAGTCTATGAGTCGGGTCATTGGGTCATCGATTCAACTAGTGGGTTATCGATCAAATTGTAGGGTCAAATAAATTTTTTTTTTGGGGTAAATTTCACTAAATACCCCTGAGGTTTGGACAAATACCAAGGAGGTCCAGAAAATTACAAAACTAACCATTTCAGTCCTTAAGTCCAAATGAACTCTAACGTCATTATTTATTTTTGGTTTCTCTCTCTCACCCTCACACGGGTCCTTCTTTCTTATAACTCTCTTTCTTCTCACCTTTTCTTCTCACATTTTCTTCTCATCACTCTCTCTGACTCCCTCATCCTTTCCACTCTCAAACCTCTCTTTGACTCTCACGTTCCTTTCTTCTCTCTATCGTGGTCTTTGTGACGGTGTGGTGGTGTGGGTAAGCAGTTTTAGTGAGTTTCGGTGTGGATCGGTGTTGGTGGGTTTCGGTGTGGATTGGTGTTGTTGGGTTTTGGTGTGGATCGATGTTGGTTCTTGTGGTCTTTGAGTGGCAACGTCGTGGGTTTTGGTGTGGCTCAGTGGTGGAGGTTTGTGATTTTGGTTTGGATTGGTTGTAGGTTGGCGGTGATGGTTTGTGATTTTGGTTTGGATCAGTGGAGGGTCGGCGGTGGGTTTTGGTTTGGATCGGCAAGTTGGGTTTGCTTTGGTTTGAGCAAAGGCTTTGTGGATCATGATGAGTGGTGGCCGGCAGTTGCAAGATCCCAATCTAGTAGGGCTTGCCGTCATGGGTATGGGTTTTTAAAAAAATTTGTTGATTTGGGTTTGTTTGGGTTTGGTTTTGTTATGGGTCTTGGTTTTGTTTTGAAATGTTTTGATCTAGGTATGCTTGAGGTTTGATGTTGGATGGTTGTTTGTTTGGGTTGATCTGTGTTTGATTGTCTTATTGGTCATTTGTTGCGTTTGAAACCTTATGGCTAGCTTGAGCTTGACACAAAGAGAGTTTCTAGAGTGAAGAAGAGAGAGCAAAGAGAAAGGAATGAGAGGACTAAGGTTAACGGTGTTAGAGTCTATTTGGACTTAAAGATTGAAATGGTCAATTTTGTAATCTTCTAGACCTTCTTGGTATTTGTCCAAACCTCAGGAGTAGTTAGTGAAATTTACCCCTTTTTTTATAATATATATATATATAAGTTTAAGAAATCTTAACATAAATATGTAAATTAAAAAAATAGTCATATCCTAAATTAAACTGGTAATCATAATTCAAAATCAAGATTTCACAATAATAGAGTAGACTTTATAGGATGAAAGTCTTGGAGGTAGGTAGATAGACAAATAAGAGCATTTAAAAAAAAAAAAAAAAAAAACAGTAAAGAAGTCAATAAAGTGAACCTATTGATGTAATTTTACAAATTTCACAAACCCAATCGAGCTATAAACCCCATCCGGGTTACTTAGGTTGGCACAAACCTGTCGAGATTGACTAGGTTTGACAAGGTTTTATGCATAAACGGTCCATTTTAACACCTGAATCGATTTAGGTGCCGGGTAATCATGTTTTTGGTGTGATTGGCCAGGTCGGCCTGGGTTTAATAACTATAGTTTTAACCTATTGTCCACTTTTGATGATAGCTCTTTATCAACAGACCAAAACAGCAATTGGTTTTTTTGTGTAGGCGGGGATCAAATCCCAGATCTATTATTTGACTACAAAAGATTTTACAAGTTGAGCTAACTGGAACTCTCCAAATATAGGAATGTTAAATCCTTGAAATATGATGGGAATGTTACTAATGACTCAAACACTATAATCTTATATTGTTAAAAAATTAAAATGTAATTCCATAGATTAAGATTTTAGAAATCTATCTAAAATCATGTGAACCAAAAGTCCCCTTAGATTGGACATAAGCTTGTGAGATATCGTTTTCTAAATTGTTAAGATGAATAATTTTAAAGTATCTAATTGATGAATATCGTTCCTAGTTCATTACCATCGGAGCTAACACTCTTTGGCCAATCTTAACAATCCTTTGAAAGTTTCAACCTTTACAACCTAGAGTATATCAAGAATAAAATTCATATTTTGATTTGGTGGTATGTATTAAATAATTAGTTAAATTCCATTAAAATATTTTGAGGTTTGGGCTAATGCCAACTATGTCTAAAAATTTTCAAAACTAATCAATTTGTTCCCTAAAGCCAACTTAGTCCCAAAGATAGTTGAGAAAATTGACTAATTGGCCTAATAGTGTTTAGGGACTAAGTTAGCTTTATGGACAAAATTGGTTAGTTTTGAAAGTCTTCGACCTAATTGGTATTAGGTCAAATCTCAAGGTTTGTTATTGAAAATTACCCTTAACAATTTAATTTTCTTATAGTATACGTCAAGTGCACCGTTCATGTCTCTCACCCAAGTCTTACATATTCTTCCTTTCACTTTTTTTTTTTTTTTTTTTTTTTTTTTTGAGAAGGATATACTTCCCTTCACTTAAATTTAAAGAAGTAATTATTGACGGACGGAATACTATAGAATAGAGAAAACTTTAGGAGAGAATATTAATGGAGTTGAAATTCAAGGAGAAATTTAGGACTCAAAAGGATACTATAAGTGTGAAAGCCAAGAGAATGGAAAAAATGAAGTAAAAAGAAAGAAAAAATAAATATATTCACATAATGCTCCATTTGTTTTGATGTAAAATATTTGTAGGAAAATATTTTTTCATTTTCAAATGATATCCCCAAATGAAAATATGCTTTAGCCACCTTATTCTATTTATTTTTAGATAATTAATATAGCTAGGGGAAAGGAATTTGAATCAGATAACAACATGAAATGTGTTTTTTCTCCCCCACACTGTTGTTGTGGTCGATCCAGCTCTAAAACTAATTTGGGCAGGGCATGAAAGTTATCTAAGAAAACAATAACATGTGATGTGATGAATATGTAATTTACAGGAGTAAAATTAATAGACGGAGGTGAGAAGTAGTTTACCTGCACATCGTTCAGGATGAGGCAGATAGGTCTCAAAAATATATAACAAGAAAAATCTTTTTTTTTAAAAACACATACTCGGATAATAAGAAAAATCTTTGGACAAACATAAATATGGTCTAAACAAAAACAATAACAACAAATCAATTACAAATCCTAGCAAAACAAATCACAAAAACCCAATAACTTTTACCTAATTTCTCCCTCTCATTTGAGAGCTCTATACCACTCTCAAATGACTTCACATCATAGACACAGAGACAACTTTTATATTATTGATCACTCCATCCACACACTAGTTAATCACCAATAACTTGGATCAGTTGGTGTCTTTAACTCATCAGTGGAAAAAAATTATCTATTTTTTGAATGGTAGAATTTTTTTTTTTTTTTTTTGTTAGAGATATATTAGCCCATTAGCGTAGGCCCAAGCCTAATTCTACTTTGTGTGCAAGCCAAGTCTTCTACTTGTACTAGAAGTCTATTAGTCTAGGGTTTAGTCTACTATATATATATACATGCTATGGTTCATTGTAACACAGGATTTGTAATACACTATAATAATATATTATTGATGTAGCACTTTAGGGTTTCCTCCGTGGATGTAGGCCGTTAGGCTGAACCACATAATTCTCGTGTGTTATTGTGTTCTATACTTTATGCTTTCGCTTCCGCATCTATACTAGTATATTCAACATGGTATATCAATGCTAATATTTAACATGGTATCAGAGCTACCTTCTTGTGGCCATGGTTTTCTGTCCTTGTGGTATATTTAAGAGCAATCTTTGTCTTCCTCGGTGTTTTTTGCATGCGTTCATCTTCTTTGGCTTCCTACTGCTGCCGTCAAAACTCTTCGGTATAGTCATGCCACCGTTAGAAATCGCATCAACACTGCAAGACCATTGCCTTCCTCAAACTATCGTTACAGAGCCAAACTTTATTCAAGGGATCTTCTAAACCTTATCAAATCTCAAGATTTCATCAAGCTTCCATCTTGAGTTTGAGAGGGGGTGTTAGAGATATATTAGCCCATTAGCGTAGGCCCAAGCCTAATTCTACTTTGTGTGCAAGCCAAGTCTTCTACTTGTACTAGAAGTCTATTAGTCTAGGGTTTAGTCTACTATATATATACATGCTATGGTTCATTGTAATACAGGATTTGTAATACACTATAATAATATATAATTGATGTAGAACTTTAGGGTTTCTTCCGTAGATGTAGGCCATTAGATTGAACCACGTAATTCTCGTGTGTTATTGTGTTCTATACTTTAGGCTTTCGCTTCCGCATCTATACTAGTATATTCAACATGGTATATCAATGCTAATATTTAACATTTTTTTTTAATGTTTTATTAACTTTGGAACACACTTGGCATGCATGTGTAAGATTAGTTAACTTTGGGGCACACTTGGCATGCATTTGTGACTTAAATTAATGTAATGACGGGAAAATTTTTATTATTTACTTAGTTAAAAACTCAAAGTTACCGTCCATTATCATGTGATTGTTTAATAAATCTCTTTTAATATTTTTTCTTTACTATTTTTTCAAACTTGAAATTTTTCAAAGGAAAAATTCTCAACCTTACCAAGACACCAATAATTGTCTTACCCTTTTTTACGCTGAATATTAATGTATGATATTATTAACCATTATTTTGGCTTAATATAATGCTTGACATAGATTTGAACTTTTAACTATAGTTTTTTTTTTTTTTTTTTTTTTTTAAGAATCTTTTAACTATACATATACCATCATGAAGTTATTAGTTATAGAAGTATGTGAAAAGAGTACATAATTTTTTTTTTTTTTTTTAATGTCGATAGAATAAAGAATCGGACTAATCTTGGTCAAACCATGAAAGTATTAGGACGTGCCAATTGACTTACAAAACTCTTGATTATAAATTGTCATTTGTGATTTTTTTTCAAAATAAAAAATACAAATAATTAAAAAATTAATGCTAATAATGCATTGTTGTCAACCTCTAGTATTGATATTTCAATTTTTCAAAATTTTTGAACAAATAACTTTGACCCCCTTAAGTTTGAATCTTGGTTCCATTCCTGATAAACTGCTTTTAATATTTGGTAGAAAAATTGTGCTTTTATCACACATGAGCCTCCCACTAGGTCATAACTATTAACTCCGTGTCATTTGATTGTGAATAGCAAATTGTGACCAAATATTTTGTGGCTAGCTAGCCTCCTAAGTTTCCTAGCAAAAGACTTTTTCTTTTTTATTGACTTACTGCTACGTTGGGTTAAGACTTACAAGCCTTATTGCTCATGGTATGGTACAAATCCGTTGACTTGCTTTTCTATGCACATTATATACTTCTTGATCAGCTTTCCTCTAATTACTATTTTCTTCTTTCTTGATCAAAGTAGCATCCCTATCATTTTCATTAATAAAAAAATGAAATTATAATATTTGAATATTGAACTACGTGATTTTGATATTTAACTACTTGATTTTGATTTTCATGAATGGTACGCTACAATGTTTGAATATTTCACTCGCGACTTGGCCTGAGTCGCGAATGACTCGTGAAATCCAGCCTATCAAAGACTCTTCAAATTCCAGCAAGTGCTTCTCGCGTGACCTGTTTCACGAGTTGGCACTCGCAAGCTAGTCGTGAAATCCTCATTTTCACAAAATCTTCACTAAACTCTCACACACAACCCTTACATTAAATCTCACAAAAATGCAAGGAAACAATTGAACATAATTACAATCAAATTTGACACAAAATTAAATCCAATAAAAAACATAGTTGTAAATCACAATTTACAAAACTCTTTATTATAAATTGTCATTTGTATTTTTTTAAAATTAAAAATACAAATAATTAAAAAATTAATGCTAATAATGCATTATTGACAACCTCTAATATTGATATTTCAATTTTTTAAAATCTTTAAACAAAGAAATTCAACCCCCTCAAAGTTTGAATCCTGGTTCCATCCCTAAATGGAATAAAATATGATGTATTTTTTCTTAATATATTTGAGAGTTTATAAAAGAAGAAATAAAATAGAAAGAAATATACGATTTTATCTCCTTAAAGCAGATCAAGTCTTGTGTTTGACATAATCTCCTTAAAGCAGATTTCGCCCCTCACACAATTTGTGGTGCTTTGAGACTCACGGACATCTGCCTCCCAGGATAAAATGATATACAGCACAGAGAAGAAGACACAAGGTCCGTGCTCTGTGAACTACACTATGTCTCTTTCTCTTTATTTGACTTAAATGAATGCACAAAAAAAAAAAAAAAAAAAAGTTCTAGAAGAGATTCTCAAAAAGTTGTTTTTCATGAATGAGGAACTATGAAAATATACGTTACTGAACAGACACGTTGTTTCAAAAAAAAAACTATTGTATACAAACTTACTGACTTTAAAAAAAATATATTAATTAGATAAGTGAGCCCAGTCCACACATGCCTAAAGCCCAACCCAATATCCAACCCAAAACTCATATTCTCTATCATTTCCTATGTGGGACTCAAGGATTCTCACCACTTTTATATTATATTCAAATGGACACATTAAGAGTCAATTTCTTATTAACTCCATATTATTTTTCCAACAATTCCCCACATGAATAGAAATTGATAAACCACAATGCAAATGATAATGCAAACACAGAGAGAGTAGAAGAAAAGTTACTATATCAAGAGAGGTGGCTTTTGTCTTTGAACCTTCCTTTGTGAAAGATTATTGAATATACTAGTTAATCAGTGAACACGATGTTTTTGAACTGTCAGTCGTTTGTGTATACCAAGACAATAGAATTCACACAGCTCATTTTCGAACATATTTTATTCTTATAGTTGTGTTCATTTCAGCCCTAAACATATCTTGGTAAATTCATGAAGTACTTTAGAGAATTCAACCTTAAAACTCTCATGAAAGCAGCACACTTCACACTCATGTAGGTGACTTTTATTAAGAATATCCTGCTATACCCCCACGTGGTTTTCCAAAATATAAGAATCATTAAAAGCAAATCTTACCCTAAACATCGCTTACAGGCATCACTATTTCATTATAGGAATGGGTGGGAGATGTTATCTCCATAGTGATAAAACTAGTCTCCACGATTTGGTTATCCCTTTGAACCTAGATTTTGGGATCTCCAGTCAGCTAGATTAGGTTGCCATGCCGGAGACTTTTAGGTCATAGGCTTTAACACCATTCCCCTTGATGACCCTCAATGAACGTGCAATTTATTTGCTCTCCACTCCAAAAATTGATTACAGATCCATTTTATAAGCTATAAGTAATTCCATTTGAGAGCAACTACCTCAAGGTATTTTCTCCAACAAATATGTGGAGACCTACTATAACTCTGTGCCTTACCATTATATACAAATAGGAGGCACAAGTATCCAACAATGCATGTTTGTTTAGATTTTTAAAGACTTCCCAAAAAACACATATGCTCTTCGCATAAGGTGTTCTCATTAGTCCGTCTTCACATCTCTCATGTGATTGAGACAAGACAAGCCCATCAGATGTATTAGAAAATTTTATCTCTAGTATCATATCTACAACACCTACATCTTTCAAGTTGAAATCATTGGTCAACATCATCTTTATAGCTTTTATTATCGCTACATACACGAGCATATCCCACAACGAGATAGCCTCTTTGATATATTTCACATCACACACTAGTCACATTAAATCTAAACTCATTTGACATCATCTTATTGTCAAATTTCTCATGTCATTGGATTGAAACTTGCTTCAATCTATACAAATTTAAGCAGTAAGCACTTTGTTTCCTTGTACAAGAACCATAACCCCTTTGGTTTATTGTATATCAAGAAAACTCACATCTTCCTTTTGTTTGTAGCCTTCTACAACTAGTCTTGCCTTGTAATAATCAATAATTCCGTCAACTCTCAAATTCTTTGGTACTAGATCCACCAATTACTATGCATTGATTTCCAAGATGGATTTATTGCACTATTGACAATCGCTTTTCCAAGAAGGCATCTCTCAAGATATCTCTTCTTTGAGGCTTTAAGTTCATCTTCTAACATTTAAATTAGAAAATTTAGATCAAACGAATATGATGTTTGTCCTTTTACTACGCTTAGGTTCAACCTCTCTTCCATCAACTCTTGATCATGAGAGATACTAAACGTAGACACTTTCTTTTAAGAAAGTTTAAAACTTGAAATATATTCTAATTAATTTTTATGAATAGATTCATAAATTAGAAAGTACTATGCACTACTGTTATGACCATAACCAATGAAAACACAATCAATGGTTCTTTATCATTTAGGAATAAGAACCACCACCTTCATCAAACACCCCCACATTTAAAGAATTTATAGAAAGACGATCACTCTTTTCATAGTTCACAAGGTGTCTTAGTGGTTTCTTTTAAGGCATATCAATGAACAAATAATTGGTGGAAATAATAGCTTCCCCCCACAAGTTCTACGGTAATTAAGAACTTACTACATTCATTAAGTTATTTCTCAACTTCATTCTTATAATGAATGAATATCTCTAATGCCTCATCCGCTTACTTAATAAGCACTCATAATAGACTCTTATGTATTCCAAATTTTAGACAACTCAAGTATGTCAACTAAGGCATGTAACATATATTTCATTCAAAGAAATATTACAAAACATATATTGGGATTAAAAACATTAATATCCAATCAAGTTCACACATGCTCAAAATATATATACATGTATGTAATTAAATAAGACTATACGTGCTCAAATACAATAATCATGTATCCTCCATATCAATACAAACAATTCTCTTAAAATTTATAAATAAATAACACATTTGGCATAGGGGTGAACTAAACACACTCTAACTGAGATTAAAACCCCATAATAACAGCCCCCTTAATGTGCAATTCATCTCATTCTTTTTTTTTTCAAGTTTGACTCTATTAAATATTGGGCTTATACCCACACATTTGAAATTATTAATAAGAGCTCTCATAAAGCTATTTTAATTATCAATTAGTGGATCACTTGATGAAATAGAGAAAACTAACCAATAAATAAGATGGCAGCCATGCCCTGAGAGCATTTAAAAGGATTCAAAAAAAAAAATTTTTTCTCCAATAAAATTCCCAATTTCCTTTATTCATCTAGCCCATACACCATTGCACATAAAAGGCCAAGGACACATGATTGACATTTAAAGCATATTCAGTTACTATGAACTATAAACCAGTCAAGTATCATGTATATCACTAAGGATATTCACACAATGAATTACAAGATTTACACAAATCCAAATAATTCTCAAATCAATTATTAAACAAGATGAAATTTCAAGCTTAAAGTCATGTTTGATGATGCGTTATTAGCACTATTTATCTTCCCCCTCCAAAAAAAAAAAAAAGCACTATTTATCTTCAAATAATATACATCTATCAATCGGCCAAAGATCAAACATATTGAAACTGCATGGTCCATGGAAAAATTGAAGTTATCCATGCCAAAGTTCATTCTTGAACTTGACTCATTGGCCAAGTTTAATAATTAACTGTTTCTTTAAACTCTGTTGAATTCTAAAATTCAACTATTACACCAAATAACCAATCATGGCATCCAAAATAAATAAGCATACCCATAGAGGCATTGATGCACAACCACATCTAGTAAACCATAAAAATTAAACTAATATATATACATATATATATCAACCAACCCAAGCGATGGATACAATTATTTCGCTTGGGTCATCACTTAAAAAATTCACATGGCCTTCTCGAAATCGGTCCTGGGTTCCATTTATGTGAAACCCTCATAAAAAATTCAAATATACATGAGCCAACAAAACAACGTCCAACGAAACAAACTCACTCAAACGGTTATACTATAAAATAATCACGATTTTCAACTTTAGCCCAGAGAAGAAGATTCATAGATTAACGTTGGCACACACAACGTCTACTAACAAGAACCAGAAATCGTAAAACAGTTTCAGAGAAAAACAAAGTTTCAGAATATATAAAACAATACCATTCCCACTATGGGTTTGTTTCGCAGAAAACTATTATTTATAAAATCACAAAATTCCTTTAACAATAATCACAAAAATAAATTAAGAAACAGAAATCTGCTTTAAGATTGTTTGATATATTTCAACAATTTACTTTTATGATTAACAAAAAAAAATAACATACGGATCTAAATATAAGCAATAACATAAATAGATGTAATAGGCAAAAGCAATAAATAGATACGGTATATATAAAAAGAAATCTTCAAATAATTATAAACTCACAGACCAAATGTGTGAAGGATAAATGAATTAGATCAAGTCTTGTGTTTGACACAATATCCTTAAAGCGATTTCGTCCCTCACACAACCTACTTTGAGACTCATGGACGTCTGCCTCAACAGCACAGAGAAGAAACACATAAGGTCCGAGCTCTGCAAACTATATACTATGTTTCTTTCTCTCTCTTTGACTCAAATGAATGCACAAAATTTTTTTTTTCTAAAAGAGTTTCTCAAAAAGTTGTTTTTCATGAATGAGGGACTATAAAAATATATGTTACTAAAAAAAGACATTGTTTAAGAAAAAACTGTTGTATACAGACTTACTGGTTCAAAAAATAAAATATAAAATATTATTATTAATTGGATAAATTGGCCCAATCCATGCATGCCTAAAGCTTAACCCAATATCAAAGTCAAAACTCATATTCTCTATTATTTTTTTATGTACGACTCAATAATTCTCACCACTTTAATATCATATTTAAATAGACACATTAAAAGTCAATTTCTCATTCACTCCGTACTATTTTTCCAACACAAAATTTCTTGCTCCATCACCTTCGCTTTCACTTCTAGAAATTAGAAGAGAGAATTGTGGGTCATCCAAATGAAATAAATTTTCCAACTAATTTTAATAGGTCAATAACGGCTGCTAGACATCGATATTGACTTTGTTCTTCTACTGAATTTCCAAGAAATATCTTGATATTTTGGTCCCTGATCATAAAAAGTGAGGGCTTGGCCTTGCTATTTTCTCACATTCATCAGAGAGAGAGCTCTGAGAGAGAGAGATCAGAAATGGCAATGCGAATGGTGGTGTTTCAAATAATCGTCTTATTGGGGTCAATGAATGCATTTGTAAAGACAGTGGGTTTGGTAAACAGTTCAAAATGTAGTGAAGCAACCTGTGGGAACGTTAGCATTCCATACCCTTTTGGAATAGATACTGATTGCAACATGACCGCCTTGTATTGGATAAATTGCAGTCACAGTTCCAGTCCTCCCAAGCCTTTCTTGGCGTCCATAAACCTGGAGGTTCTGGATATTTCATTATTAGACGGCACACTTCGTGTCAACTATCCAATGCTTTTGGGTTGTGATGATACAAGTTCCGAATTTGTCAACTATACTTCAAGAGGTCTTGTCTTCTCCCAATCCAGAAACAAATTCGTTGCCATGGGTTGCGACAATTTTGCTTCATTGAATGATGCAGAAGATGTAGTTCTTTGTGGGTGCATGTCTGTTTGTAATAACAAAACCAGAGAGATGAATATCAACAATAGTTGCAATGGCATCGACTGCTGCCAAACTGCTATCCCAGTTCTCGACGTCTTTCAAGCATCTCTAAGGTCAATAGCCACCGAGACTTTCAAAATTCGCACAGCACCTTGCAAGTATGCATTCATAGTAGAACAGACGTGGTTCGAGACCAATTTAACAAACCCACTTGAAGTCCAAAATATGTCCCACGTTCCTGTGGTATTGGAATGGCGCATCGATCCAACATTATTTCCTCTTGTAACTGGAAATAACCAGTCATATGAAGAAACCCCAACCTATGTTTGTGCTAATCGTTCTTCAACTCTTACATGTTCTTGCAAACCAGGCTTTACAGGAAATCCCTATCTGCCTCATCCTGAACGATGTGAAGGTAAACTCCTTCTCACCTCCGTCTATTAATTTTACTCCTGTAAATTAAATATTCATCACATCGCATGTTATTGTTTTCTTAGATAACTTTCATGCCCTGCCCAAATTAGTTATAGAGCCGGATCAGACCACAACAATAGGCAGTGTGGAGGAGAAAAAATACATTTCATGTTGTCATCTATGATTCAAATTTCTTCTCCTAACTATATTAAATTATCCAAAAATAAATAAAATAAGATGGCTAAAACATTTTTTTTCATTTGGGTGTATCATTTATATGAATATATTTATTTGGGTAAATTACAATAAACTACCTTTTGAGAAAATATCAATCACATCTATAACTTGTTGAAAATGTCAATTTAATCCTTCAACACAAACGATATTAATATCTACTGTTAATAAAAAAGTTTTCTAAAAAAAAATTAAAACTTAAATCTGACTCTCTCTCTCTCTCTCTCTCTCTTCTTTTCTATTTCCTAATCTTACTGTCTCTCTCATAAGTCACAACTTTCTTTTTCATTACTTGTCCAAATCTTAAAATTTTGAATAGTCCATTTATGGACCAAAGATTCATTCTCTGAAATTTCCTTCCTTTTTCTTCTTAAAATCAACAACATAGCAGTGTTTTTTTTTTTTTTTTTTTTTTTGGTTCTTTTTTCTTGAAAAAAATAATTAACAAAAAAAGGTAATTATTTTGCTACTTTGTGTTTGGTAGCCGAGAAAATCATAGAGAAAAGCTAAAAAAATCAATAGGAAAAGTCTTAGAAAAAGACTCATCTCCTCCATATAATGTTTGGAAGCAAAGAAAATCAAAAGAAAAAGAAAAAGCTCCTTAAAAACAAGCCCTTTTCTGCTCCACAAAGAAACCCAGGAAAACCCATTCACACTAGCCAAGGTCCTAACTCCACCACAAAATTGTCGTCAACCACCAAGCAAACATCAAAACTGTTGATACCCATGTCAACCAAACCCAAATCCAATCCCACCACCGCAAGATCTCCACGCCAAAATAGAGAGATGAGAGAGAAAAAGGATCCATCATCCATCATCGGCAAGATTTAGACAACCAAAGGCAAAAAAAATTGAGAAAGAAAGAGTGTTAGATGAGATTGTGAAAAATAAAAGAGAGAGAGAGTCAAATTTGGAAAGAACAAAAATGGAGAGAGAGAGAGAGAAGAGAGAGTACAGTGAGATTAAGAAAAAGAAAAAGTGAGAGAGAGAGAGGAGAGAGAGTCAAACTTTGTTATTAACGGCAAATTAACACCGTTTTTGTTAAAGGATGAAATTGGCCATTTTTAACAAGTTATGGATGTATTTGATATTTTCTCAAACCTCAAGGTAGTTTACTATAATTTACCCTATTTATTTCTTCTTTCTTTTTTCTTCATTTTTTCCATTCTCTTGGCTTTCACACTTATAGTATCCTTTTGAGTCCTAAATTTCTCTTTGAATTTTCAAATTCATTAATATTCTCCCTAAAACTTTCTCTATTCTATAGTATTCCGTACTTCAATAATTACTTCTTTAAATTTAAGTGAAGGGAAGTATATGTAAGAGTTAAGTGAGAGTCATGAAAGGTGCACTTGACTACTATAAGAAAATTAAATTGTTAATTTTCAATAATAAACCTTGAGGTTTGGGCTAATGCCAATTAGGTCCAAAACTTTTCAAAACTGACCAATTTTATCCATAAAGCTAAATTAGTCCCTAAACGCTATTAGGCCAATTAGTCAATTTTCTCAACTGTCTTTGGGATTAAGTTGGTTTTAGGGACCGAATTGATCAATTTTGAAAAATTTTGAACATGATTGGCATTAACCCAAACCTCAAAGTATGTTAATGGGATTTACTTAATTGTTAAATACATAATACCAAATCAATATATGAATTTTATTCCTGATACTCGGTAGGTTGTAAAGGTTGAAACTTTCAAAGGATTGTTAAGACTGGCCAAAGAGTGTTAGCTTCGATGGTAATGAACTTTCAAATTCATCAATTAGATATTTTAAAATTACTCATCTTAACAATTTAGAAAACGATATCTCTCTCACAAGCATACATCCAATCTAAGGGGATATTTGGTTCTTTAATGTTAGATTTCTAGAATCTTAATATATGGAATTACATTTTAAGTTTTTAACAATATATGATTACAGTGTTTGAGTCATTAGTAACATTCCCATCATATTTCAAGGATTTAACATTCCTATAATTTGTGACTTCTAATTAGTTCAACTGGTAAAATCTCTTATTGTCAAATAAGAGATCCAGGATTTGATCTCCACCTACACACAAAAAAAAAAAAAAAATTGATGTCTTAGCCTATTGATAAAAAGCTATCATTAAGAGTGAACACCATAAGTTAAAACCACAGTTATTTAACCCAAGCCGACTCGGCCGGTCACACCAAAAACTTGATTACCCGGCACCTAAACCAATTCAAGTGTTAAAATTGACTGTTTATGCATAAAACCTGGTCAAACCTAGTCAAACCCAGCAAGTTTGTGGCGACTTGAGTAACTCAGATGGATTTATAACTCGATTGGGTTTTTGAAATTTGTAAAATTACATCAATATGTCCACTTTATTGAAATCTTTATTGTTTAATGTGTTATAATATGTTAATTTGAAGAGGAGAAAATCTAAAGAATTTATATTAAAAAAAATGCACTTATCTGTCTATCTACCTACCTCCAAGACTCTCATCCCCTATTAAAAGTCTACTCTGTTATTGTGAAATCTTGATTTTGAATTATAATTGACAATTTAATTTAGGATATGCCTATTTTTTTAATTTACATATTTATGTTATGATTTCTCAAACTTATATATATATATATATTAAAATAATTGACACTACGATTCAATCGATAACCCACTAGTTGAACCAATAACCCAGTGACCTAACTCATAGACTGGGTCAATGTCTGAACTAGGTTTAATAAATAAGCTTGAAACTGTCTCTCAAAAAAAAATCCTATAATTGGTTAATAACATTTTCATGAATAATTTCAAATTTTAAGGGTGGTTTGGTCATTTTAGATGTTTTGTGATTTTTTTTTTTTTTTTTTTTTTCGGTCCTTCTAGGCTTCTAGTGCTTTAGTGGTATTTTGGTTATATTAGACGCTTTGCTGCAATTATTTTAAAGATTTGGGATTTAATTTGGTCATTTTGGTAGTTTTAATGGTATTTTAATTACTTTAGACATTTTCTAGTTATTTAAGTCATTCCATTAGTAAAAGAAATATAAGATTTTCGTCATCTAATAAATTAATCCATTACAATGATATATATAATCTGTGGGGCACCACACGTTTAAACCACCCCGGCCCACTCTGTACCCAGCCCAAGGCCCACACCGAGGATAGTGTGAAGGCCGAGGATAACGAAAATGGCTTAAAGCACCTAACGGCCTCGTCAAGGTTGACACATCCTCGGCACACCGACTTCGCCAAAAAGAAAATATCACTCATTCGTTGAAAATATCTCACCAACATTCTGACCACTTTAATGGTGATGTGACCAACGAACCCAGTCGCCTTGGTTACTCCAACTAATAAGAAGCCTGCAAAGACGGCTGAGAACTAACATAAAGCCTATAAAATCAGATGATGGGACAAACTCTTATCCACAGTGACCGAATAACTGACAGATGGACGGCCGAGATTAATTAGAACGATGCTATTTAACCAAGAGAATTCCCAACAAAGAGGGAGGGGGGGTCAAAAGAAAGAGAAGAAAAAGATCTATGAACTCTAAGAAAAATAGATCCTCGGATAATCCAAGGACAAATATGCTTCGCAAACACACAACCAAAGTGATAGTCATCCCCAATAAAAACTCTTAGCCAAATTTCGTGAAGGGGATTCTGTTGAACTCCATATCCCCTATCATTTGTTATAAACACCAAATTAACCGTTGCTTACTTCGGTGATGCCAAATCCTTATACCCACATCTCTACAAATTTTTATTGTGAAGAGTCCATTACAAATTGAGTCCCTACAATTGGCGCCGTCTGTGGGGAGGGTGTTGTGCGCTAACAGGTACAACGATTAGTGTAAATGAAAAATCATCAGTCAAGACCAACACAGTTTGTAGTAGCAACATTCGTTCAGAGGTCTATAACCCCAAGAAACAAAAGTATAAAAAAGAAATAAATAAATAAATAATACAAAACAAGTCTACTTCTTTTATTCATACTTGAAGAAAAATTACATCTTTTACAAGTGAAGCCCGCGGGGCTTGTTCTAAAACTAACTACAAAGGCAGACGCTTGACGAAGCCGGCAGAAGAACAAATGGTAGAAAGCAAAGCTGACTGAAGAACAAAAGATAGAAAAGAAGCGAAAGAAGAGATGAAGAACAAATAGCAAAAAGCGAAGCTGACTGAAGAACAAAAGATAGAAAAGAAGAGAAGTAAGAGAGGAGGAAATGAAGAGGGGGAGACTGGTTGGGAGATGGAAATAGAAGAGATAAAAAGGAAAAAGAAAAAAAGGAAGGCTAGTTGAGGAGCAAAAGAAGAAGAGAAAAAAGAGAAAAGAGGGAAGAAGAGCTGCATAGGAGGTGGAAGAGGCCGCGGCACAGGACGGCTCCACTTCTGGGTTCCGCCTGGTTTCCCTCCCACCCCCAATGCAGCCGGCTTGAAGGGTCAAGGACCCATACCCAAGAGGAGGTGGTTACGTTCTTCCTGGACCCTCCTCCAGGCGGCGAGGGGGCTTCCTCCTTTGGTTAGGTTGAAAAGAAGGAGGACGTTTGGATCTCCCCTACTCCAACCCCGATGTGACGTCCAGGGTCGGAGTATCATCCTCGGCTCCTGATAGGGGCTGTGCACCCCCGAGGTCGCCTTCTCCAAGGGCCAACTCATTCGAGGGGGCTCGGACGGCGGTGTTTGGGAGAGCCTTTTTGGTTAATATTTCTGGGAGAAGTATAAGATGGATGTTTGTCAAAAGTGTGAAGGAGAAGGTTGCCCTAGAAACGCCTTATATAGACGGTGGAACATTGATGAGGGCTAATCCACAATAATTCCCAGGGAGAGATTTTCGGAGGCAATAATTTCGCCCCAAATTCCTAGAGGCCTAACAGCCGTTAGATCCTCGCAGATCCACGGCTAGCATTAATGAGGAGGCGCCTCATTAAACGAGAAGGCACCGAAACGTCAGAACACGTTACCCGGACAACCCAAGAGACGCCTCGTAATCAGAAGAGTCCCATCAAACGAAGAGGCAAAACACGGCAAGGTCTTATCCTCCACCAACTCCAACTTGCATTTATTATTATTGTTCTGCTTGAAAAGTGTAATTATTTAAGACTTATTGTAAATTATAGCAATGTAGAATTAAACGGCTACGGATAAATAGCTAAAATAAATGATAAAATGAGAAAACTAGGTACTGGACAGAACCAAGGCATTGCATGGTCCTCGGACCCAAGCCTCATGGGGAAACCAGATACTTCAGATGAATAAAATGAGAAAACTAGGTACTGGACAGAACCAAGGCATTGCATGGTCCTCGGACCCAAGCCTCATGGGGAAACCAGATACTTCAGATGAATAAAATAAGAAAACTAGGTACTGGACAGAACCAAGGCATTGCATGGTCCTCGGACCCAAGCCTCATGGGGAAATCAGATACTTCAGATGAATAAAATGAGAAAACTAGGTACTGGACAGAACCAAGGCATTGCATGGTCCTCAGACCCAAGCCTCATGGGGAAACCAGATACTTCAGATGAATAAAATGAGAAAACTAGGTACTGGACAGAACCAAGACATTGCATGGTCCTCGGACCCAAGCTTCATAGGGAAACCAGATACTTCAGATGAATAAAATGAGAAAACTAGGTACTGGACAGAACCAAGGCATTGCATGGTCCTCGGACCCAAGCCTCATGGGGAAACCAGATACTTCAGATGAATAAAATGAGAAAACTAGGTACTGGATAGAACCAAGGCATTGCATGGTCCTCGGACCCAAGCCTCATGGGAAAACCAGATACTTCAGATGAATAAAATGAGAAAACTAGGTACTGGACAGAACCAAGGCATTGCTTGGTCCTCGGACCCAAGCCTCAAGGGGAAACCAAATATTCTAGAGCAAAAGCCGAACACTAAGACAAAGCTTAAAACATTGCATAGTACAAAGCCTCAGGCCAACAGGAAGAACATTCCCTCATAAAAACTAAGCGATAAGAAAAACCAAGGTCCTGCATGGTCTTCGGACCCAAATCTATCCATCCTCGGGCGACCCTTGGTGCAAAAAGAGAGCTACAAAAATAGCTGAAATAGTGATAACACTGACGATGAGGTAGAGCCCAACAGGCCGAGAAAAGTGCGCCGAGAAAAGTCAAAATCCTACTCCCCTCCCTAGAAGTCGTGCAGCAGAATTTTGAGGGGCTATTGTGGGGCACCACACGTTTAAACCACCCCGGCCCACTCTGTACCCGGCCCAAGGCCCACACCGAGGATAGTGTAAAGGCCGAGGATAACGAAAATGGCTTAAAGCACCTAACGGCCTCGTCGAGGTTGACACATCCTCGGCACACCGACTTCGCCAAAAAGAAAATATCACTCATTCGTTGAAAATATCTCACCAATATTCTGACCACTTTAATGGTGATGTGACCAACAAACCCAGTCGCCTTGGTTACTCCAACTAATAAGAAGCCTGCAAAGACGGCTAAGAACTAACATAAAGCCTATAAAATCAGATGATGGGACAAACTCTTATCCACAGTGACCGAATAACTGACAGATGGACGGCCGAGATTAATTAGAACGATGCTATATAACCAAGAGAATTCCCAACAAAGAGGGAGGGGGGGTCAAAAGAAAGAGAAGAAAAAGATCTATGAACTCTAAGAAAAATAGATCCTCGGATAATCCAAGGACAAATATGCTTCGCAAACACACAACCAAAGTGATGGTCATCCCCAATAAAAACTCTTAGCCAAATTTCGTGAAGGGGATTCTGTTGAACTCCATATCCCCTATCATTTGTTATAAACACCAAATTAACCGTTGCTTACTTCAGTGATGCCAAATCCTTATATTCACATCTCTACAAATTTTTATTGTGAAGGGTCCATTACAAATTGAGTCCCTACATAATCCATATTACTGTAATATTGTTCTAAATTGTAATGTTTGTCACATTACAATGAATCAATCACCCCGCAATTTAACATGAGCTTGGGGCTGGACTACCATTATAAATAATTAGCCAATTCTTGTTTCAAATTCTTAGAGATTAATGGTTACACAATATCCACTCTATCATACCAAATGTCCATATTTTACACCTAATGTGAAAGAGTGTAAAGACAATTACCATTAGAATACATAGAAAATCTTTGTTTTTGGATGAATGTCAACGTGACCTTTTGAGTTTTGTTCCTCAATGTTCTAATGCTATGTTTCATGTTTGTCGTTACAATTTACATGTCAGATATTAACGAATGCATAGAAAATTCCACACCGTGTTTGGATTTCCGGAATAGCTCTTCGAGGGACTGGAGTAAGAATAACGATTCGAGCCTCCGCTGCGTAAATACTTATGGGTCATACAATTGTGAAGAAATCATCAAGCCTTCTCCTCCTCCGACCAGAGCGATCACAATAGGTATGTCTTTTTATTTTTTACACTCAGAGATCTACAATAATAATTGCAAGAAGGATTTTTGTAAGCCCGCAAGTATTATTATTGCATTGGTACAAGATTTTTGCCTTTTTTATTATATAAAAAAATAAAAATAAAAAACTTTCTAAAATATCTTAAACGTGACTCACTGCTTCATTTTTACTATTCTGGACTACTTATTGGATTTGTATCTTCAGAGGATTCATGTCTTAATTAAGGGAACTTTTTCAAATTGCACTTGATAAAAAAATAAACACGAGTCTAAAAATAAAAAAGATCATGAGAAAATTACAAGTTTAAATGTTCCAATCAGTACAATGGGAATCCATGATTGTTCTCAATTGAACTACAAACAGATAATAAAGAGAACTACTGAATAAAACTACTGTCACGTTATGCCCACTCTAAATCCTATCATTTATTCCCACGTTTGGGAGATTATGAAAGAATGAAATGAAAAGTAATAGAGAGAATGAGAGATCATAATGGAATAAAATATGATGTATTTTTTCTTAGTGTATTTGAGAGTTTATAAAAGAAGAAATAAAATAAAAAGAAATATACAATTTTATCAATGTATCGTTTACAATATATTTGAATTTTATTTTAATTAGGGATAAAATAGGTAGTTCATCTCAGTTCATTAAAAGAATAAGTAGTATTATTTACAATTTTGGGAGGAATAGTGTTTCCTAATGATCATTTCAAATAAGGGAACAGATGGTGTGTGTATATATATATATATAATAAAAAGTATCTTTCTATTAGATTTATTTCTATTCCTTTTGCTCCTTCCAAAGGTATTGTTGAGAGACCAATCATATTTGTTCTATAATCTTTGGAAAAATTACACTTTTTCCCCCCATAAACTATACCTCATTTTACACTTATCCTCTTCATCAACCTGAATCAGTATAAAAGGGAATATAGTTTAGGAAATAAAGTGTAATTTCCCATAATCTTTTCCCTTCATCAACCCGAGTTAGTGTTTCCTTCTCTCCTATAGTTTGCCAAGTTTTTTTTAGCATTAAGAGAAGATGTGTCACTGCTTTACACAAAATTGTTATAACCTTTACTATAATGAGTAATCCTTTTCCATTTAACTGTGTTATGCAGCTATTAGCACAAGCCTTGGGCTACTTTTTTTGCTAATTGGTGGATGGTGGTCCTACAAAGTAATAAAGAAAAGGAAGAACATTAAACGTAAGGAGAAGTTCTTCAAACGAAATGGTGGCTTATTGTTACAACAACAATTATCTTCAAGTGAAGCCAATGTTGAGAAAACTAAATTGTTTAATTCAAAGGATTTGGAAAAGGCCACTGACCATTTTAATGTGAATAGAATACTTGGTCAAGGAGGGCAAGGCACTGTTTACAAAGGAATGTTGGTAGATGGGAAAATCGTTGCTGTAAAGAAGTCCAAGGTAATTGGTGAAGAAAAACAACTTGAAGAATTCATCAATGAGGTTGTCATTCTTTCACAAATTAATCATAGGCATGTGGTTAAACTACTTGGTTGTTGTTTGGAGACAGAAGTTCCTTTGCTAGTTTATGAATTCATTCCTAATGGAACTCTATCCCAGTATCTTCATGTCCAAAATGAAGAGTTTCCAGCAACATGGGATATGCGTTTACGAATTGCCACAGAAGTTGCAGGAGCTCTTTTCTACTTACACTCAGCAGCTTCCTCACCCATTTACCATCGAGACATTAAGACTACAAACATACTCTTAGATGATAAGTACAGAGCAAAAGTAGCAGATTTTGGAACTTCAAGATCCATTGCTGTTGATCAAACTCACTTAACCACAGTAGTACAGGGCACTTTTGGATACTTGGACCCCGAGTATTTCCAGTCAAGTCAATTCACAGAAAAGAGTGATGTTTATAGTTTTGGTGTTGTTCTCGTTGAGCTTTTAACCGGAGAAAAAGCGATCTCTTCTACAAGGACACCAGAAAGTAAAAGTTTAGCCACATATTTCATTCACTCAATGGAGGAGAACAATTTGTTTGATATTATCGATGCTCAAGTTATGAAGGATTCTAAAAAAGAAGAGATCATAGCAATTGCAAACCTTGCGAAGATGTGCCTAAACTTGAACGGGAAAAAAAGACCTACAATGAAGGAAGTTGCAACACAGTTGGAAGCAGTTCAAACATTACGAAAAGCTTCTAATGTTCAACAAAACCATGAAGAGGTTGAATGTGTTAGAAGTGAAATGTACAAGCAATGGGATGTCATTTCTACGTCAACAATGTCAGGTGCAGACAATAGTGTAGCCTCATCTTCAAACACTCACCCATTGTTATTTTTTTAACTAGTTGATGTTCTACGTGATGCGTGTGTATGCTATAAGTTTATTTTTAAATATTTGAATAAAAAATATTTCTATGACCAATTTATAATACTCATTAATTTTTATAATATTTGAGAAATAAACTTCAATTATTTACATGTTATTAAGAAAAGAGAAAATGTCAATTTTTAAGATTAATATAATTTATAATATGAACTTATTGTAAGATTATTCACGTAAATCGGAAAATATTTAATTACTTTTCCAACTTATGAACATGATTATTCTTTTTTATAATTTTGGTTGTATGTTAATTTGATTTTGTTGAATTTTTTTTTTTTTTTTTCTAAGATTTAGTCACATGGTATAACCTTAGGCTACTAAGGTGTTAAATGGACTAAAATAACAAAATCTAAACTTATTGGGTATAAATGTATTTTTCCATGTGTGTATACAAATCTTTGAACCTTATTAATGCATTGAAATAAATGTATCTATCAAAATATATATATATATATATATATATACTCTGCACAATGTAGTCGAAGTATACATAAGGTGATATGTATATATGCAATTAAAAACAAAACAAAAAATTCTCCATCATCAAAATGAAAAAAATAATAATAAAAAAAAAAATCAAACTTTCTCAAGAACTTTTTCCTTTAGAGAAAATATAGAAAACTTTCTCAAGAACTCAAAAGGAAAGATAAGGGATGTTGATACCCATTTTCGCGACACATTTTATACAAGCTTAATTCAACCAAGCCCGACTTCTTTGTGGGCTCAATTCATGTATTATATTTTATTTCATTCTTTTAAACATGGCCCAAGCCTATACGACTTATTAGGGAAATTGAGAAAGCGTGGTTTGGAGGGTATGGATTGGTTTCTTTCGAGCCTTTTGCATGAGCCTAGACCAAGCATGCTACCAAGTGGGCAAGGGACATTGGTAGCACATCGGGCTCATTGAGGAGGTCTTGTACCCAAAATTTCCACCTCAAAAGAGCTTTAATGCTCTGGGTGACTGTGCCCCTAATTTTCAGTCCAGCTCCATTTTCCACACCAAAACATAGCTGACTCTAAGAAAAAGGCTGAACAACCTAGCCCACTCAGCCATCCAAAGGTAGTTTTCCAAGGCCTGCAAAGACCAGAGACAGTAGCCATGAAGAGAAAACAACTTTGTTTCCAAAATCATGTAAAAAGCAACCAAACATTTCCCTAAGCATAAAACATAATACACCAAGTCATAGAAATAGCATCTGAAAGGTCCAAGGTCTTCCTCCCAATTAAAAAGCTGGTCACAAGAATCCCCTAAAGCTTGAAATAAATATTCATCATCAGCCCACAAGGGAGGGAGGACATTCTACCCACATACTTGAAACTTCAGAGCAAAAGCCCATTCAGCTAGTCAACACTCTCACAATTCTGAACCTTAGGGGTGAAAATGTGGGTACAGGAGAACCTTCCCTCTCTTTCTCACAACCTCTCTCAATTTCCTCTTCTTGATGACTGTGGGTCGAAGTTTCAGGCCTGTTACGTTTTTATGTTTTTTTCTGTATTTTTGTTATTAGCATTTTGATTATCTCTTGTCAAAGCACCATTAGCCTTTGTTTTCTATACATTATGAATTTTGGGCTTGATTCTCCACAAATAAACACTTCTAAAGAACCCAAAGGGAGATTCGTGCCGTTTTCGCATTTTCGGCCCTTGTCACAAAAACGTCCCTGACATTTTGGTAACTCCGCTGGGGAGTCAAGCAGCTAAAACAAGAGAATTCATGTATCCAAAGATGCAAAACCAGTAAAAAGATCATGTTTCTCACACCAACTTGTCATTCTAAGGGAAACCGTATGATACTTTGCCACGCAAGAAGAGCAAGGTGTAGTTAAGCTGAAATAAGTTCTATCCTTAGCTCATTAAGCTGCTAGAGATGCTCCAAATCATGTGACGAAATCACTCCAACCTCCAGAAGCCACCTAAGAAGTGAAGGATGGAAGAAGAATCAACTTTCTTATTCAAGGGAAAAAATTTTCTTCCACTCATCCATATTTTCTTTTTTTGCTATCATTCCTATGGATGAATCATCCTATATCTCTTGCTTTACATAATATTTGTGAAAAATTTTGTTGTAGCTTGTGAATGCAAAAATGGTGAGCCACAAGTCCAACCGCGAAAGGAATGACGACTCCGACAAATAATCAACAATGCAAAGCTCTAAATATCAATTTCAAACCAAGAACCCCAACGACAATGACTAAAAACTCATCCTCAACACCTTCTCAACACATGTGTCCTTTATTGTTGAGTTGTATTGTTGTTGATTTAGTGCTGAGCATATGGGGGTTGTTGCAGGTGATTGACTCGTTTTGGGACAAATATAGTTGACGTTGTGTGCAACCCTTCGGAGCTAAATATTTTTTGCGTCACCGCTAAATAAAGTCTTCGTCAAATTTCTAAAGGTCATAGCTAAGCCCACCATAAGTCGCTAGATATTCGACACACCAAGTCTTCAAGTAGCAACATTTCATAAACCAAGTCTTGAAGTCATACGAGCGATATGATATTGGTAAAGCACGCTTAAGCTAAGACTCTCAAGCTTTCTCTTTACTAATTCATCTTTTTTATATATCGCTTGAACCATTTCGATCCTTCAAGTTTTTTTTTTCAAAATATTTTCTACAAGTTGTTTGCACTAATGCTTAGCCATGACTATCGTTTACTAATATAAATCATAACTACACTAGGGAACAAGGCAAAAACCTTCTCAGAGCATCCAACAAAGAAGGAAAGCTAGACTTGATTTCCTTTCGTCAAAGCCGTGACACGTTCACGCACTCTAAGCTGTGACAAGCTCACACATCCAAAATCATGGTTGATCGGCGCACTCTAAGCCATGGCATGTTCATATATCTCAAGTCGTGACAAGCGCATGCATTCGAAGCCATGCCAATGCTTTTGTAGACGAATAAATTTCTAGTTTGAAATAAATCATACAAATAAAATGGTTGCACAAATGTGAATTTGTATTGATGAATATGTGGTACAATTCTCTGAAATTAAAAAAGAGTGATCCTCTGATTTGATCTCCTTGAAAGACTTGTTGATTGGAATTGTAATAATGTAATCTTGACTTGAACACAAAATATACTTCAATTTGGCTAAAGAATGGATCGAAGATCTTTGAAACAGAATTACAATGAATCTCTGGCTATGAGCTTGTTAGAAATCCTTTGTTCTTCACATTCTTCATGTTCTTCGTGTATTCTTCGTCTTTGAAGGTTTATGGTGGAAGTTCTTCAGGGCTTTAAAGGCTTGAATCCGTAGAGCTTCACTAATTTGTGGTTTGTTGAGATTTCTAGAGGCTTTTGAGATTGATTCCAGTGAACTTTGAGATCTAGGAATATGATTTGGATGATTCCTCTTCGAATGTTCTTCGTATTTGAAAGTTTGTGGTGGAAGTTCTTCAGGGCTTTGGGGCTTGAATCCGTTGAGCTTCACTGATTTATGGTTTGTTGAGGTTTCTGGAGGCTTTTAAGCTTGATTCCGGCAAACTTTAGGATCTAGGCATATAGTTTGGATGATTCTGTTTTGAATGTTCTTCGATTTTGAGGTTGAAGTTCTTGAAGGCTTTAAGGCTTGATTACAGCAAAGCTTTTGTGCTTCTGAGTGCTTCTGAATCTTCTCTAATGCTGCTTGTGCTCTAGATGGCTTACTCTCTCTTTAAATGCCTTAGGAAGGCTTCTATTTATAGGATTTTGGGGGTGGGTGAGCGACACATGGCAGAGTTTGATTGGTGACACATGTCACAGCCTAATTGGTCCGCTTATGTCATTGTTTACACACGCTAGGTTGCATATGTCATTACTTACACGCACTGGACTGCTTATGTCATCGCTTACACGCGCTAATGTTTGATTGGTTTTTGCATGACACTTGGCAAATTTTTGTTGGTTTCTGAGTAGTGATAGCAAAACCTAGCAACAATACATGGAGCTTTGTAATTTACTGTATTTTGTGGACTTGGTAATATGATGTGTCAGCTTGTAATAGGTCAGAAATTTTCCCTCTCTATAGCTTTAATCATTCTTGAATTCAAGATTATGCTTGAAGGGGGAAGCACCAATGTTGCCACCCTCAAGAAAATTTTTCTTGTCACTCAACTCTTGCAAGGAGAATTCCTAAGTAAGCCTAATGGTAGGAGGCTCGGCACTTACCTTTGAAGAATGTTTTGCTAAACCTTGCTCTAGATATTGATGTCAAATAGCTTAAAAGCTTGAAAATGCAAAAATGGTGAGCCGTGAGTCCGACCATAAAGGGAAGGAAGGCTCTATCCAATAATCAACAAAGCAAAGTTCTAAACTTCCATTTCAATCCAAGAACCACTCATGCGCTGAGCATATGGGAGCTGCAAGTGATTGACTCATTTTGGCGCAACAATAATTGCCGCTGTGTGCGACCCTTTGGAGTTGAATATTTTTGGTGTCACCGCTAAATGAAGTCTTCACCAAATAGCTAAAGGCCATATCTAAATGGCCCACCGCAAGGCGTTATATATTCGGTACACCAAGCCTTGAGGTATCGACATACCATATATCAAGTCTTAAAGTAGCGACATTTCATAAGCCAAGTTTTGAAGTCATCCGAGCAATATACTATCGTCAAAGCACGCTTAAGCTAAGACTCTCAAGCACTCTCTTTGCTAATTCATTTTTTTATACATATCATTTAAACCATTTTAATCCTTTAAATTTTTAATCAAAATATTTTCTAGAAGTCGTGTACGCTACTTTGCTTAGCCATGACTATCGTTTACTAATATAAATCACATTTGCACTTAGGGTGAAACGGAGACCTTCTCAGAGCACCCAACGACAAAGGAAATCCGAACACAATTCCCACTCACCGAAGCCGTGACACACTCATGCACGCTAAGCTATGACGAGCTCACGCATCCAAAATCATGGTCGATCCGCACGCACCAAGCCATGGCATGTTCATATATCTCAAGTCATGACAAACGCATGCATTCCAAGCCATGCCAACGCCTTAATCATTCTTGAATTCAAGATTATGCTTGAAGAGGGAAACGTCAATGTTGCCATCCTCAAGAAAATTGCTCTTGGCACGCACCTTTAAAGAATGCTTTGCTAGAGCTCGCTCTAAACATTGATGTCAAACAGTTCAAAAATCACAAGCTAGTTGCTGAAAATCCATTCCAAAGATTTTCAAGTGGAATCTTAGTATAATGTGGAAATTTAGAATAAGCAGCATAGAGGCTAACAATAGAAATTGTTGTGCTAGAGATGCTACAACCCTACACTGACGTCTCTAATGCTTAGGCCATCATTATCTCAAAGTTAGAAGTCAAGCAAGCAAAGTATGGAGCTGCTGTTTGCGGTACCTTGTATCTTCGACAATGAGGCTAACCAAAGCGCGAAAAAAAAAAAAATTTGTTGTGCTGGGAATGAAGCAACCCTATATCAACATCTCCAATGCTTAGCCGATCATCGTCCCAAAATTAGAAGCCAAGTTAGCAAAGTGTGGAGTCGTTGTCTGCGGCACAACATATCTTTGGCAAAGAACAATCATGTTCTGCCCTCTATATAGCAAATGGAAGGACCCCAATTTTCAGAACTTATCTTTGAGTAGTATTGAGAATACTAAGGGAGGAAGAAATGCCACCAAATAACTCTTGGCGATGGCATACCATTGGTTTGACATTACCAAATTCACTAAAAGTCATCGCACTTCCAAATGCACTCCAAGCTTGTATGCACACACCTTATATGCATTCGAGACATGAGCGCCTCATAGCCTTTTATACTTGGGGGCTTGATCTCATTGGACCTATCCATCCACCCTTGAATGGGTACATTCGAGTTTTTGCCGCACTAAGTAATTCATTAAGTGGGTGGAAGAAATTCCACTCAAAGAAAAGTAATGGGAGTGGCCATAACCAACTCCATCAAAGAGCATATCATTCGTCGCTTTGGCATCTCGCACAAGATCATAAGCGACAACAATATATCTCACTCATACTAATTTTTCGAAGGCAAGCCTTATGAAACATTACGAAACCGATGAACTATCATATTATCCGCATGGTGAGACCCCTACATGTAAAGGTGTAATGCCTTCAATAAGTTGGGGAAAGCCAATACTTTCTCCAAATGGAAAACCTTGCAAAGCAATGAGAAAGCCTACAAATTACTCTTACTGCAAAACCTCTACATGCGAGGGTAAATAAAAAAAATAAAAAATAAAAATACTTTCAATAAGGTAGGGAAAGCCAAACACATACTCTCTCAATGGTAAGCCCTATCAAATAGTTGGGAATCTAATGGGAGATTTCATTGTGGCAAGACCCCTACTTGCAAGGATGCAACACCCTCAACAAGGTAGGGAAAACCACCATTATTTTAACGGCAAGCCTTATGAAATAGAAAGGAAGCCAACCTAATATCTTATAATTCAAGCGCAATGATCCACTACATGTTAGGACATATCCATCCCTTGAGAATATGGGAAAGTCAACACAACGAATCACTACCTCATTGCCACATGGTAATTAGCTATACACGAGGATAGAAGTCCACCTCAAGAAAATGGCAAAATTGTGCATTCTATAAGTCGCTATATGTAAAAAGGTGATATTTTCAAAAGGTGATAGCAATACAAGCTTTATTCATGCTACTGTCTGTGAGAACTCAATCAACCTCTATGAAACGGTGACAAACAAGTGCACCATGAGCCGCAATGCGCGAAAACGCAGCCCGTATGTGGGGGCTTCTTGAAACTAACAAAGTAGCGACCTAATATATGTCGAGTTTAAGTCAACTACCAAGTAGTGAGCCAAGTTAGCTGCTATCTATGAAAGCAAATTTGCTCATCAAATGATCGCTACCAAAAAAAAAAAAAAATGGTGCACAAATAGCAAGACTTTGCTTAGCCAAAACCTGTCTACAAAGGCATGAGAACCAAGCAACATGTCTACTAACTTGCCCAAAGAAAGGCAAAGCCATATTCACAAGCTATCCAATTCAAGCATAAGTCATTCTCAAGAAACTAGTGCATATAATCTATCAAAATTATGCTACTCAATCACAAGGTGCACATGACATTTCCAAGCAGACTCTCCTCAACATACTCAAATGCTCAAAGCCATACATAGGCTATTTTCACAACAAAAACGTGCTCATAGCCTATCAACGAAAGGTACACTGTCATTCTTAAGGTATAAATTACAAACCATATACATCCTTGAGGTACAAATCAATTTTTCATTCCAAAATACAAAATATACATCCAAATATCATATATGTTCGTTTTGTATATAAATGCAAATTATGTCAACTAACCATGATAGTACAAACTCAAAGTGGCACCAATACAACTAAATAGGAGTTGCTCTATACAGATGTGGGCTGTCCACAAAGGCGAAATACAAGAGAAAGTGTCTCCAAGACAATAGGCCCTATTACACACTATAACTAGTTCAAACTTTCAAAGCTTGGAGCTCAATACAAGACATTCAGATAAAAAATAAATAAATAATAAATAAATAAATAAAAAGGAAGAAAGGAGGTAAAGGAAAATTTGAAGTGATGTCATAGTCCCCTTCCAACATCACCACCTTCGGGGCGTTGGCTTGCAATCATTCTCTTCTTTACTGAATGTTCAAATAGTGTGTAAAACACCTATGAATGTAAACTCCCAATTTACAAATTACTAACACAAGTTTATTATCAAACAATATATGTGCGGTATATGAAAATAAGCTAAAAAAGAATTGGTAAAACAATCTAAACCGAAATTAATCACAACCACAGCAGTAATTAAAAGGCAAAGATTAAGGGAAGAGAGATGCAAACACAAGGACAACACAGCGATGTGTTATCAAAGAGGAAACCGAAGTCCTCGGCGTAAAACCTCTCTGCCGCCCTCCAAGCGGTCAATAATCCACTAGAAAATAAAGTTGGGATACATGAATAGTAGAAGACCCTCCAAGCCTAATCTACCCAGTGCACCTAAGCCCCCCAAGTTTCTTGCTCCAATAGGGTTACACTGAACCTTGTCTTCTCTAGCTTTCCGGATCCCGCAACAAGCTCCATGTTGCATCCGCCATCCTTGGCATCTTCTAATGCTTCCTAAAGCTCCAAAAACACTCAACACTCTAAATGGGCATGGGTAGTGTTTAGGTAGAAATCTCCTCTCAAGGGATATGACAATGGGAGAGGGAATGAGAAAAGACTACAAAGATTTCTCTCTAAGAATGGGTAGCTCTCTCTAATAGGTGGGTGTGTTGTAGAAACCTCTCTTAGGGTTTTTCTCTCTGAATAACCACACCTACATTTCGTGGGTATAAGGGTATATATAGTAGGGTATGAGATGGAATGTGAAAAGTCAGTTTTCATCCAAACAGGGCATTCTGGCAACTTGGCCTCGCAACTGGAATGAGTCGCGAAATAACTTCCAAGTCAGACTGTACTTTTTGTCCTGTAGTGCTCCAGCTGTTGTGACCCTTTAGCTTTCTGCATGCTTCACACGTGTGGCGACTTACCAGTCGTGAGACTCCTCTTAAATGCACACAACTTGAGTTTCTTCACACTCTCTCACACACAACCCTTACATTATTCCCACCTAAATACAGGGTTTTTACATGCTAAATTACAAGCAAATTTGGTACAGAATAAAGCCAACACATGGTTGATTAAATTCAACCTTACATTTACTTTAAAGCCGCAAGAGAGAGACGAACTAAAAGGATTCAAAGTTATTAGCGACAGCCATGGTACCATCTATTGCAACTCCATGTTGCTGTTCGCAACAACTTCAACCTCAGAGAATGATACATTGGCAATGGGAGTGGCCTCGGAAATGAAAGTTCCAATGACAACATCACAATTGTCTAAGCCAAAGTCCTTCTACAAGAATCCATAATACAACTCACTCAATATACTATTATATGCAATAAAAAAATGAAGAAGATGTGTGACTTACCAAGTGAGTTCCAAAGTTCCCGCTCAATAATGGCGTATTTCTCAAAGTACACTTATTCTATGCAAGATTGCAATGGGGCACACTCAACAATCCCTATTGGAATAAAAGGGGTTGGCAGCAAGTTTTGACTTGCCACAACAAATTTTAACTTGCCAAAGAAATTTTGGCTTCATTTTCAAACAAACAGAGCTGCTATCTATGCAAAATGTCGAGGCTGTCAACAATTACATTGAACGAATAGTGGCTGCAACATGGAATCACCAACTTCAGCTCCACCAATTCATGCTAATAATCAAGCTATGCAACACATGGCTTACTCTTAATGGCATTGCTGGGGGCTAAAGGCTTACTCAACTGCTATGCGCCCATGCACTAGAAATTCAAGTTTCATTCCTACACTTTTATTTCAAGCTTGCTAAATCGAGAAGCGACTACCACTCAGTGACTATCACTCTCACTACCGTTCATCGCAAAAATACGATACAGGGGGTTGCCAACCAATGTAGTAGCTATGTCACACCCCTATACTACATCACCAAGTGCTATCTTTGCTCCATTCTATCTCAAGTAAGCTATTCCAAGACAGCCAGTAGTATCGCTCATGGCTACGACTTCATCAAAATTAATCTTGGCAAACACGATCTCACCAAATTGGCCAACAATAAAGCTACTAAAAAATTGAATCATCCTCAATATGTCGTTTCATCATCATCTCCTCATATGGACCCAATTCGCTCATTCAAATTTACAGCAAACAATGGGGACAATTTACTTCCAACACGAAGTCAAGCATAGCCACACTGCAAACTAATTTCATGACTATGAAAATCAATGGGAATCGGCTTCAACATGAGCTTCAGCTTCAATGAGAACAATGGCTCAACCTCATGAATTTACGCAATGAGACTATCATTTTTCCAAGGAAAAGCTACTCTACAAATTTAATTGAACAATTTATTCAACACATTGCCAAATATAGCCAAGAGATCGACAAAAACAAAATTAGCTCACTTGGGTGGTTCACATCTGATTTTATCGAGCTTGCGCAAAGAACGGAATCAACATCTAGTCAGCTTATTCAGCATTTTTCTCCTACAACAAAACTTTGCTCCTTAGTGACAGGTTCTTTTTCTCTTCGTTGACCGCACCACTCCGCCAACATCAGTACCAACAACTCCATAGCCATGGACAGAACGCTACGTTGTTGACATCACTAACAGAGGTCTCTCACTCTTCACCAACAAAGATCTCGTCATCTTGCTGCTACCATCTCACCGCCCTCATTCAGCAATAGCGGTGGTGGATAGAAGTTCCTCTCTAGAGAATGAACCTTACGGGTCTTCTCTAGCCACAAAGCCCCCCAAGCTTAAATCTCTTTTCGATTCCTCAAGCGTTCAGAAAGGAAATAGGTGATATTATGTAAAAGATGACATGTCAGTGGAGAAGAAGAAAAAAGTAACCAAAGGATCTAAAGAAGGAAGTGGCATGAATTTGAAAGTCACTAGAGGAGAAAAGAAGGAAGACATAGGGTCCGTTTGAATATAGCTTATTGTTGTTGAAAACTGATAATTGTTACTAAAAACACTGTAGCAAAATAATTTTTAAATGTGTGAATAGTACTGCGGGACCCATTTTTAATATTTTTTTAATAAAGTGGCTGTGGATCCCATGAACAATGCATAAATAGTACTAAAACAGTGCGTGAACAGTATTTTTTCTCATGAACAGTGCGTGAACAGTGCACGCACGGTTCATGAACAGTACTTTTTTCCCTCAAAAGTCAATAACTCCGGCGTAAAAAAATAAATAAATAAATAAAAATAAAAATGCAAGGAACAAAACGCAACGCAACATTGAGCCGTATCCAAACCCTCACATAGAGACGAAGTGAAGTGTGTGAAGTGTTTAAGTTATTTGAAGATGGACCTAAGAAATTTTAGTAAAGTGTTGTTCCTAAAAGCCAAAAGAATCCAAAGAAAAAGATGGGCATATGACGTGTCAAAGCAAAGGCAAGTAGCGTGTTATTGCATCTAGCTTTTAAAGTGACCAGATTCCCTTCTAAAGTGAAAGGAAAGAAGTAAACAAGGCATGTTATTTGCATATGAGGAAGGAATTTAACCCAAAAAAAAGGGGGTTCAAATGGCCTGATAGGCTAAAAGCACGCTAAAGGAAGAGTAAAAGGAGATTTAGTGGAAGCAATTTCCACCTGAAGCAAATGGCGAAGCAATTAAGGAAGTATGCAAGAGATATTGCCAACGATAGGTGGGTGCATCCCACAAGACTATTTGACTGTATCATATCACATTGGCAAGGCATTGATGTGGTTACCACTTGGGACCCACCATACGTTGGTCATCAAACACATGGGCCAAGACTCAAGGCCTTAATTATTTCTCATGGGCCTTGTTCTAAATCAACCTACACTCCTATACACAAACATTGCCAACATAATCTCCTTTGGCATCCGAGTCATGCAAAAATTAACAATCGGCAACCATCTTTGGTCCATGCCACATTCAAGCAAAGGTTCACTTCTTCGCGCATTAAGAGAGTAAAGCTTCAAGACACACGGCCTGGGTCCACTCATCATAGATTTATATTAGGAGTGTTATTCCTAAAATGCAATCATAGAATGCCAAAAAAGAAGTGAGAAAGCTTCATGAAATTAAAGGCGCCTAAACCATCCTACAAAGAAATTGAAGTTACATATTGGCGTGAAAGGCAAGGAGCATTCCGGGTTCGACCTATCATTTGGTTACAACTCGAATTCCTAAGGCTTCAATATTGCGGTGTCTCTACAAACAAGCTCCATCGACTTGTATATAGAGCATTCAGGTATGCCAATTCCCAAACCCGCAACATCTACAAGCAATGAGAAACATCAACTACTCACATGCACGTCGCAAGCGCCATGAGTTCTTGGGGGGCTAATGTTGATACCCATTTTCATGACACATTTTATATAAGCTTAATTCAACCAAGCCCGACTTCCTTGTGGGCTCAATTCGTGTATTATATTTTATTTCATTCTTTTAAGCGTGGCCCAAGCCCATGCGGCTTATTGGGGAAATTAAGGAAGCGTGGTTTGGAGGGTATGGGTTGGTTTATTTTGGACCTTTTGCATGAGCCTAGACCAAGCGTGCTGCCAAGTGGGCAAAGGACACTGGTAGCACCTTAGGCTCATGGGGAAATTAAGGAAGCGTGGTTTGGAGGGTATGGGTTGGTTTATTTCGGACCTTTTGCATGAGCCTAGACCAAGCGTGCTACCAAGTGGGCAAAGGACACTGGTAGCGCCTCAGGCTCATGGGGAAAGTCTTGTACCCAAAATTTCCACCTCAAAAAAGCTTTTATGCTCTAGGTAACTGTGCTCCTAATTTTCAGCCCAACTCCATTTTCCACACCAAAACACAACTAACTCTAAAAAAAAAGCTAAACAACGTAGCTCACTCAGCCACCCAAATGTAGTTTTCCAAGGCCTGCAAAGACCAGAGACAGTAGCCATGAAAAGGAAACAACTTTGTTTCCAAAATCATGTAAAAAGCAACCAAACCTTTCCCTAAGCATAAAACATAATACACCAAGTCAAAGAAATAGCATCTGAAAGGTTCAAGGCCTTCCTCCTAACTAAAAAACTAGTCACAAGCATCCCCTAAAGCTTGAAATAAATATTCATCACTAGCCCACAAAGGAGGGGGGACGTTCTACCCACATACCTGAAACTTCAGAGCAAAAGCTCATTCAGCTAGTCAACATTCTCACAATTCTGAACCTTAGGGGTGGAAATATGGGTACAGGAGAACCTTCCCTCTCTTCCTCACAACCTCTCTCAATTTTCTCTTCTCGGTGACTATGGGTCGAAGTTTTAGACCTGTTGAACCACGTTTTCCCCATAAAGCTGAAACTTAAGAGCCAAAAACCACTGAGCCAGGAAACATTCTCACAATTCTGAACTTTAGAGGTGGAAATATGGGTACAGGAGAACCTTCCCTCTCTTCCTCACAACCTCTCTAAATTTCCTCTTCTTAGTGACTGTGGGTCGAAGTTTCAAACCTGTTATGTTTTTATGTTTTTTCTGCACTTTTGTTATTAGCATTTGGATTCTCTCTTGTCAAAGCACCATTAGCCTTTGTTTTCTATACATTGTGAATTTTGGGCTTGATTCTCTACAAATAAACACTTCTAAAGAACCCAAGGGGAGATTTGGGCTGTTTTCACATTTTCGACCCTTGTTGCAAAAAAGTCCCTGACAAGGGACAAATTCATTCATAAAATAATATTACAAAATTTTGTGCATCATCAAAGTAAATTATAATGTTACAATTAATCCTAAAATCAAACTTTTTTAAAATCTAAACTGTATCCTAAAATCAAACTTTTTTACAATTAATCCTAAGATGAAACTTTTCGAAATAAGTACTTTTAGGACCTAAAACCCATAAATATCTACCTCCAACCCCCTAGATTGAAGTTTGAACTATATGCTAGTCCTTGTGGATACAACGGGGAGTCGCCACCTAGTTTTTACAATGGCCTAGGAATCATATATATAGCGTCCCCTCAAGGAAGGACCTTTTAATCTTACTACCAAAGATATAGGTTCAGAGTTTAGGTACGATCTTGGGAAGGTGTTAGGCACCCAAAACCGCCCAACTCTAAGGTTGGCTTCTCATCATTGTGTCTTATGTCTTAACCCTATTAAAAACATACTCAAAACTTGTATCTATACTCACACACACACTAGCATACATCTAACACACACAACATGGCATTAATCATCTCTAACCATACATGTATCATGGCAATCAAATAAGGCCTAACATACATCTAATCATGGCATACCCTCGCATTCATCTAGCATACATATCATGGCATCAAGGCATTTCATCACACCACAAACCCTAATCATGCTCCTATCTCAATCATAAACCCTAACATACATCTAGCATAGCATCATGTATCCAAGCATAGACCCTAGCATGTTATTATCATCACATCATCATATCCATTCAAGGCAAAAACATAGGCACATCAAATCAAGATAGAAACAAGACAAATCATGTTTATCACTTAAAGCATTTGAGAACACAATTGTATTATCAAACCTAAACCAAGCCATGCATGTACATTGTGAATGCATGACTTACATTTACTTACCTTGTAGCAACTCAGCACCTATGGCATTATGCATGAACATGTAAATGAATGGCATGGCATTTAACAAAGCAATAAAAACAAACCCTAATCTAAGCACGTGAAAGGTAAACACACAAACAAACATGTGAAACAGAGATTTAAAAGCATGAAAACATGAAAAAGGATCTAAAACAGAAGTATACATGTAAAAGCAAAAGCAAAATAGAGGAAATAATATTAGGGTTTCTGGGCTAGTTAATGTGTACGCATGAACGACCCTGCGTGCGCATATTCAAGCCTGCATACGCGGCCTTGATTATATGCATGTGGGTTTCTGCCTAGAAACCCTAAAACACAACAAACAAAGCAAGATCAAAACATAAACTCTAACAACCTAGTATCCTTAAAACATAAAGAAAACAAAACCTAGTCTAAACAAACATGTTATAAGGCATAAAACAAACAAAGAAACAACAACAACAACAACAACAACAACAACAAAAAAGAAGAAGAAGAAGAAGAAGAAGAAGAAGAAGATAGAATTGAAAGCAAAAGGAAAGAAAAGTTTAAAAGAAAATACATCAGAGTAAAAGCTCCTAGGCTTGACACAGCCTTGATTATACGCATGTGAGTTTCTACCCAGAAAACCTAAAACACAGCAAACTGAGCAAGATCAAAACATAGACTCCAACAACCTAGCATGCTAAAAACATAATGAACATAAAACCTAGTCCAAACAAACATGTTATAAGGCATCAAACAAACAAAGAAATAAAACAAAGACAGAATTGAAAGCAAAAGGAAAGAAGAGTTTAAAAGAGAATATTTCAAAGCAAAAGCTCTTAAGCTTGAATTTTTACCGTTCCCCTCAGTCAAACCTATCACAAACCAATAAGAGAGTGATTAGTAATATTAAAACTCAAAGATCAAGGCCAGAAAAGGCTCTAATCAAATAATATTGACTTGTGGATGTTTTGTGAAAATACTCCCTTTTTAATTCACTATTTCTAGTGAATCTAAGTGTTTTTCCATGGGATTTCTGTGTGTTTTTGAATGATACCATGTATAGCTCTTTATATTGTGAAAATGGGAGGTTTGGAACGGCTCCTAGACAATGTGGAATTCGTCCCAAACCTCGGTCTTTAATGTAGAAAAATTTCCTTTTTGGTGCTTCTAAAACCCTACCTTCGTGCACAGAATCGTGCCTGCGTACACAAGCTTCTAGGCCGCGTACACAGGTTCATGCCTGTGTACGCAAGTTCATGCCTGCATACGCAGGCTTAGGGTTTCTTTTGGCTTTTATTTTCCAAAATAGATTTTTAGCTCATTAAAAAGTTATATTTTCCATTTTAACATCTCTCAAGTCAATTTGTAATCTGATTGAGCCCTAAACCAACCTTAGGTCTTAGAATTTCAGCATCATTGGGGAACGGGAGCCCAAGTCGTAAGGGATACAAAATGCAATGCCTACAGTCCCCTGTATAACTACTAAGCCTATGGAATTAGAGAGGTAATGGAAAAACTGGTTTTATTCTCTTCTTTCAATCACATTGCTCAAGACTTCTAAAAACTAGTCAAAGAATTTGAAAAGGATGATATCAACCAATGTTTCAAATTTTGACCCAAATCCCTTTTCCCATCCAGGTTCTCTTTCAATGCAAACAGGCATGACTAGACATGATTTTCACTTGAAACCCATATTGACAACTAGTTTCCATTTGGAATGCGTGAAAATATATCATTTTAGAATGGCAAATAGAGTATAAGTATCTCATTTTAGAAGATTCAAAGCTTGTGATTAATGGCTAACAACCCATGGTGCCAAGGGCGGAGCCACCTTATGCATTGGGAGGGCCATGGCCCCTCCAAAACTTTTTAAAATCTCTATAATTATAGGAAAAACTTGACCATAATCATTTTGAGTTAAGAGATGGCCCCCACAAGATTAAAACATTGCCCTCTCCCCACCCCCACCCCCCCCCCCCCCACCCCCTTCATCATGCCTCTCATAAAATTCTCCCCACCCCAAATCCCAACTGTGCAATCATAAAAATTAACTCCTTTTGTCTTTTCTATTCTTCTCTAAAGCATGAAAGCTGCATTCATATCTTTTTAGTTTTTAGTTATTCAATTTTTCTAAAAGGCTAAAATTGAGGTGTAGTACATTAGATTGCCTGATTAAACTCATATGTATTGTACTTAATTGTCCTTAAAAATAATAACATTGTTTGTATTTTATTGGCCATGCTAAACATGTTTTTGAATTAAATTAAAAACTTAATGCATTAGTCTTAGGTTATTGTACTTAAATTTTGTACTTTCTTAAAACTATTACAATATCTCCTTCCATTGTACAACCACTGAAAAGACTTTCCTCATCACTTGGTACTCTCTCTTCAGTTTCTCTTTATTAATTCTTCCATAGAATGCTCTTACATAATCACATTTTCATTAGTTTCTCCCTCATCCTTAATAACGAGTTTTCATATTTAAAGCTAAGCAAATATTGAGAGATGCCAACTTCTTCTTTTTCTTCTACAATTTTGTTGTATACTTATATTTGATTTCTATGAATGTTATGGACTTAGGGTTTTCCAAAAGAATAGGAGAAACTCGAGGAAAAAAAAAAAAGACTTAAGATGCTCAATTGGTTGATTAGCTTGTTAGTATTTTTATTTTTGAGTGCTAATTAGAATTACGCTGACAAAAAAATTCTAACAATAATCTTGTGTTATAGATATACCGTACTTTAAGTTTTTCATTGAATTGAAAATTAATATAATAGTTTTACCTTGGCCCTCTCAAGCAAAAATTTTTGGCCACACCCTTGCATGGTGATGGTGCATTGTCATGGAATATTTCTGTTTTAATTTAACACTTTGTTAGCATGCAATTGGATTGTCCATCTAACTCTAAAGCCAACTGTGGCGTGTACAGCTCGGTTAATGGATTGTTTACCAAGTTGTGCTCACAATCTATTTTATTGTGTGGGTTATGGATATTCTACAATGGGACATTCCTAGAAACGCAATTCTTCTACCTTGTTGACAATTCCCTGGGGTTTCCTAAGTCAACTCTTTCTCTTTCTCAGTTTTTTCTCTTTCTCTCTCTCTCTCTCTGATATCTCCACACAAAAAATGTCCAACCTCATCTCCCTCCTCTTTTCCTCTATTTATAGGCTTGCTTAGTGGGTTTGTCATGATTGCATAGAATGGTTTCTAGTGCAAGTGGAGCCCCTTCATGATTATTCTTGACAAGAAAGGGGTCCCACTTTGGGAATAGGAATGCCAGTTTTGGAACTTGCGACTGACGCCAAATATTGCTCAGTAGGCGATCTCCCCTAAGGCACTACCGAGATACATTAGAGACAGGCTCCAAGCAACACTGGACCTCGAGGTTGTAATAGTTCCCAGGATATCCCCGGGCCTAACAGTATGGGTCGGGCCAGTGGCATGGCCCACATGCGATCCACAGCCCGTGGGCCCTCAGACAATGGGCTGGTGGATCTGTTCACTGTACACCAACAGATATGCAAATGGCCTAACAAAGAGGGGACAAGAGCAAACGAGCAGCATAGAAGAATTTGATAGGTGCCCATCTTTTGTTTAACTTTTTTGAATGGGATTTGATGAAAATGAGCAAAGAAGGGACAAGAGCAAACGAGCAGCGTAAAAGAATTTGATAAATGCCCATATTCTACTTTTTTTCTTTTTCTTTTTCTTTTTTTATAGGAATAGATGCCCATCTTTTGTTTAACTATTTTGTATGGGATTTGATGAAAATGAGAACACTTAGAATGTGTTTGGTTGGGTAGATTTTAGGGAGGATGGGAGGAAAAAAAAAAAAGAGAGAGAAAATGAGAGAGAAAATACTTTTGGTGGGTGTGAGCCCACCAAAATATTTTCTCCCCAAAATGGGGAGAAAACTGGGTGGGGATGCATGTTTTCTTGATTGACAAAAATGCACATGTGCAACTGCACATAGGCAATAACATTGCCTCTCTTTTTTTCTCTAGGTAGTAATGTTGCCTCTTTTTTCTTTTTCTTTTTTTCTTTTGATTTTTTAGGACCTGGGCATGATAGTTGCCTCTTTTTTTCTTTTTTTTTTTTCTTTTTGATTTTCTTGGGCTTAGTCGTGATAGTTGCCTTTTTTTATATAACTAGACATGATTTTTTTTGGAGACATGATTTTTATTTTTTTAATAAATTTGGGTGATTGCTCTTTTTTTTTTTTTTTTTTTTTGGTTATTTGTCACTTTTTTGTTTTAATTGAGCATCATTATTTAATAAGGGTATATAAGTAAATTTATTCAAACTCATTTTTTCCATCCCTCCATTTTTCCACTCTCAACCAAACAAAAATGAGAGAAATTAAAATTTTTTCTATCTTCCAACTTTTCCATCCTCCCACCATTTTTTATCTTCCCACTTTTCCACTCCTCCAACCAAATGGACTCTTAGGTTATATTTCGTAGTAGATTTCAATTAGCTCAACTAATAAAATCTCTAATGGTGAAATAAGAAAACTAGAATTCAATTTCTGCTTATACCAAAAACTGATTGGTATTTTGGCCTAATAATAAAGAACTATCATCAGGAGCGAACGTCATAGATTAAAGCTCTATAAAAAAAATTTTAAATAAAAATAAAAAAATAAAAAGGTGACGTTCCGTGGTCTGGTAATTTTGTACAGAAGCAATACCCCCTTTTCGGCTTTTCTACCCCCATAAATAAGAAAATAAGTAATTCTTCGTGTATGGGATTGAACCATGAGGGCTTAGGCTTAGTGAGCGAAAAGTATATAGAGTCTGCACTCTGCAGAAACTAGCATTTCTGTGAAGAAGATAAGGTGGAATGGAGGGTGTATGGTTAACAGTTTAATTGAAGAAGAGAAAACGTGAGATTAAGAGGGTGTAACTGTGGGAATTCATAACAGCAACCAAGCTGTTTCAAAGAAAAAAAGAAAAAATAAATAAATAAAGTGCAGGAGTAATCCTCCGCTTTTATATGTAGTTTTAGATTTTGATGAGTAGAGTGGAGCAAATGTCATTGCTTGGTAAGTTTTGGAAATGGGCTGCTAAATTCAATTCTTATCATAAAATCTTTGGCAAACTCAATTTATTCTCTATGGACCTTCTTGTTTTCGACAAATAACTCTCACTCCATGTTATGGTTACCATCTTTACCATACATACGCTATAGACATTATCTTCCCAGCCATCTGATCCATTACCTTAATCTGGAAAACCACTATTTTAGGGAAGAAAAAGTTGAAGTGGAAAAATCTGAGATAAATTACCACAAGACATAACAAATCAGATGCTTTATTTAGTTACAAGTCATAATAGCCCATAGATTCTTCTGTTTTACATGAAGCTAGAAGAATTTCGTCATTGTCAGGCGGCCACAGCCTATTTCTGCTGAGACTTGAGTTCCTTCACCCTCTCTTCGGTAGCCTTCAATGCTTTCCCGTATTTGCTTATTAACTGAAAATGATTGAAATTTAGAACTTCAGGATTTAATGAACAAGAGGCTCCAAACCCCCCATCATAGTGGATAGCAGAATCATTAGCATTTCTCCAAAAATAATAATGCACTTTATACAAACTCTCAAGAAGAAGAATTTGCGATAATACTACAGACCCAACAAATTTCACAATGTTGTTCACACCATTTGATGCAATAAATTGTGATTAGTGCTACATCACTTTCACATTGATATCATTTTTATTGTACACCAATCACAACCTACCTTAGCATTTATGAAAAAAAAAATTGTGAAATTTGTTGAGTATATAGACTTGTTATTGAATATGCATTTTACATAATCCATAGATGAATTTTCCTTTTTTTTTTTTTCATTTATGGAAATCTTTAGTAATCGCCAATTTCTACAAGCCTTATGTAAGAAAACAGGCAATATGTGTCGCAATGCAATGGCTACTCAGCAACTGCAAAATATATATATATATATATATATAAATTAAAAAGTGAAAGTATAGTTGTTTAGGAAAACTTTAGCAATATTATTGGAATTCCAAGATGCACTAGAAGCATGGCTCATAACCTAGCCCGGTGGGCTTCTGATGGTAATGCTACTGATCGTATCTCTATTGGCTTCCTCCAGTCTTTAGCTCTATCAGCTGATAATCGGGGAGGTGCCACAGTTTATCTCATCCTAGTTTTAAAAAGAAATATATATATATATATATTTAAAAAACTAAGTATATCCATAGTTTTGCTTGAAAATCATATCCATGGTGTTCATTTTGTAGTATTAGCATTAGCTTATTGTCTAAATAAATTAATGCTTGTGCTGATATTTATAATTTATTAACTATTTACCATTTTAATATATTTTTAAAGACAGTTTGAATCCAACCACCAATAAGAAAATGACATCAACAATCCTTGTCAAGTGCAACAGTGCACACGACTAACTTAACCCGACCTACCAAGTGAGTCAAATGCTTACACGTATTATCTTCATATTGATAGTTGGAGCCCAAGACTCCAAACATGTTTGGAGCAAAAAAATTTCCTATTTTTAATACCTTCTTTAATTTGTTTAAAAATTAAAATTTGGAATGCATACACTTCTCACTTCAATGCTTACACCTTGCCTTACAGGGGACAAAATGCCTGGCCTAACATTTCACTTTTAAAACCTAAGTGGTCTATGACCATTAGTAAACTTTCTTCTCTCTCTAAATCAGTCTTAAATTAGCATAAATATATTACTTTCCTTATTTGTTATAAATAGTCTAATAAGATCAACAAAAGTTCTGGATCCTACCTCATCAATTTCTTTCGGGGTAATAATAAATGGAGGAGACATCATTATATTATCTCCTGCCACACGTACTAACATTCCATGCTTCTCACACTGTGCTCCAAAATAAGCTCCTATCCCTGAGATATACAACATCAAAGAGTACTATATTAGGGGGACAAAAGAAATATTAGGCAACACAAAACAGATGCACGCTAGTCTATCTCAACCATATATGCAAAACTCCAGTCAGTTCCTGAGGACCATCACACACAAGAAAGATTTCATGTTCAAATCAACTAAATACTTCTGATCTAGTTGATGATAGGAACAATATAGTCTAAACAATTTATCCCCTGAAAAACCAAATATATCCATACAGTCAACTTTATGAAACAAAAGGAATATAGAACTTGCCCCACTCAGGAGGGAACGGATCATTAGGTGATTTGTTATCTACAAACTCTGTACCAAGTATTAAGCCAGTTCCCCGTATCTGTGGAATCAGATGAGCTATACATAATCAATATCTCATAAATTCTCACATTGACCAAACCATTAAAATACTCAAGAGACAATATGTACCTCCCCAATTATGGGACTGTCTGAGAATGCTTTTAATCCATCTTGAAATTTAGGGGAAATGTTCTTTACTTGCTCAACAATATTTCTTTCCCTGCAAAGATGTTAGATAACTTTCACTCACTACCAAATATAATCCACAATCTGTGTGGTTGGGGGACATTGACCACTATGTGATGCAGGACAATCAATAGGAAAGTTAAAAGAACGGAAAATTAAAAGACAACCCTAAGAATCAGCACCAAGCAAGAAAACTCAGGCATCAATACCTAAGGTGTTAGGAATCAACACCCAAAATTTTTGAAAATCACCAATTTGAAATTTCATTAATCAATTGTCTTTACAAAATGCAACTATCTAGCACCATTTTATAGAGTTTTTAGGAATAAAATATAATTCTATCTAAAACTGGAGTCAATCTAAAACTAATCCTACCTAAAAGATAATCACTATCTGAACTCAAATCTAAAAGTTTAAAATAATCCAATCTTCCATGAGATGAATACAAAAATCCAAAAAATGAATTCTAAAATATTTTGGCTGTGCTCCCACATCACTATGGACTGTTGAGCCAGAAATATGTGGATAAATATCACTAGTATATCTGCATATACAAGTCATGACCCACCACTTGAAGGAACATTAAGGATAATTATATGACCAAGATGGAACTCCATCCGATGTAACTCGGTACATCTTCGAGGACTTTCCACTGCAATATCTAATCAGAATTAAGAACTAAACCTTTAAACAGGGTAAATTAGGTGATAAGTAATCAGCTAACACCTTTGTCTTCTGCCTTTAAATATCTTAAAGAATTACTCATATGTTCGGTCATTATACCAAGCATGAAATCAATTTTTCTGAGAAAAAGAAAAAATGATCTTTCATGTTTGAATAATTATAGCCAAGACATGCAATTCTATTCTTAGACTTTCCAGACATAAGAAGAAAGGAACAAACTTGTAGATCTTAAGAGCTTCAATTGCAACTGCACAAGATACGGGGTGACCAGAATAAGTAAATCCATGAGAAAAAGTACCTGAGAGAAAGGATATCAGGTTAGAATACTAAATAAGTACTAATTCAAGATACTTATTTAGGAGTGTTAACCAACTTACCAAGTTTGCTGCTTTGAGAATGTATGACATCTGATATTTCAGGGCTCACAAGTACAGCTCCAATGGGCAAATAAGCAGATGAAAGGGCCTGAAAAGTTTGACACATACCAAGGAAGAATGTACTTTGTATCAAGATGTGAAGACGCTTGTAATCAAAAGAGATGAAGAAGCAATCCATGAGTTTAATTATAGTCCAACTCTACCTTTGCAAGAGACACAAGGTCTGGTTTTATGTTGTACTTGTCACACCCAAACATTGTGCCCAGCCTTCCAAACGCACAAATTACCTAAGATAAACAAATATGAAGAAAGCAAGCCTTATATAGTAGAATACAAACAATGAATACCATGCTCATCACATAAATGGAAATAAGAAAGACAGAAAGTACCTCATCTGCTATAAAAAGAATGTCATATTTCTTCACAACAGCTTGAATCTGCATCAAATAGGAAAATGTTCTATTATTAAATGTGTCTTTCTTCTTCCCCCACCCCCAAAAGGGGGGGGAGGGGAGAGAGAGAGAGAGAGAGCAGTAGTGGTTTTTGTGTAATAGTCCATAGTATAAAAACACATAATACCAAACATAGGTGGCATGTAGCATCAACATGAAACTGGAACACCAAAATCTAAGTAAAGACTATAGTAGCATATAACATTTTAACCAACACCAAACAGAAACACTCATGTTTTTAATGGAACTGCATCATACTTGAATTCATTCATGTGGCCATATCACTGGTCGCTAGTTCAACCAAGAGGAGTAACTTTATCAAGTACAACTAGAAACAGATAAGAATTATAGGACAAGATAAAGTTTCCACAAACAGAACCTTCCTGGCTAGGGGTAAAGAAAGCTAACAGAATGACTTATCAATATTTGAGATTATATGAGTTTCCACCACAAAATGCATACAAAATGACAGAATTGAAGAAACTCAGTGAATCAATTTGAGTTGATTGCATAAATAATTCAAATGATGGGACTGGACCAGGTCCAATAACCAAACATTGTACGGACCAAGTACATCAGTCTGAAACTCTGTGCTGGTCGTTACATGTACTGGTAGAATTCTTTTGCAAATGCATTGATATTATTAGGTGCAAAGGCATTCAATTTCAAGACTTTATTTCAGATGCTTGGCAAATGCCAGTCTCCAGTTTGATATTTAGAGGCTGTTTGGTTGGCTGAAAAATATTGTGTTTTTTGTTTTCATTTTCAGTTTTCAAATGGAATCCACCACATAAAAACTTGTTTGGTTTAAGAACTTGTACTTAGTTTTTATTTTTAGTATCCAAAAAGTTGGATTTGAATACAAAAAATAAAAATACCTTTTCATAGTTTTCATTTTCATAGAAAATGAATACAGTGGCAATTTCGTAAATATTGTGAAATACAAAGGGCCCCACCTGATTGATGTGAGTGTGTGTAAATGAAAAAAGTAATTTTTTTTTTTAAATAGAAAACAATGTCAAACCTATGTATGATGTATTTTATACCCAAATTATGTATTCAAAACAATTTACCAAACACCCTTAAATGTGAAAATGGGTCCTTTCTATATTCAATTTCAGGATTTGAACACAGGAAAGAGAAAATGAAAAATGAATACACCACTTTTTGGAACCAAACAGGGCTTTGAGACTGACATTTGCCAAGCATTTCATGATACAAACAACTTACCTTGTCAAAATAAGTAGCAGGGGGAGGTATCACACCTCCTGCCCCCATGACAGGCTCAGCAATGAATGCAGCAATCTGAAATGAGCACCTATATAAGGTCAGCAACCCAAAAATAATCCTCTTATGGAAGCAGAATCATTTCCCAAACAAGTTGGATGATGTTAGAATAAATTACCGTCTCTGGTCCTTCTTTGAGGATAAGATTCTCCAAATTAACAGCTAATCTGGTTGAGAACTCTTCCTCCGTTTCACCTGGAATATGAAAGTTTAATAATAACCAAAAAAAGCTAACAAAATATTTTGGGCATCAGACCAGCAAGATGACAACCTGGAAGATGAAAGCGCCAGTAATGAGGGCAGTCAGTATGCAATACAAATGGAGCTGGCAGATCAAATTTTTGATGCAAAGCTGGAAGGCTGCAACAAAACCAGTTAAAGGGCGATAGGATTCACGTCAAAAAAAAAAAAAAAAAAAGCTTATAGACTAGGCCTACCCAGAAAGACTAGCTGATATCAAAGTGGAACCATGGTACCTGTCAGAAAGAATGAAAGAATAAGCTACTTGAAGCACAATGTCAAGAAATCTAAAGAAAAACATTGAGTGTTGAATATACGATTTTGATCGAGCAATAAATTTCTTTTTAGCTGGTCTTCCAAGAGCGTTATTATAATACCAAACCAGCTTCACCTACAAGAAAAATAATTCAAGAAGTCACAAAGACATTATTCCTTGAATTTTAACACCAAGTGCATGAACATGATATTGACATAAGATCCAAAATGAGTACTTATCTCATAAACATTCACCAGAAAGATGTTCTCAATTTACTTAGGATTCTCAGAATTGTTTATATAGAGAGTGTCTGGGACACTGAGTGATCTTTTAGGTTTAGGTGTCTATAATTTAATTCTTTTGGTTATTTGTTTAATATCCACTTGTTGTCATCTAACTGAGAACTATAATTTCTAAATCAAGTAACCTGTTAGTTCCTAATATAAAATATTATCTTTCTTTCTTTCCCTTATTGTAACTTGTAATTAATGATTAACTTATTTCTGTAAAGAACTATAGCTCATATGCATCAATGACAAGCCTGAAAACTGTATCTATACGATTAAAGAATTTATGAGATTGAGTTGGTTGCTTCCCAACTCTATCATGGAATAACATTTTTTTATTGAAAATGAAGGGTGAAAAAATAGACTCAACACAAAATATTTTGAATTTAAGATGGAGGCTATTTATCTGATTTCTCTCCCATAACTTCATGTCTCAAGGGCTAGTAGGTTGAAAATGGACCATGTGATCATATGAACTTTTAAAAAATCAAGAATATTGTTAAATCAAAATGCTTCCATAAACAAAGCAAACCTGAGTATCATTGGCTTCTGATCCACTATTTACAAAGAAGGCTTTAGCCATTTTTTTTGCCGTAAAAGTTTCTAGAAGTTCCTTTGCTAGATCCTGTAAAAAAAAAAAATTGAATATTTGAATATCAATAAATCCTGTATAAGTCATATAGCAGAAAAGGGCTAATTCGTTAGCACAAAGTGAGGCAAGATGTTCTAGATAATTAAATATGATGTTACAGAAATTTAACAGCAACTAGAAATTTAAGAAAATATGCATGTACCAGGGAAGGTTTTGTAGTACGATTCCAAAAGGAGTGGTAAAACGGCAACTTATTCAACTGTTCAGTTGCAGCAGCAATAAGTCGAGGTTCATTTCCCCCTGCAAAACTTCAATTTTAGATAACTGTAAACAAAAATTTGAATCAAAGTAGTTTCTTGTATAAACACTTGGATGGAATTAGGTACGAATGAGGGATGACAGTATGTCTTGATGTAAGAAGCAAAATGGTTATGGGCATGGGATATTTATCACATATATCCAATTTCCAGTGTGAGACCTGGGCTTTTTCATTTTCAAGAGGACGTTGGGGAGGAGCATCATGAAATAGGAGCAAAATGAGGAAAAACCCTATTACTATTTTACCAAAAAAAAAAAAAAACAATAATATTGCACAGCCCTAAACAAATAAAGCAATTTTAGAATTAGTATTTGTTGGATGAACTTTATGTTTACTCAATTGTATACAAAAATAACTGCTTAAAATTTATTCTTGGTAAAAATCTTTTCCTTTCTTACATTTTCCTTTTTTTCACTCAAACTTTGAAGAATAATTTTCAGGCCATGATATGGGCAGAAATGTCTTTATTTACCTAAAACTTAGAGTGAGATCAGCAAAGTTATTACTTAATAGCAACAAGGGGATTCTGATGGAAATAACAGGAGGGTGATGATGAAGGTCTCTAAATGGTATGAAACTAGCATAAGTTAATGCCTAACTATAAGCAGGGTGAGCAAGAAAGACATGGAGTAAGGGCACTCAACTACTATGCTTACCTAGAGGGAGGAGGGAGGCCCTCTCCGCACACCCCACCCCCCTCCCAAAAAAAAAAAACCCAAAAATTAAATAAGGAAAACGTAATGTTTTGCACTGCATTTTTCTAAGCTTGACTCAAAACTAATCAACTCAACCTTAATCCCAAATTAATTTTGGTAGACTCTATGGACACTTGTCAACTAATTTGGGCCAGCTCTATAGATCCTCATCATCTACTAATAATGATATACCACATGCATTTTTTTCTCCCCTTTCTAGTTGATATATCCTTTTTCCTTTTACACCCCCTTATTTTAGGCCCCTTTCTCTAGCATTTTTCACTCCAACTTGAATTAAATCACTTTTTCTCCCTAGTGCACTAGCTGGTCTTTGTTGCACATATCCAAACCATTTTTTATTTTCCATTGAAAAGTTACAAACGCACCTATTATGCAACTCTTTCCTATCATATCCATCTTGGGATTCCCACTCATCCATCTAAATACTCAATTTGACTAAGTTCATTTTATAAATATGTTGCTTCTTAAAAGCCCAAAATTCCATCCCCTCAACTTAATCAGTATTTTATGATCATATAATACCCCCAATGCACTTCACCACTTCATGGACCTTGCTACTACTTTGTTACATCATTACAATGAATAACCTTGTTCAACATGCTTTGTTACACAAAAATTTCACTTCTACTTATGTAGAACTAAGCATTTCAGCAATTTACCTATCTTTCCTTAACTTTGTCATGAAATGGTAATAAATAAGTGAACTGTCAAAGAAGCACTGTTAAACACATTTTTGGTTCTTATCATGACCCATTATCACTTTTTCAATATTAAAATCATTGCAACATCTTAAAAACCATATGAAAATGCCTTCAACACATGCAATTGGAGGGAGAGGGAGAAACAATGACTTGAAACATATTATGTTTACCTAATGCAGTGCACCACAGACCAGCAAGAGAATCAAGATATTTTTTCCCATTGATGTCATAAACATAGCAACCCTGAAACCGCCAATCAAGTTGATCATATAGATGAGGAATAACACGTGTATATAAATATTTTTATGTGCATGGCTAGAATTAGGTGTCTCAACTCTTTTTACACATCAGACTTTTCTTCATTGTTAAACAGAAAAAATGACATTAGAAAATGCCAAAACCCATGTACACAAGAAGTATACAGAAGGGAACAAACTAAAAAGGAAGAAAGAAAAATGAAGTGGAATACAAATCAATTCCTGAAGTTTTAAACATCAATACAAACTTTTAGAGAAGGATAACAAAAAACCCATTTATACAAATTTTTAAGAGCTTCGGTTTAATCTTGCCAATACACCTCTTTCCCTACTAAAGCCCTAATGATTCTCTCCAACCAAAATCCCCAAGAAATACAAGACAAAGAATGCTTTCCAACCCCCCCCCCCCCCCCCCCTCTTTTTTCCCCTTCTTTCTTTCCCAATTTTTGACCCCAAGAAAGTAACAATTAACAACTGAAATGGACATGACCAACTCACTTCAAACAGTGAAAAGACTAACCACCAAAATGCAGGAGCAACAGATTAACTGAGAAGCAAATCTTTCACTGATTACTTGGTCCTTTTTCCTTAATCATGAAGTGCAAATTAAGAACAAAGTACATATTAATAGCTTAGGCAAATAGTTGACAATACCTCGGACCTTTCTATAACCAAAGGATGCAAATCAGTAGACTGCCACCCAGCTGTGAAAGGTGCAAGCATATCATGCCCCTTAAATCTGAGATAGTTAAGATATCTTAGTACCTAAATACATTGTATGCATGCACATATAAACAATGACTACTCTGCAAACACATTGAAGAAGTAGATGTAGATGTTCATGTACAAAATTGCACATTGAGAGAGAGAGAGAGAGAGATTTATGAATACAAGTTATTAACATAGAAACACCATATACCCCTGATTATTTTTCAAATCACTAGTTGAATCTTCCTTTTGCAAAGATGCCCCCGTACTACTTAATCTGGCCAGTATGGGAACCCAAAGTAGAGGCTCCTGCAAACTTGTTGAAGCAGTGACATGTTTTACATATGAACCAAGCTGTAAATAAAGAAGAAATAAATATCATTAGAGTAGAGAAAGAATGGATGGTGTTAGCAACTAGGCATAAGAACTACACAAGACATTCAGGTGACATCCCACGGATGAAACTTTTTTCCTTAAGTAGAGAAGGTAGACAGCATCACATATAATAATGCAACACAAATCAGAAAAAGAAATGTTCTAGTACTATAATTGATAATGCACCACAGGTGATATAATGGCACACAGTATTCTCAATGACCTTTTCAAACGCATAGCATTCACCTTCAAAATTTATCTAATAACTATTAACTAAAGATGGCAGAAAAGATCACAGAGGCTAATGCAAGAAAACTCAGTAACATATTTCATTGCAGTAAATTGTTACTGCACCACCCAGTGAGATAATGGTACCAATTATCTTCAAGGGTCCCATTAAAATGGTAATATTCACCTACTGTGAGTGCTGGCACCCATGTGACGGGTATTTTTTGGTTACATATGTATCCTTATATGAATTTATTTACAAATGTATCCTTAATATTCATGAACATTATTCTGAAAGAGTCATCTGGCTGGGTATTGTTTGTTTAAAATCAAAATGAATGGATAATTTCATAATTGCATTTTCTACAACCATAGTTGTTCCTTCGGGTTTCTCCTTGTTTATCATGCAACCATATATAAATGCTCTTGCTTAGTTACCTCAAATTCTGACAATGAGGAATAACTACTTCATGAAAACTTTTAGACTCTCTGAGGCGCAAGTGAGATGCAATGCCTCTGCATCTGTATTTATATACTCTTTCTGAAGATAGAATAAGAGCTAATGCAATAGTATTACCTCTTTCTCTAAATGCAGAACATATACTTAGTATATTTGTTACTATTGAAACTTATACAGTGTTAGCATTGAAGCTCTTTCTTTTTTTTTCCAGTAGCTTGTATTGCCATTTGAAGCTTGTTGTTTTAATCTCTGAATATAACTAAAGTGCAACAGGAAGAACAATCCTCCAAATTCTCTACCCACTATTAAGACATAATATGCAAATCACAACCAAATCATGAAGAGATAACTAGAAAAACATATTCTTAAAATGAACATCAAGATATAATCCCCTCAAGCCATAAGAAAAGAATGTGATGCATAATACTGATCCTAACCAGTTGATTGATGAAGATTATTAATATAATACCATGGTAAAGCTCAATCAAATTCAAACCTATAGATTTTCATTAAAATTCTTAAGTTAATTGTCCACCTAGAAGAAAAACAAAATAAAAAAATAAAAATAAAAATAAAAAAAGAGAGAGATGAATATTTCAACCATTGAAACAGAATTAAAAAGAAAAAAAAAAATCAAAGGACCAAGACATTTCACATGGGGATAGGGTCGCATTGTTTTAGTGGTGTGCCCATTAACATATATTACAGTGATTACACTAGCATCATTCATTTTCAAAGAAATGGGTTTGACAATGTTCACCAATCCATGTAGTATCCTTCACCTCTTGATTTTTAACTGCTGAAAACACATCAAACTGACTGGAGAGAAAAGAAATGTCTCCAAAATCATTGCCTAAGACCACCAACCAAAGAGGGTGGTCTCCAGAATTAAACCTATTGGAGATCATGTGAAATGTGCCAAAATTCTTATCCATAACATTCACAAAAATGGGTTATCTAGTATCTGAGAAAACAAATAGCTGATGAAACACACACACACACACACACACACACACACACACACAATTCTGGATCATGTTTTTCCGAGACTAACATTTATCTGAAACAATAAATTCGAAAATTCAAAATTCTTTATCTCTTCTCTTTGTGGCATGTATAGCAACCAAAAGGTGCCTTGAGGACTGTACATACATATTGAAAGCAAACAAGTAAACAGATAATTGAAGATGATGCAAATTTATGTAAATTCAGGAGAACAAGAAATAAATATTACTAATAAGTAACTTCATAAATGATCCAAAATCCTAGGATAAAAAACAGGAGATTTTGTAACAAATGTATGCCAGTAGTCTGTGGACCAAATGGAATCTCCTTGTCCCATAAACTAGGAGTGAAGGGGTGAAGTCACGGGTTCAAATATAATACAGATGAGGCGACTACTATTTTCCCATACAAGGAGTTACAACAACCAATCTCAGTTCCAAAATTTTAGTAGTCAGGAATTAGACCAACATAATCCACAACAACCAAACAGAGTCTATATATAATATACAGACACATACAGTTTGCAATTTGCAAGTGAACTGGAAGTTATGAAAACAAAAGTAGATTCAAGAGAAACAAAAATAAATGAAAACACAACAAGAAATAAGAAAAGTCGAAAACAGTGCTCCACAAAGCATGAAAATGACATAACATGAGGCTAATTGAATTCTTTATCTCTCCCAACATTTTCTCTATGAAAAAAAAAATCCAACAAAGTGATTGAAGCACCCAAAAAAAAAAATTTTGAAATGATGAATTTTTTTTGTCACCAAATCTTAAGAACCAAACATGACCGAACAAAATTATAAAACAGCACCAACTGATCCACAAAGCAAAGAAAAAACACAAGAAGATAGAACTTGATGTAAAAACGAAATGGGTATTGAAGAATTTGAAACCTGGGTTCTGAAAGTGGATCGAAAGAGGTGGTTGATGCCCATTTGGATTTTGTTTCCTCGTTATCAGAACCAAACATGCAAAGGAGAAAAGGAGATTTTTTTGTTACAAGTGACCAAGTGAGAGAGGCTTATTAAGGAGACACACTGACTAGACAGATTAGACAGCCAGCTTTGGTTTATTGCTCATTGATAAATGATAGTAATTGAAAATTGTTCAATACGACAATATAGCTGACTGGACCAACCTGTCCCCAAGAGTCTTTTACAATATCCAAATTGAGAATATAAAAGGAAATTATAAACATTCATTGAATTTCACCCATTAAGGAACTCCACAAACACAGAGCCACATTATTATTATTATTATTATTATTATTATTATATAATGTAAAAGTAAAAGTAAAATATTTAAATTTAAGAAGTATTTGTTATTATAATTTTGTTTTTTTAACGACAATAACACTACAAACATATACTATTTTATAATATTTTTATAAAATATTACGTGGGCAGCTCAATAAACAAAGAGTCACCTACATATAAGCTCACAAGAAAAATATAAGAGGCAAGAAAAGTAGGAAAGTAATGAAACAAGGAGAGGTTTGAGTGGACTCATACAAGAATCAAGGAGATTAAAACAAAGATAGAAGATATTCAAGTTCTAGAACCTTCAACCGAAAATACTCAAATGTTGGAGAGCTTATACTTGGAACTGGATGAATGGCTATTTAAGACAAGAAATGATTTTGAAGCAAAAGTTAAAAAAGCCCTGGATTGAGAAGGGAGATAAAAACTCACAACAGTTCGTGGACTTTAAGGAGTTACTATCTTGGATTATACAACAACAGAAAAATCCAAAGTTATTCGCCATGATAGCTTGGTGATCAGTCTGGACACAACAGAACCAAATTCAACTATCTAAGCCACATTACAGTTTTCAGCAGCCTTCTCAAGTCTCCAAGGACAGGTTTGAGGAATTTTTGGTGGGGCAACCCTCCCAAAAATTCTGCTTGCCTTGCACAGTTGCACTTATATTTCTTGGCGGCCTCCCCCAAGAAATTTTTTTCCGGATGTCCCTTGTGAAACACAAATTATACAATCTAATGAACAAATAAATTCATATATTAATAACAACAACCAAAAAAAAAAAAACACGCAAATACATAAAGTTTACAATTGTCTTCTACGAGTTTTTATATTTTAAAATCATTGCATGATAGTCTCATTATCAATGCTACAAGCTACATATCTTTCAATGTACACAACCAAACAATCAATTATCCAATGTAAAACAAATTATGTAGTAAAATTTAATTTTATTAGTATAAAAAAATAAAAAATAAGGGTGTTCCCAGTTTTTTTTTTTTTTTTTTTTTGAAAGGTAGACAAATAAAAATTTTTAAATTATTATATATTAAAAAAAAATTCAGGTCAGGTTGGTCCTGGGACCACCTTGGCCTTAAGGTGGCACTGCCCTTGCCTCCACATGGTTTGTTCAAAATCAACTTCAATAGTGCCACTTTCAAAGCAAAGAAAAAATCTGGTATAGGTGTGGTTATTAGAAACAATCAAGGATTGGTTATGGCCTCTCTATCTCAACAACTTCACCAGGCTTACTGAGGTAAGAAAATTGAGGCTCTAGCGGGAGCTAGAGCCTTGTGGTTTGCACTCGAGGTTGGGGTTGATAAAGCTATTTTGGAAGACAACTCTCAATTGTTAATGAAAGCTTCAACTAATGATGGTGGTTCTCTAATGCCATCTAGGTTTTTTTTTTTTTTTTTTTTTAGAAAATAGAATTCTATTATAGCCTAATCTAAATATATACATATGTAAAACTCCCTCTTATAGACTTAAACCCAACCCTTGCTCCCCCCCCCCCCCAAAAAAATAAGAACTTTATACTTACAGAATGATTATCACACCAAAGGTGCACAATGATCTGATGCCATCTAGTTTATTGGTTAAGGATGTGAAGATTTGTTCTGAGTTTTTTGTTCAATTACATTACTCTCATACTAGGAGAGAAAGTAATAAGATAACTCATAGTCTGGCTAGGAATGAAATAAATGTTCCAGATCATACTGTGTAAATGGAGTATGTTCCTCCACATTTCATTTTTGTACTTTAGATTGATATAGTCAATTGTTCTTAATATAAGCATTACTGTCTTTTCCCTAAAAAAAAAAAGAATGTAATTTTTCCCTCCAAAAAATTTAACTGAAAGTGATTTAACAATGATTATGAAAAAAATGATTAATAATAAAACATACTAATTGATAATTCATGCAATACACGGAAATGTTTAACATGATATGAATTTTTTTTCTATTTTATTTGTTTAATGTAAATGTAAAATTTAATCATTATAATAGTTAAAAATAAACATTTGTATATAAAACTATATATTTTAGTATTAAGAATTTATTATGATTGTGTATATATTTGAAAATATATATACGTTTAAAAAAATATATATGATATGCGAAGTTTTTTTTTTTTTAAATGATATGCCAAGAAATTAAGAAATGTTTTATTATAGAATATAATTTTAAATCAATTAAAAATATATAGTAAAAAATACGTTGTAATATTGTAAAGTCTCAAAATTTAAGTGGCGCAATATTGTAAGGTCAATCAAAAGTTAAACATTTTTTATTTTATATATACTAGTTTTGAACCTATGCTTTGCATCGAATTTGGTTTAAAAATGAAAGAAATACTATAACAAAGAAGTAATCTTGGAAATTTATAATTAATCCAAAATTGTGTTATAATTAATCCAAAATTGTATAAAATCATACAAAATTTATATCTTTGTCATTGATCAAATGTTTAACTTTAGTATTAAATTTTGTTTCAATCAAAAGTTACTTATTATTTGATCTATAACGAGTGTGTGTGTGTGTGTGAGATTGAGGTGATATTCCTAAACTGTAATTAATATATAAACGTTGTTCAATTTGCTACATAAAACAACAACAACTAAATCCAAAAAGAAAAAAGTATCTCCCATTGAAGAAGTTAATGTGATTTTTTTTATAAATCTCCCATATTTAGAATACTAAAAATAAAAATCACCACTATTTTAATGCAATTTTTTTCTTCTAAATCCCTCGTATTACTTCAAACAATATTATCCCAGAACCTTAAATCTCTCCCATATTTAACTATTCACTTTAAGCAATATACTAAACTTAGCAAATTTAAGCCTCACTCAAATTTCGACAAACAATTGAAGACTATTGAGGTCTAAAAAAAAGTTACAATACTGCACCAAGGCCCAAAATGGCACAGTGAGTTGAACTCCATAAAAAATAATAAAAGGCTTGATCTCACAATAAGGAAAAAAGATTTGAACTCAAGACCCATGAATGGATAGGCCTTAGGGCCCATGAAACGAAGGGAAGAATGAAAAAAGCTCAGCCTGCCAAGATTAGAAAATTACTAGGGAGTCCAGGGGTAAGAACTGAGCCGGGATACCCAGGGATTGCTAGGAACTCGGGGTCCTCAGGACGTGTAGCAAAGCTAAGATAAGATTAAAACAGCTCAAAAGGAGTGCCAAGAAATACAAGGAACGAAGAACAGATACGTCCTTATAAGCCACCCAATGATGCAGAAAGGAATTAGAATGCTTGGATACTATCAATTCATGAACAAATGGCTGGTACCTCAAGGAACCCAGAAAGAAGAACCATGAAGGGAAGTAGATGGGAAAACTTTCAACCTAGCAGGGATGGAATCGGCTTACTCTGGAAAAATGACAAAAGGAAAGGTAGCCAAAAAAGCTGAGTCTGAAAATGTGAGGTTTAGAAACCTTGAAGGAAGAGAGATTAGGGGTCAACTCTCTAGGGATGCCCCAAAACGGAAAGTCAGCAAGAGGCTTTTGGGGAAAAAGCACCAAAAAAATAAAATTATGAGAAACAAGGAAGGGGCCAGCCACCAAAGTTGCTAGCACAACATTGGCTCTAGTACCCAGGGGAGCAAAGGAGGGGAATCAAAGGTACCCCGAAACTCCAAGATGACACTATAAAAAGGGGAAGCAGCCAACAGTGAAGGGGCATTCAACAACAGTGAATCAGAATAGAATCAGTGAGAAAACTCTGTCAAAAACTCAAAGAAAGTAGTAAAAAAAAGGAAAATACCGCCTAGTATCCTCAAACAGCCACTATAGAACATACTTGGATTCAAAATGATTCAAACTTTACAAGTCTTAGAGGTTTAGAGAACCATCTAAGTCTGTAATTTTTGAGCTTATTTGAACCTTGTAACACCTTTTAATGAGCACATTGTAATACACAATTAAAAAAAGTAATAAAATATTTCACATTGTTTTAAGGATCCTTAACAATTATTCTGTGTCTTTTTTTTATCACATTGCTCCTTTACTGTTTTTTATTATTCCATGCATATATATTTCTTACTTGTTAATATGTATGCATTGTAAGATTTCTACTCTGTGCACCACTTGATTTGTAATCAGCCTATTTAACTGTAGTGAACCAAGCTCAGTCCTTTAAAAGGTCCAGGGTCCTTGCTTCTACTTGGGCCTGGACTTTGTCCAAAAAGGACCTTCACAAAGACAAATAGATATACCCTCTATCTCTCTCTATATTAAGGAATTATCTTATGTGCTAGTCAAAGTGGCCATGGGCTGGGTTTGGATTGGGTATATCCAAACTCAACCCAAAAAATTACTTTTTCAATTATAAAATTATTTTACTGGGCTTGTATGCTTGTATATAAGTTAAATAAACTTGCAATATAAATAATATTTAAAGTTGTTTTAAACATTATTAATCAATTTTCTTTTTTATGATTTTGATTATCAGCTTAAAGAGAAATGCTATGTTTACAACAATTTCACAACAAATCTTAAGTGGTAGGCTGTTACTGGTGGACAAAAAAGTAATTTTCGTGATGGATTCAAATTAGAACCAGTAACAACTTACCACCTAAGATTTATTATAAAAATATAGTAAATATAACACTTCTCTCAAATCAAATGGATAGTATAAATAGCCTATAATCGGTAACGTATAGTTAATCATGATAACAAATTGTAATTTAATCGGTAACCTATTAAAGGAATTTAAAAGTAAATGTTTCTTTTTTTTCTTTTTCTTTTTCTTTTTTTTTTCTTTTTTTTTATGAGATAAAAGTAAACGTTGATAACATGTTTTATGGTAATATGGCTATTAACATATGGCAATCAATTAAGCCACTCATAAGGTAAAGCTTTTCAAATGACAGGTCTGAAATTAAGAAAGAAAAATTGATGCATTAAATCATTAACACTGTATTTGAATTCCAATTTGTATTTCGTGGGGTGAAACAGATTATGCCATAAATAAAAATAAAAATAATTTTATTTTGGATAAAATTTGACTAAAAACATTTTTTTGGGAATCAAATTTGACTAAAAATTTGGTTGTAGTATAAGGCTATAATTCCCACTAAAAAAATTAACATGACTTCTTATTTTGAAAATATAACCGTTAAATTATATGTTTTTTGTGTTCACTAACACACATGTCAAATTTCGTGTCAATTAAATGTTATTTACTATTCAATCCATAAAATTACCTTCTATGCATTATTTTAGACTATAAAAACTTGAAATTTAAACATTTGACTGATGACATAGCTATTAATCTCTCATCTTCTGAAAATTTTACAAACATAGAGGATATAAGAAAAAAATGTATTCCAACGATGAATTTGTCAAAACTCACATCTAATAAAAAGATATTGAGTAGAGTTTTAGCATTTGGCTATAACCAAGTTTGGGCTAAACTTTGCCTTTTATTTGTATTCACTCAAATGACCATTAAAATAAGATAAGGTAAAACACTATTTTAGTTCTTAAATTTTACCAAAAGTTTGTTTTTCATCCCTAAGTTTTAAAAAATTATTTTTTTATCCTTAAACTTTGTAAAGAGTTTTTTTTTTTAATAGTTTAGAGACAAAAGTAAGGATGAAAAAAATTATTTTTTCTATAATTTAGAGACGAAAAACAAAACTTTTGATAAAATTTAAAAACAAAGAGCAAAACATTTACAATAGTTTAGGGACGAAAAATAAATTCAATAGCTTAGGGACAAAAAAACAAACTTTTAAAGTTCAAGAATGAACGACAAGTTTTTCGTAAAGTTTAGAGACCAAAATAGTATTTTGGCCAATAAAATATGGACAAAGTTTAGCTACAAAATTGCTACAACCTTACTTAATTAAATAAACATTACTACATATTTTGGAAATCTAACCGTATGTTCTTTATGCTCTTAATACACATGTTAAGTTTTGTATCTATCGGATATTATTTATTTTATAATCTATTAGCTTATATTTTATACATAATTTTAAATTACCAAAACTTGCAATTTAAACAATTTATTGATGGTATAGTTATTGATCTTTAATTTTCTAGAAATTTTGCAAGCATAGAGGATATGAAAAGAATATATAATTTAATGGTGGATTTGCGAAATTCACCTCCAATAAAAAGATATTGAGTAAAGTTGTAGTTTTAGGTTACAACTAATTTTATAGCTAAATTTTATCCATAAAATATAATAAGTTTTAGGATAATGTTAGCTAAAAAATTGGTTGTAACCTGAGATTATAATATTACTCAATAAAATAAATATTACTATATATTTTAAAAATCTAACCATTAAATTGTATGTTCTTTACGCTCTTAATACACATATCAAATTTTGTGTCAGTTGAATATTATTTACTATATAATTTATAATTTTATATTTTATGCATAATTTTAAATTATAAAAACTTACAATTTAAACAATTTATTGATAACATAGCTGTTGATTTTTAATTTTCTATAAATTTTGCAAATATGGAGGATATAAAAAGAAGATGTAATCCAAATATGGAGTTGTCAAAATCTACCTTCAATAAAAAGATATTGAGATTACAATCAATTTTGTACCTAAATTTTGTCCTAATTTTTATAAATTTGAGTGCAAATATTAAATTAAAAATTCTATTCTATATAAACATACATATCGGTTTAAACTTTAAGTACTCGTTTGGCCTCAACGTTTGCGTCTGCGTTTAGTGGCATCTGCGTTTCAGTTTTTTTTTTTTTTTTTTTTTTTCCCTGCGCGTGAACAGTAACCTCACATGGGTTTACTGTGCAGGGAACAAAAATTACTGTGCGGCTACTGTTCATCACTGTTTATAACACTGTTCACGCACTAAAAAATATTAAAAATGGGACCCACGGTACTATTCACACATTTAAAAATTATTTTGCTACAGTGTTTTCAGTTTTCAGTTTTCAGTTTTCAGTTTCAGCAACAATAAGCTCAATCCAAACGGACCCTAAATTCCTCAGTTGACTTATGTAATCTCGTAACACTAGGAATTTGCCTTATATATAATTGTAGAAGTTTTTTAAAAAGATAGGGCTTGATCCGGAAAATTAGGGCATGCAAGGAAACCCGCAGGCCGCATCCAATACCTAAATTCCCTGCCAAATTGGGTAAATCCCGCATAATCGGGTCAAGTCAGGTGAGGTACACATTATCAAACCCCGCATAACTGGATCAGGTCAGGAGTACACATTATTCAATGAATATTGGCCATCCTATACTGCGCACATAAAAATAATTAATGTTGGGAGCACATAATTTAGCACAATTTTGTATTACAACTCTTCGTATGGCGAGTTGCGATTAATTAAGATATGATAATAGATTATATAAAGATATATTTTTACCAATCATAACTCACCACGTGCAAGTTATGATACAAAATTATACAAAATGACGTATCCCTAGCATTAAATACCTCCCCCTCCCATTTCAACTAGTTATTTTTTTATTTTTTAAGTTTTCTGTGGAGCTTTTCCATAAAGTTTACACCTTTTGTACGTTATCAAGAAGAAACCCAGGTCTGTCACTTTTTATTTATTTTTTATTTTTTTCTGAAAATCCACCCAGATGTTGACCCAATTTGACGATGCAAGAGAAGCCGATACATTTAAAAAAGAGGATACTACATTTTATGAAATCCTTTTTTTCTTTTTTCTTTTTTTGGCTGAGAACATTTTATGAAATCCTGACGTTGATGCATTATCAAAAAGTTAGACATTAAGATAAACTAAAAAGACTTTAAGCATGTCCAGTTAAACTGATGACTGGATATTACTCATTGTCAACATTCAATTGATAAAATAATTGGAGAAATAAATAAGTTGTTACAGTTGTAGGCCCACTTACGTGTTTGAAAAATCCTACAATTATTTCATAAATGCATTTGATTACACCTAAGTTATTGAAAAAGTTGCGCTTAAAAAATTATATACTACTATTGCTACGTGTCTTCTCCAAAACAAAAAAAAAACTATTGCTATGTGACTGTTATATATAATAAAAAAAGTCATTCTTGAATAATTAAAGAAAAATGCTAAGACCATATAAAATTACACAATTTTTATCACAATTCGCCATATGACGAGTTATGAATAGTAGATGTGTGATGGCAGGCTCATGTGAGTCAACACCTCTGCTACTCACAACTTATTATATAGTAAATTATGGTAAAAATTGTATAACTTTATTTGATCCTAACATTGCTCATAATACCACCGCACTCCTTTGTGCGATGATCACTTTACAAATATAAGTGCTTGTGGGACGTAGAGAGTAAAGACCGGAATTCAAGTCTTTAAGAAGGAGTTTCATACACATATACACTTAAAATTTCTAAAGTAGAATTTCTATATTGTGTGTGTGTATATATATATATATATATATAAAATATTGCTCATAATTAAATTCACATTAATTTCTATTGTTGCTTTCTGTCTTTCTAGTAAAAGATCTAAGGTTATCCAATGTATAATTGAATGCATATTGTGAGGTGGATGAGTTCATGCTAAAGACTCCCCCAACCTTTATATTAAAAAATAAATAAAAAATAAAAATAAAAAAAAATCATGTACATACATGTTAGCTGTATTCATTTTCAACCCACAGATACCATGAAAATTAAAATTGCATGCAAATCGTACGTGATCCTATCAAATCTATAAAATAAAATGGTAAAAAATATTGAATGACGGGTCAGAGATCGTTTTTTTATTTTATAATAATTGACGAGATTATTCTAGTTTCCTAAGATAATATTTGTTCATTATGAAATTATTTCAAACAAAGATTTGATTTTTTTGATTGTTTTTGTTAAAGAAAATTGGCCAATCTTTCTTCTTTCTTTTTTTTTTTTTTTTTTTTTTTTTTTTGAGGAATGATTCTTTAATCTTTATATAATGTTAATTTACTAATTTCCTTATTAAGTCACAAATTTATTAAGAGACGCAATTAATTTATTTTATTGCGAAATGCTATATTTATAACATTTTTGTAATAAATCTTAAGTGGTATGTTATTTAAAATACTTTTAAAATAAATCCTAAGTAGTATGTTATAAGTGATTGGTATGAGTGGACAAAAAAGTAATTTAAATTGTAGATTTAAATTAGAACCAATAATAACTTACCACATGTGATTTGTTATGAAAATATTGTGGACGTATCACTTCTTTATTTTATTACCTTATAGGCTACAACATGAATTAGGGAAAAAATAGTATGTTTACAATATTTTCACAACACTTTTATAACAAATCATAGGGTGTAATTTTTAGATACTTTTAGAGTAAGAAGAATAATGCTCTCTCTTATCACTATTTCATGGTTGGGTCCACCATGAATGTGAGAGGTGGGAGCACTATTTCTATGTACTTTAGTAGTACCTAAGAATTTTCCAATTATAGGTGATAAGTTGTTATTGGTTCTAATTTGAACCCACTACTGAAATTACTTTTTTAATTTTTTACCTACCAGTAACAACTCATTTAAAATTTATTGTAAAAATATTATAGAAATATAGCATTTTAAAAAAATAATGTGTTAACTAAGAAATGAAAATAATTTTCAATTTTCCTTTATTTTCTCCCTAATTTAGAAAGATAAAATTTTGGTAGCGAAAAAACACTTGCCCATTCATTTTTCAAGTTCTAGAACCTTCAACCGAAAATACTCAAATTTTGGAGAGCTTATACTTGGAACTGAATAAATGGCTATTAAGACAAGAAATGATTTTGAAGCAAAAGTTAAAAAATCCCTGGATTGAGAAGGGAGATAAAAACTCACAACAGTTCGTGGACTTAAGCCACATTGCAGAAAAATCCAAAGTTATTCGCCATGATAACTTGGTCAGTCTGGACACAACAGAACCAAATTCAGCTATCTAAGCCACATTGCAGTTTTCAGCAGCTCTCTCAAGTCTCGAAGGACAGGTTTGAGGAATTTTTGGTGGTGCAACCCTCCCAAAAATTCTGTTTGCCTTGCACTTATATTTCATGGCAGCCTCCCCCACACAATGGCGGCTCTAGAGATTTTTCTCAGAGTGTTCCTTATAAAATATAAATTATACAATCTAATAAAAAGGAAAATTCATATATTGACAACAACAACAATAAAAAAAAAAACATGCAAATACATAAAGTTTACAATTACCTTCTACGAGTTTTCATATTTTAAAATCGTTGCATAATAATCTCATTATCAATGCTACAAGCTATATCTCTTTCAATGTACACAATCAAGCAATCATTCATCCTCTGAATGTAAAACAAATTATGAAGCAAAATTTAATTTTATTGGCATAAAAAAAATGGAGTTCCCAATTTTTTTTTTTTTTTTGAAGGGTAGACAATTAAAAGTTTTTAAATTATTATTATTATTATTATTATTATTATTATTATTATTATAAAAAAATAAAAAAAAAATTCAGGTCAGGGTGGTCCGACCACCTTGGCCTTAAGGTGGCACTGCCCTTGCCCCCACATGGTTTGTTCAAAATCAACTTCAACAGTGCCACTTTCAAAGCAAATAAAAATTCTAGTATAGGTGTGGTTATTAGAAACAAATCAAGGATTGGTTATGGCCTCTCTATCTCAACAACTTCACTAGGCTTACCGAGCTAAGAAAATTGAAGCGGTTTGCACTCGAGGTTGGGGTCGATAAAGCTATTTTGGAAGACAACTCTCAATTATTAATGAAAGCTTCGACTAATAATGGTGGTTCTTTAATGCCATCTAGGTTTTTTTTTTTTTTTTTTAAAAGATAGAATTATATTATAGCCTAATCTACATGTATACATGTGTATAGCTCCCTCCTATATACTTAAACCCCAGCCTTTGCCCCCCCTCCCACCTCACAAAAATTTTGCACTTATGGAGTGATCATCACGCTAAAGGTGCGCAGTAGTCTGATGCCATCTAGTTTATTGGTTGAGGATGTGAAGATTTGTTCTTAGTTTTTTGTTCAATTACATTACTCTCACAGTAGAAGAGAAAGCAATAAGATAGTTCATAGTTTGGCTAGGCATGCAATAAATGTTCCAGATTATGCTATGTAAATGGAGTATGTTCCTCCACATTTCATTTTTGTACTTTAGATTGATATAGCCAGTTTTTATTAATATAAGCATTACTATCTTTTCCCAGAAAAAAAAAAGTGAATTTTTCCTTCAAAAAAATTAACTAAAAGTGATTTAACAATGATTCTGAAAAAAAAAAATGATTAATAATAAAACATACTAATTGATAATTCATGCAATACATAGAAATGATTAAAATAATATGAATTTTTTTTTCTATTTTATTTGTTTAATGTAAATGTAAAATTTAATCATTATAATAATTAATAATAAATATTTGTATATGAAACTATTGTGGGTGTAAAAGCCCAACGTCATGTGTTGGGCCTAGGGCCCAATTCGAATATCACTATGTGTTCGAAGAGAAGAAAGGGGTTAGGAAGGAGTCTAGGTGGAAGAAATGTACCTGAAAATGAACGAGATGAGCAGTCCAAAGAGAACCCTAATGGTCCGAAGAGGTCATTCTCCTCGGATTCCAAGGGGACTTGATCAAGCAAATATACTGAAGGTTTGAGTGATCTTCCCAACTACTTCCACGATAAAGATAAGCTTTGGGCATGCCTAGAGATAATAAGAACAGAGAAATATCTAAAAGGAGAAGCTGCTACCACCACATTTAATGCACTGTAACAACTTTCATGGCCGCATTTATGTGAAAAAGACCCCTGAACAATGTCATCTCAGCTATCATCACTCACGAAAAACTAAAGCAGATGTCTGATGTGACATATACTCAAGTGAATGCTTAGATGAAGAACAGATGTATGGTGAAGATGAGGAAGAAGAAGAATATATAAATGTAATGGGCCTCTAAATGAGAGGGGGGAACAAAATTTGGAAAAAGAGAACTGGAAGAATTGTATTCACCTTTCAATCAATAACAAGCCTCTTCGGATTTGGATTTATTTAGCTTTCAAGCGTATTTTTACTTTAGTTCATCCTAGATCATTAAAGTGAACCGTTACTAAATTTATAACCAGCCCAGCTTTTTCACCCACTATCTATAAATTCATTGTTCCAGATTCATTGTGCTCACAATCCAAATCTTTTGGGTTTGGGCTACAAAGTTTGGACCCTACACTATATATTTTAGTATTAAGAATTTATTATGATTATATATATATATATATGATAATATATATACATTTAAAAAATATACGATATGCCAAGTTTTTTTTTTTTAAATGACATGACAAGAAATTAAGAAATGTTTTATTATAGAATATAATTTTAAATCAATTAAAAATAAATATTAAAAAATAGGTTGTAATATTGTAAAGCCTTAAAATTTATGTGGCGCAATATTATGAAGTCAACCAAAAGTTAAACATTTTTTATTTTATATATGTAAGGACTCAATTTGTAAAGAACCCTTAACAATAAAACTTGTAGAGAAGTGGGTATACGGACTTGGCATCACCGAAGTGAACAACGGTTAATTTGGTATTTACGATAAGTAATAGATGACCAGAAATTAATAAGAATCTCATCAAATGAATTTGGTTAAGTGTTTTTGTAGGGAGTGATCATCACTTTGGCTATGTAACTAAAGTGCCTGCTGGTCCTCGGACTAGGCCGAGGATCAGTTTTTCTTCGAGTTTTTCCTTTTTCCTCCTTCTAATCCTTCTTCTCTCTTCTCCTTCCTCTTCTCTTGCTTCACTTCTTTTCCATCTTCTGATCTTCAGCCAGCTTTGCTTTCTACTTATTTGTTCTTCATCTCTTCTTCCGTTTCTTTTTCTTTCTTTTCTTTTGCTCCTCAACCAGCTTTGCTTTCTACCCTTCGCTCCCCTGTCGGTTTTACCAAGCGTCTGCCTTTATAGTTAGCTTTAGAACAAGCCCCTTGGGCTTTACTTGTAAAAGATGTAATTTTTCTTCAAGTATGAATAAAAGAAGTAGACCTGTTTTGTATTATTTATTTCTTTGTTTCTTTTTTATATTTTCGTTTCTGGTAGTTATATATCTTCGAATGAATGTTGCCACTACAAACCGTGTTAGTCTTGACTGATGACTTTTCATTTACACTAATCGTTGCACTTGCTAGCGCACAACTCCGCCCCACGGTGGGCGCCAATTGTAAGGACTCAATTTGTAAAGAACCCTTAACAATAAAACTTGTAGAGAAGTGGGTATACGGACTTGGCATCACCGAAGTGAACAACGGTTAATTTGGTATTTACGATAAGTAATAGATGACCAGAAATTAATAAGAATCTCATCAAATGAATTTGGTTAAGTGTTTTTGTAGGGAGTGATCATCACTTTGGCTATGTAACTAAAGTGCCTGCTGGTCCTCGGACTAGGCCGAGGATCAGTTTTTCTTCGAGTTTTTCCTTTTTCCTCCTCCCTTTTTGGTGGGAGTCCTCTTGGTTATATAGTATTGCTCTAGTTAATCTCAGTCGTCCATCTGTCGGTTATTCGGTCACTCTAGATGAGAGTTTGTCCCATCATCTGTTTTTGTAGACTTTACGTTAGTTCTCAGCCGTCTTTACAGGCTTTTCTATTAGTCGGAGTAATCGAGGCAACTGGGTTTGTTGGTCGCATCATCATTAAAGCGGTCAGAATGTTGGTGGGATATTTTTTGATGGATGGAGGATATTTCCCTTTAGTGATGTCGGTAAACCGAGGACAGGTCATCCTCGGTTTAGGCCTTGGATGTTGTGGGCTCTTTCCCGTTGTCCTCGGCCTCAGCACTATCCTCGGCGCGGGCCTTGGGCCGCTCATTGTGGGCCAGCGTGGTTAATGTAATAGGGCCCCACAATATATATTAGTTTTGAATCTATGCTTTGCATCAAATTTGGTTTAAAAATGAAAGAAATACTATACCAAAGAAGTAATCTTGGAAATTTATAATTAATCCAAAATTGTATAAAATCATACAAAATTTATATCTATGTCATTGATCAAATGTTTAACTTTAGTGTTAAATTTTGTTTCAATCAAAAGTTATTTATTATTTAATGTATAAAGAGAGTGTGTGTGATTGAGGTGATATTTCTAAACTGTAATTGATATATAAACGTTGTTCAATTTGCTATATAAAACAACAACAACAACAACAAAATCCAAAATGAAAAAAGTATCTCCAATTGAAGAAGCTAATGTGATTTTTTTTTTTTTTTTTTTTAAATCTCCCATATTTAGAATAGTACAAATAAAATCACCACTATTTTAATGCAATTTTTTTCTTCTAAATCCCTCATATTACTTCAAACAATATTATCCCATAACCTTAAATCTCCCATATTTAACTATTCACTTTAAGCAAAATACTAAACTTAGCAATTTTGACAAACAATTGAAGACAAATAGATATACCCTCTGTAAGGCCAAAAATGATTGTGGACCTTAGACAATAGAATTTGTAGAGTGTGGATAAAAAAGGGGTAGGCACTCATGCAACCGTGGCGCAGCCAGTGTCCAAACCTCTTATGCAGTTTTTGGTAAGGATCAAAGGTTCCCCGGGGAACCATCGTTGTGATCTTTCTCGGGTCTCCGTGAGGTTACTGGCCGTGTTTTTGGGTGTTTCCTTCTTCTTCGGCTTAGTGCCCAGAAGAATCCCCCCCCAGGATAGGGGATCGTTTTCCGTTATATAGCCCCCTTTTTTCTAATCTTAACCGTCCACTTGTCAGTTATCCGGACGTTGTGCATTAGGGCCTGTCTTATCATCTACTTTTTCAGGTTTTCATGTCAGTTCCCAGACGTTCTGGCATATTCTGAAAGTCGAAGTGATTGGAAGTCTCCAGGTTTATTAGTCAAATCATCATTTAAAAGGGGTCAGGGTGTTGGTGAGACTTTCCAGTGGAGGAAGGATGTTTTCCTTTTATCCAAGTAACCCGGCTGAAGGCATGGGTGTCTTCGGACTGGCCCTCTTGAAACTCAAGGCCAATTTCCGGCCCGTGCTTTCCTTGGTGCGGGCCTTGGGCCGGTTGTGGATTGGGCCATGCGTGTTGACACTCAGGGCCCCACACCCTCTATCTCTCTCTATATTAAGGAATTATTTTATGTGCTAGTCAGAGTGACTATGGGCTGGGTTTGGATTGGGTATACCCAAACTGAACCCAAAAATTTTACTTATGGATATTCGGACCCCAAAATTCGATTATCACCTATACCCAATGTTTGCCAAATCTTTCTTACCTGTGGATTCCTATACCGACCCAAACCCTGTTTTTTTAATCACTTAAAAATATGACAAAATACACAAATCATTTCATTGTTCTTTGTTACTCTTTTAATTATAAAATTATTTTGCTGGACTTGTATGCTTGTATATAAGCTAAATAAACATGCAATGAACACATTCTTATCATCTATAGTTTCTCTGTCACTAGTGAAGGTTGGGTTTCCTAACCTCTCCTAGGCTGTAGAACCGTTGTCCCTCTTTGAAGGTGCTGCTTTGTCCCTTAGGGTAACAACGTTACACTAAGGTTTTGCTGTGGGTTTTCTTCTTCGGGGATAGGGAAACACTCATCATCTCTTGCACCATGGAGGATCTCACTATACAGTGGAATGGCCTTTCTCTTTCGCACAGGGATGGACCTAAGTTTTAGTTACACTCAAATTTGGCTTCTGCCGAATATACTATTGCTACAAAATTTTTGACGAAGGGAGCTTTAAACACTGATGCAATTGCAGTAATTTTCAAGCTATTATGACGATCCAAAAACGGCTTCAGGGTGAAAAACCTTGGTAACCATGTTATCTTATTCACTTTTGACAATGAGGAAGAGGTGGATACAATTATGGCTAATGAGCCGTGGAGTTTTGACAAGCATCTTATGATCCTACAACGATATGGTAAGGACTCAATTGTGGAAGAACTACCATTAAATCTGACTCATTTTTAGGTGCAGGTACATGGCATTCCTTTAGGATATATGAACCCGACTATGGCGGCAGGACTTTGTGGAACTGTAGGAAAAGTTATCTGCCACCCAAAAATGCCGATTGAGGATGGTGGTGGTTTCATGAGAGTGCGAGTTCTTGTTGATATATCTCAACCCTTATGTCGGGGAAGGGTTATTTGCCTCGAGGATGATAAAGAACTATGGGTTTCATTCAAATATGAGCGGCTATCCAATCTGTGTTACTGGTGTGGGCGCCTAACACAAAATGACCGTGATTGTGAGTTGTGGCTAGACAATGAAGGTACCCTTGAGGAAACAAATAAGTGGTATAGTCCATGGATATGAGCTCATCCTTTTGCGAGCTCGCACAAGACAGTGGTTACAGTATCAGGTTTCTACGTCAAAAATAAGGACATACCAAAAGGAGGTAAATCCGACGGCTTACCACAGCGGAGGTCGGCGACAAATGAGATTTTGAAACGTACACAGGGAGCCTTTCGAACTAATCAGGAAACTTCTAAAACGGTGGAAGCAATAAATGCAAATTCAAAAAATTCTTTCCATACACAGAATGGTCGGGCTGGCCATGATCAATTAGGTCCAGATTTGGTGCAATCACAGGTTAGCATGAAAACGTTGGAGAAACAAATTGAGGAAATAGACCGGGAGTTACGGAAGTTTGACTTCCCTGGGAATAAAGTTTAGGAGCATAATATGGACACTGAAGATACTCCCCCACAATATACTCCCCCTCAACCAAATTTATCCTCCCACAGCCTTCCCTTTACGCCCCTTTCCTTCCTTAACTCTAATGACTCAGCTGAACCCCACCAAAATCCCAACCAGATACCACCACCCCTCCATACACCCAACATGACCCCACCACACAATAATACTCCAAACACTACCAAATATAACCCGACCCCACCACCTCTCAATACTCCCAAATATCCCACAAATAACCATGCTTTTCCCATAATGGACGTACCCCATGTAAACACTCACCCCATGATCACACGTACTCCCCTTCCCTCCAAAATTCCTAACCAAATTACTTCATCTCAACCACTTCTAAACTCAACGTCACCACCCCATCATACCTCTAAAACGTCCTATGTTTCTTCCTCAAAAAATAGAGCACCAAATGACACCTCACCATCCCTCCATACTCCAAACACGGCCCCACCAACCATTAATACTCCCAACACTAACACAAATAATCCGACCCCACCACCACTCATTACCTCCAAAAACACCTCTGATCCTCCCTCCAAAAATAGTGCACCTATTGACACCCTTCCCTTGGCCACTTGGAAACATATTCCAGGACCTGAAACATAAGAAGCTCTAATTAAGACTGAATCACTGGGGTAGAAACGTGCAGCTCCTCATCATACACATCAGTCTGAGTTACCAAGTAAGAAATATCTGGTTTCTCAAATTGATAATGAAAACATCTTGATATTGGCAGAGGCTGGTTCTCAGCCCTGCCAGGAGCAATAAGTCTACTAGTATGGAACTGTCGTGGGCTTAGGAACCTGCGTACAGAAGATCAGCTTGCGGATATGGTGTAGGCAAAAGATCCCTCGGTCATGTTCATAGCCGAAACATGGACCGATAAAGCAAGGCTAGAGAGAGTTCAGAGAAAAATTCAATTCAAAAACATGTTTGAATCACCTAGGAGAGATAAGGCAGGAGGATTGGCCTTATTTTAGAAGGAAGATTTTCCGTTAGACATTGAAACTTTTTCTCCAAATCATATTGATAGAACAATCAACAAAAATCAGGTTAATGAATGGAGATTCACAAGCTTTTATGGAGAACCGGCTACACAAAAAAGACCCGACTTTTGGGACAAGCTACGACAGTTGAAAAATAGGAGAGCTTCACCATAGTTATGTGCTAGAGATTTTAATGAAATTACCTGACAATATGAAAAAAGTGGTGGAAGACCAAGGCCACACAGTCAGATGCAAATTTTCAGAGATGTGGAGGATGAATGCGCTTTTATGGACCTTGGCTTTGTGGGCTTCCCTTTTACTTGGCATAAACACTTTGTTGACTACACTATTTGGGAACGGTTAGACAGGACTTTGGCTACAAATGAATGGTTCAGTATGTTCCCTGGAACAAAGGTCCAACACTTAGACACAACAGTTTCAGACCATAAGCCAATTTGGATCAATCCTGAAGGTATGGAAACAAACTTTCATAAACCTTTTCGCTTCGAATAGATGTGGATGACTGACAAGGGGTGTGGGAAAACTATCGAAGCAGTGTGGACTAAAAATAGCCTAGAACCGTGGGACACTAGAGTGCTGAAAAAAATAGAAAATGTGGCCATGAATTATCACATTGGAGCAAGAGACACTTTGGCAATGTACGATGAGAGTTGGAGAAGAAGAGAAAAGAATTACAACAGGCAGAGAGATTTTCAGTCCGAACTGGAGATTCTAGACGAATGAGAGTATTGGAATCAAAAATAAACTTGCTTCTTGACAAAGAGGCACAAATGTGGAGACAACGGTCCAGGATTTTGTGGATGAAAGACGATGATCGGAACACAAAATTCTTCCACAGTAAAGCATCTCAGTGGCGCTGCCGCAACTACATCACTAAATTATATGACTCCATAGGTAGGTGGTGCACAAGACAAAGCCAAGTAAATGACACCATTCTCGGGTTCTACAAGGAGCTCTTTACATCGGCAAAGCCCAGATAACTTGGCAGATGTGTTAGAAGTTATTCCTCAGGTGGTCACTGAATCTATGAATAACACACTTACAAGGGCATTCACCATTGAAGAAGTTGAAACAAAAGTGAAAGAAATGGCACCCTTGAAAGCTCCCGACACTGACGGCATGCCCCCTTTGTTCTATCAAAGCTATTGGTCCCTGATTGGTTCAGATGTGTCTCAATCCAATTTACACTATTTGAACACAAGTACATTGCCAAAATCTCTTGGTCATTCCTATATAACTTTAATTCCTAAAGTTAAAATCCATAATATGTGTCTCAATTTAGGCCTATAAGCTTGAGTAATGTGCATTATTGTATTTTTGCTAAAGTCTTGGCAAATAGACTGAAAAAGACTATGCCTCAGCTTATATTTGAACATCAAAGTGCTTTTTTGTCTAATCGCCTGATTTCTGATAATATTTTAGTGGCTTTTGAAACCTTGCATCATATGAGAAATCACAATAAAGGAAAGACAGGTTTTATGGCCTTGAAACTTGATATGAGTAAGGCCTATGATAGAGTGGAATGGTCATACATGGAGCATGTTTTGGTGAAGAGGGGTTTTCATAGTAGATGGGTGCATCTTATGATGCTCTATATTACAAATGCATCCTATTCTATTTTGATTAATGGCGAACCCCATGGCAATATTACTCCTACAAGAGGACTTAGACAAGGGGATCCCCTATCTCCCTACCTCTTTCTTATGTGCATTGAAGGCCTTCACGACCTAATCAAAAAGGCAGCCCATAATAGCGACATAAGAGGAGTATCTATTTGTCAAAATGGACCTAAGATAACTCATCTACTCTTTGCAGATGATAGTGTGATTTTTTGTAGGGCCAAGGAAAGTGAATGCCAATGCCTACTTGATATTTTGGCCAAATATGAGAGTGCTTTGGGGCAACAAATTAATCGCACCAAGACTACTTTTTTTTTAGCAAATCCACATCCGAAGAGGTCCAAACTTCAATCAAAAATATGCTTGGAGTTTCGGTCATTCAACAATATGAAAAATATTTAGGCGTTCCATCCCTTGTGGGTCGAAAATAGAAGGAGAGTTTCACCCATATTAAGCAACAAGTTTGGAAAAAACTAGCCGGTTGGGAAGCAAAACTCCTATCTCAAGTGGGAAGAGAGATCTTAATCAAATCCGTGGCCCAAGCTCTACCCACTTACACTATGACATGCTTCAAACTACCACTTTCCTTATGCCATGAGATAGAATCAATGATATGCAAATTTTTTTGGGGTCAAAAAGGTGATAATAGGAAAATTCATTGGGTGAAATGGCAAGATTTTTGTAAACCCAAAAGCCAAGGGGGTATGGGCTTCAAAGACCTTGCTTTGTTTAATGATGCCCTCCTAGCCAAACAAACTTGGCATCTACTTCATGACACAGATTCTCTATTCTACCGGGTTTTTAAGGTGAAATTTTTTCCAAATTCTACAATCATGGAAGCAAAAAATCCGACAAATGCCTCATATGCTTGGAAGAGTATATTGAAGGGGAAGGATGTTATCAAGAGTGGTGCAACATGAAGAATAGGGTCGGGCCTATCAGTCAACGTATGGGGGGAGAACTGGCTGCCTATTAAACATAATCCTAGAACCATCACACCTGCGGTGGTTGGATGGGAAGCTGCAAAGGTTGGAGATTTTATTGATCAGAGGCAAAAAACTTGGAAGGCTGAATTAGTTGATGGAGTTTTTTATGATTTTGAAGCATCAATTATAAAAAACATTCCCCTGTGCCGCTCATTCAAGATGATGTTCTTATATGGCCATTCACACCGGACAGAAATTACACTATCAAATCTGGATACCGTTTTTTACAAGAAGCCTCTAGAGTGCAACAACCTGGTCAGTCATCAACCTAAGCTCTGAAACCATTGTGGAACAAAATCTGGGCTCTTGATGTTCCAAACAAAGTGAAGACACTAATATGGAGAGCATGCAAAAACTCTCTACCCACAAAAGCAAACCTGTTTCAGCGCAAGATCATACCTGATGGATGATGTGAGATATGCAAACATGTAGATGAAGATGTTATGCACGCACTCTACCGCTGTCCCGCCTTGCAATCTCTCGAAAATTCCATACCAGCATGCAACCAAGGCTCTCTCAAACAGAGCATATGCTTCACTAACTTTATTGGTTTTATTTTTTCAGGTACATCAGATCCGGCACTCTTTTCCTTGGTGTTATGGAACTTGTGGAATCGGCGAAATAATCTCTGACTTGGGAAACCAACACTCCCACTAGACAAGGTACTGGAACACTCTCGGAAGAGACAGTTTGAGTCCCTTTCCAATCCCATAACATCATTAAAACAGAGAAAAACGCAGACAATAGCATGGACTCCACCCCAAGATAATTGGTACAAGATTAATTTCGACTGGGCCACATTTGCCGACGATGGAAGCGCAGGACTGGGTGTTGTCATACGAAACAAAGAAAGCTAAGTTATGGCATCGTTGTCTCAAAAAATCCCCCTGCCAATGACAGCCATCGAGGTTGAGGTTCTTATAGCACAAAGAGCTCTTGAGCTGGGTTTTGACCACATCATACTTGAAGGGGATTCTGAAATTTTACACAAGGCTTTGCTAGTTTAAGGCAGGAACTTCACACCTTACGGACATTTAGTGCAAGGCATTGTATAGGCTGACCTTTAGTGCAAGACATTGTATAGCGAGGAACTCAAAATTCCTCAATCATATGCAAATCTGGATGGAAGATGTACCGCCAGATCTATCACGTGTTGTTCAAGCTGACCTTACTAGCCTTCCTTAATAATATTCAATGACTTTTTTCTCAAAAAAAAAAAAAAAAAAAAAAAAAAAAAAAAAAAAAAAGCTAAATAAACATGCAATATAAATAATATTTAAAGGTGTTTTAAACAGTATTGATCAATTTTCTTTTTTATTGTTTTGATTGTCAACTTAATGAGAAATATTATGTTCACAACAAATCTTATGTGGTAGACTGTTACTAGTGGACAAAAACATAATTTTAGTGATAGATTCAAAGTAAAACCAATAATAACTTACAACTTAAGATTTGTTGTAAATATAACACTTTCTCTCAAATCAAATGGATAGCAAATAGCCTAGGGTCCGTTTGGATACAACTTATTTTGCTGAACTAAAAACTAAAAACACTATAGCAAAATAATTTTTAAATGTGTAAATAGTACCGTGGGACCTATTTTTAATGAAAAAGTGGCTGAAAAGTGATGTTTGTGCGTTTGTGAACAGTGCATGGATGCACTGTTCACAATTGAAAAGTCAACAAAACTGGCTCTGAAAAAAAAAAAAAAAAAAAAAAAAAAAAGGCTGAAAACGCGAACGTAAAACGCAAAAGTTGAATCCAAACCCAACCTCTGTAACGTATAGTTACAATTTGATATCATGATTAACTATACGTTACCGAGGCTAGGTTTGGATTCAGCTTTTGCGTTTTACGTTTGCGTTTTCAGCTTTTTTTTTTTTTTTTTGATGATATAAAAGTAAACGTTGATAACATATTTTCTAGTAGTATGGCTATTAACATATGGCAATCAATTAAGCCACTAGTAAGGTAAAGTTTTTCAAATGATAGGTCTGAGATTAAGAAAAAAAATTGATGCATTAAGTCATTAACACTGTATTTGAATTCCAATTTGTATTTTGTAGGGTAAAACAGATTATGCCATAAATGAAAATAAAACCGATTTTATTTTGGATAAAATTTAACTACAAACTTGGTTGTAGCCTAAGGCTACAACTCCCACTAAAAAAATTAACATGATTTCTTATTTTGACAATATAACAGTTAAATTATATGTTTTTTATGTTCACTAACACACATGTTAAAATTCATGTCAATCGGATGTTATTTACTATTCAATTCATAAACTTATCTTCTATGTATTATTTTAGATTATAAAAATTTGAAATTTAAACATTTGATTAATGATATAGCTATTAATCTTTCATCTTTTGGAAATTTTGTAAATATGGAGGATATAAAAAGAAAATATAATCCAACAATGAATTTGTCAAAACTCACATCAATAAAAAGATATTGAATCGAGTTGTAACATTGGCTACAACCAAGTTTGGGCTAAACTTTGCCTTTTATTTGTATTCACTTAAAATGACCCATTAAAATAAAATAGGGTAAAATATTATTTTAATCTTTAAATTTTACCAAAAGTTTGTTTTTAATCCCTAAGTTTAAAAAAATTCTTTTTTCATCCTTAAACTTTGTAAAGAGGATTTTTTTTTTTTTTTTTTTTTTTTAATAGTTTAGAGACAAAGTTAAGGATGAAAAAAGTTATTTTTTCAATAATTTAGGGACAAAAACAAAAATTTTGGTGCAATTTAAAAACAAAGAGTAAAACATTTACAATAGTTTAGGGATGAAAAAAAAAATCAATAGTTTAGGTACAAAAAAACAAACTTTTTAAAGTTCAAAAATGAAAAACAAGTTTTTTATAAAGTTTAAGGACCGAAATAGTATTTTACCCAATAAAATATGGACAAATTTTAGCTACAAAATTGCTACAACCTTACTTAATTAAATAAACATTACTTCACATTTTGAAAATCTAACCATTAAATTGCATGTTCTTTACGCTCTTAATACACATGTTAAGTTTTGTATTAATCGGATATTATTTACTATATGATCTATTAGTTTATATTTTATACATAATTTTAAATTACAAAAACTTGTAATTTAAACAATTTATTGATGGCATAGCTATTGATCTTTAATTTTCTAAAAATTTTGCAAACATGTAGCATATGAGAAGAAAATGTAATCTAATAATAGATTTGCAAAATTCACGTCCAATAAGAAGATATTGAGTAAAGTTGTAGCCTTAAACTACAACTAATTTTATAGCTAAATTTTGTCCATAAAATATAATAAGTTTTAGGACAAAGTTAGCTAAAAAATTGGTTGTAACCTAAAATTACAATATTATTCAATAAAATAAATATTACTACATTTTTTGAAAATCTAGCTGTTGAATTGTATGTTTTTTACGCTCTTAATACACATGTCAAACTTTGTATCAGTTGAATATTATTTACTATATGATTTATAAGTTTATATTTTATGCATAATGTTAAATTACAAAAACTTGCAATTTAAATAATTTATTGATGTCATAGCTATTGATCTTTAATTTTTTATAAATTTTGCAAGCATGGAGGATATAAAAAAAAAAAATATAATCGAATGGTAGATTTGTTAAAATTCACTTCTAATAAAAATATATTGAGATTACAACCAAATTTGTAACTAAATTTTATCCTAATTTTTATAAATTTGAGTGCAAATGTTAAATTAAAAATTATATTCTATATATACATATCAGTATAAATTCCTCAATTGACTTATGTAATCTCATAACACTAGGAATTTGCCTTATATATAATTGTCGAAGTTTTTTAAAAAGAAACAGGTTGATTCGGAAAATTAAGGCATGTAAGGAAACCCGCATCCAATACCTAAATTCCCTACTGAATTGGGTAAACTCCGCATAATTGGGTCAGGTCAAGTCAAGTACCCATTATCCAATGAATTTTGGCCATCCCTAGACTGTGCACATAAAAATAAGTAAGACTAGGGACACATAATTTAGCACAATTTTGTGCCATAATTTGCCATGTAGCGAGTTGTAATTGGTTAAGGTGTAATAATAAGTCATGTAGGAATACACTTTTATCAATCACAACTCGCCACGTGTGAGTTATGATACAAAGTTGTGTAAAATTATGTGTCCCTAATATTAAATACCATCTCCTCCAATTTCAACTTTTTTTTTCTCTAATAAATTTTTCTCTAGAGCTTTTCCATAAAGTTTATGTCTTTTGTACGTTATCAATAAGAAACTCAGGATCCATCTAAAAAAAAAGAAAAAAGAAGAAACTCAGGTCTGTCACTTTTTTTTCTTTTTTTTTCTTCTGAAAATCGTCCCAGATGTTGACCCAATTTGATGATGCAAGAGAAGCCGATAAAATTTTTTTTTTGAGAAGGAGAAGCCGATAAATTTGAAAAAGAGGACACTACTTTTTATGAAATCCTTTTTTTTTTTTTTTTGGCTGAGAGCATTTTATGAAATTTTTAGGTTGATGCATTATCAAAAAGTTGGACATTAAGATAAACTAAAAAGACTTTTAAGCATGTCCAGTTAAACTGATGACTGGATATTGTCTACATTCAATTGATAAAATAAATAAGTTGTTAGAGTTGTAGGCCACTTACGTGTTTGAAAAATCCTGCAATCATTTAATGCATTTGATTACACCTAAGTTATTGGGCTCCGTTGGGTAAGTTGTATTAACGTTATTTATATTTTTTGAAAATATATATATGTAGATAAAAAAGTATATAAAAATATATGTAATATTTTTTAAAAATTAAAAAATACTGTTTAAAATGTCATACTAAACGGCCTCTAAAATAGTTGTGCTTAAAAAATTATATTCTACTATTGCTACGTGTCTTCTAAAAAAAAAAAACTATTGCTATGTGACTATAATATATAATAAAAAAATCATTCTTAAATAATTAAAAAAATATATAAAACCATGTAAAGTTATTCAATTTTTACCACAAATCGTCATGGGATGAGTTGTAGATGGTAGATATGTGATGGTGGTGGGTTCATATGGGTCAACACCTCTATCATTTATAACTCGTCATATAATGAATTATGACAAAAATTGTATAACTTTATGTGATCATAACATTACTCATAATTAAATTCACATTAATTTCTCTTGTTGAAAGATCTAATAAAAGATCTAAGGTTATTCAATATATAATTTTTTTTAAGAAACAAATACACACACAAGAGAGAGAGAAGGAAGTTCTAACACAAAAGTACACCACAACTCCACTAAATATATATATATATATATATAATTATAATATGCATTCAATTATCCAATATATAATTGAATGCATATTGTGAGGTAAATGACTTCATGTTAGAGACTTCCTCCACCTTAATATTAAAAAAAAAATTCATGTACATACGTGTTAGCTATATTCATTTTCAACCCACAGATATCATGAAAACTAAAATTGCATGCAAATCGTACGCGATCCGATCAAATCTATAAAATAAAATGGTAAAAAATATTGAATGATGGGTCAGAGATCGTTTTTTCTTTATTTTATAATAATTGACGAGATTATTCTAGTTTCCTAAGATAATATTTGTTCACTATGAAATTATTTCAAACAAAGATTTGATTTGCTGATTGTTTTTGTCAAAGAAAATTGGCCAATCTTTTTTTTTTTTTTTTTTTTTTTTGAGGAATGATTCTTTAATCTTTATATAATGGTAATTTACTAATTTCCTTATTAAGTCACAAATTTATTAAGAGACGCAATTAATTAATTTTATTGTGAAATGCTATATTCACAACATTTTCATAATACTTTTACAATAAATCTTAAGTGGTATGTTATTATTGATTGTTATGCATTGGCAAAAAAGTAATTTAAATTGTGGATTTAAATTAAAACCAATAACAACTTATCACATATGATTTGTTGTAAAAATGTTGTGGACGTATCACTTCCTTATTTTATTACTTTATAGGCTAAAACATGAATTAGAGAAAAAAAAAACATATATCTACAATATTTTCACAACACTTTTACCATAAATCATAGAGTGGAATTCCTAGGTATTCTTGGAGTACGAAGAATAATGCTTCCTCCTCTCATATTCATGATGTGATCTACTCATTAATTTATGGTTGGGTTCACCATGAATGTAAGAGGTGGTAGCACCATTTCTGTGTACTCCAAAAGTACTTAAAAATTTTCCAATTATAGGTGATAAGTTGTTATTGGTTTTAATTTAAACTCAATACTGAAATTATTTTTTTTCCCACCAATAATAACTCACTTTAGATTTATTATAAAAATATAGTATTTAAAAAAAAATAGTGTATTAACTAAGAAATGAAAATGATTTCAGATACTCTTCTATTTTCTCTCTAGATTAAAGAGATAGAATTTTTGTTAAAAAAAAGGAGAAAACACTTACATTTTCTCTTCAAATTAAAGAAATAGAATTTTGGTTGAAAAAGGGGGAAAACACTTACACCCACTAATTTTTCATCCTCTCCATTTTCCCTACTTTTCTCTGCTACATTTTCTGATTGTGAATGTGGTGTCAGATCTCACTTGGTTGCGTGCAAGTAAACGAAAAGGACTATATATATATATATATATATTTTAGAGTTTTAACTTATGACGTCCGCTCTTGATAATTGTTCTTTATTATCAGACTAAGATACCAATCAATTTTTAGTGTAAACGGAAATTGAATCTCAGATCTCTTATATAACCATCAGAGACTTTACTAATTGAACTAACTGGAACTCACATACTACAAGTATATCTAAATGTGTGAAATGCTACAACATTACGGAGCAATAGATCCTACGAACCTTGTCCCTACTCTACATATATAAATATAAATATAGTAGGGCCCACGCACTTTTGAAGGCCACGTCACAAATGCCAATACTGGAACTGGAAGTCTGGAACTGTTCTCTCCTTCTCGCAACATTATTTAGTTGTGTTCTCACCTTTGAATTTTAATACGTCAACAGTTTTTTGATATAATTGTTCGGCTTTTAGGATGAGAATTTGGGCAAAATTTGCCAAACAGTGCAAATTTGGAAATTTTTCAGGCGGAGAGCACGCGTCTAAACTTATTTAGTTAAGTAGACTCTTTTTGCAAATCGAGTTTCTTAAACTCGACTTCCAGGTCAATCCAGCCGTGCGTCATCCGAGTAAAAAGTCTGAAGTGGATTAAAAAAAGGGAAAAAAAGCCACCTGGAAGTCGAGTTTGTTAAACTCGACTTCCAGTGAAAGTCGAGTAGCCCAAACTCGACTTCCAGCTGCTCCAGTAACGTCTCTCCGCAGGCGGTGTAAAATCTGGAAAGTCGAGTAAGAGATACTCGACTTCAATGAAAGTCGAGTATAGCTTACTCGACTTCCAGTAAACTACCCAACCACCCCAACTAAACTCAATTACGCGCAACGGTAAAAATTTATTTAAATGGAACTCGAGTATGTCAAACTCGAGTTCCAATAAATTTTCCACCCACCCCATCCGTTTCAAACTTATACACTTAGCTCTCAGCTCACTTTCCACTCAGACTCTCACTTCTCACAGCTCTCTCTCACGCCAAAACTCTCTCCCTTTTCACACAAAAGCTTTTCTTCCTCTACATAAATCACATTGATCATTCTACAAATTAAAGCTTTTCTTCTTCTCCTTCAATTTGTAGGTAAATATTCAAACCTTTTTTATTTATTTATTTTTTTTTGTTAGACCTGGATATATATACTGACTTTTACATTTGGTAGATATATATACACACATACTACTTTTACATTGTTGATGAGTAATGTATTGTTATTATCATTATTATTATTGTTTTTTGTATTTGTATTTGTATTTGTTATTTGTGCTTTGTAATGGGTTGTTATTTGATATGCAATGGGTTTTTCTTTGTAATGTGTTGTTGTTTATATATATACACACATACTACTTTTATATTGTTGATGAGTAATGTGTTGTTATTATCATTATTATTATTGTTTTTTGTATTTGTATTTATCATAATTTGTTTGAGTTTAAAAATTCGAATTTTTGCTTGGAGAGAATGAAATTTCAATTGATTATAATTGTTTGGTGGACTATGTTATCTTTGTATTTGCCTTGAGGCAATATTTTGTAGTTCATATCAAATGAAGGTGTTATATTCGTCACTAACTTTTAGTAAACTTATTTGACTTATAGGATGAGTTCGATTGATTTTTATCTATATTATGGTGGGAAGCCCTGCAGTGATGTGACTTATGGAGTGACATATGAAGGGCCTGGTCAAAAATTAGAGATTATTCAGCTAAAAAAACGGCGGGAGATCAATTTGAAGAAGTTGAAAAAGAAAATTATGAAAGAGTTGGATTTGGACCGTCGGTTGCGTGACAGAAAATTATGAAAGAGCTTGATTTTTATCTAAATTTTGTTGCATTGATTAAACATATATAATGTTATCATCTGCCAAAAGTAAAGATAATCAATTTTGTCTTTTAGCCACATGCATAGAGGTTTACAACCAAAACCTAACTACTGGTCCACCACACATCAAACATGCACATCTTCCAACCAAACAGTGGGAACCAATTACATAAATTGTGGCACTTGACCAATTTAAATACCAATTACATAAACTGTCGGAACCATAACAAAAACAAAAAGAATAGATGATCTGCTTCATTTACTGCTTTTGGTGCCCTTGTTGGCCTTCTTGCCCTTTCCACCAAGTGGTTTAGTGGCTGCAAATAGAAAAACCATAAACCATCAAGAAAACGTTACAGATATATGTTTATTTCACCAACAAAAATGAACTTTTATTTTATCAGTCACCAAATAGTGCACTCATGTGTCCAACAGCCACTTTACCAAGTATATATGAATGTGTATCATTAATCATATTAGGCTGCACCCTCCCCGCGTTTACTTCTTTTCCGGTTACGTCTAGTGTACTGCTTGGTGGGAACATGCTCTGTTACCTGCTCATAATGTTATATTTTTAAGCTTTTACAAACAAACAAATTCATGCACAAAGCAACCCAAAAAATATATGAAATTAAAATGAAAGTAAAGCACTTGGAATACCAGGTGGGAACCTGTGCCGCATCTCCTTGGCTGGATGGCGCGAGTCGATTTCCTCATGGGTGCAGCATGAGCGTTTGCATCCTGTGGCTGCTCAGCTTGGTCACGTTGCCCCTGCTCAACGTCACTGTCATGTGGATGCGTGGCTTGTGGAACATGTATCAAGGTAGAGGAGGTAGGAGGTGATTGTGTATGACTTGGGCTAGTAGACATGAGCTCAACGTGGGGTGTTTGAAGGCTAGGGGTGGGTATAACTGTCTGGGGGGAGCTATAGGATGGGGCCATAGGTGAGTTATGGTCAATAGTGGTGGCGTGTGGGGAGAACTCGAATGCAGCATGGGTAAACCGCGAGGGAGATCCAGTGTAAATGGGAGGGATGGGTGGCATAGGAGGTCCGGTTGTGTCCTGAGGGGTGGACACGGGTGGAATAGGGGTCTCAGTGGCCAGAGGAGGGGTGGGGGCAGGTTGATAACGTGTCACTGGAGCAGCTAAACTCGTACTGGGCCCTACATCTGGTATTTCAGTCTGGTTTGCTGCTTCGGCATTGGTTGGCACATCGATACGATCAACCTCATCCACATCCTCAAGGGCCTTCTTAATGAACTTGTATTCGTAAGATTCTTCATTGAACCATTTAAGGACAGCCAGTTGGGTTGCAAGCTGTCATTAAATCAACGGCATTATTAAGTACGACACATACATAACATCAAACACAACATGCAAAACAAAATAAGTTTATGCACATTACCAAAATTTCCATCTTCGCACTAGCGCGGTCAATATACAGTCGAGTGATCCTACGATACCACACCATATATGGATGATGACGTGACATCACCTCCTCCATCCTAAGTGCATTACAAACGTACTCCTCACGATCATTCCACCTCCGAATATGGACTGCATGTTCCACCGCCCAATTTTTATCTACCTTGCCCCTCGCATCTACTTTGTGCAAATCGCGATTGGTATTAGCATCTCTGGGTTGTTCCTGCTTTAGTCCAAACTGTCGTAGGACACGATCGGGTGGGTGGAACTCTACAAGCCAAAAACATATAAGTGGAACGGTCGACCTCCACACATCACTTCCCTCAATGCGAAAACTAGGAGGAAGGTGACTTAAGTCATTTCCATATGGCTCCCACTTAACCTACAAAAGCCACCAAGTAAAGCAACCACATTCAGAAATTTTTCCATAATTAGCATATCAAGTAGCACAATAATAGGCAATAAAAATACAAGTATTATACCTGGTCGGGCCGTGTTGTGGCAATTTGATTGCGATATGCGGAAAGCACGTGCGTGGGAGCATTCTTTGTACTCATTGCCCCTGCCCACCTACAAGCAGGTAACATTGCATGGTCATTAATTGTTTACGTATAAAAATGTGGCATAATACATGATCACACACTAATTATGCAATATATACTTACTTCATAGCAAGAGGAATTGGTGGTAGTGGTGGACCATAAACACCTTCGGGTTGGGGCACCATCTGTGGGGACATATGTGGGAACCTGGCATATATCCACAATTGGACCAAAATCAATGGTCCGCCAATCTGCTTTGCCTTCTTCTCGGTTGCATTGCACAGCTGTCTGTACAACCATGATAAGGCTGCACTACCCCAACTATACTTGCGTGGATTACGAAGGTCTTGCATGAACTCTAACCACATGAGATGCACCCTATCTCCGGACTTGTCAAGAAATACCATATCCCCTAGTAGGGCTAGTATATAGCAACGAGTGTATTGATGAACTTGAATCTCATTGGCATCTGGAGGCAGTGGTTGTCTGATTCTTTCGACAAGTGAAGGTATCAAAATCCGTTGACCTTTTAGCACAATTTGATTGTCATTTGGAATTTCAATTCCAAGCATTTCAGCACACACATCTGTCCAAGTTCTTTTAGTGGGCCCAACCATTGCCTCACCCTCGATGGGCAACCCCATGATAATTTCCATATCTTGCAATGTGATCGTCATCTCACCATGTGGTAGGTGGAATGTATGGGTCTCTGGGCGCCATCGCTCAACAAATGCAATGATCAATGCATGGTCAAGCTGTATGGATGGGACCAAGTGCAAACCCTCTAGCCCAAGCAACCTCACAATGGCAAGGACACGATCATCCACCATAGGAACTCGATGTTTCAATTCTTCATGGCGACTTCGACAATCCAGTGTGCCAGGAGGATCCTGCAAATATTATAACAATAGATAAAATCTTATGCAAATATTTAGTATTTAGGGCCAATTAGAGTTATGACATGAATGCATAGTACAAAAAACCTCATGCAATTACCTGTCCCCCAGGGTTCCACAGTAACTCAGATCGATGTTTAACTTGTTCTGTCAATACAGTACGATCAATGGGTCCAGGATCTATCGTCATGCTACAAAAAAAAGAATTTATTTAAATATAAGGCATAAAATCATTTACAACAAAAATAAATGCACCATAGATGCATCATATAAACTTGAAGCAAATTGTTACAATCAAAGCTACCTGGTGCATTGTGTTCCTTTCACCAATGATTTACCAAAGGAGGAATGAAAAAAATGTCAGTCATCATTTATATAAGTATGATGAATTACAAGATCCCAGATGTAAATCATAGTTATTGACAACATAACATCTTGCCAATAAATAAATGAGGAAAAGAAATATAACAAGAAATCAGCAAAACTCAAAATTTAAGTCAGTACACTGCAGTTAAATTGTCCAGCCACAACTAAAAAAATGAATGTATATTTGTTTGTAGTCTTCAAAAGTTCAATTATTCTTCAAACTAACCAACTTCTATCAAGATAGGGATTGACAGCAGGAAGCAAATATACAGTTAAAGTTCATACCCAACAATTTAAATTTCAAAAATCAACTCAAGTTACTCACTTGTAGCCCAAAAAAATTTACCTAAATATCATTCTTTCAAACCAATCACAGATATTCTAATTCATAATCATCTGCCATTTAAAATTGCTCAGCAGAACCTCAAACTAACTATAGAGAACAGTAAAAAATGTTAAATAAACAATTGGTCAAATTCCAAAATCCAATGGATCATTAATTTGAAAGTCATTAAATTAACTTGGACACCAATTGATTAGGAAAAAAAAAAAAAATACTCAAAATGCAATGTTATCACAGAACAATGAGAGAGAACAATGCAAAGAAAATAGTTTCAAATAAAATTGTCTCTCAAGAATTCCTAACCGGAGTGGGAAATGCTAAGGAAGAAGAAGAAGTAGACACTTTTCTCAGTTATACTTTCTCGGCAACCAAACAGAAATTTAGACCAAAATTTAAAAAAATCGCATGAGAGAGAGAGAGAACGAACCTGCTGGTCTCAGATGAAGATGATGGACGGCCACAGAGGAAGATGATGGACGGACGGACAAAACGGCGAAGGAAGAGAGACACCGGAGATAGAGAGAAGATTGAACGCCTCAAAGTCGAGTATAGGACACTCGGATTTCCGTTTTTTTTTTTTTCTTTTTTAACCCACCGGGTAGTGGACTTACCCCAGTTTGAAGTCGAGTTATGGGTAGTCGACTTTCACTGGAAGTCAAGTTTAACAAACTCGACTTCCAGGTGGCTTTTTTCCCATTTTTTTAATCCACTTCAGTCTTTTTACCGAAGCGGCGCGCGGCTGGATTGACCTGGAAGTCGAGTTTAAGAAACTCGATTTGCAAAAAGAGTCCACTTAACTAAATAAGTTTGGACGCGTGCTCTCCGCCTGAAAAATTTCCAAATTTGCACTGTTTGGCAAATTTTTCCTGAGAATTTGGGTTTGAATTCTCCACCCTCCACTAATTTCAAAAATAAATAAATATAATAGTCAAAATAGGATGACTAAAAAGATAAATATTTGTAAGTTAATTAAAAATAGTTAAAATAACTGGATTCAGATGGAGCTTCACTTGAAAACCCTAGCAAGGTGGGTGGGGGAGGCCTAATACGTGATCACCATGGAAAGTGGGTCAAGGGATATATGAGGCACATTAGGATAGCTTCCAGTATCATAGCAGAGTTTTGGACGCTGAGGGATGGCTTACTGCTAGCGACCCAGCTCAGCATCTCCCAGCTCCTTGTGGAGTAGGATGCCAAAGTTGTTGTTGATCTGATGCAATCTACCAAATCCTCTAATAACTCATTCGTCTCTGCTCAATGATTGCAGGTACCAGGTGCCTCTTTCGTCAATTTTCCCAAGTCAAGATCAGCTATGTTTTTAGGAAAGCGAATATGTGCACGGACCATCTTGCCAAAGGAGGCTGCACCCTTATAGGGAATTTTGTTGTTTTAGACTCTCCTATTACGAAAGAATTATGTATTATAAAAATCAATTAATATCTTAACATGATGATAAAAGCAATTATTATTAAGTAAACGACATAGGTTGAAATCCAATTCAATCATAGCTATCAAAAATGTATTTTTTTGACAATTCGATAGTTATAATGTCAACTCATTAAACTACAAGGCTTTGGCAAAGTTTAGCAGTTACTAGTTAACAACTTTATGGAGGACTATATTATTTCATGAAGAATTATTGGGCCTGTATCCTTAGTACAATAATGTCTTATTCACTCGTCTCATGTAAATGATGGATTCTATCGAAAATATAATTAGTGGTACTCACTATTATCAGAGATATGTAGCACGACGTTATTTTATTTCTAAAGTATTGTATAATTACTCTCATTACATTTTTAAAAAAAAAAAAATTTAAATCTTGGTTAGAAAATGTACAAATAACTCCACCCCAATTACTCTCACTACATTAGTTAAATAAGTTATCATTTTTCATTTAGTAAAGCTGGATGTATATTTGAATAATAAATTAGATCATTTCCTCTTTGAGAAACCTCTTTTTTTTTTTTTTTTTTTTCTTTTTTAGTTAAGGAATGAAGAAATTTAGTGGGTAAGCCTCATCGTGCTTTTTTCTTTTTTTTTTTTTCTTTTTTTTTTTTTTTTTTTACAAATGTTGGCTACAAACTTGATTGTAGGTTAAAAGACTACAACTTTCACTCAAAAAATGAACATTCTAAATTGCATGTTCTTTATGTTCTTAATAAACATATCACATTTTGTATCAATTGAATGTTATCTACTATTCAATTCATAAACTTATTTTTTATGCATAATTTAATCCTTAAAAACTTAAAATTTAAACATTTGATTGATGATATAGCTATTGATTTTTGATCTTTTACAAAATTTATAAGCATGAATGATTTAAGAAGAAAATATAATTCAAAAGTGTATTTGTCTAAATTCACATCCAATAATATTGAGCAAAGTTGTAACTTTAATCCTTAAGTTGCAATGAAGTTTGTTACCAAATTGTCTTTTTTTTATTCTTTTTCTTTTTTTAAGAGGAAAAAAGGAAGTTTGCAAGTGTGCCTTATAAAATAGTGGTGGCTCCAAGAAACTTTTTTTTGGACCGGTTATTATAAAAATTGAATTATATAAAATCTAATAAAAAAATAATTTTATATATTGACAAAAAAAACACACACACAATTTACATAAAGTCTTAAAATTTCCTTCAATATAATTATGTTTAAAAAAATTGAGATTATAAAAAGTAGTACATAAAATAAGCTAAAAAACTAAAAGGAAATACCAGTGTCAAAACAATTTTTTAATGGTCATTTCAATTCTTAAGGACTCCATTTGGAGGATCCTCGTGCATTTATCTTCTTTATTCCTTTGCTTAAAAAAAAAAAAATTTTGTTGATTATATCAGGTTCTCCACCTAAGATAAAATCAAAGAAGCCTTCTTCGGAAATATGCGTGTGTTTAAAGCTGACTTGGATAATGCGTTAATGCCCTGTTTAATTTTCTTTTCTTTTCTTATCTTTTTTTTTTTTTTTTTTTTTTTGAGAAACTTTCTTTTTCTTTTTCTAGTTGAGAGAATAAGAAAGTGATGCTTGTCCTTAATTTTTTGGATGAATTGATGCTTGTCCTTAATGTTTTTTCATTCTGCTTGAAATCCTATAATATAATACATGATATAATTATGAGTTTGTAGGATTGTTGATTTGTTTCATCAATTGTGGTGGGTTAGGATTCCCTTTACATATTGCAGGATATGCTTCACGAATATCAACTAAATTATGCGTTTTCTATCTGTGAATTTAGCTTAGGCCGTGATGCTTCTTAGAATAAGACTTGGTGAAATTAGTTAATTTTTTCCAATTTTTAATGTGTTAAAATAGAAGATCTAAAAGTTTATACATAAAAAGAAGGTGTAAAAGTTAAGTTTTAATTTTTATAAAACCTAGTTTTTAGATCTTCTTTTTCCTTAATTTTTTATGTTTTAAGAGGTAAGAGATATAAAAGGGTTACAAAATACAAATTTATTCATGTTTTTAACAGAAGCAGGTAACAGAAGATAAATTGAGCTAATCTCAAGTGGGTAAAGTGCCGATTTTTAAATCACAAGTAGGTAAAATATTTTTCCGGCAAATCACAGATGAGCAAAATGTAATTTTCCCATTTTCATTTTAGGGAGAGCATCTGAATATGATCAGCATTTTGGAAATACAAAAAAATATTCCTATTTTATCTTCAAAATCAATAATGGTGAATCGGTGATAGGATATATGTACTTTTAGTAAAGGTAGGAATGAAGAAGATAAATAGACTAGGTTTGGTAGTATTAATATTCATCTCAAAATATTATGAATTTCAAGGATTTTCTAAATTTGAACAATGAAATTGACAATTTTCATTTTGAGAATCCTTTATTAGATCTAATAAATACCTTGTGTCAGAATTGAGAAATAAAAAGATAAGTGGATGAGACTTGGTTCTTGTATAGAGCTTATCTCAAAACTCCATTATTTTGAGAATGTAAAAACAAATATCCTTAAAAAAATTGAAGACTTCCTATTGAGCAAAAAACAGAAATGTTTATCATTAATCATAAAGTCGACAGATGGCTTGGACTAATGGAATCACCAAGGACAACTTCTTAATCAATTGCCAAACTTTTCGTCAAAATAACATATAAGGACAATTTAACACAGTTGTCATACTTTGAATCATCTTCTAGTACAAAGGCTCTGCAATTTACTAAATGGTTGACAGTCTAAGCATTTAACTCCTAGTAGAATCTGCTTGCTTGGACAGCAACAGTTGCAAAAACTTTCATGTCAGGGGCCCGCCCTCTTTGAGAGTAGAAAACGCATAATTTTAATTTTTAATCTGTTAAAATAGAAGGTCTTAAAGTTGATATATTAGCAAAATTCATAGTAAAAATATAAATTTCAGAGGTAGGAAATGAAAGATAAACAATGCTAGTTTCAGATGAATAAAGTGTCAATTATTAAATTATAGATTAAGATAAATAAAATATATTTAGGACAATCCACACGTAAACAAAGTATAATTTTCCCAATAAAAATCAACGAATGCTTGTTCGGTAATAAAGATGTGTTTAAAGGAAATTTGGAGAATGAGGTTTTTGGTACTGTATACTATTTTGTGGGAGAGAGAATGTGAAAGCGATTGATCAATGATCATTGGTCACATTTGTCAATCTCTTTCTCCAGTCTCCACCACACTTGTTGAAAGATATATTATTGATTGGATTGTGCGTTATATAGAAGGTGGCTTCCCATCTTCATGGAGATATTTCTTAAAAGCTTTGAAGTTTGTGCTATAGATATGGATCCAGCTCACTTTGTTCCGAGTCCCTTCTTTGTCCGCCACAAGTAACAGTAGGATGGTAAGAGCATCCCTGTCAGTCCTAGTAAAAATTATGGGTCCATTTGGATACAATTTATTATTATTAAAAATTACTGAAAATTGATTGTTGCTAAAAATACTATAACAAAATAATTTTTAAATGTGTAAATAGTACCATGGGACCCATTTTTAATATTTTTTAATGTGTAAACAGTGCATAAATAGTGTACACACTGTTCATGCATAGTAATTTTTTCCCACAAAGTCAACAAAAGTTGGCAAAAAAAAAAAAAAATAGAAAACGCGCAGGAGGAAAACGCACCGCAGCTAAACTTTCTATCCAAACCCACACTAGGTCATTTTACCATATTAAAAGTCTACTTTATTATTTTACCACATTATTTTATAACATACTATTTATCAGGTGTTCTATACTTCAATTTTATAAATTAAAATAATATTTACTACACATTAAAATAATATTTACTATACATTAAAATAATATATTAATTACTCCCTATCATTCTCATCCTCATCCTCAACAATAACAACAACCACGGCACAACAACCACCGCCGCAACAACGGCCACCAACAACCACCGCCGCAACAACGGCCACCAACAACCACTGCCAGCACAAACCGATATCCACCCACCACCTAAAAAAAAAAAAAAACACACACACACACACACCCAGAAAGATCGGCACAAACCCATATCTCAAACCCACCATCGGCACAAACCCACATCCATCAACGCTACCTCAAAAAAAAAAAAAAAAAAAAACACACACACACACACACACACACAACAAGAGAGATCAGCACAAACCCACATCCATCAGCACAAACCCAAGATCAGCGTGGCCAAAGGGCAATGAGAATACCGGACAGAGACGTAGAACAATGGCGTCTTCAGATCGGCAGCGATGGAGTCTTCAAACAAGAAGCGATGGCGGCGGCTTGATTGGTGATGGGGGAATGGAGATGGAGGCGAAGGGAATCAGTAAGAGAGGGAATCGGTGAAGGGAACCGGTGAAAGAGGGAATTGATGAGAGAGAACAGAGGTGAGAGAGAAGAGAAAAGAATAAATTGAAGAGAGAGGGAGGAGCTGGGTCTGATGTGAGAAGAGAGAGAAAAAATAATACCAGAAGTGAGAGGAGGGAGAAAGCCAAATAAAAAATATTATTTTGGTTTACCACATCTGTCCGTACCATTGTAAATTTGCAATGGTACAAACACAAATGGTATAATTTTGGCACATATGCAACATCTGATGGGAGCCATTTTTTGTGTTTGGTGTGGGATATGTGCCAAATATTTAGCATTTGGCACATATCCCACATCTACTATGGGTGCTCTAAGAGTTCTCGAATTATTTTACTTAATGGGCGATTTGAGCAATAATTTTAGCAAGGCCTTGGTGATATATATATAGTATTATTCATTACTGTCACATGGTATGGAGTCAATAAATCCACACCAAAAAACCTCTTTTTTATTCAGCCAAAAAAATTAATAATAATAAAGTCCCTTCTTCCAAGGAATTGTTATTCACATGTGACAGGAATACAATCCACCTTATTATGAGAATCAATGCTTAGAACAACTGCATCAGTTAATGTAAAATTTTTGTTTATTTTGCAAAAAAAAAAATTTTACTTTTTCTATTTTACACACTTATTTTTATAAAAATACCCACACCAGTTTGTCTATTCTACCATCTATTTTATTTAAATAATTATTTTCCTCTCTCTCTCTCTCTCTCTCTCCATTGATAGTTATCTCAAACTCTCTCTCCATTCCACATCTGAAACTCTTCTCTCCATTCATGGTCACTCGCCGATCCAAGCACCAATCCACCACGGTTGAAACTTGCTGATCCACAAGCGTCGATCCACTTTCTCTGTCTCTGTTGGTGTGTCTGTGTGAGTGTGTTTGATTTTGTGATGTCCGTAGTTGATTTTGTGGTTGAATTTTTATTTTTGTGGTTGATTTTTGATTTTGTGTTTGTGGGAGTGTGTGTATCAGAGAAAGAAGAAGGTGATGAGAGAGAGAAGATGCGTTGGTTTTGCAAATGGAAAAAAGAGAGAAAAAATGAGCGAAATGTGAAAATAATAAAATATTAGTATGCAAAACTACAATAACCGTGCATATGCACGGTTACTATTGCATTTTTGTATGAGGAATGATATGTCTACAATATTTTTACAACATTTTTACAACAAATCCTAAGTGGCAAGTAGTTATTAGTTGTTATTATTGGGGCAAATAAGTAATCTTAGTGTTAATTTCAAATTTGAACCAATAACAACTAATAACCTGTAATTTATTGTAAAAATGTTGTAGACGTAGCACTCTCTTTTTGTATATATGCACAATTTTGCAAGCACTGATATAGGTGTTTTTTTTGTTAAAATATGTAAAATTAACCACTTTTTATATTTTGCACAATTTTGCACTGACTAATGCGGTTACTCTTAGGCAACGTGAGTGTAGGCTATTTAAGAAAATTCTTAATTATTCTTGATATTAGAATTAGAAATTATTTTTGCCAACTCATATCTTGTGGGAACTTTTTTTCATTTCATTTTGTTTTGGTATTTAAAAAAAAAAAAAAAAAAAAAAACTTGGGGAAGAAAGTATAGTTGAACTTACTTGAATATATATATATATATATATATATATATGTATATATATTATTTTGTGGTGAAATTGGAAATGCATCAACACAAAATGAGAGGAGAAACAAACATAGATACACTCTATTTTCTTGTTGAGTCTTCCCCTATATGTCAAAATGTCTGTGCAAGAGTTTTCCTCACGGTACACATGTCGAGAGACCACTGACCATAATAGGATGATGATTTTTTTTTTTTTTAATTCATAGTTAGGTGAAAGGAGATGTGAACCCTAGACATCCTTATTAGAAACATTAAAAAATACTAGTTGAACTACTAAACTCTTGGCAAAATAGGATGACAAACTTTGTTAGTTGTTGGCATATATAGCTAATACGGTAGTGGAACCCAGCTCTAATTTTAAAAATTTGAAGCCCATTAGCCAGGCCATAATGGTATTAATTGGATGCTTGTGGTGACTCCAAGATTTGAGTGAGAAACCTCTAATCCAAATTCCCTTAGCCCTCGTTTGAGAGAAGTGAATGGAATGAAATGAAAATGAAATATCAAATGAAGCCTTATGGTATGTTTGGGTTTCTCTCTCTATTATTATTATTATTTTTTTTAATTTGTGTAGGTTTGTCTTTCCATCTTTGTTTGTATTTGGATTGCGTGGGTTTTATTTGGATTTTTCTATGTGGGCACGTATCCATTGGTAAATTGGGCATGGCAATGTTGTTGAGGTTTTCAATTTTTTGAGTTATTTGTGAGGTTTGGTGAACTGAGTTGGTTTAGTTTTGTTAAGATATTTTTGGAGATTTTATGTTTTTTTAGAGTTCAAGGTTGCTCTAATTGAGATGCAATTAATTGTTTTATGAAATGCCTCTATGAGCCATCAAATTTTAAAGCAAGAGTTTTAGGTTGATATTTTGAGCAACTTTACACAGTTATAGATTCAAGTCCATGAGAAATTAGGAACTAATTTTTCTTAGCTTTATACATTGCAAACAAGAGATATAATACGTTTTGTAATGTGTACCTCAAGTTGTGTTTCCTATGGTTGAATTGGTAAATAAGAGTCAGACTATGTTTAGACGGTGTTTTCTAATGACTATTTTTAGACTTGTGTAAAATGTATCATGTAATTAATTACTCATAAAAAATATCACGCAATTGAAATGTGATTCTTTTTCTTCTTTTTCTTTTCTAATGACTATTTTTAGACTTGTATAATACGTATCACGTAATTACTTATAAAAAATATCACGCAATTGATATGTGAAAGGGACTAGCTAAGCCATTTACACAAGTAACAATAGAATTGTTTAGTTGAAAACCTTGTATGACTAAAATTTGCACAAATGTTTCAAAAAAGTTTTTGCTTTTCTAGTCCCCTTGCAATTGATTATTTTCCTTTCTTTTATTTTTTCTATATATATATATATATATAAAATAAAATAAAAAAGTGGTGGGACTCCTGCATTATTAGATGATCTACACAGTATGCATGAACTGAGTAGTGGTTTGGGAAGTATGTTTGATTCGCAGTTTGCTTGAGGGATTAACATTTAATATAGTCTATCTACAGTATATAAAGTTTTAAAATTCATAGGGTGTTATTGCTTAGACTTTATTCCCTCTCATTTCCGAAGAAATTCATTTCTTAGTGCAGTTTGATGGTTTTACAGATGCTATTTGGTATATTTAACAGTTTACTAGTAGGATTAGCACCCTGTTGTCTAGTTGCTGAAACTGAAAAAGTTGAATCTACCGAGTAATTATAATTTCAATGAAAAAAATATTATAAGCTGGACTGGAGACTTCACTGTGACTGAAATATTGAAGACTAGCCCAACAATGTATGCACTAAGACAGTTATTCAAATTAAAATGCAAAAAGTTTAAAAAATAATAATAATTAATTGTAAAAAAAAAAAAATTCAACTGATTTAAAATCCAAATCCAAATTTAAATTCAAGTATCCAAAACAATGGAATGATGAATTTCAAATCCATCAATGTAAAAAAACACCAAAAAAAGAAATTTTAAAATCCCAATCCAAATCTTGTCAAGTTCAGCCCACACTTATTGGGCCCAAATACAGTCTCTTAGGAATAGAAATGATCTCAGCCCACTTGTATTTCGTAACGTAGAAAAATACTTCCAAACAGACAAGACAACGACATAAGCTGAAACGGCCCATAACTAAATTCATATTCTGCTTTGGAATGAGAGAAATGGATAACACTACTCTAACACCATACCTTCCTATCCTATCCTATGCTATGCTATGCTATATAGGTGTATTTATATGTTGTTACAAAGGTATAGCAATACATCTTTTGGTATATGCATTCGGAGAGAGATGTCAGGGTCATTTGTGAGAGGTGCACAGACCATGAACTCCATGTTTTTCAAGTAAGGTCTTTATTTCCAAACTCTCACTTTATTTCATAATGATAATTTAAGTTTTTATAGTTCATTGCAACAATTAATACAAACTATCCTTCCTTTGGTTATTTATGAACGAAGCACACAATGTGTGCAAATTCTTTTTGCCCTTAATTTTTGTTTTTGGGAAAATCAAATTAGACTATATAATATGGATAATTTTGGAAATAATTAAAAGTACATATCAAAGAGCATTATTCCAATTTCATTTGGCAGTTTTTTTTTTTTTTTTGGTTGAAAATAGGTTAAATATATTTGAACTTGAAAAGAAAAAATTTATAAAATTTTACATAAATAAAATAAGCTAAAAACTCAATGAAAAAACTCGTGACAAATAGACATTAGGGCTTAAATTATTTGCTCCTTCAAGTCATCCTCACATAACATTGGTTAACTAATATTTTTCTTTTAATAAACAGGCCAGTGACACGCAAAACGTACCATAAGAAAAGCTGTTCTCCAGATATGATACGTGAGAGCAAGCAAAAGGAGGGGGAAGAAGTGAAGAACAAGAGGCATATGGGAGAGAGTGATGTTCATGTGTGGATTCCCCATGAAAGGACTGGAATCTATTGTCCCAAAGGGCAAGAGAAAGTAATAGACGATGTTCCTACGGTGGCTGGAAAGGATTTCCAAGCTAATTGGTTTTCATAAGATTTGAGTGTGTTTGTGTGTCTTGATTGCAACTTCAATTTCCAAGTTAATTGGTTTTCATAAGATTTGAGTGTGTTTGTGTGCCTTGATTGCAACTTCAACAATGTATCAGGCTATATAGCGGCCTTTATATTTCAAAAATCTTTCTATCACTAATATCCAATTCAGCAAAAATTAAATGGATAAAAATCATTGAAACCATTGAAGAAATAAAGTTTTGGTGCATATCTCATTACATTACAAAAAACGCAGGCGCCTTTTTTTTAGCCGCATTTTTAAAACGTGGCTATAGGTTAAGTTTATAGCCGTGCTTCTAAGTGTTTTGAGCCAGTATTTTTGGTTAGGGCCTATTGCCGCGTTCAAGAAGCGTGGTTATAGGTCAAGCCGAATAAATTTTTAATTTTTTTTAAGAGAACCTATAGTCGCATTTAAAAATTGCGGTTATATAGAAAGCATTTGCTTAAATATTGTTTTGAATTTGTTTTTGCCTAGCTCATAATCAAGATTCACATTCCAGTCTCTTTACACTTTCTGCAAATTATGTTACTAATAATTAGTATAGTATATATAAATTGTGACAGCAAAAGTTCTAATACCATTAAATTAAAAAAATAATAAGAAAAAGAAGAAAAGAATGAGTAACTAACCGACTTTATGGGCCTGAACATTCAAGCCACACGTCATTTAGTATTTTAGAGATAAATTCTCATTATTGGAATCCTATAGAATATTAGAGATACATGCACCTTGTATCCACTTTCAGCTGCTTATTGAAGCATGACAGATCAAATGGGTATTGCTTCTTATCCATTCACTCTAGTTGTTGGCTAATAATAATATATACTAACATGTTGCTCCAGTAGGCAGTAGCCACACTCTTAGATCGAGTTGACTTTCAAGCATATCTACTCCTCTTCTTATCTCTACGTGATCAAGTCATTTCCAAAATCTTATAAGAAAATTCAACTTCTTATTGTTCTGAGCTCGGCACAATTCAATTATGCATTTCATTAATGTAAATTAAATAAAAGCGTGCATGCATATGACAATAATGAAAAATCTTGATCACACAAAATCAATCACCAGTCTATCTCTCAAGTCTCACCTCCTTTTTTCACTACCTTCATTATTTTTTTTATTTTTTTATTTTTTGTTTTTTTGGGTGGTAAATCCCAAATTTAGCTTCTGGATCTTTAACAATTGCTTTTATTTATGCTAGAAATATTGGGTCACCAAACTCAAAAAAGTATGCCGAATAATGGGCCTAGTTCAGCCCATTGCCAAAGAGTTGTGCCCATTGCTAAAGGGTTGTATCTCTTGGTTTTGTACCCTTTGATTGTCTATATAAAAGGGGTAAGGGCTTATTTGTGCAATTGATAAAATTTTTAAGGTAATTATACTTTACCGTCCTAAACTTTCATAATGTACAATTATTACCCTAAATTATAACCCATGTTTCATGTTGCACCCTACAATCAATTGGGCTATTAACTTGGACAAAAAATTATGTCACTTGCATGTAAACTCTGCATAAATGACACCACATGAAAAGATCAAATTGCCACTCTCAATCACTAAAAACAAAAGGTTACTTGGCATCACAAGAGTTAAATTTGTTAAACAAAAAATTGTAAATCTTTCACAAAGATGATAAGGACTGTCAATGGTAATAGAGCACAGGGATGGTAAAGATCAGTGTGGCCAAGATATTGATAACCAACAAAGTCAAAGCGAATGGACAAAGCCATTGTTGCTAATCTCCATGAGCAGTGCAAGGAGTCCATGTGGGGGCGTTGTGATGCTGTTTGGCCGGGAACCATTGTGTTAATGGCTATAGCGATTCGAACTGAAACCCTTAAATCTATATGAGAACAGCTCCAAAAGTCTCCTTGAACATGTATTAGTAGAGGATTTTAAAAGCAGAAGGTACATAACCTTTAAATTTATATGAGAGCAGCTTCAAAAGTCTTCTTGGACATGTATTAGTGTTTACTTATATACTAGGTTGGGAAGAATTAAAACCCTAAACACTTGATGGGCTAACAGGCTGAAATTGCAGTTAAGTGAAAATGCAATTTAATCAGTCGAGATTTAGATTCAATCGGTTGAGATTGTAAGTATTTAATCGGTCGAGAATGAATCAAAATTTCTTCACTTGCACACTGATTTGCGGAACTTTGAGCACCTGTGACAAACTTATAGACTCTAAAGAGCTATATAACAAGACATGTTTTGATAATTTGTCTGCCAACACAACCTAAGATTCCTAAATCCTAACAACTATCAACAAGTTCTGGGTACATAGGAAGTGAGTACTGTGTAGATTTAGTGTTGGGTAAACCTTAGGTTGCTTAGGTTTGTACTTTGTAGTCTATTAGATTAGATTGTCCAATCAAATTCAGACACATTATTATATTGAATTTAATTGTCCCTAATTAAACTTATGTTCCACAGGTGTAGTCTATTAATTAAATTAGGATGCAAACACTCCACCCCCATCTAGTTTGTATTCTACATAGATAAAGAATTTCCAGCCCTAAAACGAACGGCAAGCATACTCTCATACTATTATTAGACCACATGCTATTAACATACTGATGCATCCAACATCTTTATCTATAAATTGCTTAAAATGACATTACATTCTTCTTGTCTGAACAAAATAAAAATTATTCTCTTAGAGCAAGGCTTGTATGTTAACACTAGTCTCATCTTTACTATTCAATTTCAATTAAGGCTAAATTATAAATTACTTCCTTTTAACTTTTCCCAAAATTTAATCCAATTTAGTAGCACCCAATCTATTGATTTTAGTCCTATAATTTTGACCTTCATACAATGTAGTCAATCCATTCAGTCTCTTAAGTGGGTTGTCGTTAAGTGTCCCAAAAACAATGTCGTTTTTTTATTTTCAAATTCTTAAATTAAAAAATTCAATAAAAATAAATAAATTGGAGGTGAGTGAATTTGAATCTTGGAAGTCTAGAAACCCTTAAATCTATATGAGACCAACTCCAAAAGTCTTCTTGAACATGTATTAGTGGAGGCTTTTAAGGGCAGAAGATACATAACCCTTAAATTTATATGAGAGCAGCTCTAAAAATCTTTTTGGAAGTATATTAGTGTTTACTTTTATGCTAGGTCAAGTAGAAATGAAACCCTAAACACTTGATGGGCTAACGGGCTAAAATTGCAGTTAAGTGAAAACGCAATTTGATCAATCGAGATTTAGATTCAATCATTTGAATTTGTAAGAATTTGATCGGTTGAGAATGAATCAAAATTCCTTTTTTTTTTAGAGAAATGATAGAAATTGTATTGATCAGATAAAAAACGTATATAATAGTCCAAGAAATATCTAAGACATGGGGGGACCAGCCAAAAGCCAATATCGGTCCTCAGTAGAAAAACTTAAAACAGTAGTTACATTATATTAGGCTACACTTTGGGCCAGCAGCAAGTACATTAGATTATGCTACACATTGGGTATCTACCAGTCGTTGGTACTCTTCAAGCAGACCTCCAGCACAATCCAATATCAGCTTCGGGTGGTATTGGGTCTTCTTAAAATAGTATTTATTCCATGCATTCCAAATAGCCCAAGTTGTGACCGCCCACCTCTCAAGTTCCACTTTGCTCAACTTTGATTGCATCTGCTTGAAGAAGAGGAAAAAAATCACAAGCTTTATTATTGCATTTTTGTGTTCTTCCCTTTAACAAAGCCCAGACATTTCTTGCAAACGAGCATGTCCATAACAGGTGACTGATCGACTCAAGTTGTTGTCTGCACAACTCACTTGTTGGTTCCACTTTCACGCGTCTCCGGTGTAGATTATCTCGAGTAGGCAAGCAATTTGAGCAAGCTCTCCACATGAAATTTCAGACTTTTAATGGCACCTTGAGGGTCCAAAGCTCCTTCCTTGTAGCCCCATGTATCCAAGCTACTGAATGTTAAGCTAGGATGCACGGACGCGGCTCCGGAGGAGCTGCACCTTCGTCGGACTCGGCGGGATGCGACGATGCAGGAGGGACACCACTGACCGCGCATCCATGCCGCGTCGGGTTGCGTCCTGCCACGTGGATGGGCCGACTCGTGCCAACGTGGCTCAAATCGGGCCGACTCATGCCGTATAGGCCGTATCGGCCGAAACCACCGAAATGGCCAGTTCAGGCCGAAACAGTCGAGTCAGGCCGAAATTCAAAAAAAAAAAAGAAAAAAAGAAAAAGGTGCAAAATGCACTGTTTGAGGAAGAAACAAAGCTGAGGAAATGAAAGAAGAAAACTGGTTTAAGAAAACTAAAGAAAGGTTAAAAAAAGAAAAGGTATGAACTGGAAAAGGGAGTGACGGAAGAAACGAAGCTGAGGAAGACGAAAGAAGAAAAAAAATGTAGAAAGGAAGAAACAAAGCTGAGGAAAACGAAAGAAGAAAAAAAATGTAGAAAGGAAGAAATGAAGCTGAGGAAGACAAAAGTAAAAGGTTGACTTTGTGTAGAGATTTTTTTAAAAGGTGTGGACGTGTGGTGTAGATTAAGCTTTGGAAAATGGAAGCCTTGGGAAATTAAAAAAAAAAAGGTAAAGTTGATATTCTGATGAGACCAAACGTGATGTGTTGTTGACTTGTTGGCAACGGAGTGGCAGGTGAATGGAGAGAATAAAAATAAAAAGATTAATCTTGTGGGTTTTATTTAATTTATGAACATTATATTTTAGTTATTATCTATTATTGTTCTTAAATTTAGTATATGTATATATAATGTGAAAAAGTATGCTTAGTAATATATTAAAAATATAAATATAAATAATTTTAATAATTTTTTAATCGCCGAGTCTCGCCGCACCTGCACCCACCTTTTTCAAAAATTGCCGAGTCCCGCACCCATACCCGCACCCGCACCCGCACCCGAGTCTCGAAACACACCCGTGCTTCCTAGATTGTTAAGCCCTTGGTTGGTCCTTTAGGCACAACGCAACTTGATAGGCTGTTCTGACTGTGAATTGTTGTGCTCTGTTTTCCTTCCAAATCAAAGAGTCCTCTGAGTTTATGTTATTAAGCGGCACTACCAAGATCTCAGTCTGGGTTTGATGAGCAAAGGTGGAGTAGATTTTTCCCCGATCCCATTGTCTAGTGTCTTGGTCAATAAGGTCACAAACCTACTTGTTTAGTGAGGCTTCATTCAAAGGCACGGGAGAGTGGGATAGCCAATCATGTGTGAAGACCTAAATGCTTCTGTCATTTCCAACCTTCCACCGTGCACCTTCTTTGATGATTTCCCTTGCTAGCAAGAGACTACGCCAAACAAAGGATGGATTGTTGCCTAGTTTAACCTCCATGAAAGAGCATTTTGGGAAGTAATGTGCCTTGTACACCTTATAGAACAGAGACTGATTATCCTATACTAACCACCATGCTTGCTTAGCTAGCATTGCTAAGTTAAACATGTAAAGATCGCAGAACCCCATTCCACCCTCCTTCTTTGTCATACACAGTTTCTTCCAATTAATCCAAAGGATCTTACGTTCCTCTTGCTTTTGACCCCACCAATATTTGATGAGGAGGGAGTTTATATTATCGCATATGGAGTTTGGCAACTTGAAAAGATTCTTTGAGTATGTGGGGATTGCTTATGCCATTGTTTGGATAAGTATCTCAAGCCCCGCCTTTGAGATGAATTTTTCCTTTCAGCCCCTTACTCTTTTGGTAATCTTTTCCTACAGATCTTTGAAGGTGTTAACCTTTGACTTGCCATTAGCCATAGGCAACCCAAGGCACCTATCACAATCTATCATCACCCTTGCACCTAGCAACTGTTTTATTGTTTGTCTAATCTCTGGTCTCGTGTTCTTACTAAAAAATAATGAGGTTTTATGTCTATTGATGGCTTGGCCCGAGGCAGCTTCATATTGTCCCAAAAGGTGTAAGAATCTCTAGCATTCACCTACTGTTGCATGACAGAATAAGAGGCTATCATCAGCAAATAAGAGATGAGAGACACTCACCCCATGTTGGCTAGACTTGATCCCCTTAATCACCCTTGTCTCCTCAGTTGTTCTCAAAAGGGCAGATAAGCCTTCTGGATACAATAGAAAAAGGTATGGAGATAGAGGGTCCCCGTGCCTTATCCCCAATGAAGGATTGATGAAGCCCTTTGGCTCCCCATTGATAAACACCGAGTAGGAAGTTGTAGTAACTATCTCCATAGCCAACTAGACCCATCTTGGATCAAAGCCTAATTTCTCCATCATTTTTTTCAAGAATGACCACTCCACCCAATCATATGCTTTACTGATATCCAATTTGATTGCCATTTGCCCCACCTTTCCTTTCCTTTTGTTACGCATCTTGTGGAGCAGCTCATATGCTATAATAGTGTTATCAGTAATTAAGCGGTCTAGAACAAATGCACTTTGAGTATTAGAAATGACATTAGGCAAAATGATTTTTAGGCGGTTCGCAATAACCCTAGATAAAATGCCAGAAACAACGTTACCCAAACTAATGGGTCTATAGTTAGCCATATGCTTTGGGTCATTTTTCTTTGGGATTAATACAATATAAGTGTAATTCATTTTTTTCAGCATGTAGCTGAATTCAAGATTGATAAAATAGCTGCTGTAACATCGGTCCTTACTATATGCCAAAATTTTTGAAAGAAAAAAGGAGACATACCATCGGGTCCTAGTGATTTGGATGGGTGCATTTGAAATAATTCAAGTATGACGTCCTCTAATGTGTACCTTTGGAATAGGATGTCATTCATTCTGGGAGTGACTAATTTGTCCACTGAGTCCAGCACCACATTTGCATTGACTGGGTTTGCTGAAGTGAATAGGTGTTGAAAATAGGATTTAGCTATATGGGCAATACTCTCCTTAATGGTGCCTACACACACCCTCATTATCAAACACTCTTGAGATGTGATTTTTGCATCGACGTTGGCTAGCCTCTGATTGAAGAACTTGGTATTTTTGTCTCCTACAAGTAACCATTTAGAGTGAGATCATTGTCACCAAAAAATTTCATCCTAATGTAGTATGTTGTTAATGTCAACCTTTACTTCTTAAATTTCATCCAAGAACTCGACATTATTCAGAGAGCATAAATCCTCCAACTTATGTTGTTTCTCCTTCAATAAAGTTTTTGAGCTTCCAAAGGCTACACGGGTCCACTCTACTAAGGCAAACCTACATTTTTTAATCCTTTCAAACAGCACTGCCATTGGACTACCACGTCCCACCTCAGTTGACTAAGCTTCTTGTATAATAGTCTCATAACTCGAATGGGAAGCCCACTTCTCTTCAAACCTGCATGAGATTTTTTTCTCCTTTCTTGCTGCGTTGTGTTTTATGTAGTAATGAGGATTGAGACATGATCTGAGTATGAGGTTTGGATGTTTGTTATTTGGCAGTATAGGAACATATCTCTCCATTCAGTTGTGGTGCACGCTCTGATAAATCGTTCCTACACAAAGACCTCCCTATGTCTTCCATTGTTCCACGTAAACATATTCCCTTGGAAACCCAAGTCCACCAAACCACAATGTAGTAAGGAGGCCTGAAATGCCTACATGAGATTCAAGGGTTTTCGTAGTCCCCTTTGTTTCTCTTCGGATGTTAGAATTTCATTGAAGTCGCCAAGACATAACCAAGGAATTGAGTGTCGAGAGTGAAGCTGCCGCAACAGTTGCTAAGACTCGTTCTTTCTCTACTCCTCTGGCCAACCATAGAAGCCAGTCAGTCTCCATGGGGTATTGGGGTCCCTGAGTATGAAAGCATTAATATGGTTTAGTGTGAAAGTTTGGATGTGTAGGTCTACCTCCTCCATCCACAACAAAGCGAGTCCACTGCTTCTTCGAATACTTGAAACGACCAACATACAGCGGTAGGGATGGCAATTTAGATTTAACCTGTGGATACCTAGCCCGGCCCGACCCTAATTGGTCGGATTTTACCCGGCCTGATAAAGAATAGGGTCGGGTATGGGTTTTAAAAAAAAAATTCGAAGCAGGTCCAGGTTAGGTTCAGATTTTATAAAAAATTCAGCCCGAAACTCGACCCGGATATGACCCGGTTACCATGAAATTACCAAAAACCCCCCTTATATATGTGTGTGCGTGTGTGTGTGTGTAGCTGTAAACCGTAAGTCACTAACCCAGTAGTCCAATACCCATCCACCTCTCATAGAACCAAAGCAATTCACGCCTCAGTGCCTCAGTAATCCTTAATCTCTTTGTCATACACACAACCACGCACAACGGCACAAGAGCACGCAACCACGCACTCAGTCACGCATAAGAGCACATAGCCACGCACTCTCAAGCACTTTCCTCTTGAATTGGTTTTGGGTCGTGATCTGCTTGTTTCTCCATTTGTTGAGGTGATCTGCTTGTTTTTTTTTTTTTTTCCTCAAAATCCTTCTCTTTTTGCACCACATCACTCACTTTATATTTATAATCAGTTCGGCTACTTTGTTGGAAAGGGAAACCTGTTCTTACTAGTTACTATAGTGCTAGTACTCTAAAATCCTTAGCCTAATTAACTACAAAGACCTTTGCCTAATAACTCGTGTTTACAAATTATCTTTCTATTTCATTTTACTTTGTTGGTAAGGTGGATACGATTTGCAAATATCAGTCTCATTCCTATTAGTATTCGGACTCCAGAAACCTTTTCCTGCACTCATGATCCTTATATAAACCTATTCATTACTTGCATTAATACTAATATTTTATTTTGTTATTATTTATATATGAGATGTCATTGTATTTGTACCTTGAATAAATTGGATCCAATGTTATGATTACTGTTACTTTCCCTTGTAATAATGTTCATTGTTTTTGTTCTTGTGAACAAGTTATGTTCTTTTTGTGAAATGTAATAAATTTCTTGTGCATGATGTCTTTAATTACATGAAGCAAGTTTTGGGTATTATCATAGTTATGATAAATCTTCTAAAAGTTTATAATGGCTATTGACAATTAATACGCTGGGGTTACTGCACCACATAGTTTTAAGATAAAGGTTTTAACTAGCTGTTTCTATGGTTGTCATCCTGTTACTCTGGCTCTTGATAGTTGATAATGCTCTAATATATCATTTCAACAATGTTGAGACATGTATTTTCAGTTTATGTTGAGACATGTGTGTGCTTAGATCCTTATTATTGCTGCAACCATTTTGTGCTAATGGAAGAAATTGTTTATTGTTTTTTTGTGTTTGTTAGGAATGCAAAGCCTAAAACGGAGATGGAACGCACAAACAAATCTGGTTCTTCCTCGCCAAGCAGCTCTCCCTTGAGAACCGGACGTTGTCCTTTGCCAGCTATGTGGTCTTCTTAGCCATTTTCACGATCACCCTCGCCATTGTTGCCTGGCAGCTCACCCTCAGGATCACCATCACATGTATGCCTATTAAACAACGAGTAAGTGTTTGGAATTTGTAGTTAATTGTGTTTAATTATGAATTTGTGCCTATTAATCAATGAGTATGTGTAATAATAAATTTATGAATATTTGTTGTGATTCTAACTCCCAAACTTCTGAACCAATTAGGAGTCAGAAATCCCCGGCAGTGGACTTAATGGGAGAAGACTTAGAGGAAGAGGAACAAGAAAGGGGTCAAGGGACAGAGGAAGAGGGAGAGCAAGAGCTTACAAATGAGGACTTAGAGTTGGATACAAGTAGAAAAAGAAAGACTACCTCAGATGTTTGGGATTATTTTACAAGAAAGAAAGTTGATGGAAAATTTAAAGCTCAATGCCATCATTGTAGCAAACTTTACTTGGGTGATTCTAGCATGGGTACAACCCATTTGCGTAATCAATGGTTGAAGTTTAAAGATATAAAGGATATGCGACAACAAGTCTTAATTAAAAAACAAAATAAGGTGGATGGAACATGAGTTTAAATGCTTACCAATTTGATCAAGTCAAAGTGAGGAATAAGCTTTCTCGTATGGTCATCCTACATGAATACCCCCTTTCAATTGTTGACCACGTTGGGTTTAGAGAATTTGTGGCTTCTCTTCAACCTTTGTTTAAACTTGTCTCAAGAAATACTTTGAAGAGTGACATTCTTAAAATCTATGATAATGAAAGGAAGAAAGCTTTAAAGATGACGAACAAGAATGGAAGTAGGATGGCAATTACAACTGATATGTGGACTTCAAGTAACAAAAAGAGAGGGTTTATGGTCATTACCACTCATTTAATTGATCATACTTGGACGTTGCAAAGCCGGGTTTTAAGGTAATTTTTTTTATCTATAAATTGAATGCTAAAGACTTTATGTTAAATTGAATGTTTATTGAGTTATATTATAATTATTCCTATTATTTTTCTATGTCTGTTTATGTTCCTTCTCCATACACAAAAGATGTCCTTGCTGAAGTCTTTGTTGATTGTTTTTTAGAGTGAAACATTGATAGGAAATTGTCCACAATAACTGTTAATAATTGTAGTATTAATGATGTCATGATAAGACTTCTCTTGAATAAGGTAGATACTAGTTCTCTTATGTTGGGTGGGTCTATGTTGCATATGAGGTGTGTTGCACATATTTTGAATTTGATTGTTCAAGATGGGTTGTCTCTTATTAGTGATGGTATTAAAAGGATTCATGATAGTGTGATTTATTGGACTGGATCACCAAAAAGGAGGCAAAAATTTGAAGAAAATGCACGTCAATTGCATGTTCAATGCACCAAAGAGTTAGTCTTAGATTGTAAAACTTGTTGGAATTCAACTTACTTAATGCTTTCCACTGCATTGATTTATAAAGATGTTTTCCTGCGTTTGGCAAAAACGTGAAACATCTTATACTTGTTTGCCATAAATTATGATTGGGAGTTAGCCAAAGATATTTGTGGGGGGAGGGGGGGGGGTTGGAGTTGTTTTGTAGTGTGACTGAGTTTTTCTCTAGTCGTAAGTACCCCACAACTAATATGTATTTTACTTTGGTGTGTGAGTTGAAAATTGCATTAAATGAATGGAATGGAGTTTGTCTTTAAATGAGATGATAAGTACAATGGCAGAAAGCATGCTTGCTAAATTTAATTCTTATTGGGCTAATGTTAGTGTTGTTATGACTGTTGCTGCTATCTTAGATTCAAGATATAAGATGAAGTTATTGGAATTTTATTATCCTAACATTTATGATGATAATTTTGATTTGGAGATTGAAAAAATTAAGAATCTTTGTTATGATTTGCTTGATGAGTATAGAGATATAGATGAGTCCACTGTAGATAATGAAGGAAGTTCTCATATTCTTGCAAGTACTTCAAGCCCTGTGGCACAAATGAAGTTTAGGTTGAGTGGGGCAATGTCATCTTTTGATTTGTTTGTGAACAATAGTTCAAGTAGTTCAAAGAAACATGGGAGTGCTAGAATGGAATTTAATCATTTCATTGATGAGGGAGTGTTGAAGAGGAGTGAAGATTTTGATATTTTGGGATGATGGAAAAGTAATGGTCTTAAGTATCCTACTTTACAAAGGATTGCAAGAGATATTTTAGTCATTCCTATCACAACTATTGCTTCAAAATTTGCCTTTAGCACTAGTGGGAGACTTTTAAGTCCACACCATAATATGCTACATCCCAAGACTATAGAGGCAATGATGTGTGCTCAAAATTGGTTATGGAGTGAAATCAACTGTTATCAATTATCTAATTTCTATTTATAAAATCAAAATTGTATTTTTATATTTGCTAGTTACAATTTGATGAAGTTTATTCCATTTTTTAATTCATTATTGTTGTAGGTTCTTCAACCATGTTTGGAGATTGTATTCTTCAATCAATTCTTCATGATGGGGAGCCTAATGAAGATGATGGGAGTTGTGTCACAATTGTGGACGATTAGACATTTTGTATTAATTTAGTAGCCTTTTTAATTTCTTAGACTTGTTGGATTAATTTGTTGGTTTGTAATTATTCTAAGCCTTTTAATTTCTTAGCCTTTTTAATTTGTTGGTTTGTGGAGGATAAGACATTTTGTAATTTCTTAGACTTGTGGGATTTATTTTATAACTTTTTAATTTCTTGAACTTGTTGGACTTGTGATACTTATTTCTTGGACTTGTTGGATTTATTTTATTTTTATGTTTAGCTAGTGATTTTAGTTATGATTTATTGATTTACAGATGTATAATTAACAGGTGATTTATTGATTTATGATTAACCTATGATTTGGATTGATTTGGCATTTTGGCTGCCATATAACATGGCCTAAATGCCAAATTTTGGGCTTAATGGGCTTGAAATTTTTTTTTTGTTGGGCCAAATTTGGGCCCAACGACTAAACGAGGGCCGGCGGGGCAGGTCTGGGCCTCGGAAAAAAAAAAATCTGATTAATAATCGGGCCGGGTCCGGGTCATGGGTCCTGGCCCGTGGGTCGGGTCCGAATCACGGGTCCTGGCCCGCAAGTCGGGTCCAGGTATGCAAAAACCTGGCCCGAACCTAGCCCGTTGCCATTCCTATACAACGGTATGGTAATCCTTCCTAAATCCGTTGCATCTCGTCCATAAGAAACAAAATTTTGGTAGCTTTTTCTCTCACCAACTGAGAGAGGACTTCTACTGCACGTTGGTTCCCAAGCTGCCGACAGTTCTAGCTTAAGATGATCATTGGGCTCAGCAGGACTAGACCTCAGCCTCCACCATTTGAATTGTTTTTCTGAACACCATCCACAGTTTTGCTCTTCTTTCTCTCCATTTTTTCTATTTTCCCATCATCCTCAAGTTGTCCTTGCTTTAAGCCAGTCTTGGTAGGGCTTTGTGAACTGTTAGGCTTGAGAGAGTCACTTTTACGTAAAAAAAAATTTCAATGTGGCTATTTTCCCAATTTGGCGTGGCCCCTTTGTTTTAATAAGGTCATGTGCTTCCTCATGTGCAAGTGTGCTCTGGTTGAGTGGTTCAGTGTTTTGTGGAGTTTAAGTGGGCCCTACGTATTCAACTTGAACACTGTATAAGTTTGCGGCTTGATTAGTGGAGTTGTATAATTCATTATACGTTACTTCCATGCCCGTGTCCTCAATTCCATTTGTACAGGTTGTTTGGTACGTGGAGTGTCCTTGTGATCATATACCAGTTCCGTAGAATCTACTTCGTTAATTCCAGTATCTTTAATTCCCCGATTCAACGCTGCCTTTGAAACTGTCCCATCATTGTCATCATTAATTCCGTGATTTTCTCCAAATCCGTCGTTTGGCGCTACTGCATTGCTTTGAGGCAGAACCCTAGGCCTGAGATCTTTTTTCAGCCTTGCTTCTGACGTAGTATCTCTTTCCAGTGGACTATTTGACTCTGTATTCTTGCCATCATCCTTCTGCCGATATCCTGCTTTCAACCAATCCCCATAAGGTGTGGCTGTCTGGTCTGGATCTTTTGGTTTCTGGCATTCTTTTACATCATGGCCGAAGATACCACACTGGAAACAGAGACCAACTAATCTCTCCTATTTGAAACTAATCCGTACCTAGTTGCCTTGCGAGTTTGATACACATCCTCCTCGTCGAATGGGTTTGTCAAGGGGTATCGCTACTCTTACTCTGATAAATCTAGCTTGATCCGACGAGAGCGTTTTTTTTTTTTTATCAACCTCCACCTTCTGTCCCAATCCTCTTCCCGTATCCAACCCTGCTTCTTCATTAATCAGATCAAAAGGTAGTTCCTACACTTGAGTCCAAATTGGTACATCTGAAAAAGTAACCGATCTTGCCGTCATCCCCCTCTCCCACCTACGAAGCACTAGTAGATGGTTATCGAAGCTCCACGGGCCATTATTTAGTACCCATGTCAATTGGCTTTCCAGTGTGAACTTGAATTGGAAAAGTCCGTCACCGACATCAATAATTCGTAAATCATTACCAAGCTTCCATGCAGACCTTAAGAGAGCCTTAGCTACTCGCTAGTTGTAAGGCTGGGACGTGAGGAACCGCCCTAGTAGGCTAAGGGAACATTCTTCCAGGGTTTTCTCTTGCTGAGTTGCCTAAACCTTTAGTATATCACCCTCTTCCTCCGTAAGCTTAATATGTTGTAACTTCTCAATAAAGTCAGAGTCCATTATTGTGGTTGTAAGTGTTCCACTGCTAGTCACTGTGGAAAGGAAAGGCTCACACAAGGTGAGAGAGAGAGCCCCTACAGAAAGGAGAAGAAAAATGTACTTCGAATCAAAATTCCTTGACTTGCACACTAATTTGCTGAAATTTGAGTACCTATGAAAAACTTATAGGCTCTAAAGAGCTATATAACAAGACATGTTTTGATCATGTGTCTGCCAACACAACCTAAGATTCCTGAATCCTAACAACTATCAACAAGTTCTGGGTACATAGGAAGTGAGTACTGTGTAGATTTAGTGTTGGGTAAACCTTAGGTTGCTTAGGTTTGTAGTCTATTAGATTAGGTTGTCCAATCAAATTCAAACACATTATTGTATTGAATTTAATGTTAGAATTGTATGGTTAAATGATTAAATTTATCATATTCCAATAACTTAAACTTTTCGGATAATTAGTAATTTAACATAATATCATAGCATAAGATTCTAAGTTCAATCCCTATCTCCACTATTTAAATTCTCACGTGTTGCTCTCAAAAAAAAAAAAAAAAATTCCCACGTGTTGGGCCTCTCCTATTAAAATGTAGTTTTGGCCCACACGTGAGAGGAAGTATTAAAATTGTGTGGTTAAATGATTAAATTTACCGTATCTCAATAACTTAAACTTTTTGAACAATTAGTAATTTAATATTTAATTTTCTCTAATCAAACTTAGGTTCCTCAGGTGTTGTCTATTAATTAAATTAGGATGCAAACACTCCACCCCCATCTAGTTTGTATTCTACATAGATTAACAAGAATTTCCAACCCTGTTTCTCAAAAAAAAAAAAAAAAGAATTTCCAACCCTAAAACGAAAGGCAAGCATGCTCTCATACTATTATTAGACCACATGCTATTAACATGCTGATGCATCCAACAACTTTATCTGCAAATTGCTTGACATGACATTGCATTCTTCTTGTCTGCAAAAAATAAAAATTATTCTCTTAGTGCAAGGCTTGTATACTAACACTAGTCTCATCTTTATTATTCAATTTCAATTAAGGCTAAATTATAAATTACTTCCCCAAAATTCAATCCAGTTTAGCAGCGTCCAATCTTTGATTTTAGTCCTATAATTTTGATCTTCATTCAATGTAGTCATTCCATTCAGTCTCTTACGTGGGTTGTCATTTTTCTTTTCTTTTTTAGTCCCTTAAGTGTGTTGTCATTAAGTGCCCAAAAACAATGTCGTTTTGTTATTTTGAAATTATTAAATTAAAGAAATTCAATAAAAATAAATACTGGAAGTTTTTTATTAAAAAAAGTAGAAATTGATTTTTTTTTTTTTTTTCAAAACTGAAGCAAGAAAAAGAAAAGAAGGGATTTTTTTTAATTAAAAAAAAAAATCTCTTCTTCTATAAAAAGAATTTGCTGTGACTACATAATTTCAACGGAAATTTTATATTAATACAAAAATTTTCCAAAATTTTATATGGTTTTGCTGAGAATTGAGGATTTAACCCAAAATTTATATAAAAAAAAAAAAAAACTTTTTGAGAAATGGGGATTTAATCAAAAACTTTTCCCCAAAAAAAATTTTGGATAAGGATTATTCTAGAAAGGCAATTACATAAATTCAACCAAAAAAACTCTATCGATACAAAATTTCTCTATGTACGCGGCGTGGATTTGAATCTCCTCCTTCTACCACTTGCCAAAATGCCTTATAATTCAATGACAATGACTATTCTCCTTAATGAGTTTTGAATCCCTGCCCTATTATTTAAACTATTAATTAAAAAAAAAAAAAAAAAGGAGAAGGGGGAATCAACCCGGTTAATGTGGGATTATTGATACATATATATTTTTTTTTGGTTGGTAAAAGGGATTATTGATATGTTGTATCTTTGGGAAGCATCATATCAAATGCAAAACGCAAGGGCCAATTAAGAATCTTAGTCATGGGCTAATGATGAGAAGCAAAATATTTTATTATTTTAAAGCTAGTTGCACTCCAGTTGGGATATCACGCTGGATATGGGGGTATGTATCACTATCAACAAAGCAAGGATTAATTTATTTATAAATAAAATTACTTTCGGCCTTCATCTAATCATCTCTCACCACTAAAATTCTTAGTTTTTATTAGTATTGAAATGCAGCAGGGGAATTATATAAAACTTTGTTGGGAGCTGTGAATATAGCAAGATGCATGGAAGACCAACAACTCATGCTTAATTTATTATTATTATTATAAACATCCTTAATTTTTTATTTTTTTGAGAAAATAAACATCCTTAATTTGATTTGACATAATTTTCTTCTTCTTTTTTTTTAAAAGAAAACTTAGGTCATTACCTCATATTTTGTAACGTGAAACTTTTGTTTCTGGTTGAGCATAACGTAAAACCGCTAGATGGCCTCTTTTTTCTTTTTTCCTTTTTTCTCTGATAATTTGAAGGCTTGTGCCTTATTAGGCTATATAGCTTAGTACGAACAATTCCTGCACTTTTTTTTTTTTTTTAGAGTTAATTATAATATACTGATAACTCCACTGCTTAAATTATTTCCTCCTTAAAACGCCAATTACTTAGTACAATTTCTACTAGGTACAATTCCTACTCCTCGAACTAAAGATTAGTTTACCTCCGGCCATGTGTAATTGTGTATATGAAAGCTAGCAAAGTTTTTGGAACATTTTCAAACAAAACCATTGAACACACACAAGGAACAGTTGTATTATTTTCACAATTATAAATCAACTTGGCTTTTATTTACACCCTTCTTACAGCCAAACGACTGTTAGACCATTAGGCCTATGCGAGGGATCTTACACTTAATAATAATAATAATAATAATCATAATAATAATAAACTTGCAATCAAGGCCTGTCAAAGTGTTCGTGGATCTTTTCGTCAACTCCGGTTTTCTTTTCTAGAAATTTTTGCTCGAAATTACATTCTTGGAATGTTATGGGAATGTAACTAATGAAGCAAACATTGTAATTTTATGTTCTTTGTAATGAGATTCCATAAATCTAAGATTTCAAGAATGTAATGTCACATGCAAACCAGATGCCCCCAAAGAGGAAAGAAAGAAAGGGGAGATTGAAATTAGTGACCTCCACACTTCATGTGCAATCGGCCACCGCTTAGGATTATCTCACAAACCCATTCATAATAATTGTATTTGACATGCTCTTACGAACTCTTAAGCAGAAAGATCCATTGGAAAGTTCTAATGTATTATTTGATGAACAATCTTCATCAGCCATGTACCTCATATTTCTATCTGTAGGATTCAACCACGTTCAAGTCAATCAAAAACATCACATATTAATCAAGATTGAGAGCTGTAAACAGAGCAAATTGAAAAATAGTTAATCATATCAATAAGATTAACATAAAAAGTGGAATAGAAAATTTCGACAAATTTTCTAAAACCTATCAATGAAGCTCAGTTGTAGAGTTAGAAAGGACTGAAGTGATATTGTTTGGAAACGTTGTTTAGTGGGCGTGAGAGTGATATTTCTATGAATTGCCCTCTCATTTACAAACTTCACCTAATGCCGATGTGTAAAATCAAACAAGCTTCACTAAAAGCCGGCGTGCAAATTCAGAAATTCAGCCAGTTAACCGCTCGAACATCCTGATACAATCGTGGTTGCAACAGTTTCGAAACGTAAGGCTTCAGGGGTCTCAGACTCAGAGCAGCTCCTGTTAAAGGTTTCCCAGCTTCCATTGGCCAATCAATAACCAAATTGGAGGAAAATTGTGCATTCGTTTTGTTAGAAGTCCAATGATAAGCTTGAAGCTACTTAAAACCGGGGCCAGATTGGGTTTTATGCTCAAAACTTGTTGGGACAAACACAGGAAGCTGATTTGATGTTGAGTCTCTTTTGAATCTAGACTCCCGTGACAAATTAAAGGCCACTCTCTCTTGGCTCTCTCTAGAACCCAAACCTCGATCATTCTTCAAACTATCCCTTACCGGGACACTCAAGAGTGGACCACCAAAGAAAATCGAGTCTCCAGTATAGAGCAGCTTCTCTGCTTGTGGAACTGGAGCCTTTGCAGCAGAAGATGAAGGCTCATGTGGCGGCATAACTGGCCTTCTGCCATGACTGCTAGTTTCAGCAGTAGAACTTGGCAATCCAATTTGCATGGATGATCGGTTTCTAGCTTCTGAAGCTGATACAGGAACTGATACATATCTCCCAGCTTCTTGGTCCCAAACAACAGATGTCCTTTTAACGTCTCTGAGAAGAGAAGTAGCTGGAGCTGAAAACATTAAAGGATCAGTACTTCCCTTCTGCATGATCTTTTCATCAAACGCTGAAGGATGCGATGTAGAGGTCTTGACATTTGGAAAAGTTGCCTTAGAAGCTAATGGACGATCATGAACAAAACTAGGGACAGAGGTAGCTGCACTAAAACGACCCAGACCATGACCTTGAGGTAGAGGGCTGAGTGTGACAGCTTCATGAACATGGCTGGGACTGCTGAAGCTACTCACACTTTGAGTCCCAGTTTCATACTCATCCCGGCTACCTTGGCTTGGAGCAAATGAGGCTCTCAGGGGAGATAATCGTAAATCATTCTTTATCTCTTTATTTGCCCCCGTGTCAGTGCTCACGCTACTTCTGATGCTCATGTTGCCACTGGAGCTTAATTCGGGATCCTGTAAACGGCGGTTATCAACTGGTCGCAGAACAGAGGATGATGCCCTAGCCTTGGCTGCCGCTCTCATGGCTTCATTAGAATCTAACCTCGCTAGCTTCCAAGCACTAATACGAACAGGCCTTTTCGGTACCTTTTGCCCTCTTTCTGCATTTTCAGCTGCGTCTGGATCAACAGTTGATGGAACCATCCCAGGCTCCAAGTGAGGTACCACTTCATCCTATTGTAGAATGTTTAAAACAAGTACCCATGAATCAGGTCAGAAGCTTGTTTCAAGTTCAAAACAAGGATTACATTGTTTCTTTTGCAAGATAAAAAAATAGAACTAAACCTGTCCACTTGCAGTCAATTCTCGCACCCACTTTTACATGCATGATCACCAATAGATTTCAAAATTTTCAAGAATTAACGGGAACAAAAAAGGCAAAATAAATTGGAGAATTGTAAGGATATTTGATAGAAAAATTTCTATGTATCCCTTCTCTAGAACATTAGGAATTCAAGTTAGAATCAATATATTAGAAAAGAATCCCATAGCTTCAATTTAAGCTTCTCTTAACTTCTTGAATAATTACCCAATCTCTACTAGGACATTAAAATATATCAAAAGCCATCATTTGGATAATGCAATGAAAATAAATAGAACCTTGTTTACTTTGTTGTCAACATTGATACAAAGAAAAGAGAAAATGGATTAAACAAAAGAAAAAAAAAAATAAAAATTGACAATTAAATAAGACTGCCTACCAATCACCTCTCTTAAACTCCAAAAAGTGGGAATTTTGTGCACTGGTTACAACCTTTTCATATTCATCTAACATTTCTATTCATTTGGTAGTTAGTTTATCCTTTTTTTTTAATCTATTTTCTTTAGGAACGTGGCCAAGAATGCAGAAGATAAGGGCAAATAGGGAATAATATAACTTTAGAAGCAAAAGCCAAAACAACCAGCACCTTGCCAGCCTAATTGCGGTTTATACAACAGATGAATGTAGTGGGTTTTCCATGCTCTTCATCCTATGGTTATCTCAAAAGCCAGAAGAATAATTGGGAGAAATTGAAGAGGAGGAAAAAAGTTTTTTTTTGTTTGGGTGGGGGGGGCTGCACTTGGTAAGTATATGTCTATGTTGGGAAGTGGTCCCAAATGGAGCAAGATTATTTAGGTAATCATGCAGATGACCCTAATATACTAGGGATATGGTTTCACTGATGTCTTCCCCTTGGGCCTTGGCATTTTCAATAAAGTGGTTTACTTAATGAGAGAGATTTTTTGGCTGAGACTTTTTTCTTTGGGGTCTGTTTCCTTGCCCTTTAGCAATTGCTTATAATTTATAAAACTAAGAACAAAAAATTCTTCCTTTCCTTTTCTTTCTTGGCTTCTTTTTTCTTTCTTCCTTACATCAGATGATATTGAGCACGGTGGAGCAATTAAACTCTTCTGCCCACTACAAGTGTATTTTATCATTTGGTTGGTAATCTAGGGAATGAAATATTCAAACTGCATATGTTGGGGCATAAATAATATATTTTGATGGATACTTTTAAATTTCCCCAAAATGAAAATAAAGTAAATAGTAAATACCTGATAGTCCACAAATACCCTGGGAGGGGTACACCATGCCCCCTTGTATTGTAGACCCAGGGAACTACCACCACTCAAACCAGTTGTAGCAGACCCTGATGGGGAGTACATTATATTTGGCAGTTCCTCATCCATAGATGCCCCTGCAGGTGCCTCACTCATGGCTCTCATTGCCACAACATACTCATAGGTTGTGATACCCTGATTCAATATAGAAACATAAAGGATAATGAGGACATTTATATAGCTAAGGAAATTCCCTGTCCTGAGTCCCGGTCCCCAATAATTTACTTATGTTTATTTTCTAGTTTCTACACTTGGTTAATTGCCTAAATGGATTACACTGTACAACTAGCATTCCAAACCCAATTATAGTTATCTCCAAATATTAAGATCTCTCCCTCCAACTTCTCTGTGACAAACCTAAACACCATAGAAGGCAAAATATACACAAAATTTCTCGACCACTGACCTTTCTAATTAGTATCATGTGGAAAAAGAATAGTTCACCCAAAGGTATACATGCCAGCATGGAAACTACCGTACATACAGCCTACATAAAATCAGATCTAGCATTAGCACAAGATTCTTATTAATTAGTATATTTAAACAAATAAATTATATGTCAACATTGGGTAAAGCATTTTGGATAAGAGTGTACCACAACTGTTGCAAAGGGAGGACGAGTGAAACCATTTCCAAGCGTATCAAAAATTTCAGCTTCCATGCCTTTCTTATTAACAAAGCAACGCACTAGAACAGCAATTCCAACTCCAGCTTCAATAACAAGCTGAACCAAAGAAGTAAAAGGAGGGGAGAGGGGAGGGATATTAGCGACCAAGAAAATATTTTCTTTAGAAATAGTTATCAGATGGCAATACATACCCAAACAAGACTTATGGCCATGAGAGTAATAAAAGTCACATAATTTTTTTGCCCTACACAATTGTTAAGCCACTGCAGCCATATAATATATAGAGGTTAGTCTCAAAAGAAAACCAAGTATTTTACAATCACACAATACTTCATGACATGTTCGTAAGCAACGCTTTTGGAGCAATATGAAGATATACCCGGCAGTGGTGATCAAAACCATCAACACATTTATCACAACTTCTACAGTGTTTGCTGAATTTGCGAACCTGCAAAATGAAAAGTATCCATGGTTACTATACAAAAACAAATTGTAGTAATGTTTTACTGTACAGATAATTTTTTGCCATGTGCTTTTCTTGCACCAGAGTGTGCCATGACATGAGTCTACCGTGGCCAGAAACCAAGAGAGATTAAATTTAAGACGACTCTATAATCCCAAATGAATTTCCCTAGATGTGGGGTCCTTGGTAGCTTACAAGACGTGAATAAAGATTGGCACATATCTAATATATTACTAAACAAACATGACTTCAGAATCCAGGAGAAGTTAAAGAGATATAAGCACCATTTTTTATATCAAGAAGCACGGTGACCTAAAATATGCAGAGAAATTAAATCACCCCATCAATCTAATTAGGAAAGCTAAAGTACTGGCAATATCAGCATTAGAATCATGGAGTATGTTGTAAGTCTGTCTAAAAATAATTCAAAATCTAAACAGAGTACCTATTTTGAAAAAATAACAATTCCTCACCTAAGCAATGACTATTTTTCACAAGGCAAGATATTTGATAACCATCTCCATGAATAGGGTTTAAATGTCTGAGCTCTGAGGCCTAGGGAATTCCCCTTACTGGAAGTAAAATGACTTAATTAAAGGAGCAATAGAGACAGGTTCTTTACGTTATCAAAAAAATAAAAATAAATAAGGAGCCATAGATACAACATAACCATTAATGATTCTGATTTCTAGGTACCATACCTAAACTGTATCAAAGTTTTCTGAAGTAGACATACCCTACTCCAGTGTAACCAGCTATTCCCAAAACCTTTACTTTCCATAACATAATTATAGAATGGCAACCCATGACCACTAGCCTTTTCCAAGACCAATCTAAATTGCTAGGCAACTAAAAATAAAATTAAAAATAACATCTGCTGAACCATCAGAATTCCACCGTTGATATGGTCTACTAACCAAGAGAGAGATTTTAAAAGGACCAAAAGATAGTGAAGAAAAAAAAAATTTTTGATTACAACCAAAATTTTGCTCCTGGAGATTGAGAAATGGTCAGATCCACAATCCTAATTGGACATAAATATTCTTAACAAATGAATGCACCCTACTGAACTAAAAATTATAGATCCATTTAGGCTAACAAAGCCTTTGACCATTGCAATCAAAGAATTGAGCATTACGTGAAAAAATTTCTGCTCTCAATCAGATTGAATAGAAATCTTCCAAAGCTAGTATAATCATCCTCGACACTATATCGGTAAATTATTGGATTTCATGAGCTTTCCCTAAGTTTAAGGTTGAAAACATACATGATTTGCCCAGCTAACATGGTTGCTGAAGCTCCGAGTACTATCATCTCAACTCAATATATTGTATCGGTCTCTCTCTTTATGTGTCTCTGTTAATGATAGTAAAAACTTAAAATAGTACAGTAAAAAGTAGGAATATACATCGCATGAGTACAAGGGCAATAGACACAAGATGACACCTGAAATTATAACCTACTACAAACTTTAAAATCAAATAAAGAAGAGTTTAAAAGTCAATTCAACTTGGGTAGAGTCAAGATGCCATCAAAAGTTCTAGAATTTCTCTTCCCACACCACATGAGACATAAAGGAATTGCATTGCACATGTTGCTAATCATCGTAAAACAAGAATGCAACAAATGTATGAGGAAATAAAATTGCTAGGTGACAAGTATTGACCATAACAAAATACATCACTCTTATTAAAAAAAAACATCATACTTTTCATGATGTTATACCTCAGCATTACACAATGTGCAGAACAAAGCCTCTTCACCAGCGCCCTGCTCCTCAGCTGCCCCTTCCTGTTTGCGGCAATCTTCACGCACAAACAATGCACAGAAGATTCCTCCCATGTTAGAACAGGATTTTGAGCTCGTTGGTTCCAAGGGAATATTTACTCCCCCAACTTCACCTACTGAGCCTTTCCTACTAGAGTTAGCCCCTGCTATAGAACTTTTGGAAGCTGATGACGGAGAAGAATGCTCCCTGCTAGCAGTTTCATCAAATTTTCTAGGCAGGTCATTTGCTGATAACCCATGATTTGTATTGAGAATATTAGTTGTCCCACCATAAAATTTGGACATAATTCCAGGATCCGCTGGGTTAATTGCAGTACAGCGAACATAAAGAATGAAAACAAGGAGTGCCTGTGGTGAAATGATAGGGGAATAAAATTAGACATAAGTTCTATATTTGATAGAAGAAAATGAATCTAGGAAAATTCTAATGCCATGATATTATAATTAAGACAATGCATAATATGAGGTGAATGAGATATTTATGGTCATCTCCTTCTTCACTTAGCAAAAGGACACTAAAGTTATTTACCAACAGTTATCATCATCCACTCATCTCCTTCTTCACTTAGCAAAAGGACACTAAAGTTATTTACTAACAGTTATCATCATCCACTCATCTCCTTCTTCACTTAGCAAAACATGTATCAAATATTAATTTTGTTTTGCTTTGAAGCTGAGATTACTCAAAATTCTCTGTAATTGTGTTCCAGTCAATTTATCCAGTTAGAAAGAGCATCCTAAAACAATGAGATAATGAAATTTTCAAAAACTCCCAGGAAGTGAAAGAAAGACAGCACCCAGAGAGGGGGTGGAGGGGAACATAATTGCATAGAAATCAAATGAACTCACATACCACTGGGGAGTAAGTGCCAACCAGAATGTACTCCCAGGTACGGCCTCCAAGGAAAGGAGCAAAGAAAGCATAGAATGCAACCACTAACAAGCAGAATACAGTGATTGCAACAACCTATCCAAGTAAGAAATTTGAAAATATTTTAGAATACATGAAATTATAGACGCAGGTATTTATAACAAAACAAGAATAAAAAGAAAATCTACTGTCCAAAAAATGGATATAAGAAATGCCACCTTTATAGATGCTATTAATGCATAACTGCAAAGCATTAAGCAATTATTCAACACTCAACAGTAAACCATAAACCAAAAAGTCCACAAAAGATTATAACCAGTTGTGTGATATTATAAAACTGATGATTCATTGATAGCAACAGCACATTCTTTTTATAAGTAATGGTAATAGAATAAATGATAAATCATACCAACCACCAGCATATTGACCATTTCCAGCTTCTGTTGATACAAATAAATGTCCCACAAAACACAGACCTTTGTTTTAACCATTTAACAACAGAAAACCCACAAACCATTGAAACAGGAGCAGTTTAATACTATCAAGGTTGATTGAGGACTCAATACGGCAGTCCTTAAAAATGAAGTCTACAGTCCTAATTCAACTCCGCCCAGTTAGTAAACAAGAACAACTCTGATGTTTTTTTTTTTTTTTTTTGGCTTCCTTTACCTGATACTGTAGGCTGTAGCATATTTAGCAATACTGATTAAAATATATAAATAAATAACTTTTTAAAATTATTCTTTAATTTGTTTTCCTCGAGAACTAAAAAGAGCACAAGTTAAATTCAATCTTATCAAAAGAACAAGAACTAGGGTGATAAAGAAACAATTAAACTGTAAACCATAGAAGTACTTTTCTAAAAGTGAATTGCCACTCAGAGAACAGAAAATAGAAATTGACTAATAACATATACTGAACACACCAATAAATGTTAGAACAATGACACTTCCTCTCCTCTTAAAAACCGACTGGACGGTAAGGTCACACTACACAATCCAAAAATGAAAAACAAATAGTAAAAGATAACAAAGGACCAAGTCTACCCAGGTCTAACCAATTACTTAAAAAATACAAAACATGCACTCAGGAACTCAAAATTATACTTTTGTTCCTTGACTCCCAAAACTAATATAGCTCCTGATTGATCTTAAAAGTTTCTCCTCACATGAATAAAAAAAAATTACTCAGAAACAAGTGCATACTTGAGAAAATCATAGAACAATGCTGGCAAAAGAAAGCACCACCATACACATGAATTGAGCATCACAATACAGACAACAAATAAAATTTACATACCAAAAATGGATCATATTCTAAACATATAGCATTTCAGAGAAAACCCCACATGAAAAACTCAGTGCTTTAACAAAACCCTAATGAAAAAAAAAAATTTGAAAAAGTGAGCACAGGAAGTGAGTTAAACAGAGTTGGTATGTACACATACCTGAAAGGTGTGAGCAGGTAGTTGCCATCCATGTTTTCTCACCATAACTGCCTCGATTCAGACACCAAAAACCCCACACCCTACAAAGAATCCAAAGCCCTAATACTCACACACACACACACACACTTAGAGACAGAAACACAAACCAGAGAGAAAGATGAAGTTTTGAAGAGAGAAAAAGCAAAAAAGAGGTTTCCTTCTCTGTAACCAAACTATGTGTAAACAAAATTAGTTCCCTTTTAAGAGAACCCAACAAAAAGAAAGATACAATTTTTTAAAATTTTTTATTTATTTTGCTAAGCTGTTACTCCTACCCAATACTCACTTCAAAAAAGATTTTTCTTCTTTTTTTTTTTTTTTTAAAAGAAAATTTTTAGTGAAAAATAAATACTATATAAGAGACAAATAAATGATGATAAAAAATAAATAAAAAATAAAAAATAAAAAAGAAATAGAAACCCAGTTCAGAAAGAAACTTCAATGAGTCCAAAGAGAGAGAGAGAGAGAAGCTGAGTTGAAACGGTGAATGAGAATGAATGTGAGAAATGACAAAAGCAAACTCACAGTGACCAAAATAAAAGGACAAACACAACAAACACAAAAAGCATAAAAGCGTTGACACTAGTACAGAATTTGCTTTGCGCTTTGACAGGCTATTGTATTGTTGTTTGTGATCATATTGGTTGCTACTATGATGTACTATATTTTGTTAGATGTGTCTCTCTACTCACTCTACCAAAAAATAAAAAATAAAAAAATAAGCCTTTGCTGCAAAGCATTGGCAATGGCCATGTATGTATTGTATTATTGTTTTACTTTTTTTTTTTTTTTTCTAGTGGTCCCCACTGCTTTTATTATTTTATTTTTTTCGGTTTTTAAGGGTATGGCCCACCAATAACATTTTTTTTTATTTTTTATGGGACCAATAACAATTTATTTATATATCAATAAATAAATAAATTCCATTGGTCTTTTATTCAAAAGAAAAAGGCCAATGGAATTTTTTTTTGAGAACATGGTCTTTTGTCTCCTCCTTCTTGTTTTTCTTCTACTTGTTTCATGGTCTTTTTCCTCCTCCTCTTTTTTCTTTCTTTCATTCATTTCACAATTTAATGAATTTATTTTGTTTGGTCATTTCATTCTCTCTATGATTGTGGTCTTTTTTTTTCTTTTTAGAATGGTATGCAGTATGAACATTCCATATAATCGTACATTCCTTGTCGCCGGCTGTGTCCAGTTGCATGGAAAAAGATAGGGGACCCCATGCTAAGGCTAAGGCTAAGGGCTTCCTATCTAAAAATATTTGTTAGTTAGTATAAGAGGAAGCCTTTTTTATGGCTGTATTGCACTACAAGAAAATGTTAGCAATCAGTGCCAAGTCAAACACATGTCCTGATGCATCATCCCTGAGAGGATTTTGTCATTCATGACGTTCCATTTGATAATATTGTTTTTTACTTGTTAATAATTTGTCTAATGTATCTGCTATAAAAATTTATTTGTCTAATGTGTGTGTATATATATATATATATTTAATGATATGTAATTGGTCTGCTTCCCTCTATACTTAAAAAATAAAGAACATAATAAATAAATTAAAATTTTGTTATAAAAACCAAACCCACAAAGTCACGAACGGTTTGGGTCATTTTCATACATGTCGCTTTTTATAGTTTCAAACTTTCAATTATGTACTCACCATCCATGCGGGTTTGTGATCTATTATCTTATGTGATATTGCATACACATCTTCTCTCAAAATGGATTTAGATCCTACAAGTGTGTGGGACATGTCTGATATGAGAAGAATGTCATTGTAAGAGGTGAAAATTTATTTTAACCAATTACAAATTATCTCGTCAAAATATAGTTATAAATACCAAATTTATTTGTCACTAAATTAATTAAAGAAAATAAATCTAATGATGCCATATGTCATCCAAGTTGATAACATATTAACAAATCAAAAATTTTGACATTTCACTTGGGTCCACAACACAAAGACAAATTTTCTAATCAAAGTAGTTGATAATTATCTTTATTAAAAGAAATAAAAAGTTTAAGAAAGTATCAACAAACATCAAGTCTTAATAAAGTTCTCTAATTTTGGGCTAATCATATTCCACTACTTATCTTCAAGGACATCAATTTAAAGTAGGACTCATCCTAAGAGGCCACTTTAACTAGAAGCAACACATAACTCATTTAATATATTTTTCTTTTTCTTGTTTAACGTGTGGAAACTCTGCCTCAAGAACATCTAAAGAGGACTCATTCGAATCTTTCTTCCAAGACTCAAAGTTCCACTAAAATTAAGTTCCAAAAGCCTCTAAAAACATTAAAAACCCCCCAAATAATCGAAGCTCTATGAATTCAAGCATCTAAACCTCGAAGAACTTTCACCCAAAAGCCTTTAAATTCAAGGAACCTTCAAAGGACATTCGAAGAATACAAAAAACATTCAAAGAACGCAAAGAACAAGGAATTTCTAACAAGCGTTAGGGTTTGTGTTCTAAAATCCAATTTATTGTCACGTTTTAAGTAATTAAAATATTTAATTATAATTTATAAGAGACTTTTTGTACATGAACTAATTGAACATTATCATATAGTTCTTGAGATGCATTGAATGTGATTTACTTACAAAAAATATAAATCACAACTTCTTTGTAAACTGAAAAATGTAATTCATAGTTGGTGATGGGATTGAGCTTTTCATCTACAAAGACTATAACATGTCAACAAAGATGGTTTGTTTTGATCATGGAAGTGGAGACTTCTAGTTGATGTATTAGTGTGTTTTAAGTGTATAAGACATATTAAACTGGACCGCAATGAGATTAATTATTCAATTAACAATCGTCACCTGAATAATAAATTTCACAACTTCTAGACTCTCAATCCTAAGAGAATTGTGAATTGGGGACTCAAGGAAAGAGTTACTAAAGTTTATATTTAATGAAATTAGATTTCATTAAATATATGAGTAATTAAAAAATTAAACCGAGGACTCAAGGAATAAAGTAGTGATTTTGAAAGTAGCAGTTAATTATGACTTTATTTACTATGGAAGTTTTATGAAAGGGTCAAATGATATTATATTAGAGTTTTGGAATATGATTTATTAATAAGGCCTAGAATACAATTATATTTTCATAGTGGTACTTGTTATATAATTAATGATAATTTTGGTTTTGTCAAGAGTTGATAAAAAGTTGGAAACCCATTGGAGCTAAAACTTTGTTTGTCCCTTTGGTCTCATCCCAAGCCACATACTAAAGCCCAAATGGGTTAACCTGATAAGCTCAATTAGATAATTAATTGATTATTTAATAAGAGTTACTAAATTAAATAATTGTCTAGGCAATTTTTTTTTAGAAGGTCTAGGCAGTTAAAAGTATGTACGATTAAAAGGAGAGAAAAATAATTTCTCTGTAACATCTCTTCAGCATACTTTTTTCATAACAAAAGAAAGAGAACGTATGAATAACTTATTGAGAGCCCAACGCTCTTCAGGAGGAGAGAGAGGGCACACGAAAGTGGTGTGTGTTCTCCCCTAGAGTTTTTCCACATTGGATGCTTGGCAATGTGTTTATGTGTGCATGTGTTACTATGGTGATTTGTGTGTGTGTGTGTGTGAGCCTCTTTTTTTATTTTATTTTTAGGAGTTGCCACCAATCCTTGGTTTTATTTTAGGTGCGATTAGTCACATATTTTTCTAATTCATCTTACCTAATTAACTAAAAAAAAAAAACAATTCAAGGGTCTTTAAAAATTAATTAAGGCAAACCAAAGTCTCGAACCAAAAATTTTTGGACTCGAAAGTTTGATTACAGGTGGGAAAGGTGTTAAGCTCCTAGCCTCGCCTATCCAAAAGATAATACATCATTTTAACTTAATCACAACATTCACTTTTTATTTTTACTTTTATTTTTTTGATCTAACAACATTCACATTTTAGAAAAGCAAATTAAATACTTGGCATTTTGGTTTTGAAAGAGTTTTGTATACACAATATACATATACTTAACATATGAATATCTATTTCCATATTAAAGTAGCATATGAATATTATTTACAATGAATGTATACAAAGAGCATATGGATATTATATATACATACCATGTGAAATTATATTGCACGACTGTATATATATGTAATTAGCGTGTGATGCATGTGGTTATTGTATCTACTATGTATTCATCATGTGAATACATTACTTTACAATGTAAAATAAATAAATAAAAGAGAGAGGAAGGATGTTGCCTTAAGCATTTAAGCCAATTTTATTCTCTAAAGTTTCATTCTGATGTAAGATAGAATCTACTGTTTAATTTTTGTAATTATTTAATTTTGATATTTTTATGTAATTTTCATTATTTTAAGTTTAGGTTATTTATTTCCTTGTTTTTCGGTGATTTTTAGGTTAAATTTTGTTCCTATTATGATAAGGTATTAATTAGGATTTTTTTTAAATATATTTTTTAGTCTATCAAGTTTTACAGAAGCTTTAAATAGGCCCCTAAGTTTGTAAATATTTTTTAGAGTTTTTAGATTAATAAAATACAGACTTTTCTATTGTTTTTTCTAGTGGATTCCAGACCTATCACCTCAGGGATTTAAGGAACCCCTTATGGATTCAAGGTTTATTACCAAAAACTAATAGTTTAGTTTTTGTTCCATCAAAGAGGGTATTGTGTGTATTTTCTTCAAACTTCTATTATATCAGTTAGTATCAAAGCTTTGACTTACCCTAGTTTGATGGCTAACTAGAGAAACGGTAACCACCACAATGACAACGACAAATAACTTCGCAAGTATTACATGACTTACAACAAACACTCACAATATCTTTGCTAGGATGGCGTTATTGAAGCATGGAAACAATATGGATAACTGCAGTGGAGATGTAACTTACGGGCAACCTATTAGTAAACAAATTTCATATAGACCTTATAAAAGAATTGCATGTTTAATTGGTTTTTTTTATAAAGAAGATTTTCTTGATTGGTTACTTGATCTAGATGATTTATTTGACTTTAAGAGATTGCATGTTGAACAATATGTAGAAGTCAAAGAAGAAAATATAGAGATTTCTGAGGAATTTCATGAAGGCCTTATTATAGATGAATATCCTGAAATCAAGATTAATGTGGAAGAGATTAATGAAGATCCAAGTATACATAAAGATCTTGAAGTCGGGATGGTAGAGACCATTAAAGAAGAAATTATAGAGGAAGTTGTCAACAATCTCGATGAAATTAAGTTAGATCATTGCAATGTTCAAGCTCCTATTATTTTGATGGGAGACACCGAAACAAAGTTTATTGATTTTATTGGGGTGGAAAGGTTTGATTTGATCATTGACTTTTATTTGGTGAATATTGTCAATTGCATGAAGATCAAGGGACAAGAAGTTCAAGTTGTCCAATCGATGACTTTCAAGTTTGGCAAGAAGACAAAGAAGATGAAGTACTCAAAGTATTTGTTCTCTTGGCATAGAAGATTTCAGATCTCAACCATCAAATCGAGGACGAGTTTGTTTCAAGTGGAGGGGTACGATGTTGGATAGAATCTACTATTTAATTTTTGTAATTATTTAATTTGATATATTTTTTATGTGATTTCGTTATTTTAGGTTTAGGTTAATTATTTCTTTGTTTTTAGCTGCTTTTTAGGTCAAATTTGGTTCCTATTATGGTTAAGTATCAATTAGAATATTTTTTTGAATATATATTATTATTTGTCAAGTTTTATAGAGCTTTTAAATAGGTCTCTAAGTTTGTAAACGTCTTTGAGAATTTTCAAATTAATAAATTATAGACTTTGTCTATTGTTTTCTCTGGTGGATTCCAAACCTATCACCTTGTAAATTCAAGGAACCTCTCGTGGATTCGAGGTTTACAACCAGAAACTAACAGTTTAATTTCATTTCCATCAACTAGAGTATCATGTGTGCTTTCTTCAGGCTTTCTAGACATCACATTCTCATGCACAAACACAACAAACCAAAATGATTAGTGTAGGGGAAGGGAGGAATATGTTAGCTTGATTGTAATCTATTGATTCAATGGAAGTGAATCATAGACTTGTAACAAATCTCATAAAAATTATGCTATTAAGCGGAAAACAAAGTAAAAAAGAACACAACTTATTTACATTTGAAAAAAAAAAAAGAGTATTTCCTTTCAGTAAACCTCATGAATTTTTGGGAAAAATGCTTATTTTGAAACAAAGGTTAAACTTTTTGGGAAATGAACTTTTAAAAAGCTTCTCGTGGTTTTTTTTTTTTTTTTTTTAATGAGAAAACATAAAGAGAGATCAATTTATAGGAAGAAGGGTTTTGAGAAAGAAATAAGAAAAATAGATTTTTATGCATCTTAAGAAAATAGAGTTTAAGATTTAAAACCATTTTTGAAAACGTATTTTTTAGGGAAAAGGGTTCTCATACCTTTTAGAAAACCATACCCAGGATTAAAATTTAATCAATTTAAGAAAAAAGAGTTTGTTTTAAGAAAAATGGTTTCCATAGTTTTCTTGAAAGATGATTTAGAAAATGAAAATTCATGATTTTTTTTTTCATCTTTTAAAGTAAAAAAAGTTCAATCTTAACTTCTTTTGAAAATGACATTGATTGATGGTTCAAAAGATGCCCCATTGGAAGGCTTTTTTTTTTTTAAAGATAAACTTAAAAGAAATGACCATTTTTATTCATTTGAAACACCCATTTTAAGAAAAGGGATGGCCTTTGGAACCATTTTTATCATATATTTAAGAGGCTTGTTTAATCAAGCTTCTCATTGTTTGGTGATTTAGGGTTCATTGTGCTAGCTAGAGAGCTAGCACATTTGAACCTTTGCACCAATGAGAAGGTAACAAGGAAAATAAAAATGCTTAGTGTAAAGTCATAATTTAAAGACAAGGAAATGTAAATAAAGCAATAAAAGAATTTAAAGAAATTACATAAATTTATATGACATAAAATAAAAGGTGCAAGGAAAGATAAATGACATAAAGTAAAGAGCTTAAAAATAAAAGACATAAATGTAAATGGCGTGAAGTAAAGAAAACAAATTAAAGGTGCATAAAAAGTAAAGATTCTTATAAATGGAGAGGGTATTTAAAACATAAAATAGAAAGGGGAGTGAAGTTATGGTAGAAGTTACACTACCCTTGCTGTTGGGGCATTTTAATATTAATTAATAAAAATGTATAAATATGACAATACAATTGTAAAGATGTAGGAGTTAATATGGAAGATTAGAAGTTAATGAAAATGTTTAATCCCACATTGAAAATAAGAGAGACTTTTTTATTCCTTTTAATTATGGTGATTAATAGGCTGATATGTATTGTAGCAATTTGTGGACTAGATACATTCAGAATATTTTTCATATCTATTAGTGAGTAAATGACCCTTTTTATTATGGAAAATGAAGATTCATTCACCCACTTAATGGATTAGTTGTTGGGCCTATTTATTTTTCAGAAACTCCTTATCTAATCTATTCAATTGTGTAACTCCAGCCCATCAAATTTATGTCCAGTAATTAATATTTTAACACCATACATTAGAATAATGGACCTAATTAATCAAATTAATTTGGGTAATAATTTTGTGAGGCCCATTGAGCCTATAAATAGACTCATTCGAACCCATCCAAGTAACTACAATATAATAACGTTACACACCAAAAAATCCAGCAATTGCAAGCATTCTTATACACTAAAAAAATAGAGAGGTTCTTGGCAAAGAAGGGTGTTCTTTCTGGTGGAGCTTTGGGTTTGAACACTTTATGCAGAGGTTCTTATAGCCATACGACATCTGTTGTGTTATTGTATCCTGAAGGAGACAAGTCAAAGAAGGTATACACCGATTACAAAGTTTAGCCAACCAAGGACTTGAATCTCTTTAAAGAGAGCGAGTGTCACGCCTCAGTTCAAATAGTGTTGTGTATTTTCTAATCTCAAATAAATAATATTCAGAAGTATTATTCAGTTTTTCTTTGTGTTATTTACATTGTTATGGTGTTTGCACCAACACTTGCTCTTTGAAGATTTTCTGTGGCTTACCTATAGGTTTTGGAGGGTGAAAATGGAAGAAGAGATGGGCTGAAATTTATGGTTTAGAGAGTTATTCTAGGGAGGAAGAGAGAGAAAATTGGAGTGATAGAGAATTTTAGGATTTTTCTTCATGAATTGCTAAGAGGAGGGGGGTATATATACAAAAACTTGGAGAGGAGTGAGAATCCAAGGGGGCTACCCCCTGGGGGGGGGGGTCTTCGCCACTTCACCCGATTCGATCCTTATCCATTATTTTCCTATTTTTTGATTTTCCAGTTTTTCCTCTTTTACGACCTTGTATTTGAGCTACTTTATGTCAAACTTGGTGTTCCTTGACAATTTTGGATGTCTAGTTTCCATAGGCTTTGATCTCGTGCAATTTGGAGCTACAGTTATCATGATATCGCACTCGAAAAAGAGGTGAAGCAGTGTAAAATTTTCTGTAGCACTTTTCTTGAGAAATTAATTTCACTTGGAATTCAAAGCAATAAAGGAATTTAAAGACATTACATAAATTTAAATGACATAAAATAAAAGGTGCAAGGAAAAATAAATGACATAAAGTAAAGGTGCATAAAAAAGTAAAAGAACATGAAAAGTAAAGATTCTTATAAATGGAGAAGGTATTTAAAACATTAAAGAGAAAGGGGAGTGAAGGTATGGTAGAAGCTACACTACCCTTGCTCTATGAATGTTTTTTGTGGCTTACCTATGGGTTTTGGAAGGTGAAAATGGAGGAAGAGATGAGCTGAAATTTCTGGCTTAGAGAGTTATTCTAGGGAAGAAGGGAGAGAAAATAGATCTAGAGAGAAACCTGGAGAAAATGGGAGAGATAGGGAATTTTAGGATTTTTCCTCATGAATTTCCAAGAGGGTGGGGTATATATACAAAAACTTGGGGAGGAGAGAGAATCCCAAAGGCTGCCGCCTAGGGGGGATGTGCAACTAAGGTTGTGGGTGGCGAGAGACAGAGAAGTGAGAGAGAAGAATTACGTAATAGATTGGCAGTGTGAGACTTGTGAAAAGAGTTTTTCCCCTATGTTGTATCTTGCAATGTATTTTTGGAGAGAGAAAAAGTGGCTTGGTTGATGTCTGAATATTGAAAGATAGAATCGTAGGATTTCATGTGAGTTTAGTCCTATTTGTTCATAAGAGATCCAAGGACCCGTTAAGGGACTTTGTTTGTCTATTTGTTTATTTAGGTCCATGATTCAATCCAATAGATCCATGGACACCATTCAAACTTACATCAGTCCTACTAATATATCACCCATTTGTTTTTTGCTTTGATGTCCATGTTGATTGTGTTACTTTGGTGTTTGTGTTGATTGTGTTTGCATGCCATTGATGGAGCATACAATGGACTTTCAAGAGGCAAGCAATGGCATATGATCTGAACGGAAGGTTTTTCCCCCTCCATGAGGTTTATCCTTTCACTTATAACTTTTTCCATTAAAATCTATGCATATTAGCTTTCCTAGCTTATATTTGCCTATACCTATGCTTTGTATGCTTATATGTTGTGTGATGTGTATTAAAAGGTGAATTGTGCACTTTGGATGATGATTAAGAGGCAACCCCTCAATCATGAATTTTCCTAACCTTGGGATGTGAGCATATTCAAGGCTTATGTTGTAGACATGTGTCCGTGTTTAATTGTCTACATGATAAGCCTACTTATGTGATTGCCTCCATCTATGTCATCTATTGACACAAGGTCTCGACCAAACATATTAGTGCACATAGTACACATAGACACAAAACCCTGTAGGTGTGCCATGGCGCACCTAAACATGAAACTTTGTCAAATTTCACCGTGAAAATGAAGCAAAATACTGCCTAATTTTCATTGCAAAAGTTTGGCAAGGATCACGTTGTTTATGCCATGACACACATGGTCTGAAACTCTGTTGCATTTTTATCATGAAAATAAGGTGAAATGCTACCGAATTTTCATCATATAAATCTAACAAAAATTTCAATAAATTAGTGAAATATTGATGAATACCACACACCTTTCGAAAATAATTTCAAAAACCAAAGACATTTAGCCTCGAAAGCTACCGCCAATAATTTACTTTTTTTTGCCAATAACTAAAATTTAAGAACAAATCAAAACAAAAGACTGTCAACTAGTAGGCGATGTGAGGTGCCTAACACCTTTCTCATGCGTAACCAAACTCCTAAATCCTTGAATTTGATTAAGATTTTTTTTATCATTCTTTAGATTAGGAAAAATGGCATTTTCTTAAACTAGGCTTGGTAACAAAATTAAATAGACATATATAAACACCTCATTTTGTACCCGTTAATAACCTTTGGTCCCTAACCCCAATAATGAGCTTCAAATATGTCAACCAAGGGTAATTCAATTGTCCTCCATAGTTCAGAGGTAATCACAACTCAAAAGTGCTTAAACCGCTTTGAAAATGATGCTGAAAAATGACATTTTTCTCACCGTTTTAACCATAACTTTTGAATCATAAAGAATATTTGAATGCAAAGTAGACATCATGGGCTTCAATTTGAACATAAATTTTGCCCAATTTGGATTTAAAATGAGTGAGTAATGGCTGTTTGAAGTCGGGCCATTAGTGCAATGAAAAATTAGGTTCTGCATACCACCTTCAGGGCCACATGCGCAACCTCAATTCCATAACTCTATATTTTCATATTTATGGTCCCAAAGCTTCGATCTTTAAGTTGGGCTGCCCCAAGACCCTTATGAACATCCAAGAACCTTTAAAATACCTCAAAAACCCTAGTTTACTCTCAGGGGTGACTCCACATTGGGTCTAGGGTGGTCACAAGACCACCCTAACCTAGAAAAAATAATTATTATTATATATAAATTTTAAAAAAATTATTATTTTTTTACCCTAAAAAAAAATAGTGACCACCCTAAATTTTTTTAAGCCCAACATAATTAAACTTTAGACAAAACTTGACAATAAACTTGGTTATAGACTAAGACTACAAATCCACTTAATCTTTTTTTTTTTTATTGGATGTGAATTTTAACAAATCCACCTTTAGATTACATTTTCTTCTTATATCCTTCATACTTGCAAAATTTAAAAGAAGATCAAAATTTCATTCCTTCACATTGAAATGAACAAAACAAAGTTAGAGGAATGAAATGAATTTTGGTGAAACTTAAAGGGTGAGTATAGCATTTTAGCCACAATTTTAATGGAAGTTGGAATGAGAGATCTTAATTTAATAAACTTGAAACTTAGATAACTGAAATGAACAAAAGTAAAGTTAGAGAATTGAAATGAATTTTGGTGAAACTTAAAGGGTGAGTATAATATTTTAGTCAAAATTTTAATGGAAGTTGAATGAGAGATCTTAATTGAATAAAGGGTAAATTGCAAATTACACCCCTGAAGTTTGGGATATTTGGATTTTACATCCCAAAGTTTCAAAATTTTGATTTTACACCCTAAAGTTTGGTTTTGTTAATAATTCACCCTCTTAATTAGTTTCTGCTGTTAAGTGACACATCATGTGCTTACGTGTTTATTTTTTTGCCAAATCAACCCCAAATGACACCGTTTAAGTTAAAACTATGAGAAGAGTTGGCATTTTAAAACGGCGCTATTTTGGCCCAAAGTTAAAACACAAGCCTCTTGCTTAAACAACACTGTTTCAAGCCAAATATAAATAAATAAATAAATAAATAACTCACAAAAGCAGACCTTTAGCTAGGGTGAACCTAGATGGCCAGACCTTCTTAACCTAGCTCCTCGGCTTGTGTGAACCCAGATCCTCAGCTCGCATCATGAACCCAGACCATTAGCTCCATCATCAAAGGCTCCAAGCAACGCGACAATGAGTTATCTTTCTCTTATCTCCAGCTCTCTTTCTCTCTCTTTTTGGATTTTGCTTTTGTAGCTGGGTTTGGAAGTAAACAAAACCAAAGAGAACAGTGAAAGAAATTAGTCAAATTACAACCGAAATATTTGAATAAGGGAGACAAATATCGATATTGGCATGGATTAGTACATACCAAATTAAAATTCAATAAAACGAAATATGAACAATAAAAAGCAAGGACATGCAAATAATTAACATTCTCCAATAAACTTTATGATTTCTCATTAAGCAGATTATACTTTGCAACAATCTTTATGATTAAGTTCATATACACTTTTCCCTCGAAAAAAAAAAAAAAAAGTTCATATACACTTCATGCGTCAACAGTATTGAATAGAAGGGAAAGTAAGAGGACACAGATTTCCATTTTTAAATTTTAAATTCTTTCATATTAAATAATGATAATTTTACTTAACATATTTGGGATAATCATTATGTTCATCTAGCAACAAAAACCCCTGGCTTTGGACTTGATCTGATCAGGCTAACGGGTTCACAATGAGCCGATGGTTTTGGTGGATGGGTTCACGCTGCTCTGCGATTTGGGTCTTGAGTTAGGCAGAAACGGTGTCGTATAACTACAGGTTTTGTGTTTTGATTTTTTGGGTGAAACGCCATCATTTTTACTATGCAAGCTCTTCATTTTGTCTTAACTTAAACGGCATCGTAAGGGGTGTAATTTATAATTTACTCTTAAACAAACTTGAAACTTAGAGAATTGAAATAAACGAAAAACAAGTTAGAGAACCAAAATGAATTCTAGTAAAACTTAAAGGATGTGTTTTGCATTTTAGCTTAAAAACTAACAACAAAAACTATATATCTTTTAATAAATGCTATGTAAATAACTATCAAAATTAGCGGCTTCCTAAATGGACACTAGATTTTTCCGACAAAAGGACAAAGTTTAGTTACAATTCTACGCAATATATTTTTTATTGGATGTGAATTTTGAGAAATCTACCATAAGATTACATTTTTTTTCTTATATCTTCTATACTTACAAAATTTCCTATAATTTCCTATGCCATCAATCAAATGTTTAAATTTCATGTTTTTGTAATCTAAAATTATATATAAAAAATAAGTTTATGAATTAAATAGTAAATAATGTTTAATTGACACGAAATTTGACATGCAACAAACATAAAGAACATACAATTTGATTGTTAGATTTTCAAAATATGTAGTTATATTAATTTTTTTTAGTGAAAATTGTATTAATTGACTACATCCAAATTCCTAGCCAAACTTTGTGCTCAACGATATTACTCATATTAAGAGTCTTTATTTATTTATTTTAAGTAGTCATGTTAATTTTTTTAGTAGAAGTTGTAGTCATTGGCTACAAACTAGTTTGTAGCTTACCCTGTTTTTTTTTTTCCTTCAATAACTCATATTTTGTTTTCATTTTTATTTTCCATATTTTTTTTATTATCCATTTTCTGAATCTAAGAAGAATAAAACACCAGTACCCTATTTGTCATTTGATTCTTACATATGAAATAAAAACAACTTTTTTTTATTGATAAGCTCACAATATTTTTCCACAATCTTCGGTTTTTTTTTTTTTCAATTTATAAAAATGTCACTAAACTCATTTTACCAAAAATAAAAATGACAAAAAATTGCTTTCATTCTCACATTTTTTTTGCTATTAAATACGAATATGAGAACAAAAAAACAAATCCAAACCCCAACAAATTTTTTTTACCATGGGTCCCACAAAAAACATAATATACATTTTTAAGAGTAATGTTAAGGGCACATAAAATGACATAATTTGTACCACAATTTACCCACATGTGAATTGTGGTACAAATTATGTCATTTTATGTGTTCCTAACATTACTCCGTTTTTAGAAAAACTAAACATAGTTTATAGTGGGTAAATTGCGGTACAAATTATGTCATTTTATGTGTTTCTAACGTTACTCCGTTTTTAGAAAAAACTAAACATAGTTTATAACTCAACTAATATTTCCCAGTGCCTTCCAAGTTCCAACAAGTTAAAATTATTATCTCTGAAAAATTTTTTTTTTAAAAAAAACCTAAAAAAAACAGCAATATAATGATAATCCTAAAAAAAAAAAAAAAAAAAAAAAAAAAGGACAGAAAGAAACCGCATTTTGATTTAAAAAGGTGTTGGCTGCAGTTTGGTCCACTCGCTCCACCCCTCGCGTGACCAAAATTTTTCTTTCTTTCTTCAGTTTTCAGACGGTCAGACCCGCTAGCTCTTCTTCTTCTTCTTTTCTTCATCTTCAATCTTTGATCTTTCGCTCTTGCTCTACTCTAGTCTGATAATTATTATTATTATTATTATTTTTTTGGTTTTGGGTTTATTAAAATTGTTTTTATTAATTAATATAATTTTGAGTGAGCAAGTAAAAACTGAAAAAACCCCCAAAATTTTCCCCCAAAAAAATCGCTACTCGCTGAGAGAGCGTGTAAGACCCCAAACCCTAAAAACATTTCTCTCTCTCTCTCACACACATTTCATTTCAAACCAAACGCTCTTTCCACACTCGCTTACACTCGCTCCTGCTTCTCCGATGCTATTCACAGGTCTGTTTCTCTCTCTCTCTCTCTGAAATTTTACTCTTTTTTTTTTTTTTTTTTTTTAGCCAATCCAATTTGTTTAATTTTCTTGCTTCTCTGTTTGGTTGCTCAGAAAGTGTGGGAAACTGAAAAATAGAATAGTGCCTTGAGTTATTGCAATTATGTGATTTGTGTATTGTTACTAACACTAGTCAGCTATTCAGAGCTGAGTAGTCATGTGTAGAGCAGAGAATGTGCTTTTTTGAAGCATTAGGGATTAAATTCTCGTCCAATTCCCTTGTTTTTTTTTAGTTAAAAAAAAAAAAAAAATAGGGGTGAATATTATGCAATGAGCAACCGTATCATTACTTTTATACAAACTAGCTTGCCTTGTTGATTGCAATTAGATTGGGAAATTGTGATTAAGGAATAGGAATTTTAACCTAGTTTTGTTGTATTAGCTGGTGTTTATTGTCATTAATATAAAAGCATAGTATATGGTGATTGCCAAACTACGTGGGTGCATTGGCAATGCTCTTGAAGAATCTAGGATCATAACAGTTGATGGTTTTATGTTTAGGCCATATTTGTTAAAAGTATTTTGAGTTACCATTGAAATTCTTTGGTTAGAATCTGGCCTTTACTTTTCTTAGATAATCTTACAATTTTGGGTTTCTGATTTTACAACTCTTGATTTTAATCTTGAATTTAATTCATGATATGCAGCTGGAATCCTTCTTCCAATTTGAAAATAAAAGGTTGAGGGTATTGGGTGAATGGGTCATTGTAGTTTTGTCTTTGTTTCTTACCAACCACTCTTTGGTGGGTTGGGGGAGACCTCCTTCTCGTAGTATGTGTGGGTCCCACAGCTGTAGGTCCCACATGCTGTGAGAGAATATTTTTATTTTTTTATTTTTATAATTCAGTAATCGGCAGAGGGGGGATTTGAACCCTGGATCTCTCCTTTGAGGAAAGATTAGGAGGTGCCAATCAATTGAGTTACAAGGTTCTTGACAAGAGAGAATTGTATTATAAAACCATCTCCATGACTCCTTTAGGCATAACCCACTGAATCCCAAACATGCTAAAAACCATAGAGCATACCTCTCTGGCAATAGAACAATGAAGAAGTAAATGATCCATTGTTTCCCCACTCCTCTTACACATACAGTGCCAATCTACCACAAGAATATGTCTTTTCTTCAAGTTTTCTATAGTTAAGATTTTCCCAAAATGTGCAGTTCAAACAAAGAATGCTATTCTTGTTGGGCCCTTAGGCTTTCAAATGCTTTTCACCCCACCATTTGAGTTTGTTTAGAAGGGGGCCAACAAAGTTTATCTGTGCCATTTCCTCTAACTGAATTAGTTAAATTAAGTCCAAGAAACCCGACATTGATTCCAATTCCTGATCTCCAACATAAATTCAAAGCTTAATGTACAAAACTGTTCCGAAATTCCTTTCAACCCTACTGTTTTGCAACCTTTTTTTGAGGAAATTTTTCTCTGGGTCTGAAAATTTGAATTCAGATGAATGATCAGCCACACTTTCTTTTCACCCCTTAAACAGTAGAGGCCCAGGGGATTTCTCCATTTAGAATATACAGTCTCAGGTTTTTGTGTGGGTTTGGGTAGAGTCGATATCTTAGTTATCCTTTCTTTTTTCTCCCCCACTTTCAGTGTGCATGCCTTGCACCATGCAAGCATAACTGTGTCCCACTGTCCAATTATACTGAAATCATTTTTGCAACTAATTTCATTAATCATTTATTATTAAAGTAATTCCATATAAACATCTGATGTAATGATGGAAGATTCCCATCATTTTGTTCCAAAATTTTCCTATAATTATTTGTATTTAAAATTTTAGAGCATCCATTGAAAGCAACAGATCATGGGTTTGATTCTGGGAATCAGCCTCTTCAAAAAATTTGGGGGCAAGGTTGCCTTCCAATTGCCTCTCTTAGAACTAACAAAAGTGGGATTTTGTGTAATGGTATTTGATAAGTAAGAAAATTTTATTGAAAATAGACTACTTCATGCAAAATGATATAAAGTAGCCTAAATAATTACAAAGAAAACGGAAAATTATATACAACGAAAAACTAGGAATAGAATCTCTATTTGTGAGTCCCCAAGCTCGAGACCAATCAACAAAGTCCCAACAAAATGAGCAAGAAGCTGGTCCCTAGAACTCTTCAAATCCTCAAACGTTCTCCTATTCTGTTCTCACCACAAAGTCCAAATCAAACAAAGTGGAACCAAATTCCAAATATTCGACGAATTTTTTCCATATATATATCCATCAAATATTCAAATCTTAGAATTTCTCTTAGATGCTATGGCTGATTTTGAAAGATTATATTGGGTATCCATTTTTAGTTGGTATCTGTCAGTGGATCACGTGTGGACCAATATCTAAAATGATGATCTAAATTTTAGCCCACAAGACTTGTAAAAAAGCACCAAAGTTTGAGACACCTAGTAAAGATTATGAAAAAAAAAAAAAACTTTTTTATCGCCTACTGGGAAAAAAAAAACTATAAAATTGGTTGTCTAGAAATTGATTAGCAGATAATGCAATTTAGAGTCTTATTATCTGGGACCTGTTAAAATGTTAGGTCAAATACACATTAAATTTAGGTGCAGGGAATGCAAGTTTGATAGGAGTAATAATTAAAATGATGTGCCGAATTTTAATGCATTAGACTTGTGAGAGCAATGATCTCTAGCTCAAATGCCACCTCCACCCCTTGTAAGAGCAAATTGTAGGTTGAGGTAGTGGGTTCAAGAAACACATTGTGCCTGTAACTTAATTTAAAAAATTCATGCAAGGAGACCTTTATTTCACTCTCTCAAACTGCTCAAGCCTATCAAGTGCGAAGAATAAAGCTCTTTGAAGAATCTTAGAAAATGAGAGAAATTTTTTTTTTTTGATAAGTAAGAATTATATATATACGAAAGGCTACTCTATGCATGAAGAACATAGAGCAAACCTAGAAAATACAAGAAGAATAAAATAGAGAAAAAACAAAAAAGAAAACCAATCAACATATTAATTACAAAGAGAAAGAGAGCTAAGGAAAGAAGGGAGAGAATCACTAGTTGTGAGTCCCCATGCCCGAGACCAATCAAAAAGAGTTCCACTAAAAGAAGCAAGCATTTGATCACCGGAACTATCCAAATCCTCAAAAGTCCGCCGATTCGGTTCCTTCCAAATACACCAAAGGATGCACAACGGAACTAAATTTCAAATCTGAGACGAGTGCTTCCAAATCTGAGAGAATTAGACACCTAAGATATTGGTTATGTGGTTGATTTTTACTGCTGACAGGATAAAATAGTGTGAAAAAGCCAATTTATAGAGAACCTGATCTTTAATTAAATCCTTTAGACAGTTAAAAGAGACACATAACTACCTAAAACCATAATGTAGTATTGCTTTTTGAGAGAAATCTCCTTTCTGGTTTGAACTATGATTGTAGCTGAGATTTAGGATTGAATAAGGACTGTCCTTTTTCGCTCAGCGGATGCTAGTATTGACCTTTGTATGTATATTTCATAGTCTTAATATTACATAGTTTTATTATTGGCATTTTGGGAATTTCTATTTGTTGTACTTTAGAGGTCAAGCCTGGCCTTGGTGCAAAGGAAAGTGTCTTCCACCAAAAGCGACAGGTTGTGGATTTGAGTCTAGGAATCAGCCTCTCCAAGGAAAAAAAAAATTGGGGGTAAGTCTGGCTACCATGACTTCTCCTAGATGTCGCAAAAGTTGGAGCTTTATGCATTGGGTACGGCCTTTCTTTTTCTTTGTCATATCCTTTTTGCATAGCTAGTCTCAAGCTTTGATAAAGGAGGATTGCAAGAGGTTGACAGCCTGTCTGAAGCTTTTGTCATGTCTTATGAACATGGATCCTGTTGATCTGAATGTATTTGACTCTTGGGTTGAGACAAATGCTTATGTAATCTATGATACTTTTTGAGAGTTATCTATTGTCTTTGGCAAAAAATTAAGAGTAATTTGGTTGCTTTAGATTGTTTGGGCATTGCCTGTGTAAAAATTAAAATTAATTACTATTTAGTCTTGGACTTTCTCATATAAAAAAAAATTAGTCTTGGACATTCTATTTACTTGTTATGGATGAAAAGATGCCACTTAGTAGTTTGGTTAAAAGTATTTCTGGTTGGCTTGTAATAGAAACCAAACCTTCAAAAGGAAGTTTGTGCCTTCAAAAATGAAAGAAACTTTTATTTTATTTTATTTTATATTATTTTTGGGTTTTTCTTTTTAAGACATTAATTTGAAGGTTATACAGTCCACCTTGAGTGCCAATGTGAACAGGTAGAGAGGGCTTTTCTTTTGTAGTTTGACAATGGATTTAAAATGATCAAAATGATCTCTAGAAAACATTTTTTCTAAGCTACTTGGTATTGGGGATAACCTCATTGTGCTTCTAATTTAGCTTATTAATTTCCTGCTGCGGAATGTAGATGTATAAATTTTGACGTTAATATCAACTTTCCTTTCAGCAAACATACCCTAAAGCATGGACAAAATTTAGATGCATGACGCAGGTCTTGGAATGTGAATTGGAGCAAGAAGGGACAAGCTGTGCAAGATTCAAGGTTTAGATTGTTGGAAGGGTCCTAAAACATTCTCTAATGTATGTTTTTATTTTTATTTATTTTTTATTTTTTTATTTTAAATATATGCATTTGTGTGTATATGTGCTTCACTTATATATCATCTGCATTATGACAAACCAATGAAATAAACATAAAAAGTGTAAAAAAATTTATTAGTGAGTTACACACCCACTCATTGGATCTTGAACTCAAGACCTCACCCTCCACCTAGCATCTATAAGGGAGGAGGTGCCAGTTGGGCTAAAGCTCATTAGCATAAATGTGTCAAAACAATTTTCTCAGATAAATAGTGGTGTCTCATCTTCTGGAATGGATAACCTATGTAAAAGAGTAGTTATTATTTTACTTTTTATTTTTGTTGTTAATCTAAACAAGTTTCAGCTTTAGAAAAATGGATTGTATCTTTTACTGGCTCTGCTTGTCTTTTGGCTGTTGGTTGAGAAAGAAGTCCGGCCCTGTTAAAAGAAAATCTTGAATGCGACAAGCATACCAGTTGAAAACTTTGAATAATGATATTGATGTATATCGTCCATCAATATCATCAATATCACGTTGGATGATATTGATGTATATTGTCAATCATTGCTCAGTGAGAAGTTATTGGCCTTTGGTGCTCTTAACTGGAGTTAATTGCCTTTGTTATTGTGAAATAATGTGTTGTGCAATGCAAATTTCTATTACGTGCTAGGTGTTCTTTGTATATTTGATTAACTGTGGTTTTAGATTAGTTTACACATTTTTCTACCATTTTTATTTTGGAGCTTAATATTTTTATTTAATTGTCCGTTGTCATAATAGTCATGAGTATTAATGGTGCGATTTTATTTTGTAGTTGTCAAGTGGTTTGACGCAAACATACTTATAAAAAAAAAAAAAATGGTTTGATACAAATGTGTTGTCTTTCCTCTTTTCAGCCTGGATAATCATTTGCCAGGAGTAATTTACTGACATCATGGACATAGATCTTAGACTACCTTCTGGGGAGCATGACAAGGAAGATGAAGAGCCAAATGCGATTGATAACATCTTGAATGGTGATGAGAAACTGCATAATGGAGATATAGAGGGTGAAAATATGGTTGATATTGGAGTCGAGGTGCGTGTTGAAGATGGTGGGGATTTGAATTCTCCCACAGTGGATATGGGAGTGTTTAAAGAAGATACCAATCTTGAGCCACTTTCTGGTATGGAATTTGAATCTCATGGGGAAGCATACTCATTCTATCAAGAATATGCTCGGTCTATGGGATTCAATACTGCAATACAAAACAGCCGCCGTTCAAAGACTTCAAGAGAATTTATTGATGCAAAATTTGCTTGTTCTCGGTATGGGACGAAGCGAGAGTATGACAAATCCTATAATCGACCACGTGCCAGGCAGAACAAGCCAGACTCTGAAAATGCAACGGGTCGACGGTCATGTTCAAAGACAGACTGCAAAGCAAGTATGCATGTGAAGAGAAGGCCGGATGGAAAATGGGTTATACATAGTTTTGTTAAGGAGCACAACCATGAGCTGTTACCAGCCCAGGCTGTAAGTGAACAAACAAGAAAGATGTATGCTGCAATGGCTAGACAATTTGCCGAATACAAAAATGTTGTTGGTCTTAAGAATGACCCCAAAAATCCATTTGATAAAGGTCGGAATTTGGCACTAGAGACAGGAGATGCCAAGATTTTGCTTGATTTTTTCTTACAGATGCAAAATATAAATTCAAACTTCTTTTATGCAATAGATCTGGGAGAAGATCAACGGCTAAAAAATTTGTTCTGGGTTGATGCTAAAAGTAGGCATGACTACAACACTTTCAGTGATGTAGTTTCATTTGATACTACGTATGTTAGAAACAAATATAAGATGCCACTTGCTCTATTTATTGGAGTGAATCAACACTATCAATTCATGTTGCTTGGATGTGCTCTGATATCAGATGAAAGTGTGACTACATTTTCTTGGCTAATGCAAACATGGCTGAAAGCAATGGGTGGGCAAGCTCCAAAAGTATTAATCACTGACCATGACAAAGCAATGAAATCAGCTGTTTTAGAGGTCTTTCCAGATACTCGCCATTGCTTTTGTTTGTGGCATATATTGGGGAAGGTTTCTGAAAATCTTGGTCACATAATGAAACGGCATGAAAGTTTTATGGCAAAATTTGAAAAATGCATCCACAGGTCATGGACAAATGAAGAGTTTGAAAAACGGTGGTGGAAAATTCTTGAAAGATTTGAGCTCAAAGAGGATGAATGGATGCAGTCACTATATGATGATCGTAAACTATGGGTGCCAACATACATGAAGGATGTTTGTTTGGCTGGAATGTCAACAGTTCAGCGATCAGAGAGTGTAAATTCCTTTTTTGATAAATTTGTGCACAAGAAAACCACAGTACAAGAATTTGTGAAACAGTATGAATTAATTCTACAGGATCGGTATGAAGAGGAAGCCAAGGCAGATTCTGATACTTGGAACAAACAGCCTACATTAAAATCTCCTTCACCGTTGGAGAAGAGTGTTTCTGTGGTATACACACATGCTGTGTTCAAGAAATTTCAAGCTGAGCTTCTTGGTGTAGTTGCTTGTCATCCTAAAAAAGAAAGACAAGATGAGGCAATCACTACTTTCCGAGTTCAAGAATTTGACAGGAGTCAAGACTTCATGGTTATATGGAATGAAATGAAATCAGAAATATCTTGTATATGCCGGTTATATGAATACAAAGGTTATCTTTGTAGACATGCAATGATTGTTCTTCAAATTTGTGGCCTTTCTGCCATCCCATCTCAATATATTTTGAAACGTTGGACAAAAGATGCAAAGAGTAGGCATTTATTGGGAGAAGTATCTGAGCTGGTACAATCTAGGATGCAACGTTACAACGATATATGTCAACGGGCAATGAAACTGAGTGAAGAGGGATCCCTTTCTCAGGAGAGTTACAGTCTTGCAATCCGCACACTAGATGAAGCTTTTGGAAGCTGTGTGAGTATGAACAATTCTAGTAAGAGTCTCACAGAAGTTGGCACATCAGACACTCACGGTCTACTTTGCATTGAAGAAGATAACCAAAGTAGAAGCATGGGGAGGACAAATAAAAAAAAGAATCCGACCAAGAAAAGAAAGGTTAGCTGTTGATTGCGACTGGCTTGCTTATGTTTGTATTCAAGTGATATTCATTAAATATGACCTCCTTCATAAATTGCAGGTGAACTCCGAGTCAGATGTTATGACCGTTAGCACACAAGACAGCTTGCAGCAAATGGTTTGTCCCTTCTTATGAATAGTTAGCCTGTAAAGAAACACTTAATTTTTGGGTTATTACATTATGTACTTTAAATTGTGTCATACTGGAAATAATGTTTTTGTGTATATGTGGTTCAAGTGTGCTTGGTAGAACTAACTCAGGAATGTCCGATGCTACTTTGTGGACTGTGCTAGAATTATTTTATTTTGTAAAAGAATAAAAATAACTAACATCGAGGAATTTTATTTGTAGGACAAATTAAGCTCAAGAGCAGTAACCCTTGATAGCTACTATGGCACACAACAGAGCATGCAAGGAATGGTATGATGAACTATAGCTCCATCACGTATCTTACAACTATGCAAAGAACATAATCTTTTTTTTTTTTTTTCCCCTTTTCAATTTATACTTTTAATATTTTTGCAGGTACAACTGAACCTAATGGCACCAACACGTGATACCTACTATGGGAATCAACAGACCATTCAGGGGCTGGTATATCATATATATTTCACTGCAATGCATAAACTGGTGATACTACACTAAAGATGTTAATAACTTAATATTGAAATCTGGGTTTCATGTGTGTAGGGTCAATTGAACTCAATAGCACCGAGCCATGATGGTTATTACAATGCTCAGCAAAGCATGCATGGGCTGGTATAGCGCCCTATGATGTAATTTTCAGTCTATTACCTTGTTCAAATGGTGTCCTTTTATGATTTGGGGTTTTATATTGCAGGGACAAATGGATTTTTTCCGAACACCAACTGGTTTCACTTATGGCATTCGAGTAAGTTTGCGTGGTTATTCTGACAATTCTGCAGGATCATGTCATTTGTACCACAGGACTTCTAATGGGTTTTTCTTCCTCATGGCAGGATGATCCCAATGTAAGAGCTGCACAGTTGCATGATGATGCATCAAGGCATGCATGAGACATACCTTTCTCGCTAAGAAGGTAGTTCAGATTTGAAATGAATATTTATCTTTTGGTCCCCAAGCAATAATTATTATCTTGAATCCCGTTACTTTTGAAGTATAAATTGAATGCTTTACTTTGTTTGTAGGCAAAGTGAAAACAACGTGTTGAAGCAAATGTCTCTGTAAAGAATGAATTGATCATGCTTTGTGGATGGAAGGATTATGATAGAGAACCTCTTCTTTGGCATATGTAAAATAAGATTAGATATAGGCTGTTGTTTTATCTTCGCCATCTATTTTATAATAGAATCTCCCTAAGAGTTGGAATAGATTCTGAGGTAGGGATTATATCTTTTGTAAAGGTTGTAATATTGTATCTGTGATTGTTAAATCTAGATAGGAGTAGTTGAAATCAGTAAAACAAATTCCAAGTTCATTACAATTGGCTAATATGCCATCTGTGTAGGCTGTAGTCCACAAGTTCTAACAGTAGAAAAGAATGTTGGAACTAGTTCTCTTTGATCCACCATTTCTACTTCCCTTTGTCCTTTGTTATATTATTATTAATTATCATTTTATGTTGGGTAGTGCTGGGGGGTTAAGATAGGTTTTGAATATGGACTAGGCTACTCTTTTTAAGAGTGAACTATAGCACAGTCCTCTCCTTTTTCCTCCAGAAAGACTAAAAGCAGGGCACCGATAAATTTTACTTTATTTCCCCCCTCAATGGGCAAGTTCCAGATTAAATACTGATACCAGTCAGCTCTTGTTTATTTATAGGTTTTTTTTTTTTTTTAGTTTCACTTTTCTTTTTTTAAGGTAAAATTTGTTTATTTACCCAATTTATATTTTGAGATTTTTGTGATTACTATCCTTGGACGTAGATGTGATTATCAATTTGGTTCTTTAATTTTTATTATAACAATAAATCAAACCCTGCACTTTGGTTTATAATAAATTAACTAGGTTAAATTATAAATTGCATCCGTTAATTTTGCTTAAAATTCAATTTAGTCCTCTTAACTTTTGATTTATTAATTTCAGTACTATAACTATTACATTTATTCATTGTCTCCCTCTAATTCTTTTACAATGTGTTGTTAGGTGTCTTCAAAATGATGTGTTGGAAATTCAAAAAAAAAAAAAAAAAATTACGTTTGCTTTGGGTCGCTTAACTATAATACCTTTAACATAAGATTGAAAATGAAAGTAAGTTATAAGATTGAAGTTAATAAGTTAGAAGTTACCTGACTAAATTGAATTTTAGGTAAGCTTACTGGGTACAATTTGTAACTTTACAAATTAATGTTTTGAAAGTTTTTCTATTAAAGTTTATGAGATTTTATAATATAATTTACACTTACGGGGTGTTTGGTTCGCTTGATAAGTTAAAAGTTACACGAGTGAATTGAATTTTAAGTAAACTTATTGGGTACAATTTGTAACTTTACAAATTAATATTTTGAAATTTTTTCTATTAAAGCTTATGGGATTTCGTAATGTAATTTATACTTAGTAATGATAGGTACTTCAAAAAATTAATGGTGTAACAAAAATCATTTTCAAATCATTGTATAGTTTTTAACGTAAAATATTAGTTGAAGGTGAGATTTTAGAATTGTTTAAATTAAATTGTTCAGATGGAAAGTTGAAAGAACAAATAGATGCTAACTGTAAAATTCAAGGGTGATATTTATGAACCCTTCTATTCTTAAGTAAAATAACAAAGTGAAAATAACCCTAAATATTAGAAAGCCATGCGGTTTGGGTGATAATTTGACAATGAAATTGTGTTACAGCCTTGTAGGAGCTAATGAAAGTTACCGTTAGTACAACGAATCTTCTATTGCATTGTTCAATTCCTTTTTTTTTTTTTTTTTATGAAGTCTACCACGATCATGTAACAGTTAAGTTGGTTTTCACGAGAAGAGAGAGAGAGAGTGTGTTGATACCCCAAATTTGAGGGTTCTGCCAAGCCCAAGAAAAAGGATAAAAAAGAGAGCCTATCCTGCCAAAGACAAATTGAAGATTCAACCCCAAAAGGGAGTCAACAAAGGAGAAAAAAGGTAAAATGGGAAATTGGCAATCCAACCTCAAGTATAAAAGGGAATGGCTTGGCTGGCCAAAGCAACATCAAGGCAAGAGGGAAGAATCAACATGATGAAATATGTAGTAGTTGTGATAGTAGTAGATGTTTCTCAAAACATTTATCTTCATCCCATTTTCCATAAAGCCGAAAGGCCCTTGTAATAGAAAATTATTAGTGACATGCATTAGTAGGAAACTTTCTTCTCTCGCTCAACGCCTTTCTCACTTGAATCTTTTTGTAGAAAGAATCATTTGAGTGGGATCACTTTTATTCAAGTCTCAAACCTCACAGTTTTGTATACCTTTGGATTGAAATAACAAAGTTGTGGGACTTGGGTCCTAAATATTTTTATGCATGCACTAACCTATGGCAAGTGGCAACTAACATTTATTTAGTTTTATTTTTGGGTCTTGGGTTTATAGTTTGTGCACAGATTAGGTCTAGCAGATTAAGGTCATTCCACAGAAGAGTCAGCCCCGACTCACCCCATAACTCATCTGGGCTAAAGGCTAGACTAGAAACTGTCCAACCACTTCAGGATACGTGTCTAGGGCATAAAAAAAAAAAGCCCCCATAGATTTTTAATTCGGAGTCAAAGTATAGAATGATACACCATCTAAGATAGAATCATAATACATACAAGCAAATACATACTCATACAGAAAAATGTTTCAACAATATAATTAAAATTAAAATTAAAATTAAACAATACAATATGTAGTAGAAATCAAACAACAAAAATTACTTTATTTTACGTGATGAGTGCACATCATGCAAATCCAGGTTTTTATAAGGAACCAAATATTATAATAGATTATAAAATAATTTTAAATAAATAAATAAAACTCCTTTTAAAATAAATATTATGTATTTATTTTTTAAAATTTACAAATAAATAAGTTTCACTTAAAGTAGACTATGATCATAATATTAATTTAATTTAAATGAGTCACATAGAAAAATTTCACATCTTAATGAAAAATCGTATGTAAACTAAATATAATATTTCAATAAAAAAAAATTAAGTTTTAATAATAAAGCATAAATTAAAAATTAAAGAATAAAAATTGCTTTAAGTTACATGACAAATGCACATTGTGTAAGTCCAATTTTTTATATTAACTAAAGATTATTATACTTTATAAAATATTAAAATAAACAATGAAATTCCTTTAAAATATATTGAAACTTTTGATAATTAATTTTAGTTTGAGTAGCACAAAAAAGCTATGCTAATAGAGTCACCTAAAGTAAATCATAATATTTTTAGTACACTTATATGACTCACATGAGATATTAGTCGTATACCTTGTAATACTTACATTTGATCTCATATTGTAAGTACGACATATACGACCCAACTTATATTATTAAACCAACAAAATTTATTGTAGATTATTAAAATAACATAAAATAAATAATGATGCATTTTTTTTTTAATTTATAAAAATTTTTGTAATATAATTTTAATAGGATTAGTTTTTTTTTAAAAAAAATTGGGAATTGGGCAATAGAGTTTCACTTATAGCAATTTTGTTAATTACTTTCTTCTTAAAGAGATTATGTTAATTGTAAGGACCATATTTGAATTCCCAGCCCAAAGTATGAATGAACTTAGGCCCAAAAAGCTCAAAACAATGAATTTGTTGATAAATAAGTTAGTAAACTGGGCTTTAGTTAATCAAACAACAAGTGAAGTAGGTTGGACACAAAAAAGTGAAAATAGACAAGTTTGAAATGAATAAAAAATGTCCTCGGCAAAGTCCGTGGATACTGGTTCTCGTAGAATGCACTCAAATATGGTTACAAGTATGGTTCTAGATTACTACAATGTTTTTCTCTTGATTTTGCAATCCCCCAGTCTCGTTGCCATCTCCTTTTTTTATACTGTCTTTCATTTTCATCCCTACCTTCCACGTGCATGCCAGATGGTTGGTGTTGATACTTGTCCCATCAGCACCCCCTATAAGTCTTCATGTAGTAGCTGTAAGGTTGAAATATACTGTTCAGGTATCACCTCCACATTAATGCGGTCAGGGAGTTAGCTGCAGTGCATTTAATGTGGAGGTAGCAGCTTTCTCCTTAAATATTTTAGGACACTTCCCTATCCTGAGCTTTCATAGTGCTTATCCGTATCAACTGAGTGCTTCTGTGACGTTCCCCCGAACGGCAGACCACCTCTACGGACCTTGGCTTCGACTAGCTGAGGAGGACCTTATCCTCGGCACAACTCCTTGGGCCGTTATGATCTAAACTGACTTCTCCATTTACCAACATAGGCTGTTTTGACAGTGTTTATCCCACTCGAACGCCTTTAGTCATCAGCTTGGGCTTTAGGTCCATTATATATATATATATATATAGCGGGTTCCAAGGCCCAATGCCCCTACATTAATTATTTTAATGTATGACGTAAGGAGAAAATTAAAACAAGAAAAAAAAAATAAAGGGATACACTTGGTGCAATCATAGCATATAGGATACAATATATTATATATGATATTATATGATTTGGAAATTTGTTTATATAATATATAATTTTATTGTAAAAGTTTTGGTGACAATAACTAAATCGGTGTTGTTAAAAGTGTGTTAAAGCTCAAAGCTAGAAATCCCAAGCTCTCAATGCTTTGCTAAGCACAAAAAAAAAAAAAAAAAAAAAAAAAAAAAAACTCTTTTAATGAAGAGCACTTTAGGCATGCTTTTTTGGAGCTTTTTGAAGAAGTATAAAGCATGCCTAGGCACACTTTTGTATTTTATTGCTAAAAAAGATATGGATCATCAAGATTAATTGTTTTATTTTGAAATAAATGACATGGACCAATGGCTTATTATGCAACCACTATCCTTAGGGTGTTGTATTACACAAACAATTTTTTTATTTACATGTCATAAGATACGAACAAGGTTAATTTACAATTCTTGTGCTTTTTGGTCTTTGACTTTTAAATCTATGTTGATTGAACCATATACATCATTTGATCATAGCCATTGTGGGGGAGGATTTGTTCCAAGCTCACAAGCAGTTTGTCCGCTCTGGGATTGAAGGACCTGCACAGCTTTGTTCCTTCAAGTGACATGAGTAGTTTTTGAGACTTGCTCCCACATCGAAGAAAGATGCGCCCCACTCATGCCTTATAAGCCTTAGCTGAAGGTAAGAATGTACCACTACAACAAAGGTGTGCCCTTCGGGGTAACAAAATCGTGCGGTCGGAGCAAGTCTCAAAAACTGCCACCCAAAGCGGATAATACATTTGATGGGCACTGCCCTAAAAAGCACCTTTTTGTGGGGGAGGATTTGTTCTAAGCCCGCAAGCAATTTGTCTGCTTTGGGGCCGAAGGACCTGCACGACTTTGTTCCTTCAAGCGACATGAGCAGTTTTTGAGACTTACTCCCACATCGAAGAAAGATGCACCCACTCTTGCCTTCAGCTAAGGCTTATAAGGCATGAATGGGGCGCATCTTTCTTCGATGTGGGAGCAAGTCTCAAAAACTATAACCATCATAGTTATGTACTTTTATGAAGTACTAGAGAATTATATAAAATATTATGTTTAAACTTTCTATGACCAGATTATTATGTTTTCCATTTACTATATAAGAATTTTAAGAATTGAAATAACTTAGGTACTTATCAAACACTATACAATTGAACCTACAAAAATTATATAATTGCACTTACCTAATAGGTAAAATAAAAATTTTTTGAGTTATTATTATTATTTTTTAATTATATGCTATAGATATTCTATTAGAAGTTATGAGATATTTTATTTAAAAATTGTGCGCTCTACTTCAATTAGGCGCGCACTTGCATTTTGCGCCTAGGCTCCAACATGCCGATGTATTTAAGTGCGCCCGACACTTTTACCAACATTTAGTTGAATGATTATTATATAAGTTCACAATTCTAATACTGTATATTAGAGGTCTTATAATTTCACATGTAAGGATTTTTTTTGGTCTTTAAATAGATTTAGTCAAAACTTATGAATTTCTATTACTTTTATCTAATAGAGACTTATTTACAGTGTGGTGTGAATTGAAATGATTTTAAAACGTTTAAAAATTATAGACAACATTGGAGCTTAGGCATTTTAATTTTATGTATATATATATATATATATATAAAATCATGCTCCCTATCCGCTATTCCGCTCTCTTTTCTTCCTTATTCTCATTCTTCCCAATATTGCTTTCCCTCTCAGTGAACTCTCTCTTCTCCACAATACAAAGGTAAAATATGGTGAAAGTCACAAGACGGACTTCATAAATAGTTTTAGGGTGCCCATGGTTGAGTGGAGTCGAGTTGAGGCTTAACTTGTCACTTGACACAAACACATTGGGTGGGGGAGGATGAAACCTGCTATCAATTGCATAGAGACATTGGCTCGACCATTCAAATGTCCCTAAGTGGCAACCAATGATGGGGCGAAGGGGGAGGGGTCTCCAAATCTCCACTTGATTTAAGTATAAATAAATCTTTAGATTTTTTATCTTTGTCAAATCTAGATAGAGATCTATAGATTCCGGCTACATTTCTCGGATCTAGAACCCCTTTGATGCCTTCATCAAACAGGTTGGATGTGTTGAATTTGTATATGGATAACTTGACACTCAACCTAAATGTATCATAATTCAAAGAGTTCCACTTACTGACATTGTCGGATTGGCCAAATCAAGTAGATGGGTCAAATTTCACGGGTGGTTGGACAGTTCCAAAAATAGTTTCAAAGGAATGTCATTATTTTACAAAATCAGTACGTTCTCTTTGTTTCGACGAAAACAACGTGTAAAGATAGTTTTCTATATTTTTAGTGTTTAGTAGCATCATACAAAATGAGTTAAAGAAAAATTATCTTTAATCAATATAAAAATTTGACTTATTTTTAGGGATTGTTTTTTACTAATTTTTTTTTTTTTTGAAAATACTTCTATCTAATAAGATAAATAGAAGAAGTTAAAAAATTTTCAACTCATTTAAAGTTGCTATCAAATATAAAAAAATAATATAATTTTATAGAAAATACTTTTTAATAAATAATTTATTTTTTAAAAAATATCATTATTAAAACAAACAGAACTAAATTAAATAATTTAGACTATTTAGCCAAAATTTTATCAATAACCATTACAATATGTTAAAAAAAAAAAAAAGTTATTAAAAGTTACATACAAACACGCGCCACGCATGTGTGAGAAAGCACGGTACACGCACGCACGCGTGAGCAATGACATGGTATTTTGTGTCCCTATAAAACCAAAACGAGGAATGCATAGGTTTGTTTACCAAATAAAGAAACCGACAGTCACATCCCTTTGGTCTCTTCCATGGCCGACGCGCCGAGATAGCAGAACAATATAGATTAGTCCCAGAAAAAAAAAGCCTCTTTTAAACCCAAAAGCGAGTGACACAAAAAGAGCGAGTGACATTAATTTATTAGTAATTATAGTCCCTCGCTTCTCTTCTCTTCTATTCTCTCTCACAGTCACAGTCTCAGCAGCTAAATCTACATCTTCGACCTCTCGCGAGTGAGATTTACTCCCAAAAAACCTAAAACTCATTTTCCGAAGCGCTCTTCCCCCACTCGCGCTTACAGCTTACAACCCCCACTCGCTCTCGCCCTGTTTTTTTGAGGTCTGAACTTTAAATTCTCTTTTGCCTCCTTTTTTTTTTTTTTAGCTGTTACTGTCATTTTTGTTTCTGTTTTGTTTGATAATATTACCATCATGATGACACCCTTTTTTTTATTTTTATTTTTTATGTTAAATTATATTGTGTTTGGTTGCTGAGAAAGTATGGAAAAGAAAGAAGTGGGTAATTCAAATTTTTTTTTTTTAAATAATGTATTGTTATCATCTGAACCTGAGAGAGGTGGAAGCAACCACCTCCACCAGTGGAGAGCTATTGAAAGCTTTGGTTTTAATGGGTTTTGGGTGGTATTTAATTTTGTGAAGCATTCATTGGCTTTGTTGGGAAACAAGCAGAGGGTTTAGAAGTTTTAGAGATGTGAACTGGGCATCTATCTATTTACTTGTTGATTTTTACTGGAAGTCCAATAAGCAATTTATCACTTAAAAATTAGATTGGCAATGCACTATGCAATGACTATGTTATTAATGTTATAGCTCTGAGATCTTAGTTCCTACATTTCCTAACTATATGAACAATTTGAACCGGTCCATTGTGCTGGGGGATACCATGTAGGGTCTAAAAACATGGATGGAGATGGTTAACATTTGTACAACTCCAACATTACTTTGTAAGAAGCATTGTCTTTGGCGGTCTTAGAGAAACAAACTAGTCATCATCTGTTGGGGATATGGCTTCTATGAAGCATGGACACTTTCTTGAAAATTTAAGACACGGCAATAAATTAATGAATTAATATCTGTTGGTCTTGTAACTCCCTAACACTTCATTGGCAAGATATTGTCATCTTTGGAAGTGATACGAGTCTCTCTCTCAAGGTTTTAAAAGGTCTGTTGCTAATTAGAGTCCAAGGCCCTCCATATAAGGCTTAGGACACTCCCTACCTAAGCAATGTGGGACTTAGTCAAGATTTGGTTCTCCCTCACCTCACCCTACTTAAGAGGCCTTTTAAAACCTTGAGGGAGAGACTTGTGTCACTCCCAAAGAGGACAGTATCTTGCCAATGAAGAGTTGGGGCATTACATGTCTAACATGGACAAGCCAAGGGTTTGGAGTGTCTGCGCTTCTTAGTTTGGAAATAGAGTTCAAGTGATAAAGTATTTCATAAAGAAGGAATAAAGGTTTTCTTCTCTGTGTGTATGCGTTGTTCTCTGATCATAAATTTAGAATATTTCCTATTATATTTTTACCATATTGGACTATGTGCAAAAATATGTGAGATTGATTGTATATGGTATTTTCCTTGATTAATTTGTTTAGGATTCATAGCTGACCCCATAGTTTTGGGATAGCCTTCGTTGTTGTTGTTGTTGATGATGATGATGTATATATGGTATATTTTGATGGATATCATCTTATCAAATTTTTTTTTTTAATTTTTTATTTTTTTATGAATACCATGTGCAACACGGCATTGCATATAATTTATCTGTTTATGAGGTTGTTTTGTTTAGTAAATGCAGTTTTAGCTTATATAATAATTTCTTATGTGGTATAAATCTTTATTAAGAGGAGAATGATTGTGCTGCACTGGTGTTGCATTTGTAAAACAATCTGGTGTCTTGGACCTCTTGGTTGATGATGGTCTTCTATTTCACTGTCCAATAACAGCAAATATTTGGTCATATTACTTGGTCTGTTTGGGTTCATTATGTGATTCTGGAAAGGACAGTTTAGTTTTCATAGTAGTGGTGAAATTTGGAACGCTATTCCACATTCTCTTATGAGGTCTATCTGGAGAGAACAGATTAGTTGGACATTTGATAGTATCGAACATTCTCTAGTATCCCTTAAGTCTTCTTTCTTGATATTATTGCTTAACTAGATGTTGGCTTAGGCAGTGTCCCTTTTTTGTTCTACTCTTGTCCTTATTAATTGGATTGCATAAAATTTTGATTATTATTTTTTCAGGGACTCTTTTGTACACATCCTGTGTGCTTTGAGCCTTTGATATCTCTCTTTTTGAAAAAGTATGTACTTTTTTCTGAATCTGATAAAGCATTTACTTATCATAAAAAAAAACCCTTTTAATTGAACCAGTTTATTTTTTTAACATATCTAGTAAGACAGGAGTTAGGAATTACCAAGAATCTTGTAGCTCAATTGACAACTTTTAGTGTTTCCAATGGAGACGTGTAGGGCTCAAATCCCCCCTCCCCCAAATATTGAATTATCCATAAAAAAAGAAAAGAAAAGAAAAAAAAGATGGGGGTTAGGAAGTGTGATTGGAGATTGAAATGGTGGGTAAATTATCGAAGGGTATAGAAGCAAATTTTGAAGGCAGCACTTGGTTGATCAGCCATGAAGAAACCATAAGCATGGGGTTGGGCAATTTTCCAAATGGAGACAGTTGTTGGCCTTGGGATTCACTTTTTGCACTTCTTTGTTTTTAGATTGTGGTAAGGCTATGCTTAGGTAATTTTAGCATAGAGATCCTAGTGTTCTGTATATATGTGGTCTCAACACTTATAAACCCTTAAGAAATGATGAAATTACAAACTTATTTCATTCTATAAATAGCTCTGGCTCAAATGGCACTTTCTCCTCCCCCAAGACTGGGTAGAGGGTGAGGTTGTGGGTTCAACTCATTGGCTGTGTCTGTAACTTACCAATGAAACAACTTCTTTCATCCCATATATATATATATATATGTTCAAGTTACACCTAGCGTAAGAGTTACACCATTTTTAAACCATTGATTTGAACGAGATCTAATGGTAAATAAGACACTACTTGACATGTCATCAATATTAAATTATTAATTTCTACCTACCTTGACCTCATTTATTTTTTTATTTTCTAAAACTCTATGTCCTCCCTAATTCCAAAGTTCTTCATCTTCTCTCTCTAAACTCTCCTCCTCTTCCACTGCTCCCAGCTTGGTCGCGTTGGCCATAAACCAACTGTGTCCAGCATAATAGAATCATTCGGCCTTCAATTCTGATGCCATCGGCTCCAGTGTTGGTTTCTGCTTAGCTCCATTGGTGACCTTGACAGCCACATAGGATGGGACATCAATTCAGCCGTATAATAGGTGACTCTTATTAAACACACAGCATGCGACACTGATCTAGTCATATATAAACTATTCAAATGCCCCCAACACAGATATTTGAGTGCGACATGAATGTGCTAAAGGACTACCAACAAGCACAGGAGTCAGGACTGCATGACAATCACTGCTCATGAAGAACCAGCACCTGGCAGCTAGAATTGGATGACATGTTAATGGGTTTACTTGTAGGAAAGTCAGTTTTGCAAGATGTGATATGCAAAAAGCATACCCATCAGTTATTTGTTCTCATTGCAAACAATTGTAACAACAAAAGCATGGTAGTATACCTCACTTGTATTCATACATATTTTTCTCATAAATGAAAATTTATATATTTTTACTTAAAAAAAGGTGAGCCTTATAAAAATATGCGGTCAGCTGAATTGTAAAAGAAAAAGACCGAATAGAAAAAAAACCCCTTCTAATCAATCTTTGAAGTACTGTGAACTGAAGTGGTAAAAATTCTGCAGTGTAGGGCAGTTAGCTTCTGATCAGCAGGGGCAGTGGAGAGGGAGGAGGAGGTGAGTCTAGAGGGAAAAAAAATGAAGAACTTCAGGAATAGGGAGAGACAGAATTTTGGAAAATATAGAAATAAATGAGGTCAAGGTAGGTAGAAATTAATCATATTGATGACATGTCAAGTAGTGTCTTATTTACCATTAGATCTCATTCAAATCTACAGTTTAAAAAGGGTGTAACTCTTGTGATGTTACACCAGGTTTAACTTGAACTCATCTTTTATACATATATAACATTAATAAAAATGGAAAAACTTGTTCTAGATTAATTTGAGTACTTTGGAATCATGTAATTTGAAGAAAAAAGAGTATGATAGTGAATGGAAGGTATGGATGTTCAGTTGTTTAAACATGATATGCATGTTTATGACCATGTGTCAATGCCATATATCACAGATAAGCTTTATGGACCATGAGTTGAACTAATTTATCATGTAACATGCACTAAGGCATGCATTTTCTCATTTCATTTTGATGTTGTTTCTAATCCCATATATATATAAGCTTTTAGATTATTTTTGTGTCATCGTGTTTTGGATGATATTGACTCTTTTCAGTTTTCAGCTGTAAGGTTTTTTTTTTTGGGGGGGGGGGGGGGGGAGGGGAATCTTTATCTATGGTGATCTTTGTCAAACTAAGAGTTTGAGTGGGAGTTCAAAGCTTCAAACCATTGTTCATGTTCAGAAGCCTAGTTTATCTTGGCTAAATGATAATTTTGGTCACTATCATAAATATAGATCCTGAAATTAATTGTATGCATGAATAAAACTTTACATAAGGAATTTATGTTTAAATTAAATTTCAAATTATGTTTTAGAAGAACCATTTCCATGTAATGTTGGAGGCAGATTGTATCTCATTGGGTAAAGGACACTTTAAAATGTTTGCCTTGTGCTTTGACCTCTTCATCGACCTAAATAACAACATTAGTGCCCTTAGGGTGGGCATCCTTTTCTTCTGGCTTGCTAATGGTTTTCTAGTAATGAATGACAATTGGGTTTGACAAGCATGCAGGGGTTGTCTATAAACCCTGGAATAAAAATATCTACTGATGGGTCTAGTTTTGCATTTGGCTTTAAGGTCGCAGAATTGCCATCACAAATTTCATCCTGTTTCTTTAGTGCTCTATTCAATAAAATTATAGTTTATATTGCTACAAAAACCACCACAAACTTCTATGAAGCATAATAGATGGTGAGTGTCACTTTATATAGGTGCAGTGGCAGTGCTCCTGAAGAAGCTTGGGATTGTAACATTGGATTAGATGTTAAGGGCCTTAAGGCCATATTGTTAATATTCCTTGAGTTACTATTGTAATTCTTTCAATCGAATATGGCCTTTAATTTTAAACTCTGGAGCCTTTTCTTGACAAGTCTTACAATTTCCTGTTTTGGATTTTACAACCACTGATTGGAATCTTGATTTCAATTCTGTATATGCACCTGAAGTCCTATTTTGAATAGAATATAAATGATTTTCAGGAAAGTTTATCAGTTAAAACAGTGCACTATAGTTTTCCCTTTTGTTTTTAACCACCTTTAAAAAAAATAAAAAATAAAACGAAAAGGTGGAAAGATGTACAAGGGAGGTGTAGGTTATAGAAAACAAAGAATTGATAAGGAAAAGAATGATTAAAAAAAAGGAATTATCGATATAAAAGACCTTCCTATGTTATATTGTGATCATTAGGAAATCATTCTCATGTTTATATGGTAATGTTCATAAAAAAAATGTTTATATGGTAATGAAAAAAAGAAAATATCAAATCTGAAACTAGGTGGTGGGAGTGGGATGTTGTTTAGAGGAATCCAACCTAGGAGGTTTTACCAGAGTTATTTCATAATAGTAATTTGGAGATAATCAAGTGAATTATTTAGTTCACTGCTCAAGTTCTGGAGACTCTGGATTTTTATATCTACTGGACAAACCATCTTAACCAATATTCTTAGAGCATCAGAAGTACCAATTAGGTTGATATGTCTAAGGTCATTACATGCTTTAAGTGTGGACAATTTGTATTTGCCACTTTATCTGATATTATAAAAATGCTACTTCTACCCAAATAAAGAATATAAATAGATTGACATTGCTTAAAAGTACATTATCTAGCTTTCCTACTTATTTTTTTTATCTCTTTTCACCATTCCTACACATGTGGCTAACAAAGTTGAGAGGTTGCAAAGGGATTTTTTGTGGGGTGATTCTAAGACACATTTGTTGGGATGGGATAAGGTGTGTATGCCTATTTCCAATGGCGGTGTAGGAATTAGGAAATTGACCACTTTCAATAAAGCCCTACTAGGAAAGTGGCTTTGGCGATTTGGGGTCGAGGAGACTCGGCTTTGGAGGAGGGTGGTAGTTTTGAAATTTGGGGAAGAATTTTGGGGGAGGTGGGGGGGTGGACCTCCAAGCTTGGAGGGGTGTTCATGGTTGTGGTTTGTGGAGAAGTATCTGGATGGGTTGGGAAGTTTTCAGCAAAAACATTCAGTTTAAGGTTGGGGTGGGGGATAGAGTGAAATTTTGGACAGATCGGTTGTGTGGGAATCTTCTGCTTCATTTGGCTTTTCCGGTCTTGTATAATTTTGCTGTTAATAGAGCGGCTTCTGTAGACTCATCTTTGATATGCTAAGGAGTGGGGGATAGGAGAACTTGGGATGTTCATTTTATTCGGGGTCCTAATGATTGGGAGGCGGATGTGGTGAATGATTTCTTTCGATTCTTGGCATCCAATTTACCTTCAGTGATGGATGGTGATCGTATGAGATTGAAGTTAACGAAGAACAGGGTTTTTCATATCCGTTTGTTTTATCATAAGTTACATGGTTCTTCCTCCATTTTTTTCTCATGGAAAGGTATTTGGAAGGTTAAGGCACCCCGGCGTGTCTCTTTCTTTGTTTGGACAATTGCATGGGATAGTATTCTCATGGGAGATTACTTGCGGGTTTAGGATTTTGATTTCGTTGACTGGTGCATTATGTGTCGTTGTTGTGGAGAGACAGTGGATCATTTGTTGTTACATTGTGGAAAGGCTTATCAACTATGGAGCTTTGTTTTTAGAACTTTTGGGATTTCGTGGGTTCCCTCTTGTTTGAGGTTTTCTTTTTAGTTGGTGGAATTGGTTTGGGAAGCATTCATCTCACATTTGGAATTTAGTTCCGTTGTGTTTGATGTGATGTATTTGGAGGGAATGCAATTGGCGGACTTTTGAGGACATGGATAGATCGGATGACCAGCTGCTTGCTCTCTTTTCAGGATCCCTTTTTGATTGGTCTAGGGTTTGGGGACTCACATCTAGTGATTTTCTTTCTTTGTTTCTTAGCCCTCTTTTTCTTTGTAATTAGTGCTTCTTTTTTGTTTTTGCTTATCTTTTTTTTTTTTTTTTTTTTTTTTTTTTTTTTTTTTTTTGTATTGTTTGATATGCTTTGTGCTACTTTGCATTTAGTAGTTTTTTGAATACATATTTCTTACTTATCAAAAAAATAAAAAAGAATATAAATAGTATGGTTGTAGTGTAGTTTGAACTGACATCTTGACTTAATAATGATGTTTACTTGTTTAAAATTACTCTTGAGGGAGCCGATTTTTAATACTTCTCATATGGATATATATATATATATATATATCTGTATGAGTAACTATTTCCAATTAGGTTTAAGGTGAAGGTAATTTTCAACATAAAATTCAACTTGGAAGTGCTCTTGAAAATCCCTTAAAATAATTGTGTATCTCTTTTTGGTGGGGTAGCCTAATTTTTTTCAAGGGCTTGGTTATTAAAGACATTTAGAATTTTTTGAGGAGAAGGTCCAAAGATGTTTTGACAATTTTGTTTGTGTGCTTTGTTTTCTAAATTTCTATGATTAGTTCTTTCTTTCTTCTTCTTCTTCTTCGTTTTTGAATTATTTTCTTTGTGCATCTTCAGGTCTAAAATTGGAAAGATTGGATGTTAGGGAAAAGGTTATTTTTAGCTTGCTGCTTGATTTTGGTTTCTGGGAGGCAAAGGTAGCCTGATTCAAACCTGAGGTCTTAATGAGATGAAGACCAGAAAAGTTGAAAGCTCCAAAACCCCCTTTTCCCTCTTCATGGAAACAAATGATAAATTACCTTTTGCTGAACAATAAGGACTACCAGGATTCAAAGTGCAGTTGATACTATGGTGGACTGTCAAGACAATGTGCTTAGCGCCAGAGTGAATGAAAACATAGGTGATTTTGTGGATGAAGTGCATAACAGAGATGTTGGGGTTGTTAGTTCTCCTAAAAGGGATGTTACAATGTTTGAAGGGGATACAGATTTTGAGCCACGCAATGGCATTGAATTTGAATCACATGAGGCAGCATACTCATTCTATCAAGAATATGCCAAATCTATGGGATTCACCACTTCAATTAAAAACAGTCGTCGCTCAAAGAAATCAAAAGAATTTATTGATGCTAAATTTGCATGTTCCAGATATGGAGTCACTCCAGAATCGGATAGTGGGAGTAGTCGGCGACCAAGTGTGAAAAAGACAGACTGCAAAGCCAGCATGCATGTGAAGAGAAGGGCAGATGGGAAGTGGATTATTCATGAATTCATAAAAGAGCATAATCATGAACTTTTACCTGCTTTGGCATATCATTTTCGGATTCACAGAAATGTAAAGTTAGCTGAAAAGAATAATATTGACATTTTGCATGCTGTTAGTGAACGGACAAGAAAGATGTATGTTGAAATGTCTAGGCAATCTGGTGGATATCAGAATCTTGGGTTTCTTCAGGGTGACATAAATTATCAGTTTGATAAAGGCCGTTACTTGACTTTGGATGAAGGAGACGCCCAAGTTATGCTTGAGTACTTTAAGCGTATCCAAAAGGAGAATCCGAACTTCTTTTATGCAATGGATTTGAATGAAGAGCAGCGTTTGAGAAATCTGTTTTGGGTTGATGCCAAAAGTAGGCATGATTACATCAGTTTTAGTGATGTTGTTTCTTTTGATACCTCCTACATCAAAAGCAACGATAAATTGCCATTTGCTCCTTTTGTTGGGGTGAACCATCACTTCCAGTCCATGTTGTTTGGATGTGCATTGGTTGCAGATGAGACTAGATCAACATTTGTTTGGTTAATGAAGACGTGGCTTAGAGCAATGGGTGGGCAAGCTCCCAAAGTGATAATCACTGATCAAGACAAAGCCTTGAAGGCAGCCATTGAGGAAGTCTTCCCAAATACACGCCATTTCTTTTCTCTTTGGAATATATTGGAAAAGATCCCTGAAACTCTAGCTCATGTGATAAAACAGCATGAGAATTTTTTGCCAAAGTTTAACAAGTGCATTCTCAAGTCATGGACAGACGAACAGTTTGACATGAGGTGGTGGAAAATAGTTACTAGATTTGAACTTCAAGATGATGAATGGATACAGTCATTGTATGAAGATCGAAAAAAGTGGGTGCCTATATATATGGGGGATTCTTTTTTAGCTGGAATGTCTACACCTCAGCGTTCTGAAAGTATGAATGCTTTCTTTGACAAGTACATTCATAAGAAAATTACTCTCAAAGAGTTTGTGAAACAATACGGGACAATCCTACAAAATAGGTATGAAGAGGAAGCCATAGCAGATTTCGATACATGGCACAAACAGCCTGCATTAAAATCTCCTTCACCTTGGGAAAAACAATTGTCAACAGTTTACACTCATGCAATTTTTAAGAAATTCCAAGTTGAGGTTTTGGGCGTAGTTGGCTGCCATCCTAAAAAAGAAAGTGAAGATGGAGCAACTACTACTTTTAGGGTTCAAGATTGTGAGAAGGATGAATATTTTATGGTATTGTGGAATGAAACAAGGTCAGAGGTTTCTTGCTTCTGTCGTTTGTTTGAATACAAAGGTTTCCTTTGTAGACATTCGATGATTGTTCTCCAAATTTGTGGTCTTTCAAGCATTCCACCCCATTATATTTTGAAGAGGTGGACAAAAGATGCAAAGAGCAGGGAAACAGTGGTTGAAGGAACAGAAAGGATACAGACTAGGGTGCAGCGTTACAATGATTTGTGTAAAAGAGCCATTGAATTGAGTGAAGAGGGATCATTATCTGAAGAGAGCTATAGTATTTCTTTTCGGGCACTAGTAGAAGCTCTGAAGAATTGTGTGAATGTGAATAACATTACGATTAGTGCTGCAGAATCTAGTGGCGGTGCTCTTGTTTTTCGTGAAGAAGAGGAGAGTCGAGGAAGCTTAGGAGCTAAAACAAGTAAAAAGAAGAGTACATATAAGAAAAGAAAGGTTAGTTCTGATGTTGATGGTTCATGTGCTTATATTTTTATTTCTTGTTATGTTTCTATTACTAAATGTATTTTTAAAAAAAGAAAAAAGATTTGAATAATGCCTCTATATTCTAATTCCAGGTACCAGCAGAGCCAGATGTTCTACTTGTTGAGCCACAAGACAGCTTACAACAGATGGTTTGTCTAATCTTCATTCTGGTTATGATCTAATTACAATGATTAAACTGAATGTTTTAGGATCATAATAAAAATGATATACAATTCAAATCAAATTTGACCCATTCTGTATCAGGAACACCTAGTGCTGCAAATTAATTCAAATTCCAAATATAAAATTTCAAATCTTGTTGGAAATGAGGCTAAATACATAGTTGTGATTGAAAAGAAGTGAAAAGAGTTGTGCATTTTTTTGGTTGCTTGGGACAATAGAAGTTCTGAATCTACCTGCACTGATTTAACTGATCAGTTTCTCTTGGGCTTTCATTCTTGTAGGATAATCTAAGCTCAGATGGGATGACCCTTACTGGATATTATGGTGCCCAACAGAACGTGCAAGGACTGGTACATATTATTCCTTGGGCTATTTTACATAATCCAGGGTTTTGCAGTTATTGTAAAAAACGCACTGATGTTAATTATGATACTTGTACATGGTAGCAGTTGAACTTAATGGAGCCACCTCATGATGGGTACTATGTAAATCAACATAGCATCCAGGGGCTGGTAAGTCATGATAAATTTAATAGCATGATATATATATTTTTTCAATAAAGGTCATTATTGAAGACCATGATATGCTTACCTAAAGTAACCATTGTATGTGTTTTTTTTTTTTTTAAATATATATTTTTTAATATTATGATTTATATGCTCGTAGGGTCAATTGAATTCAATAGCACCTAGCCATGATGGTTTTTTTGGGACTCAACAAAGCATTCATGGGCTGGTATAGTATTTATAATCACATGATAAATTTGTAGAGAAATATGGTTAATGTAAATGTCATTCATGTGATGAGACTTCCTCAATTATGCTTTCATTCAATTAGGGGCAGTTGGATTTTCGACCACCAGCAAATTTCAGTTATAGCCTTCAGGTTAGTTTGCAACATGGGGCAGTTATATTGATTGAACTGCACTTTTTCAGACATGGTTTTACTAATTTGTGTTTCTAACACTAGTTGCAGGATGAGCCCCATTTAAGAACTACACAGTTGCATGGCAGTGCTTCAAGGCATGCATGAGGAAGAAACTCCTTCCATGTTGGCTGCAGTGATAGTTGCCTCATGGAGGTGGCTAAATCCATACCCAATGTTATGTTGGGTAATTGGAATGGTAAATCCATGAAGTGGTTCCAGATCCTTCACCACTTCAGTTTCCTGTTCGGATAAAAAAGAAGCCAAATGCATTAACAATTGAAGGTAAAAGATTTCCTGTATATTTACGGGGGGAAGTTACTTTGCGGAATTTAAGCTGTGGTTATATTTATTCCCCAGAAATGACATAAGAAAGGAAAGACAAAATAATCCTATTTTATGCCCCATAGTTTAGCTCTGCTGAAATCACAATTCACAACTTGAGGGCAGGACCAGATTACTCCTGCCGCAGGAGTAATCTAGATCAATTTAGTGGATCCATCTCTTTAAGGAACAGAATGCTTGTAAGCCATTAGAAGAATAAAATTAATGCTTTTCGTGGAGAAACATACTTCTAATGGCTGAGATGCAAAGGATGTCTTTGCCTGGGTGCCAATTTAAAGAAAATACTTTTCGGTGTCCTTGTGCCTTGTAGAATTACTGCAAAAGGCTCTTTGTAAATGCTCCATGTATCATTATGTTTGAAATTGATTTAGTTCTGTGGATTAGATCTGCTCCTGCCCCTGTCAATCTTCACTGGATTGTATCGGCAATCTGTTCTGTAATATGTGTATGTTCATGCAGGAAGTGGCAAAATGGACATGTTTTTGTTCATGAAGTTCCTCAGTTTCCCCTAGTGGAAATCAATTATTAAAAGCGGGTTACGATGTTTTGTATAATCCTTTTTCTGATTAATATCTTTCTCATTTTTTAAGGTTTGAAATTTTAGTTAGTAATGGTTTTTTTTTTTTTTTTTGGGTCCAGAATACTAACGGATGGATCAAAAAACACAGTTTGTTTAAGCATTTGTAAGCTTGTAGCACTGAAGGATACACTAGCAGTAGGTGGATCAAAGGCAGAATTTAATTTGAGCATCAGAATCAAACTTTTTAGGAGCAACCAGACATTAATATTTGGTCTGCAATCATGTTGGTTCTACGGTGTTGGTGGTCGAGGGTAAATATTAGGGAATAGGAGTGTATTAAATACTCAGTGGCATGGGTAATAGGGCTTCTTAACCGTGAACCCAAATCCAAGATAAGAAGCAAAATTTAATGTTGCATTCATAGGGCATCATGCAGCTGGTGTCATTTAGATTCGTATGTTACGAGGACCACTTCCATTTGGTGGTATCCTCTCTCTCTCTCTCGTTGAAGGCATTTATCAGGTTGGATGGTCTCTTCAATTACCCACATAGTTTGTTTGAGAGAAATAGTTTCATATCGGTTTGGAACTAAACTTTTTCTATTTCATATATAAAAGATAAATGGGACACTGTAACTAATGTCAGGGGACTAGGTATTAAAAAAAAGCAAATGTTGGAACAAAGCCCTCATAGTTAAAAGAGCTAAGTCCTCCTAGTCAAAATAGTTTGGGTCTAGGTGTAGAAAAAATAAAAATATAAAGAGAAAGAGAGAAGAGAATTCTTCCCTTTCTGCTGTAACCATTGAATTGGCCTTAGTACCCTTCTTATTAAAGAGGAAGAAATTTTCAAAATGAGTTATTAGTATGTCTTACCTTCCCACCTTATTAAGATCATAAAAGAAGTGCCAAAAACCAGTTTCTCCAATAAAGAGGAGTGTGTCTTTAACCTAGACTCTATTTTCATAATGGGAAGTTTTAAATAGTCTCGACCTACCCTCGACTTGTAACGCTCTTAACAAAAGGAACCTAACTGAAAATGGTTTTGGAAAGTCAACTCCATTCCAAGAGTTATAACATTCCTTTGGTTAGTTTGACAATCAAAGAGCTCCTAAACACCTCTAGCTCTAAAATATTCCTAAAATCATTATGAAAGTATTTTGCTAAATCAGTTGTGGACATCCTCACTTCATATGCTATGTTATATTTTTCACCCATGAATGCTTTAATTTCTAGTTGTAGATTCTTCTTTCAACACTTTGAGATATTGTGAATTCAAAATACAGACCGAGAATAAAATCATTGCACATGCCTTTTGGCGAAGGCAAGAAGTAGTTGTACGAGATCTTTTGGTATCCTATTTAGACCATCCAAGTATTATTGTAAACTAATAACTCACAAATGCGTGGGGAATTGGTTACCCTAGACTATTTTGTATTTGATTTTCCCTTAATTTTAGTTTCCATTTTTACAAAAGAGGAATCTTTTTTCCAACTTTTGTAGTTGTTGGCTGAGAGGAAAACTTTGATTTTTTTTATTATTATTTACTTTTTATTTGCTAACGAAACAATAAAATAGGAAAAAGAAAAAGATCACAATTTAGGCTAAACTATTGTATGACTTCAAATAAAAAAAAAAAAAAAATGAAGGAAAAAAATTCATGTGACCAACCCTAATTAATTTGCCAAAAATCCCTACTTGACTCCAAAATTTAAGACTAAGGTTTTATTGTTATTGTTGTAATTTCGGCTAAACTATTAAGTTAATATTGTAGGTTAGTGTTCAATACCATCCTTAAATTATTGGTGATTTCAATTTAAGTTGTTTGGAAAACAAGTCAATATTTGCCTTGGTGTACCATTGCTATCAAATTTAAGTATTAAAATTATATAAATTGTGTATATGAAAAGATTATTACACTACCTACTGTTAGGATCCTAAGATCCTGATATGCTACATACCGCTGTAGTGTGTGTCAGTGTATTTGTATGTGTTTGTGTTGAGCAGTAGAGTCTGATTTAATAAGGAATGTTGTAATTGTTAGTAGTAATTGTTGTTTACTCTTAGCAGTGGCAGTGAAGTAGAGCTGGACTGAGTTAGCGAGTACCTTGCCAATTAACCCATGTGCATGACTAAGTGGAAGCATGTGAGCAAATTAGTATAATAACTACCAGTACAGTAGTTATATATAGTCGAGTACAGGTTGTGATGTACTGCATAGTGCATAGTCAAGCATATATATATATATATATATATATAAGCTGTTGTGGTGACTTGTGAGTTGTGACTATTATTAGCAGAATCATCTAAAATAATTTAACCTTGTTCCTTCTCTCTAGTCCCTACATTCTCTTCTCTCTCTAATCTTCATAGTGGAGTCATCCTTAGAAAATCCACTATAAATGAAGGTACTTTCTCTTATTAGCTCAATCATCAAATGTTGGAACTCTATCAAGATTCAAGCCCTAAGGTCTTCGAAGCACTATTAAATTCTAGCCTTATAGTCTCCAAGAGTTTTTAGTTTACTTTCAAACTCCTAAATTTAAAGAGATTCCTTCACAAATTTGTCACAAACTTTAATTTTCATTCGAGAAACACATTTCTTGCGGTGCTCAAAACAAAATCATCTTAAAAGAAAGAATCAGAGGAATTAATTCTTTTATATTATATTATATTATATTATATATATATATATATATAATACAATAGAGATTGTATTTTATTCTGGAACTTAATAATAGAAATTTATTAAATATTTTTCTGGTTAATTTTAGGCTAGAAATTTGTTGTCTACATTTTTTTCCTGACATTTTATTCTTAAAATTAATCAAAATAAAATATTATATTGTATTGAATCACTTTATTTGTGATGTAATTTTACAAAAATTTAGTTTCCAAAAGGAGAAGTTGGATTTAAAAAAGATTGAACTATATCAAAATTTCAATTTTTTTTTTAGATAATTACAATATGTTGCTAATTTCGCAACTCGAACACTTTCAAGCACTTTTTATATGGGAAGGTGCCAATTAAGCTACAAGATTTTTGACCAAAATTTCAAGATTTGACTTCATAATTGAAGTAAAATTAATTTCTTACTCATAGTGTAAGGGGCTTTTTATAAATATTACCCTAAGGTGGCGTTTGGTATGGGAGAATCTACATTACTTCTAGCATCCAGATTCCTAAAAATGTGATTCCTTGCAATCTGGATGTCTAGGAATGTAACTATTCCTATGTTTGGTTTCATTGAGAATCTTTTAAGATTCTTAGGAATGCGAGATGATAATGTTTGGTTTATTCCTAGGAATCTTAAATGATTTATTTATTTTTTCCATTCTATTCTTAGATTTAAATGTAAACTACCAAGTCCTTTAAAATAAAAAAAATAAAAAAATTTCCTCTAAATAAATAATGAAAAACAAAATATAAACTATTAATTATGACAAATTCATTAAAACTATAGTCTAACATTTTAAAATGACAAGTACAATACAAAAATTTGATTGTCCTTGATGATTTTAAAGTGAATGTCAAATGTAAATTTGATTCTTGAGCTTTAGATTTGAATAATAGTGTTGCACAGTGCAGCACAGTAGAGGCAGGCTTCAAGACAGCCACTTGAAACATCAATCCTAATATTAGACAAAAACCTCTCCTTATCAATCCTCATTTGTATCAAAAACCTCTCCTTATCAGTATCCACGTGTCATTTCCTTATATTAGACAAAAATTTCATTGTAATATTTTCAAGTATTTGAATGAGAATCATTGTTTGAAGATTTATTCAAAGTTTTCAAGAATCAAGTTAGTTTTAAGTTTTCAAAATAGACTTATATTCAAAGTTTTATATTGTTGAGTTATTCTGTTCTAACAACATATCTCTCCCAAAATATTCACCCATATATTTCTCTTCATCCACTCACTCTATTTCTCTTGGGTCTTTTATGGTATTAGAGGCATGTTCACTTGAAATGTGCATTCATTATTTTCATTATTAATAAGTAATTCTATGGAAGATTGCTCTTGAGCATGAGTTCGTTGGTCATCTCATTGTTTTGAAATTGAGAGTTTAGGGTGGCCCTAACAGTTGTCCAATAAGGCAACTTGATTGAGTCATTCTAGGCTATAGTGAGATTTACAGTGTTTGACTATGGATTCGATTTTTAGTTCTTCCCCTAGGTCCCAAGTGTCGAATTAAAGTGATAATGAAGAAATAAATATGATGCAATTTTACTTTCAAGGTATCAGTATTAGAAAATTTTGAAGACAAGTCTCTGTTGAAGAATTTGGACATATGATAAAATTATTTATGATAACTATTGTTCACGCAAAGAATTATGAAATTATTTTTGAAAGTTACTGTGTGGAACTATGTGGTACTTTTCACTCTTACTATCTCCCCTCCCCCCCGCACGGGTAAAGATAGGGTTGGACACAGCCATTTGAAACATCAAAATCCTAAGTTTCTTCTTTTATCTAAAACCTCTCCTTATCAATATTCAAAAATCCTTCCCTTGTATTAGAAAAACTAGTAAATTGTTCGTGCGTTGCACGGATAATTTTGTGATATTTTATATATGACGGTTTTAGATAATATTTTACATATATTATAAAGAAAAAGTAAATTAAACTAGAGTAAAGAAATATATACATTTTGAGATATTAAAAATTAATTTAATAGCTTCATTGCATATTTGCAGCATTCTCAAGATAAGATTAATTTTTTTTTTAAAATCATAAAACCAAAGATAAATGCAAAAGAGTAACAGGACCATAAAAATCAACTAATTTGTATTGTGTTCCATATTTCATACCATAAAATGAAAGTATGCCTAACTCTCTCACCATCTCTCTATTTCTCTATAGGGGCTTATGTGGTTAGTTATTACTATTAGTCCTTAATTATTATTATTATTATTTTTTAAATTCTAAAACGGTAGGTATGCTAAAAGATATGAAGAATACAGAAATGTGCGGTGTAAACTTAGGCAATTAATAAGATATTAATGAGATAATAATAGAATACAGAAATGTGTGGTGTAAACTTAGGTAATTAATAAGATATTAATGAGATAATAATAAAATAAATTAATGTGAACTTTTGCTAAACAGTAAAAAAAACTTAATGAAAGAGGTAAAAAAGAGACTAAATACAAAATTAGAGCGTCACTTGGCAGGATCTCATGCTTTCCTGCATAAGGTCTCTGCTTATACATATATATATATATATATATATTAATTGATTATCATTATAATATTTTCAAGTATTTGAATAAAAATTATTGTTTGAACTTTGAAGTATTACCCTATGTTTTCAAGAATCAAGTAAGTTTTAAGTTTTCAAAATACATTTATATTCAAAGTTATATATTGTATAATTGTTTTGTTCTTGCAACATATCTCTAAGATGGCGAAGAAGAAGAATTAGCAAACTCTTCTTTCCCTCACCAATATTTTCAAGATTCTCAAGATCAGTATGAAGACTATCATTTAAAAAAAAAAAATTATTTCTAGATAGCACATGGGTATTAGTCTGCATCAAGAATCACTGGAATTAGTTCAACAATAATTTTTCATCAAGACAAGTTTTTCTTTTTTAGTTCTTAATAAATCTATAAAATAATCAATTTTTTTTTCTCTAATAAAGTTGATTTGTCTTTTACAAAATTAAAGTGATTTTTTAAAATATAATTCTCTCTCTTTTTTTTTTTTTTTTTAAATGATATGTCAATTTCATGTTATATAAGTGACTAACAAAAGGATTTTTTTTCGGGAAAAATAATATAATTTTATTTATAAATTAAAAATAAAGTTGTGATATCATAAACTTATTTTGGAGAATAGTCTTTCTTTGTATTGAAATCGTGATTCCGAATATCGATCTCAATGCAAAACTTAAAATTCAATGCTTAAAAACACACAATTTCCAAAGAGAGACAATTTTTTTTTTAATAATATTATTTTGGAGAATAGTCCTTTTTTTTTTTTTTTTGGTATTGAAATCGTGATTTCAACGAGAGACAATTACCACAAAGCTAAACCTAATTTATATTATTTCCTTTTAATGGATATTAAAGCTAATTTATATTATTTCCTTTTAATGGATATTATCAGGAGCGGACGCCATAAGTTGATACTCTCTCAAAAAAAAAAAAAAAAAAGAAGCTAATTTATAGAATTTGCTCCCTTACTTGCTTAAGATATTAACGGATTGTATTATTGTAGGCTTGTAGTTGCTACTTTGGTCTCTGTGGCCAGTTTTTTTTTTTTTTTTTTGAGAAGAAAGCCAACGCTTAATATTAAGAGAGTCTGCTTTCAAAAAAAAATTATTAAGAGAGGCCATTTAAATCAACCCGAATTATATGAGAAAAGTTTGGTGATACATCTTTTATCTAGACCGACATTATACATGAAAGAATTGTTCTACGTGCAAGTAAGCGTGCAACCTTATTGCCGTGTCTAAGTACATGAGAAAATTGAAAAGACAACAATTTTGAGGCAAGGAAATGGATGTCATTAGCGAGATGTCCAAACTGAGTGAATGATCATTTCCTTTTAACTGTGGCCAGTTAGTTCTATATATTATTTCCTTTTAACCAAAAAAAGAAGAAGCTAATTTATATAATTAATAATTAAATAATATTATTTTTCTCCCCAAAAAAAAAAAAAAAAAATCATAAACTAAAAATAGAGTTTTTATTTTGGACCCGAAAAAAAATATAGGATAAAACTGAATACGGCCGACTTTGAGTTACAGAGATTACGGTACTTCAGTTCTGCACTCTTCACTCTTCACTCGTTTACTTTTACTCACGTTGGTAAGCATCGAATCTCTGCGATTTGTTGGGTTTCGATTTCTCGTCCTTTTCATGTCTTAAACAAAAGCAAAACACACAAAGGTGAAGTCTTTTTACCATTACTGTGTCAGTCATTATTACTAAGCTGAGTTGAGAGTTCAGATTATGTATGCATTTCTGCTCTCAATTTATTTCGTTATTATTATTTTTAGGATTCTGGGTGCTCTCAATCTTGTTTTGATATTTCCAAATACTGAGGTGGTTCTTTGTTAGGAAATTGGGGTCTTCTGAGTAATATATGTTTATATGCTTGTGATCTTCAATTTGTGTTTAATGGTATTGTGGTTTGAATTAAGAGAAGTCGGGCCTTGGTGCAATTGTCAGGTGCCTTCTACCAAAAAAAAAAAAAAAAAATGGCAGTTTGCGGGTTCAAGTTTGTGGACCAGTGGGGTTGGTTGGTGGTGGTTAAGGTTGCCTACCAATCACCTCTCCCAGACCCCGCAAAAGTCAGAGATTTGTGTATGGGGTATGAGCTTTTTTGGTTTGAATTAAGCTTCGATTAAATTTTACATCAATTAACTTTGTCCCTTCTGTTCTGTAACTTGAAATTAATGTATTGAAGAATGATATTTTGTTTTCCTTGTTTGAATGTGGGCAGTCACAAAGATTAATGGGTAAACTTAATTTTGGTGATGACTCCACTTCATGATGATATAAAACACTAGCCATGAGTTTATGCTTTTTAGTAGTTTGACAGAATTTTCTAGACTCTTGCCATATTTGTTGATCACCAAAGACCTTGATTTTTTATGTTTCATGAATTATACATTTTAAAACTCCTCAGATACATGAGGAGTGGGAGAGGAGAGGGAAGTGTATATAGTTGCTCCAAAAAAGGGGAAAAAAAAATGGAGGAAAAAAGGCCAGTCTGCTATCTTATCAGTTCTAGCATCTTTTTTTGCCTTTTTTCATCCTTTCAGAGAAAAGCATATAGATATTGTTTTGAGAGTCATACTCTAGTTGGTGTGGGCTTAGTTATGGATTTATGTTCTAGTTGGGCTCTCCATGCGCTACTAAGCTTTTTGTTTGGATACTTTAACATGGTATTGAAGCTCAATTGGTTTGTTTCTGCCTTCCTGGACTTCACGTGCCAGGCCTATTTGTCTTTGTTTCCATTTTAGTTAGTTTGGGTTTGATGCTTTATTAGAGTTAAGGAAAGATCATTGAGAAGAAAAGAAATCGAGCTAAAATGTTTATGTATTTTTAGTAAGTTTTAGCCCCAAAGGGACGGGGAAAGGGGAAATTCGAAAATGCTATCACGTATATCATTGAAAATCCCATTGCAATACTTTCTTCTTTTTGGTTTGCACTTGTATATTGGATTGGTTTATTACATTATGCAATAGATATATTGGTGGATGGCTAGGATTTTGGTGCTTCTCTCAATTGCATGGTAAGCCTTAATGATCTATTACCTTCCTTTTGTAACTTATGCAACATTAGATGCACTAGGAAACGGTTCTTTTGGAAAAGAAGGGTTGGTAGATTAGCAAGATCCAGGAGCAGGAGATAGGCTTGACACAATATGGAAACGGTAGTGTGCTTAATTTTGTTCTTAAGAAGACAAGACATAGACATGATGAGGACTTGGTAATGAATGTATAATTTTATAAAATCCACACAACAACAATAAAACCTTAGTCCCAAGACTTTGAGGATAATTTTCTAAAATGCTTACATATATGATATACCAAAACATGTATGTGTGTGTGTGTGTGGAGTCATTCAGTAGAACCTTCTACTCTGAAAGATGCAAGTTGGGACATCCCTCACTAGTGACACATTGCATCAGGCCTTAGATATAGTGAAGAGTGGAAAGTGTTATCTAGGGTGTTTCTTGTAAGCTACACACTACATTAACGCTCAGGTGTAATGTGAAATGGACAAGAGTTCCTGCACTTTGATGGACAAGTATAGGTAAAGAAATTAGTCGAATAGAATAGGATTATATAGGTACTTGGAATGTATGGTCCTTAACAGACTGATCAAAATAGTAGATACTATGACTAGGAGGATAATAAACATAGTGTGCATTCAAGAAACTAAGAGGGTAGGTGAGAAAATCTAGAGAATTTGAGCATAAATTATTTAAATTATGGTATACATGAGAAGATAAAAATAGAAATGGAGCAGGGATCCCATGCCTCTCACCTAGTATTACAACTTTTTGTCAACGAAATTTGATTAATGTTGGTTTGTGCTAGAAAATAGGGCTGTAATAGTACGGTGGATGACCTGTACTAGAATGGCTATAGGTACTGTGAATCAAGAATCCAAAGAGCGTTAGTCACTTGTGTAAGAGTGATTACAAGTTCTGATGTTGCAGGAGTGAAAAATTAATTTTAGTGAAGATGAAGTTATATGTTTGCAATCACTGTAATTGAAAAATGAAACAAGTTCCTAGTTGCTGATAAATATACTTATTGTGGATTGTAGTCTTTTTGTGTGAATTTGAATGAGAGCAACTAAGGTTTTGTTATTTATAGTGTTTCTTGTATGTTATTAAATATTAATAATTTGAAAAACTCAATGGTGAAAATCAAGTAGCATAAAGTCTTTTAATTTGTTAGAAATTATAGCCTTGGATAGAACAAAGAACAGGATTTATATGGCATATTCAATCTCACCAAGTTTCTTCCTTATATGTTCTTCCACTATAACCTCCCTATACAAGTTGATATATGCATTGAATATTTCATTGATATCATATAATCATCCTGATGCATGTGTGAGTGTGTTTTTTTTTTTGGTGGGCGGTTGTAGTTCTTAAAATGCCAAGCCTAATTGCTGTTTTTGGGTTGGGTGGAACAAGTATACATTTAGCCTAGCAACCTAAACAATTTCAATTTTTTTATTAATTGTTTAATAGTTCTGTTTATATATCTTCTAGTAGAGCTTAAAATTTTTTAGTTCTTTTAAGTTAAAATGTGGGTGTAATACCATTACAGATCTCATTGTTAATATTCTAGATAACATCTTATGTGGTAAATATGGTTATTCCTAACATAACTGTTTTTCAGTTCATATTCAATTAACTGTTGTATCTGTTCAATTCAGTCTTCATTTGGTTGTAAACTAATTCCTACCTTATGTCCTTTCAGGAAATTTATTAAAATAACCTTCTCTATTGAAACTGTATTTCATCATGGAGATAGATCTTGAACTTCCTTCATGTGAACATGAGAAATTAGATATTGGATCAAATACAAATATTGATGATGTGGATAGTGCAGATAGAATGTATGTTGAGGAAGATGATATAAATTCTCCTACAACAAGTGAACATGTTGAGGAAGTATTTGGACCAAATGCAAGTGTTTCCACTATTCAAAATGAAGTTGATGTTAATGCTGTTGGGCTGAATGGTGTTAACAAAAGTGTCACTTGTGAGCCCCATAATGGCTTGGAATTTGAGACAAAGGAGGCAGCATATTCTTTCTACAGAGAATATGCTCGGTCTGTGGGATTTGGCATCACTATAAAAGCCAGTAGGCGCTCAAAAAAATCAGGAAAATTTATTGATATAAAAATTGCTTGTTCAAGATTTGGAAGCAAACGCATCTCTAGTTCAACCGTGCAACCACGACCATGTTTAAAGACAGATTGCAAGGCAGGGTTGCATATGAAGCGGACACCTGAAGAGAAATGGGTTGTGCATAGTTTTATCAAGGAGCATAACCATGATATTTGTCCACTTGATTTTTATAATTCTATCAGGGGACATAACAAGCAACCTGGTATTGTTGCTTGTCAAAAGAAGGGTCTGCAGTTGGCTTTAGATGAGGGAGATGTACAGGTGATGCTTGACAATTTCATGTATATGCAGGATGACAATCCCAACTTCTTTTATTCAATAGACTTCGACCATGAAAAGCGCTTGAGAAGTGTGTTCTGGGTTGATGCAAAGGGTAGGCATGATTATATCAATTTCAGTGATGTAGTCTTTTTTGATACCTTTTATGTTAGAAACAAATATAAAGTTCCGTTGGTTCCTATTATTGGAGTTAATCATCACTTCCAGTACATTCTTCTGGGATGTGCATTGATTGGCGAGGAGACTACATTAACTTTTGTTTGGTTAATGCAGACCTGGCTTAAAGCAGTAGGTAGCCAAGCTCCAAGAGTAGTAATTACTGATCAAGACAAGTTCTTGAAAGAAGCTGTTGCAGATGTATTTCCTGATACACGCCATTGTTTTTGTTTGTGGCATATATTGAGGAGGATTTTTGAAAATTTGGGTGGTATCATAAATGAAAATGAAAAATTTATGGCAAAATTTAACAAATGCATTTACCGGTCTTGGACAGATGAACAGTTTGAAAAGAGATGGTGGAAAATGGTTGATAAATTTGAACTGAAGGAGGATGAATGGTTCCTCTCATTGTATGTAGATCGTAATAAGTGGGTCCCAACCTACATGCGGGATTCGTTTTTTGCTGGACTCTCTACAACTGAGAGATCTGAAAGCATTACCTCATTCTTTGACAGGTACATATGTAGGGAAACTTCATTCAAGGAGTTTATTGAGCAGTATAGAACATTTCTGGAAGACAGGTATTACATGGAAGCTGAGGCTGATTTTGAAACACGCCACAAACAACCTGCATTAAGATCTCTCTCACCTTTTGAGAAACAAATGTCGAGAGTTTATACTGATGCAGTATTTAAGAAATTTCAGTTTGAGGTTTTGGGAGTGGTTTCTTGTCATTCGCAAGAAGAAAGGGAAGATAATGGGACTGTGATATACCGAGTTGATGATTTCGAAGAACGTGAGAATTTTGTTGTAGCTTGGAATAAAGCAGAGTTGGATATATGTTGTTTATGTCATTCATTTGAATACAGGGGTTTTCTTTGTAGACATGCAATTCTTGTTCTTCAAAATTGTGGTCTTCCCAACATTCCATCCCACTATATTTTGAAGCGTTGGACAAAAGATGCAAAGGTCAGGCAACCTACCAGTCAAATATCGAATGGGCTTCATTATAGGGTACTACGTTTCAATGATCTATGTAAACGGGCCATGAGATTGGTTGAAGAAGGTTCTTTATCTGAGGAAACTTACAGTATAGCATTTCAAGCATTAGAGGAAGTATTGAAACATTGTGTGGGTGTGAACAATTCTGTTCGGAGTGTTTTGGAACCCAACAAATTGGCAATTCATGGTTTCCTTGACATTGAAGAGGAGAATCAGAACAACAGCATGGCCAAGTCATCTAAGAAAAAGAAAACATTTAAAAAAAGAAAGGTCAGTTACTGCCCAATGATTGACATGCAGGTATTATATCTTCTAAATAAGCTATATGCAGTGAAGCATCCTAAAGCAGATTCTGTGTGTATTGTAGGGACGCTCTGAGCCTGATGGAGTAACTATTGGGATTCAAGAGAGCTGCCAGCAGATGGTTTGTCCCATATTAATTTTGAATTTCACATTCATCTTAGAAGAATATATTCTTTAAGTTGCAAGATGATCTTTATAATGTTATGCACTTCATTATGGGTTTGCATATGTAGGAGCAGATGAGTTCAAGAACACACAACCTGGATAATTGTTATGTTCCTCAACAGGACCTGCAAGGGGTGGTAAGGAATGTCACGTGTGAGATATTGGAAGAAGAGTTTTGTTTAGGAATTTTTTAAAAAGTAAATGTGTATGAAAATTACAGTATTGTCATTAACTAGATGTTTCTCAGACGTGGTTGCTTGTATTTTTGTAGGAGCTGAGTTCTAGAGCTCCTGCTTTTGATGAATATTTTGATGCTCAACAAAATATAAATTCCGTGGTATGATATCATCTAGTCTCGATAGTGGTTTTGTATCTTCTAATTGATGATAATTTAAATTTGGTGCCTTTTTACCCATGACAGGGACAGTTGAACTCAAATTCTCCTATACGTGATGATTATTTTAGCAATCAACAGGGCTTGCAGGGGCTGGTATGTGGCTTGCTATTATTCAACCTTGTTAAGTTTGCATAATGTTTCAGAAGCAAGCAATGCATATGTTTCTGACAAATTGTCTCATTTCTTCAGGGACACTTGCATTCGTTGGCAACTCGTGTTGGTCAATATGGGACCCAACAGAGCATGCAAGGACTGGTACTTGATCAAATTAGTCCCTTTCATCCTTTAAGTATTTGGTTTGACCTATTGAATGCTTATAAAGAATGTCTTGGATTGGGTTTTTTCAGTTGCAGGCACAGCTTAGTTTCAAAGCGCCAGTGATTCATGGGTGTTTTGACATACAGGACAATCTGCAAGATATGGTATGCATTTAAATTGGGATTATGGATTTTCCCTTTCAAATGAGGGTTTTTTATTTTTATTTTTTTGGGTAAGTTACATATGCATCCAATAGATTTTGAACCCATGACTTGCCCTCCACTCATTCTTATGGGAGGAGAAAGTTCCATCTAAGCCAAAGCTCTTTGGGTTTAATTCATGAGCATTCTCTTTATCTGCAGGAACAGTCCATGGGTTCCTCACAGTTTCACAACATTGCAACGAAGCATCTACCCAGTAAGCACCTTTCTCGGCACCTGGAAAGGTAGCATGCCCATCCACTTTAGATTAGATGAGGATAGATAGAGGAGTTGTCAATTAGTTCTCAAGTGTAATCAAGTCAATTGATTTTCCTTCCAAAAATTCCTTCTTGTAAGTCTATGCATACTTAAGATATATAAATATATTCTATAAAAAAAAAGGTATATAAATATAATGCATCTCCCCCCCCCCCCCCCCCCCCCCCTCTTTTTTTTTTTCCTCTCTTTCTCTCTCTAGTTACTAGAAAATGTAAGATTTTCAACCAAGATTACTTGACCTCAAACCATTAAAGAAGATTTGTGGTTCAATCCTGTTGTATTCCTTATTTTTGAATCTTTAACATCTCTTATAATTTCTTATTGAGGATCATATGTTACCTCATATTTTAAGATATTCATCAAATCACTGAAGTAATTGTTGACATCCTACCCCCTCCCCCCCAAACCAAGATTACTTGACCTCAAACCATTAAAGAAGATTCATGGTTCAATCCTGTTGTATTCCTTATTTTTGAATCTTTAACATCCCTTATAAAGATTCAAAAATAAGGGATGTTATTTGGGCGGGGCATTTTTTGAAATTTTAAAATATTTATGTGTATTCAAGTTTTTTTTATTTTTTATTTTTATTTGTGCGCGCCAATTTGGTCCAAGCATTTTCCCAAGAACTAATGTAAATTTTGATATGTTGATGAATCGAATCAAATTATTACTATATTGCATGTCCTAGTCAGGTTTATAAACAGAATGAAAGGTTTTACCATCATATTTCCTCTTTCCCATCATATTTCCTCTTTCCTCTTTCTGGGTTTTTCCTTTTTTTCTTCAAAACAAAATCTTAGTGTTCTTCTGCCACCCATTCTCTCTCTCTCTCTCTCTCTCTAGCATGATTTTGTTAAAATCTTTAAAAATCTTGATGTGAAGTACAATTTTTTTTGGTTTTTTGTTTTTTGGGTGAAAGGACTGATTTGTACAAAACTAGAGTCGTCAATTGATTCAATTGTAATGTGTGGATGGGTGCTAATTTAATATTTTGAAAGTATTGTCCATTTGGTTGGAGCGATAAAAAAGTGGAAGGATAAAAAATAGGGAGGGAATAAGAATATCGAGGGATAAAAGAGATTTTAGTTTTCTCCCATATTTGGTTGGAGGGGTTGAAAAGTGGAGGGATGGATAGCTCAGATTATTTTGTTGAGAAGAAAAAAAAAGTGAGGATAGAAAATGTATTGAAAAAAAGGACCATCATTGATTCAAAAAAGATAAAGAAAAAAAAAACCATTAGTTCATTTGGTAAAAGTAAAATATGTAAAAAAAAAAAAAAAAAAAAGGGGAGAAAAAAGGGAAAGAACAACATAATTAAGCTAAGCACACAGACATACTGTACAGAGGGGCAGATTTGGTATTTTCTAATCTATCCCTCTCCTCATTTTCTCTCCTAAAATCACCCCAAATTGGGGAGATAGAATTTTGGTGGGATTGGGGGGAAAAAATACCTAAGCCCCACCACAATCTCTCCAATTTTCCACCCCAACCAAACAACCCAAAAATTCCTACTCTTCCTATTTTTTATCTTCCATGTTTTACCTCAACCAAACGAAACCTTAAGGTTTTTCTTGGTACGATGAGAATATATTTTTGGAAGGGGTGTGGGTCTAAAGGTCTTTGTGGCTCATGCTCGGCAAGGAGACAATGGACCTTTAAGGCCAAGCTAAGTGAGCCTTGGGAAAGATCTCGAGACTTGTGACTGGGCCATAGGTTGTTGATTTAGAAGTTGTGTTCAAAATAGGGTCTCTATTTTCACACCACCAATCAATATATATATATATATATATATATAAAAGCAGAGACTTTATGTAGGAAAGCATGAGGTCCTGCCAAGTAGCGCTCTAATTTTGCATTTAATCTCTTTTTTTACTTCTTTTATTAAGTTTTTTTTACTGTTTAGCAAACGTTCAAATTAACAAATTTTACTATTATCTCATTAATATCTTATTAATTGCCTAAGTTTACACAACACATTTCTGTATTCTTCATATCTTTTAGCATACCTACTGTTTTAGTATTAAAAAAAAAATAATAATAATAATTAAGGGCTAATAGTAATAACTAACCACATAAGGCCCAGTAAAGAAATAGAGAGAGAGTTGGACATACTTTCATTTTATGGTATGAAATATGAAACACAACACAAATTAGTTGATTTTTATGATCCCGTTACTCTTTTGCATTTATCTTTGGTTTTATGATTTAAAAAAAAATAAATTTAATCTTATCTTGAGAATGCTGCAAATATACAATGAAGCTACTAAACTAATTTTTAATATCTCAAAATGTATATGTTTCTTTACTCTAATTTAGTTTGCTTTTTCTTTATAATATATGTAAAATATTATCCAAAACCGTCATATATAAAATATCACAAAATTATCCGTGCAACGCACGGACAATTTACTAGTTGTTTATAACATCACAACCTTGAATTTAAAAATGTCACAAAGAAAATTGTTCATAACAAAAATGATAATAAAAATAGTTCAACATTTGTTCCTTAAGACTAACAACATCCATCACATCCTCCATACTTCATCCAAGCTTGTCATACCTTGTAGAAGTAACTGCACTCCCACTCTCTACTATGTCACAAATTTGGCTTAAGTGTTTGAGTAAAGATTTGAACACCAACGCCTCTCTTCCCTTTCCTATCTTAGAGCCTAGAGTTAGCACTCTTCTTTCCTCCATCCCTGCTAGGTTCAACTGAGGTAGGCATAGGTTTATCTGATCAGGGATATCCTTAATGCCATGATGTGTGAGGTTATGTTCATCACCTAACTCACCTAAACCCTCCAACAATGGATCTTTAGTAGCACTCTATATCTATAGTTCAAACCCCACCTGACACTCCACCATTATCGAATTATCCAAAAAAAAAAAAAAAAAAAAGTATATGTCTAAATTATTTGGGCACATGATAAGAAAGTCTTGCTTGAGTTACATGAGTTGTCCAAAAGCCTTGCTAGCTTTGCCCACATCATAATGGCATGCCTGAAATCGTGGCTGGCCACCTCACCCATGGTCGTCCCTCATGATGCATTTTTGGGCACCTCATTATGCTAGCATATATATATATATATATATAGAGAGAGAGAGAGAGAGAGTAAAAAATACTTAGGGATGACAATGAGGCAGAGTGGGATCGGATCATAGGTGCTTCAAATTGATCACACCAAATCAAACTAATTTTAATTAAGCAAATCAATAGTATAAACCAAAGTATTTAACAAGACAATAATAAAAAAAAGTCTTAATATCTTAACATTTTATTTAATAATAAAGTTATTAAAAATCTTAGGTGTTTTTTTGAAATATAAATAAAATAAAGGGGGTGAGGCTATCTAAATCTGCATTTGTTTCACCCTAGGGTGTGGGACCAAAATCTCGCCCATATCCACCCCTCCCACCTCAATGCGGTGTGGAAAATAAGTCAAATTACACACAGGCTGGCAAGTCAAGTTAGAGTAGAGCCAAAAAAAATTGCCATCTCTAAAAATACTAAAACAGGGAAGAGGGTTTGAGGAAGAAAATGAGGTGCTATTACTAATGTGGACGATATAAGCCTGAGCCCACCATGGTACATGTCAAACTCCGACTAACTGATCAAGTTCATGAGTGTAATGCAATTTGGTTGGTGACTCGTTTCATGGACCAAATAGAAACTGTATTAATGGACTGGACCTAAAAGATAAAATATGGGTCATTGACAAACACGATAAAGCCTAAGTGGAAAAGGTAAAAAATGAAGAACAAATGCGGTGAGCGTGGATCGAACACGCGACCTTCAGATCTTCAGTCTGACGCTCTCCCAACTGAGCTATCCCCGCTTGATGATGTTGACTTCACGTTATTTTATTTATTGTATTTCTGAAAATAAAATTTATTACTGCTAATATCATCATAAAATTGGGGGAAAAATGAAGATATACTCAGGTCATATTTTAGTTAGAAGAATGCTCTTTTTATTTTTTATTTTTTTATTGTACAATATGATTCTGTATACATAATAAAGTCTACTATTGTATCTGCTCAGAAAAAAAAAAAAAGTTTGATATCTAAAATATATTCGAGAGATTTGAAAAGCTATTATTAACATTACACATCCTTATACTTCCTCTAGTTAATGGTGATTATTTTTACGGTTTGGAAAATATATACTTACTATTTTAGCTCTCAAAAATCAAAATTGTTTCGTTCTAACTTAAGAGAAGTGATGCTAATTCAAGAAAAGTGATGCGGTAGAAACAATTTCAAGAGCTGAAATATCATCACCCATACTAAGACTCTGTTTGGTAACAGTGTTTAAACAACAAAAACTGTTGTTTAAACACCACAATATGTATTTCTACACACTTTTTAATCCACACATATTTTCACAAAACTTAAACAACATTATTAGGAATCTCTTACTAAACGGGCCTTAATTTATTCATATTGGAACCCGTTCTTCAAAATTTTATAATCTTTATTTTCTTTGTGGATATTTTTTGAGAGTCCCATAATTGGTAACACCAGTTATTAGTACATGCACCATACAAGTTTTATCAATACATGTATCTCCTTTATGTTAATCGCTTCTTCAATTTACACCACATTCCATTCTTTGTGTGCATTGTTGCCCCCGTGACCAATTCCACCGATTCTGGAGATCCTTTCAGCTCCACATCGAACTTTTGCAACAACAAAGCCAACGCCACAGTGGATTCCATTAGTGCAAATTGGTCTCCAACACATTTTCTTGGTCCTCCCCCAAAGGGTAGGAATGCAAAATCCGATATTATCTGATGATTGTAACCATCAAATCTATATTAAGAAAATGAGATCATGAAACTATGTATGCTTCAAAAAATATGGAGACTATTAAGTGACCTCATTTGGGTATAATGCGCCAGGGCTTCGAGATGGATCAAACCCAGCCCATCCTTCAATGTCTTCATTCTTTTTTTGCACTAAAAACCTCTCTGGCTCAAACTCATTAGGTCGGTCCCAAAAGTATGGAGATCTATGGAGATTATATACCTGAATGTGACAAAATTTTGAGGAATATTATGTTAAAGAAAGAGAATAAACAAAGTTGTAAGCAGAAGTGAAATGCAAATAACTTAAGAGTGCACTTGTCTATAATTTGTATGCGTATATAAGAGTAACCTTCTGGCAGATAGAGTTAAGTCCCACTTAAGCATTACATTTAAAACAAGTTCTACATGTCAATATAAAGCACAAAGATAAAAGGGATATAAATGCTTTCTACTCACAGAAAGGAAAATATCAGTCCCGGCAGGAATCTTATAACCATCTTTGTCACCCCTGTACCCTCCTGCAAGTTTAAAATAAAGTCCGATTCTTAACCCACTTATCAAAAGAAATTAATGTTTATAAAATTATGTATGCAGGAAAAAGACAAGCACATCACTTGTAGACAGTCCGGTTCATGTCTTCATAACCACATGAACCAGATGTAGTTGTTGCATGGACTGATGCAACCTCAAAAGAATCATAATGGCACAATTCAGTATTTTGTAAAATAATTCATAAAATTTTTGAAGTTCATATAAAATGAGTAGAAAGGCTAATGCTTTTTTATAAACTCATGAATCAACAATATCCATCTTTCTAGTGTTATCAGCAAAAAGTAATACCTGGTAATACATCTGATCTGAGAGAACGTCTAATTAGCAAAGGAGGTTGAGGATACAAACGCAGAACTTCTACAACAATAAGTCTAATATACCTGAAAGAGTGGAACATAACACAAATTGTTAAACTGCTAATTATTAGAAGCAGGTGCAAAATACTGAATACAAGCATTCTTGGGCTGTTTGACATCTGCTCAGCAAATTTAGGGATTCAGTCTAAGACTTAAGCTAGGTGAACTAGGACAAGCTTGGGTTGCTATTGATCGGCCAAGGCGAAGCTTGATTGTGCTGGAACCTTCCACGTAACTCTTTTGTTGCGGTCTATGCAAATTTCAAACATAAATTAATTGTAACCCATAAATCTATCAAACTCTTTAAGATTCTCATGTCATCAATGATATAGCATTAAAAAATTTAGAACGAAATACATTTCAAACCCCACAATTTAGGAGTATTTTCACATTAAACTCCACACTTCCAAAAGTTTCAAATTAAAACCTACACTTTCAAAAACATTTCAATTCAAATCGCACACCCATTTAACTATTTAAGTTGATGCCATTAACAGATATTACTTAAACAAAACTACGTAGTGTGGTTATTTCAATAGATGTGTCTGTTATATGGACATTATTTCACTCAAGCCGCATGGTATTTTTATTATTATAGTATTTTCCATTAATGGCATCACATGTAATGGGTTTATGGTTTAAATTCAAACATTTTTAAAGTGTAAAGTTTAATTTGAAACTTCTGAAAGTGTTAGGTTAAAACCACCCGTAGATCAGGGGTTCAAAATGTGATTTAACAAAAAATTTAAGTACTTTTCCCCCAACAGATTATACTACTTGTGCACATAAGGGAAAGAAACCATTACTCTTCCCCTTCTGGGAGAAAGATCAATGTCAAAAAGGCACCAACATGAATAATTACATTGGTGATCCTCTAAAATAAGGTATCCATTTATGCCCTCATTTTAACCATGTTCCTAGCTCATAACACTACAAACTTAATGATATATTGCTATATCTACTTGTTTCATTGTTATTAAATGCTAAAGCGTATTTTACATGGGCAACAATACAAAGGCTTTTTCAACATAGAGCTACTGGTGAATAGAACCAATTCATAAAAGTACCAATCAGTGACCTACTCCAATTTTTTAACCAATTCAAAGGTTGGTCTCCCCTGGCCAAGCACTGAATCAATCTCTGCTTGAGCTTTTTTCATTTTGGAGGGGTTCTGCAATTCAGAAAATCAAAATGCATGAGCATGGTTGCATCATCTTTACAAGAAGAAAAGAGCCATTGATAAAAGTCATGGAAGAGCATGTATTGAGAACCCATTTTCATGAAACTTACAATGCTGTATCAAAAGTTGGTAATGAAGAATCATACTTGTGCAAGCAGGAAAACAGCCCAAGTAAGAACGGCAGCTGTTGTTTCATGGCCAGCAATAAGCATTGTCATCAGATCATCCCGAAGCTGTCAAAAAAGTATGGTAGACATATATTTTATTTTGATAGGTAAGTAAGAATTTATTAATGTATAAAAAAGACAACCACCAGCACATGGGATATGCACTGGTGGTGTAATACAAATATAAAAAAGTACAGCATTCAATAAAACCCATCAAACTAGTGATAGAATGACTACTTTCAGAAGCAATCCAATAAAAAAAAGGCTCAGAAAGAGAGATTTCACAGTCAGCCCTGAATTAAACAAAAGGCATGGTAACATAATTTTGAACTGTAATTATACATCCAAAAATGTCAAGGAAATATAGCTGGTTCAAGACAGGTCCAACCTAATAAATGGTGCACCAGCACACAGACTTAGAGATGTTCCAATTTTTTCTCCCAATTATTGACATGTCTAGAAAAAGATAAATACATGGTATGCATGAATAAGATTACAAAATTAACTGATTATCTAGAATCAGATGATAGAAAAAGCAAATACAGTTTTATCTGAGGAAGTTAATTTCTTGGCATGATATATTTACCTGACGATCATCAACATCAGCTCCCCGCATATCAACTAAGAAACGCAAAAGACTTGCATCCTGCATACTTCATAGTTACAATTCCAGAATCTCAAAATTTTTTTTTTTTATAACTCCTACATATAAACAACTTTACTGTTTAACTAGTAAAAGTCAATCAGATGATATTTCAAACAGAGGATAAATACAGCACAGAGCAAGAAAAGAGAAGGGGGGGGGGGGGGGGGGGGTTGGTGCAGGAAGAGACAAAAAGTGGATGATGAGTCTCCACCTTGAGATTCAAGTAGTCTCTTTGCTGCAGCTTTTCAACATCTGTTTCCTGTCATACAACCTAAACAAAATCAAGTTCTTGAAACTAATTTCTAATTTTTTTGTGCACGTGCTATTGGGAACCAAGCTAAGAACACATTAACTTGAGCAAGTAATATCATACATAAAGTAATGTTCAATACTTTATTAAACATGTACAGATTCATATGCAGGAATGAACTTATTTTGATGAGATAAAACATAAAGGAATAGTTTTCATTGCTTTTCTTTTTTCCAAGAGTTATTGATGTTCTTTTCCACATTAGTTATTAGAAATTACATCTCGAGACAAAAATATATCAGAGGGTATACTGTGTTCTTATCAACATAGAATTTACAAATTTCAAGGTCCTCATCAATCGCTCAATTCTGAAAGAATGCGAACCATTTTAATTTACTATAAGCATCAAGAGTTAGCTACCACCTTTATGCATACAAAGTTAACAAAAACACATGATGCAGCAAAATTCTCATAAAACTTTTTCTCCATTTTCTTGTTGCACCACTACATTTCTTGCTTGTTTACTCACATCATACTACTAGACCTCAGATTATGCCCTTCTTGACAACTTTGAGTGCTCTCATGATGTCTATTTATATTAAGTTAAATGGCAGGATTATATATACTGGGCTTGCTCAGTTGAGATATTCTTACAAGAAAAGGGCTTATTTGGTCATCTCTTATCTGGCAAGCCATCATACTCTGCATCTATAAGAGATGCAAATATCTCTGATGACTTGACTTCCTTTCCCACCCCTGTTGCTTTACCAAGCCCTCGGGACCAAGAGGTTGCGGTGAGAGGGAGGTTGGTGAGTGGTGGGTCCTCAGCACAATGGATAGCCGGTGCAGTCGCATGGGACCTCAAAACTTGAAGCCACTAGTGAGAGGGGATTTGGTGATGGGAGCATGAGGGAGTTATGGTGCACCTTGCAGTGGCAGTGGTGTGGTGGCCTTTGACGCAATCTTGACATCGATAAACATGATGGTTATATGGCTGGATGTCGATGGCAGTTTTGGGCTGATTTGATGGTGAGGCTCATGGTTAGAGGGTTGGATTTTAGTGGGTTCGGGTGGTGAGGAAAGTTTTTATTATTATTATTATTATTATTTATTTTTGGGTGGGTGATTTCAATGATGATGGGCCACTGACGAGGGAGTCTCATGGTGGGTGAGGTACTTGATGGGTTTGGAGTGTTCGTAGCTGGTTTCAGGTCAGGTTTGTCTTGGGTTTGTGGGTATGAAACTTTTTGATGGATTGATGATGAGTGCTGGCGGGATGAGGGCTCAGTGCTCGCAAGGGTGGATTTGGTTGCTTTCTTGGTTTTGCTGGAAATTGGATTGGGTTAACTCTAATACCAAGTTGATGCCATGCAATATTGAAAAGAAGATAAAAGTTAAGGATAGGCTTCCTAAGAAGCAGCACTTAGGTTTGCCAGGAATTTGTACCAAGCAGAAAAACTTAGGAATTAACACCTAAGTGGTAGGTATCAGCACCCAGCAATTGGAAAAATTTCATAGCTGACCCCCAAAAATTTGGGATTAGGGCTTGCTTTTTGTTGTTACAATATACAATGCATAATTTTCATAAGCTGTCACCAAGAGTTATTTGTGGCGCCCCAAAAAAATTATTAATTAATTAAATAAATAATTCCATAGTACAGGCATGTGGTAAATGCGGTTACCTTTCTACACATTTCAGGCTTTAAAGTTGCTATCATTGACATGGTACCTTCCGCACATTGATGAGTTCATTCAAGAAAATTAATGATAACCGATGTCTTGCAAATGCATAACAGTTGCTCACGTTTGTAGAAATTACATTTTCATCATTGCCTATTTAAATGACATTCAATCTTCATGTACATCCATCAAAGCGAATAAATATTTTCTCACCTGTCTGGTCTCTTTTGCATTTCTGATGAGTCCATCAAGACAGTCATTGATAACTTTAAGATCGGTCCGGAACTTCCGCTGCCTGGGGACTATCCACCTTGCCAAAGGAACTTTCCAATATGGAATGTAGAAAGTGGATCTGTGCTCAGCTTCAAAAAGAGTGCCATATACTGCCTATAATATATTTTTAAAAGAGCCCATCATTAACCTTATACTGTTCTATACAAGAGATATACCCTCAACTAAGAATAAAATTACAATGATCAAGCATTTCAAGTAAATTGAAGAAGAATAATAGCCCTGAAGCATTCATCCACTCAAATAAAGAAGTGAGGACTGAAAGTTTTGGGTCTAAAATTGAACTTTCACACCCCTCAAAGCACCTAGCATTTCTCTATCTCCAAATGCTCCACATGAGACAATGAGGGATTGCCTTCCAAGTTTTCATAGAGCTTAAATTAATACACATACAAAAAACATCAATAAAGCCTTAATCCCAAGATTTTGGGGGTGCTATATGTCGAAAGACTAAATGGGATCAGCCATATATATTCTTCTCCATCATTCTATACTATGGAAAATAATACTCTTTTACACATCTTTAATTAACACGTCATTTTTCACTACTCCTACCAGTGCTGTTTCTGGTCTTTCTCTACCTCTTTTCATGCCCATGCATTGAATCAATCACTCCTTGGTGCGGACACCAGAGCAAGGATGCAGGGCGAGAGAGATTCATAACAGCGAAAAAATCTAAAAACCTATTAGATTAATGATATAATATTTTGGAAGATTAATGTTCTGTGCATATTTACAGTGTCTATGATTTTTCAATAGGAGAGAGAGAGAGAGAGAGAGAGAGAGAGAGACACCCCAGAAATATAGATGTAAGAGAAACTGTTGCTCTAATGTGTATATGAGATGCATATGTGTTTCAGCATAAATGATCCCTCAGTAAGAAAAGAAAAAAGTAGCTTGTTGACATGTAATGTTCAATGAATGCAACACCACAACAAAATTGATGGGCATACCTTAATTACAGGAGATTCTTTAGTAACAGAACCAAAATCATAGTTAAAGACACCAAGCCCAATAATGTCAAGAGCCAAACTAGAAAACTCTGCTTCAAGATCTAACTCAATTGTCTTCCTCCCTCTGTTCAATGTCTCTTCTTGTAGAAGCTTCTCAAATTTCAATATTGTTCTTTCTGAACAATCAGTAAATATCTTGACCATAGCCTCCAAGTATAAGGCATGGAACCCAGGAGCAATAACTGTGAATTATTTTTAAATAAATTAAAAGATTTAGTTCCAGCATGAATTAACCATAAAAAATAGCTCTCTTCTCGCAAAGAATGGAACAGCCATAGACACTGCTGATGTATCAGTTCATAAAAAATTACATAATATATACAGACTCCGATGGAGGATAGTGATCAGGTCCAAAATCAAATTTAGTCCATAGTTTTGAAATAATATGATGTCTAAGTTCCCATTTCTATGAGCATCATTTTGCCTGGAACTTATTATTATTCTAATATGATTGGATTTAAAATAGAACAAGAAGGTAGACTGATCATATATACACACACACACACACACATATATATATATATATATATATCACAAGAAGTTGCAGATGGAGTTATTAGACAAAATCAATGCCATCTCATAATAAGAAAATAAAAAAAGCTTGGAAGTGCTAATTTATAATAAGCAAAACAAGTTTAACCCCATTCTTGAGGTAGCTCTTTGAATATACATCTTTTTACTTATCAAAAAAAATTTATGCTGGTTGTCATCCATCACTACAAGCTACAACACTTTGTATCTAACTAAACTAGAAGAAACTGCATAACATATGAAATTTACCAGTAAGTGCCTAACACAAGACACTAAGGATCACTTCCTGGCATTCAATTAATTATCATTGTATATCCTGTCTAATTTTTTATACTTATCCAACTGTATGAAGCATCTAAGTTATGACAATTATTAAGAGCAAATTTTCTCTATAATTTTTTTTAGTGTAGTTCATCTATAAAACGTTTGAACTTAACTAAATATAAAATATGAAGGAATAGAATGTCTATGAAGTGTATATATATATATAGAGTGCCAAAAAATAATAAGGATTTGATAAGTAACTAATGTTGCATAAGTTATTCAATTGGTCAAACAACAAACTTGTATTGTTTTAGGAAAGCCTGATGACTTCCCAGGCAATATGAACTCTTACAACATACAACTTGACATTCCCAAAATTACCAATATGTACTTACATTTGTAGGAAAATCATCTTTTGATCTAAGCCTCCTTTCAAAACTAACTAATCCCAAAGGATTTTAAAGAGACTATAACTGCAGAGGAATTAGATACCAACAAATTGTGGATCATCATTTTAGTTGGAGAATTAATATAGAGGTAGTTGAGTTTCATCATAAACTAAGAAGCAAAACCCAAAAATACACATTTTTTTACTTGCTTACCTCTTCTCCTCTGCTTCCAAGTGTCAAGATCTGCAGGTATAAGTCCTTTGCCCATTATTGGTTCTAGTATATCAGCTAGGACTCCCTAATTGAGTTTGCAATAAGTTGAATAATAATAGATTAGAATAAATAAATGATACGTAGAAAGTACTTAAAGATGACATATAATTTAAAAGTATGCTAGTCAAATCCCATAATGATCAAACATGCTAGCAAAGCTATCAAGATTCATAAGGTTTGGAATCATTTCACATGGTAATGGTATCGTCACTTCTCTTGTGATTGATGGTTTTTCTCAATTAATTTCCCATACTATTGGCCTCAAGACCCAATTGAGACAAACAAAAACTAATGCCAACCTTACATGTTGGCAAAGGCTCAAAAGTCAAAACCCTATTTTATCAACAAAAAAGAAATAAGATCTCTGGAACAGTCGTATAAATATGTTAGCTATAATTTAGATGATACGAGAATAGACCAAACAAAGAAAGTTCATACATGCTTACATAAATAAAAGGCATTTTACATAAACTCATATTGACATCAATAATCATGTTGACAAGAGGAGGGATGGGTGGAGTCAAGAAGCATATAGTTAGGTAGTACCTTGTCATAACAAAATGCATTTTCTCGAAGAACATGTCTTGCAACGATAGGATCCGATACGACAACAAATGCTTTTGGCCCAAAAGCAAGTTTATACACAGAGCCATGCTGCCAAGTTCAACAAACTAATTTAGAGGAGAGCAAACAATAGGACTTAGCATGTCCACAATTATCAAATCACGAAAGCATAATGCACACAAAAGTAAATGACAATTAAGAACAAAAATTCAAATTTCGAGCCCGGTTGGCACTGCAAATTTGTGGGAGGGGGGGGGGGGGGGGGGAAGATTTTACATGAAAACTTGAAATAATTTACATTTTTAAAACCTTCAATTGCATTTAAAAAAAGGGGTTTAACTAATGCATGCCTTTAGATTAGAGTATACAGTAGTAAACTATTTTAGGAAAATCTTAATGGGAAAATGAAAAAGTCACTAACTTTTTTTTTTTTTAATAGAAAAATTATGTTTTCAAAACCCAACTTATAAATTCTCTATATCTTAAATAAAAAAAAAAGCAGGTCTTCAAACAGCTAACCCAAATAGACACTCAATAAATGCAACTCAAAATTCAATAGAAGCACTGCAGGGCTTTTTTTTTTTTTTCTTTTTTTTCAATCAACCAGCTGACAACTAAATCATCTAATAGACAAATTTGCAAAAGAGGGTAAGTAAAGTACCTCTATGAACCAATCATAGAGTGAAAAGAAGAGAGGCCGATCAAACAAATCCGAGACTGCACCTTCAGCTATAGGCATAGACCCAAGACTTCCTCCACTTAACAAATTGGTAAGGACGTTGCTAGCATTATCCAGTAAATTTCTTCTGGTTTTTGGTTCATCAGTACTTGTTGATTGACATCTAAAACACCATTATTATACAAATTCAATCACTCAAAGAACATGAAAAAAAGGAAATGGATAAAACCAAAGAACAAAAAGGAGAGGTACCTGATAGTACTACTAGTCCTTTTTGGGTTAGAATTGAGAGTCAGAGTGAGTGAGTGAAAATACGAGGAGGGCGTTGTGATAGTCATAAATCCCGTATCATGATTTCTGTGGGAATTTCCATAACATAGAGGTGGGGGGGAGAGACCCAAGAGAGAAGCAGCCATGGCCATGGACATTGCCATTGCCAAGCTTTGGAGTTTGAGCGGTGATGAGTGTGTTAACTGTTAAGACAAGACATTAAGAAAGTGTGACTGAGTGGGAGACCCACCCAACCCCAACATAGGATAATAATAAAAGAATGCGGTTGTAAACTCGTGACGTTAAGGCTTAAGACCAAAATATATAAATATAATTTGGGCCGCGTGGGTGGTGGAGTCGGATCAGGTTGGGAAAAACCTGCATGGAGCAGGAGTACTGGGATAAGTGACAAATCAGGTTCAAGGTGGGTTAGTAGTATTTTGACATCTTTTAAAGTGGCTTCAAGGTTAATGATAATCAACGACAGACCTAGAATTTAGAATTTCAAGCTAAAGTTAAAGAAGACCGACTATAAATGACTCACATTCGGGTGGTCTAGTTAGTATCATATTGGGCCAACAAGTTTCAAGAATTGAGTTCGATCCTCCATAACTATTTGTATGTTGGTGTTTCTTATTTATAAGGGTAATTTTGAAGTATTGATAAACTCGTCCATATTAGGCAAAGGCGATGGTCCTAATAAACTCGTCAGCCTCACTTGCGCGTTCATAGCCAAATGATAGGATAGAGTTGAGGGTTCCACCTTTAAGCTGACAGCTGCACCTTGAGGACAACAGACACCTGAACGAGATGACTAGAATATATAGATGGGATGAGAAGTTGAAGGAAGGAAGCTGAAGGGGATAAGCGAACCTTTGACAAATCTGACATGGCCTAACTTGGCCTCCACTCATGAGAGTATGTATGGAAATATTTTGTGCCCCATGATTAACCCTAATCAAAGGAGTCCTATAAGAAAAGGATCCCGTAAGATATGTGAATTAAAGAAGGTCCCTCCTACAAGGAAAGATCTTCTAAATCAAGGAACGGATGTCAACCCCATACTACTATAAAAACTCCTAGACTCTCACAAACCAAGGTACGCATAATTTCCCTAGTTCTGGCACTCTAGAGTTGTGAAAGTTCTCTAACTTAACCTTTGGAGGGTCTTTGGCCGGTACCACACCAGTATTCTCCTAAGGTCTTCTTTGTTTTTGTTTCGCAGGTGTTGTCTTGAGCACGTGAGGATTGTATGACTTACTGACGATTTTCGACATCATTACTTATATCTCATTTTCATCCCAAATGATCCAAAAATTAATAAGTGAGTTTCTCACAAACTGAAAGTATGGGGTTTGGTCTGGGAGCGAATAAGGTGCTAATATAGTCATGCCTATAGGAAAGGCAAAATTTGCCTGACCCACAGGTACCCAACCCGCTAAGTAAATGGGGTGGGTTTGGGTTTGGGTTTTAAAAACCCAACCTGAAGCAAGTTTGGGTATTTTGCATACTCGCCCCGAACCCGACCTGTATATATGTTATAATTACTAAAATACCTTAAGTATATAAATACCATAACTATTCTATTCTACTCCAAACCCCAACCTAATTTCACTCCCAATCTCTCTTAGACTCAGCCTGCCGCCCTTTTCACCCTCAAGCTCTCATTCTCATTCTCATCCATCCTCACAATCACAACCGTCGCCTCCCTCAAGCCATCGCTCTCACGGTCTCACCCACCCTCATGACTTTACTCTCACTCAGTCACTCCTCCTCCATGCGTTTCCACGTCCACCTCGCCGTTGAAGCCAAGCCAACATCCCTCCCTCTCTGACCTGTCACTACTCACCGTAAGACCGTGAGAGTGAAATTTCCTGGGTTTGCCAAGCCAACGTCCACCTCTCTGGGTTTGTTCCCTAAATTTTTTTTTTTGGGGTTAATTTCCTAATTTTTACATGAATATTTCTATTACTGGGTTGGGTTGTATTTTTTTTGGTTTGATAATTGATAAATTTTGTATTATTTTTTTATTTTTTTATCTTTTGTGATTTGTGATGTGAAGTGTGGAAAATGAAAGCATGGGTCTTTGTGATTTGTTACTAGCTTACCACACATTAATGAAAATGGCTTGGCTGTGATTTGTGATTTTGTGATTTTTGATGTGAAGCCTGGAATTTTTTTTTTTAATTGGGTCAAGGTTTAGGGCCTTTAGACTAGGTCCTAAAGGGGGATGGCTAGACGGGGCCCTAGGGTGGGTTTGGGGTCAAATAAAAAACCCGTTTATTAAATGGGCTGGGTTTGGGTAACGAGGTATGGGCCCATGGGATGGGTTCAAGTATAAAGAAATTCGGCCTAAACTTGACCCATTGCCATTCCTACATGCCTAGCTAGAGAAGCCACATTGGTTGCCCACTCTACTCATTTTTTGTTTACCAAAAAAAAAAAAAAAAAAATCAAATAAACATTCATATAGTGTTAAAAATCTATCAACCAAGACAAATATATAAAATTATTGTTTCTTAATATATTAAGATGTAATTATCTACCAACAAAAACATTTTTTTTTTTCGCATCTCTATTAGTTGCCTATTCCTTATTGCTGCCCCACTACCAACAAATAGTCAAACACCAAACAATAGTAAATATTCTCTACAAACTCTTCTCTTTCTATATATTATAGCTTTATTCTAAGGTTTTGAATTCTGTTCCAAAGATCAATATCTCGGTACTGGGCACTATTTCGAAATAACTAATATGCATAGGTTCTTTTTTTAAATAAATAAATCTTAATAAAATAAAATAGATTGGTTATAAAATATTATATATATAAATTTTGGTATTTTTGTAAATAAGCAAACACCTTTAGGGTATTTGTAAAGTAAATACTTTCCAAGAAATTTCCAAACTCACCTTTTCACTCCTACCCATGTGGCTTTGCTCCTTTAACACTACTATTTCTTATCTCACCTAACACTACTATTTCACCATTTCAAACTCAACCTCTGGATCTCTCATCATCTTCTTCTTTCTTTCTGTATATTTCTTTTCACCATGCCTCTGTCTAGCTTCATTTCCTTTTTTTTTTTTTCACATCCTTGTTCTCACTCTCTATTCTCTCCAGCCTCTATCTTTCTGTCTCTAGCTCTCTCTCAATTTTCTCTAATTTATATTTTCCTAAATTTGGTTTGTATGTAACTATGGGTTAAAAGGGTTTTAATGGGTTTTTAGTTTTTTTTAATTGAGTTAGGCTATGGGCTAGTTGGAGGGGGCTAATAAACCTAATAATTTTTTTTTGGGCCAGAGGGCCCGTTCTTGATGACAATGAGTAGAGATGAGACAAAAGGGAAGAGGTGAGAGACAATAAAATTAAAAAGTGTTTTGGGAATGAAAATAGGTTATGTGAAAACAAAAGATTAAATTATAAATAAAATAAAACTTATCAGGTAAAAAAAAAAAAAAAAACAGTAATAAAACTTAGATAAACTTAGGTACAATATATTAAATTCCCAATTGAATTTAAACATTTGGTTGTAGTGATTGATAAGATAAAAATAGTATTATTTTATTCAAGATAACTTTTCAAAATTATATTTAAGTTTTACTCAATAAGATATAAGTAATCTAATTAGGGCAAGACTTAGGTTCTTTTCCTACGATTCTGCTATGCGGATTTTTTCTCATGTGAAGGAAGTGTATTTTTTAATTAAGTATTCATGTGGCAAAATCTTGAGAGGGAAATCTAAGAAACAGCACCTAAGATACTATACTTAAGTTATGTCCATCTAAATATATAACAGGTTGGGTTTAAGTTGCATATGGTGTAACTTTAAGTAATGTTACACCATAGTCACCACCCAATAATTTGTTATAAAATTCATATTTTGAAAATCCCACCGTTGAATTATATGTTCTACATGTTCTTAACATTCATGTCAATTGATTCATAAACTCATTTTTTATGTATTATTTTAAACTACAAAACCTTGAATTTTAAAAATTGATTGATAACACGGCTATTAAGCTTTGATCATTTCAAAAATTTTTAAGCATGGAAAATATACAAAGATAATATAATCTAACAGTGGATTTGTCAAAATTCACATCCAATTAAAAAATATTGAGTAGTGTAACATTACTTAAAGTTACACATGTGTAACTTGAATCCAACTCATATTACACACACACACACACACACACTAGACTCATCACACGCCCTTTGCACGTGCAATAATGCTTTATTTATTTATTTTTGTTTAGTGTTATAATATTTAAAAATGATATATAAATAACCGTGTGTATTTTTTTTTTAAGGAAAGAGGTAAGGAAACATGGAATAATATTTAAAAATGAAATAGAGAATCGTAAGAAGTTGAAATCTAATGAGACATTTGAATTTGTTGATTGTGATAAGAATTGTGATAAGTAAAAAAATTTGAGATTTAAACACAAGAAAGACGATATACGTTAGTATGGATGGATGTTAATTGTGATACTATATAGAATTTTGATAACAAAAATTTTGGAATGTTTTAAAGAATTAAAAAAAAAAACCATAAAAATTTCGGGATAAGAATGAGTAGTTTTTACGTGAGGTAGTGGGTTTTTTTTTTTATTTTTTTATTTTTTTTTAAGAAGTAATTTTGTATTTTTTTTTATATAAATATAATTGAAGTATTTGAATACAAATAGATAACAAATACAAATAAGAATAAGACATTTGAATACAAATGGGTAGTGAGAATAACGTTTTTCTTTTTTCCCTTTTGTATGTGAGATAGTATTACTCTTTTAACATTTTTTTGGAAGAAGTAATTTTGTATTTTTTTTTATAAAGATAATTGAAGTATTTGAATTCAAATAGATAAAAAAATATAAATAGGAATCAAACATTTGAATACATATGGGTGGTGAGAATAATGGTTTATTTATTTATTTTATTTATTTTTTATTTTGTACATGAAATAGTATTATTGTTTTAACCTTTTTTTGATTTTTTGTTGGAAAAAAATTAAACTAAAGGGTATGTTATTTTAGAATCTGTATGAGAATATTTTGGTACGCCGAAAATTGAAGACGAAACATGAGAATCCTCTTATTAATAGTAAATATATATATATATATATATTCCAACTTAGACCCCTTACTTGAAGAATAAGATATATTACCAATTAAGTTAACTGAAGCTTATAAATCTTATTTAATAACAAAACAATTAATATAATGAATAGCAATAGAGGAACATTAGCATTAGGTGTGCTAAATGCCAATATACCAAACACTAAAAAATCACTTACATCAGATGGTCAAAATGTCAAAAAATTTGGCATGGATGAACAGTGTCATTTCAAATTTAGAACAAATGCTAAATTTTCTTTAATATTCTTTTTCTCTCTCCTTTCACATATCTATCTCATCACTCCCGACTGCCTCACCCATTCTCTCAATCCTTCTCTCTCTATCTCAACCTCTCTCTTTCTCTCACTCTCTTCATCTCTCTCAAAGTGATCTCTGTCCACAGTGATCTTTGGCCCATAACAGATCTCGCCAAGTGCCTGCCTTCGCTGCCTCTGCTGAACTTTGCCTAATCTTGCCATGCACTGAATCCCTCTCTTTGTTTGCTTGTTTATGGTGTTGGATATATTTCAACAATTTACTTTTGTGATAAAGCAAAAGGAACAACATACAGATCTAAATATAAGCAATAACAAATAGATATGATAGGAAAAAGCAAAATATAATATATAAGAAGAAATTTGCAAATAATTAAAAACTCACAGACCAAATGCGTGAAGGATGGATGATTCAGATCAAGTCTTGTGTTTGACATAATCTCCTTAAAGCAAATTTCACCCCTCACACAATCACTGTGGTACTTTGAGACTCACGGACGTCTGCTTCCTAAGATAAAATGATCTATAGCACGAAAATGAAGCACATAACGTCGTGCTCTGCGAACTACTCAATGTCTCTTTCTCTGTCTTTGTTTCAAAATGAAATGCACAAAATATTCTCACTGGGAGAATTTTTTGAAAAGTAGTTTTTATAAATAAGGGACTATGAAAAATTATACGTTACTGAACAAGCACTCAATTTCAGTAATAACTGTTGTGCACAGACTAATTGACTCAAAAATTAAAATAATAAAATATTATTATTTGGACAAGTAGGCCCAGTCCACATATGCCAAAAGCCTAACTCAATGTCCAACTCATGAGCGTATAAACTCACATATTATCTCTTTCCTTTCCTATGTGGGACTCAGGATTCTCACCACTTTTAATAACATCTTCAAGTGAACATAGAAAATATCACTTTCTTATTCACTCCATGCTATTTTTCCAACATATGGTTAATTTTAGGGATTGGATTTGGTATGAGAAATGGGATTGTAGTTCTATAGGTTTGCTGTTTTGAGGTGGTGGTTTTGGCAGGTGGTGTTAGGTTGATTTTGGGTGGTGATTGATGATGGTGGATTTGTGGATTTGGTGGGTTCCGATCTAGTGGTGGGTTTTGATCTCTCTCCTCTCTCAATTTTTCTTTGACTCAGTGGTGGCTAGCAATAGTTTTGGGTTGGGCTGTAGGTGGTAGTGGTTTTGTTGTTTTGATCTAGAGGTTTGCTGAGTTTATATTTTTTGCTTGTGGTTGGGTTGATTTTGGTAGTGTTTTGCACTTGGGTTTTTTTTTTTTTTGGTATTTTAGCATCATGGTGGCTAGTGGTTATGGGTGGTTGTCACTATGGAATTGGGTTGTGGTTGAGGAGGCTGTGGTGAATGAATTCATAGTAGAGAGAAGAGAGGTTTTGGGATTATAAAAATTGAATGGGTTTTTTTTATATATTATTTTGAGGTACTGAATTTTTAAAATATAAAATTTGATGTAGGGCGTATTGTAAAATGATGTGTTAAAATAGATTAAGTAGGTTTGGGTGTAGGAAAATAAAATTTGGGATGGCACAACTAATGCTAGTGCTCTAAAAATAATATTGCTTAATTCATCAAAACAAAGAGGTAGTAAAGTTACGTTTTGCACCTGCGATTTCAGTTTTTTTTTTTTTTTCTTGCCGCATTGTTTGACTTTTGAGGGATAAAAATTACTGTGCATGCAATATTCATACATTAAAAAATATTAAAAATGGGTCCCACGATACTATTTATACATTTAAAAATTATTTTGCTACAGTGTTTTCAGCAACAATCAATTTTCAGCAACTTTCAGCAACAATAAACTGTATCTAAACGGACCCTTAGATTCATTTTTGCAATTCTCTTAAAGAGATTTTAGGGGGGGGGGGGGTGGGATTTGAAATTTATAAATCTTGACTTCTTTTTGTGTGTTTGTTAATTTGATAGTTTTATAACAATTAAGGAGAAGATTTGAACCTTGGATGTCTTTTTTAGAAACACCAAGAAGTTTATAATGATCTTAGCAGCTAAATACAGAAATTTAGGGTCAGTGTAGTAATGTTGTTATAGTAATGTTATTTAAGTGTTGTGAAAATATGTGTGAGTGTAAAAGTGTTGTAAAAATACATGTTGTGTTGTTTAAACATTCAAATGCTAAATATGGGTTTTATGGCTATGAAGTTAGATATGAGTAAGGCATATGACCGGGTGGAGTGGAGCTATTTGGGGAAGATTATGGAGAAATTGGGTTTTTGTGATAGATGGGTGTCTCTTGTTCTTGAGTGTATTACCACGGTATCCTATTCGATTTTGGTTAATGGAGAGCCTAAGGGTGATATTTGGCCATTAAGGGGCTTAAGACAAGGAGATCCTTTGTCTCCAAACCTTTTTTTGTTGTGCTCAGAAGGTTTGAATAGGATGTTACAGCAAGCAGCCTCCAATGACACTATACGGGGATTTTCTTTATGTAAAAGGGGACCAAAAATCTCACACTTATTTTTTGTAGATGACACCCTTTTATTTTGTAAAGCATCTATGACAGATTTATAAGAAATCCAAGACATTTTGGCTTTGTATGAAGAAGCATCGGGTCAAAAGGTAAATCGTGAGAAGACAGCCATTTTTTTTAGCAAGGCAGTGAAGGAAGACACAAAGGCCTTAATCTCAAATTTTCTACAAGTACCAGAGGTGAAAGAGTATGGGAATTACCTTGACTTGCTGGCGGTGGTGGGAAGGAAGAGGAAAGAAAGTCTCAATTACATTAAAGAGAGATTTTGGAGCAAACTTCGAGGGTGGAAAGAGAAGCTATTGTCCCAAGCGGGTAGAGAGATCCTACTCAAAGCGGTGGTGCAAGCGATTCCTACATTTGCAATAAGTTGCTTTAAATTACTTGTGGGTCTTTGTCATGAAATTGAGGCTTTAATCCACAAATTCGTTTGGGGGCAAATTAGTGAGCAGTGAAAAATTCATTGGAAAAAATGGGAGGTTCTTTGTTAGCCTAAATCAAAAGGTGGGCTGGGTTTCAAGGACTTGGAAAAATTCAACGATGCAATGTTGGCAAAACAAGTATGGAGACCATTGAAGGACCAATCCTCTCTTTTTTATCGGGTCTTTAAAGAGAAATATTTTCCTATGGGGTCCATTTTTGAAGCTTCAGCAGCCAATGGTTCTTATGCTTGGCAGAGTATTCTCAAGTCGAGGAAGGTGATTTCGATGGGTATGAGGTGGAGAATAGGTGATGGGAAGAGTATAGATATATACAGGGACAATTGGTTGCCAGGGAAGGGGTTTGCCAGGGTTGTTTCTCCACATGTACTGGCATTAGAAGGTGCTCAGGTTGCTGCACTCATAAACCCAAACACTCGAACTTGGAACATTAATTTGTTACACCAGCATTTTTTGAGCTTTGAGGCAAATTGAATCAAAGTAATACCATTGTGTTGGACAGACCAGAGAGACCACTTCATTTGGCTAGACTGCCATAATGGGGAGTATACGGTGAAGGCATGGTACCAGAAGTTGTGTCAAGAAGCAATTCTAGCGCTGCATCAAGCTCAGACTCATCGCACCAATCGGCTTTCTGGAAACGTATTTGGAAGCTCTACATTCCAAATAAAGTCGAATTTTTTCTTTGGAAAGTTTGCTCTAATGCTCTACCCACTAAGGTTAACCTGAAGAAAAGAAAAATTCTTGACGAAGCGAAGTGCAGTGCTTGCCTTTTGGACCAGGAAACAACGCTTCATGCTATTTGGAGTTGTGAGACACTTAACAACATTTGGGCCCCCTGTTTCAGTTGGGTCTAAACAGAGTACCCTTACCATTAGGACATGCAAGAACTAATTAACTTGGTGGGACAGTGGGCAAAGACTTTGGAGCTGTTTGGGGTGGTGGCTTGGTTCATTTGGAACCAAAGAAACAAGATGAGATTGAATGAGAGAGGCTTGCTGAGTGAAATTTTTTTTGAAGCAGCTAGAGTGTACCTTTCAGACTTTCAATCAAAATTCCAAAAGACAAAAGTGCAGCAACCTAAGGGAAGTATAAAATGGCGACCTCCAAGGGATGGAATGTACAAAACAAATTATGATGGTGCAGTCTTTGCCAAGTTGGAGGAAGCAGGGATAAGGGTTATAATTAGAGATGTTAAGGGGCTCGTGATTGCTGCCTTAGTTGAGAAAATTCCTTATCTGGGTTCTGTGGAGGTACTGGAAGCACTAGCTACAAGAAGAGCAGCAAGATTTGCAATGGAATTGGGCTTAATTGAATCTAAATTTGAAGGTGATTCTGAGGTGGTTTGGAGGGCTTTGAGGTCAGCGGATGGGGCTCATTCATCCATTGGGGAGATTATCAAAAACATGATGTTTATTATAAGTTTGCTTCGAACTTTTTCTTTCTCTCATACTAGGCAGCAGGGCAATTGTGCAGTCCATGCTTTAGCCAAACCAAGAAAACAATTGTTTCTTTTCCTTTATTAGTTTGGATGGAGCATGTTCCAACAGACATTAGTCATGTTGTTATTTCTGATTTTTCAGCAATGTAATAATAATACTCAGTATTGACTCTTAAAAAAAAAAAAAAGGTTGGAATTCTAACATATTGTAAAAAATCTACTAATAAAGCCTTGCATTTAAAACTCTACTTACTACACCAATGCCAAAGTCCTTAAAAGCTTAAACATAGTTTTGGCTAAAGTAGAATATTTGAATGTTAGTATTAAAGGGATTTTTTTTTTCTCCAGATAGTTACAATATGATGCTTATCCTGTTGGTCAAACCATTTCTCCACAACACTTCCAACACTTTGTGTATGGGGAGGTGTCATTTAAGCTACAAAGCTCTTAGCTAGTATTAAAGTTCTTTAGTGCACTATTCCATCTTGTTGTTCATTAGAAAAATAATTGATATATATATATATTACAATTTATAATTTTTAGAATAACTACAGCAAAATAAAATAAAGATATTTCACTAAATTTACATTTGTACCATAAAATAAGAGAACAGTGGAGAGATATTACCTTGATGATTGATAATAGCTTAAAAGTACAATATTATCTTAGTATTGGTAGGCATTATCACAGCTATTTTGTGTTTGTTCCCATACTTACACGTAAATATAAGAGTTTGTAAGTTTTCTCTAAAATATACTCATTATGTGCATATTTGTTTCTTATTAGAGATTAAAACTAATAAACTAAGCATGCAAAAATGAAGCTAAGAGAATTCAAGGGTGAAGCTCAATTGAGAATTGGCTTTTGAAGAATTTAATGAGTCAGAGATGTATGGTAACATAAAAAGAAAGAGAGAGATTCGTTTAAGCCAAAGATGGAAATAATCCTGGCATAGGAATATTCTGATTAGTATTGGTATTTTGGCCATATCTTTTTACCCTAATATTGGATTGACTCATTTCTTGTGGCACAAAAACAGGACTTGAAGATCTAAAACTTTGTAGTTTACCAAATTTTAGAATCATTTGTATTCAAGGCCAAAACCGACCTGGATGTTGACCAATTTTTGAAAAAAAGGAATTGACATTTTATTTTTTCCTTTCTAGGGAGCATGTATTTTAGGGTTTTGAATATTATAAATATTAAAGGGATACAAAGGCAGCCACGTTTTTGGCTACTAAAAAACCTTATTTTTCATCAATTTTTAGAGTTTTTATTTTCAATGGAAGTTTAAGAACCTAAGCCAGGGTTAGGGGTAAATCCCCAATGTTGTAAGTTGTCCACTATTCAATCCAAGCATGTTTTTCATGTTTTGATTATTGAAATCAATTTTTTTCTTTTCATAATTGTTTTGTTAGATTAATATTTAATTTCTAATTCTTTCATAAGTCTATTCTTGAATCTTCTCATTGTTAGAATATGGTTTTATAATATTTCTGGTAAAACGAGGTAATTTTGTTAGATATTACTTTTTCCATAGTATTGCCTCTAGGGTATACGATGTTCTTGAGTTTTTTTTTTAGCAAATTTATTGTTTTCTAGAATAAATTTTTGGAACAGTTGATGAATATAATCAACCAAAGAGATTTTTATTAATGAAGCATATTTCTAAATTTTCCAATCGGATAGTTTATGTGTTTACTTACCCGATTGTGTACTAAATTGGATTGTTAGTGGATGCTTAAAAATAGTTGACAAACCCTAATGCCCTAGTGATTTTAATTATTGATTTTTACCAAACTTTCTTTTTCTTAAGTTTCAATCATATTTTTCTATATATTATTGGTGCTTTTAACATGTTCTTGTTTTCCTTTTCTCGGTGGAACGACTACCTTAGCTTAGCTGCACTACAATTTCCGTTACAAAATTGGACAACACCAATGATCATCTCATAAAATAAAATATAGTTTATTGTCAATTCAAAAAATGTTTTTAGGTGGCAGAGCTGAGACATGGACCGGGTCATTATCTTGAGACAATACACACCGTCTATGAGATTTCTAGTGTAGTAGACTAACAACATTATGTGTGCCCCTGGGATACAATGACCCAGCCACCTTGCTGATTATCCTTACAAGCCTATACTGATTGTAGGATATGAAACTCTTAAAATAATACTTTCTTTTACCTATAAATATAGTGTAGTAGGGATATATATTTTTCATTAAAAGATGAGGAAAAAAACCATACAAGTGTTTTAGAAAGATGTTGCTTCATATAAAAGTGGCAAGGCAAAACTACATTTGTTTTTGTGCATCCCATTCACTTCACATAGTTAGAGGTCTATATATCTCTATATATGCTGAGACAAAATAGTCTTATACTTAAGAATTTATGAACACTGACAACCATTTTGAGTTTCTCATCAATCAAATAATAAATATTTATTGTGGGGGTGAAAAACAACCAACAACGCTGCAGTTGAGGAGGCTTTAGATCTACACAATTAATTCCTAAAAATGGGAAAAATAATCCACAATGGGAGGATTAAGCAACAGATTAAAACATATAATGAACAAATCAAACTCTTTTATAGAGGGGAACAACGTTCTTGAGGTGCCTCATACAGATTAAGGGAACTTGAACTTAAAGAACATTCCCTTTGGCTCTCTCTCTCTCTCTCTCTCTCTCTCTCTCTCTCTCTCTCTCTCTCTCTATATATATATATATATATATAAAGTTCTTGCCTAAGCTTTTTCTCTGTAATTTTCTGAATCCCCTTCTCTATGGCTTCCCCCTCCTTTTATAGCTATTTCTTACTTCCTTTCCTTCTTCTAGTTGTTTAGTTCCCAGTTGGATTTTAGGGGATACTTGTCTCATCATCCTTCTGTTCTACCACTTTTTGATCATGAAAGTAGACTTCTGGGGGTGCTTCTATTATTCAGGCTAGTAATTCGGTATTGAATGTAGCTGACATTAGGTGAGGAGCCTCATTAATGCGGAAGTGATTACTTCATTGGGTCCTGCGCTTTCTTTGTCGTGTCCCTTGGAGGGAGCTTAAGAAGAGGAGAAACCTCAATTCAGAAGGAAAATATTAACCGCATTATATTCATTTCTTCGGGAAGAAAGTTCTGTCTGCCACCTCGGTAATAAACCTCGGGGAATGAAGTCAGCTTGGATTTCCAAGGTGGTGTAGGCTTCAATGGTTTCTCCTCACTCAGTAGGCTTCTTCGTTCATAACCATACCTTAGGCTGGGTCCATTCTTTAAAGTAGTTCTTTGGGCTTTTGGCTCTTGGCTCGAGCTTACATTCATCCCCCCACATTTATTTATGTCAATAATTTCCCTTATTGAAAGGTCGGAACATTTGAAAGGAAAATTTTATTAGGAAATGTCTTTAGTAAGGAAATATTGCTATATACTTTGAGCCACTAAACATTCATATGGTCAATAATATTTATAGTCATTCAAATGCTGACATTATATACAAAATAACTCACAAATTAATACATATATAAAGACTTTGAATTTGCTAAAGAGTGAATTGATTTCATCAAATCACTTAAATAAGCATTTAATAAAAATATTGTAAATTTTATAAGGGTAAATTACAAAATTGGTTCTTGTTCTTTACACCATATTTCAATTTAGTCCCTAACCTTTCAATTGGGTCAATTTAGTCCCTAAATTTTTTAGTTTCATGTCAATTTAGTCTCTATCATTATTTCTTAGATAGAAAAAGCTGATATGTCAAACGGAATAATAAAAAATTATTTTCTATGTCACATCAGCCAACTATATTGCCATTCAGATTTAAAAAAAAAAAAATCAAATTAAAACTAAGACACGGGAGATCCTACCAACCACTCATCTCCATCTGCTTAACTGCTTTCCCTAAAATCCATTATTCTTGCACATACAACATCAATCAGGAACCAAGATATTTTTCTTCTCAAAAAAGAGAAAAAAAAAAAAAAAAAACCAAGATATTCCTTGTCCAAAGATTATCCACTGCTATCCTGGGTTGTCATCTGAAGAAAGAAGGCAACCTTTCTTGGGACCTCTGTACATAAATACTCATTTGAGGAAAACATCTCCCTATAGACCTCTAAGAACTTAACAGTAGGAATGAACTTCAAGTTTATCTTCCTTTGAAGGCCTCAAAAATCTGTTCCATCCCTTGGCCCGAAGTTACTTTAGAGTACAACAGTTCAATGAAATTTTCCATAGACTCAAACTCCCAATCTTGTGGTGATCTAGTGAATTAAGGGTTCCAACTACGCCCACGATCCAAATAAGATGCAAATGAGGCATTCTTGTCTACTGTGACTCCATAGGATTCAAGGAACATATCCTTAAGACAAGAATCTTCCCACCAAGTATCATGCCAAAAACACACCCGTATACCAACCCTATTAATAAACTTGATTTTCTTGCAAAATATATCTCATCTGCTTTTGATACATTTCGAAAGGCTTACCCAATGTGAATTTCGTACCTTCTCCAATGACTAACCCGTCTCATAAATGTAGCCCAAATCGCAACAATCATTTCCCTAGAGGAGCTTGATTGAATTCAAACCCAAATCACAACTATCATTTCCCTAGAAGAGCTTGATTGAAAGTGCTTAGCTTAACAATCCCTAGTTTTAACTTCTAACTAGAGAGAGAGAGAGAGAGAGAGAGAGAGAGAGAGAGAGAGAGAGAGAGAGAGAGAGAGAGAGAGAGAGAGAGAATAATTGACCATTATTGAATTAATTAGGTTAAAGTACGAATATGTAAAATGTTTTATTTTTTATTTTTTTATAATTTGATATTAGCAATAGGAGAGGAGGATTTGAATATTGGTTATCTTTATTGGAAACATGAAGAAGCGTCAATTGAGTTAAAAAACTCTTAACATTTTTTTTTTTTTGGACAAACAAGAGTATCTAGACCTCTTCAAGTATTTGATTATTATTTCGGATGTATGTCATCTTTTGTCATTTCTCACATCTAAAAGCCTTTTTATCAATTTGGTTACTAGCCATGAATAATAATTTCAAAACACTTTATCATTGAAGTTTGCTAAACATTTTAAACACTAAATTTTTTTATCGTCAAAACTCAATGGTTAAATTATACTTCTCATGTTAATACCAAAACAACTTAAATAAGACCAAACACAGATATAATATCATTATTGCTACTCTACTAGTGGGAATCTAAAATTAGTAATATGATTTGATAATAGTTTACAGCATGAAACAAAAATAAATATGTACATAATTTATTAATCAAACTGATTCAAAGGATAAAAGTGGTAGGGCGTCTGATGATGAAGTTGAACCTAATTCTAAACATGAACTTGCTGAAATTGAAACGTCATTTTGTGGCTCCATTTCTTCATTTCTAACATGTTCAAGTTCATCAAAATTTGGTTGAACATGAGAAACTTTTTGAACTCCCTCCAATTCCATCATGATCTCTAACATGGTAGGTCGTTTCTTTCCATTCAAGTGCAAACATCTTTTTGCAAGGTTAGCAATTGCAATGACTTCATCTTTATTACAAACCTTACGTACTTGAGTATCAAGTATATCAAAGAGACAGTTCTCTTTTAATGAATGAACAAAATATGTAGATAGATTCCGACTTTCTGCTGATCTTGTCGAAGAAACTGGTTTTTCTCCTGTTAAAAGCTCAATAAGGACCACTCCGAAACTATAAACATCACTTTTGTCTGTAAATTGACTTGTTTGAAAGTATTCTGGATCCAAGTAGCCAAAAGTACCGTATACCAGTGTGGTTACATGAGTTTGGTCAATGGCCACTGATCTTGAAGTGCCGAAATCTGCTACTTTTGCTTTATATTTGTCATCAATGAGTATGTTTGAAGATTTTATGTCTCGATGGTAAATGGGCAGTGAAGCTGCAGAGTGTAAGTATGATAGAGCTCCCGCAATTTCTGTGGCAATTCTTAAGCGCATATCCCATGTCAGTAATGGAAAATCTTCATTTTCTTCGTGGAGATACTGAAAAAGTGTGCCATTGGAAATGAATTCATAAACTAACAAAGGAACTTCTGTCTCAAGACAACACCCGAGTAGTTTAACCACATTTCTATGATTGATTTGTGAAAGAATGATAATCTCATTAACGAATTGTTCAAGATTTCCCTCATCCACTGTGTTGCACTTTTTAATTGCCACAATTCTTCCATCAGTTAACATTCCTTTATAAACTGTACCTTGTCCACCCTTACCAAGTATTCTATTTTCATTAAAATGATCAGTTGCAATTTCCAACTCCTTTGAATTGAATAATTTTGCCTTTTGAACGTTGTTTTCATTTGAAGATAATTGTTGTTGTAATAACAAACCACCATTCCTTTTGAAGAATTTTTGCTTGAGCTTGATTTTGTTTCTTTTCTTTATCACTTTGTATAACCTCCAAATAACAAGGAGTAGAAACAGTACCCCAAAGCTTGGAGAAATAACTGCATACATCAAGCAAAAAAATAGAAATATCACATCAACCTATTTTTATTTTTTTATTTTTACGGTTAGAAACATCGGCCTAAAAATTTAGGTTATAGAAAAATATGAATAAGTGTAAATATATTTGGAGATAATTACAATGATTTGGAAACATCTTTCCCGCTAAAAGTTGCCAACTTTTTTTTATCCTACATTAATATGTTCTCACAATATCCACAACCTAAATAAGTGTTAACTCCTAATTAATTTCTTGAGAAAAAGGGAATTTACTATTAGGTACTTGATTTTTTAGTTAACAGTTCAATTATGTAATGGCTTTCTAAGACTGGGATATTTTGTCACTTGTCTAACTTTTCAACGTGTCCCTGGGCTATCCTGCCTTAAATGAGCTTAAACACTTAATTGATGAATTCTTACAAAATTTTTAATTTCAAAAATCTAAATTGAAATGAAGAATTGTACAACTTTATAGAGAATGTTTATTTCTAGATAGATCTGTAATCTGTGGAAAAATATAGAAGAGTGATGAGTAATGCAATTCAGCTAATAGTCTGAAACTATCAAGTTATAGGAGGTACAATTATATCTTTTAGTGATAGATTGCCAAGAGAACAGAAATTAAAAGCTAATTGACTTTTTATGTGCTTCATTTTCTAAATTTGCATTTAATTTAGTAAACTAAACGTGTATGATATATAGTATTTTTTTTAATAACTTTTTCTTATCCGTGATCTAGCTCGGAAAGTAGAATCAATAAAATCCATTAAAAAGAATTAACTAAAAAACAAAATAATTTTATGAGAATTAAATGGAAATTAGAATTATAAACATCGTAGAGTAACACTAGATGTCAGTTGTACCGTCCCTCTTAATGTCATGAACCTTATGCCATAGCATATCCTAGTCATGTAACCAAGATCTTGCTATTATTTTTCACTATATTCATTTTCCAAATTTAATGAGCAATAGGACATACCTAGAATGGCTATCTTCAATGGAGACTTTCGCTTGTTGCAATTGTAACTGCCTTCTGTATTCTCACACTCTAAATCGGGGGGACATTGATATCTGAGATCCTTTTGCTTTTCGTCTTCGCATTCATTTATATCTGATAGGAATAAGATAACACGAAATTTAATAAATTTTTTGTGCATTTTGGTGTTTACATTTTACGTACATATCTTTGGTCACTGATATAGGCAACAGAGGTTTGGGCAAAATTTGTTGCTCACTCATATTGGCAACAGAGGTTTCAAAAGTCCTAAGCACAAGTTGTTCTTCAAAATTGATTTGGGTTAAATCCAAGGAGGCTAATCAAGCTCAAACACCTTATTACAAGGATTGCCTTGGTTCTTAAAGCATTCGGGAAAACAGAAACAGACTCTAAACATAAACAGAAAACACCAAAAAAATGTTATGGCTCAATCAAAAGTTGAAAGTAGAAAACCAAAAGGTGGTCGGAGCCAATTGCAAGTGAATCGCTTTAGCTTTTTCAGGCTTTGAGGCAAAACGCAAATGTTATTTAGCAAAAGATTAAGACACCAACAGGTTTAAATATAGAAATAAAAAAGGGATAAATTACAACAATTATCCTTGAGAATTTAGGAAGTAAAACTCCCCACTCAGGGTTTGCATAAATGCGAAGATTAATTCATGCCCTTCAAAAAGTGTGATTTCACTAACAATTCTTACCCAAAAGATGAGATGACATTCCCTCTCATGAGTTTGATCATGAAATGACACACACACACGCACATATACATCGTGTGTAACTTTAAGTAATATTACACTATATAATTTCTTGTTATTGGAATAATAATTTAAAATTCACACTATTTGATTACATATTCTTTATGTTCTTAACATATATGTTGAATTTCAAGACAAAATAGGAAGTTATTTACTTTTTCATCCATAAATTCATATTTGATTTATAATTTTAAATTACAAAAAATTGAACTTTAAATATTTGATTGATGACATGGTTATTAATCGTTGACCTTTTTGAAAATTTTGCAATCATGGAGAGTATATGGAGATAATGTAATCCAACAGTAGATTTGTCAAAATTTACTTTCAATAAAAAATATTAAATGGTTTAACATTGTTTAAAGTTATACTATGGATAAATTGAGTCCAACCCCCCTCTTATAAAATCTTTAGAGGGTGTGTTATTTCATATAACGTTTTTGTGAGTGTCATTTTGTAAAATTGTGAAGAAAGTTGGTGTAATTTATCCCTAAAAAAAAAGAAAAGAAAAAAAAAAAGAAAAAAAGAGAAAGGGTGTACAAGATATAAATAAGAACACATAATACTTATTATATTATATATTAGATCATTATATAATGGGAAATACATAGTTTAGTTTAGGATAAATTTAAGTTAGAAATTTAGAATATATGTTATTTTGATAAATATTTCAGACTAAAACCTAATCATTAACTTAAAATGAAAGTGTGGAACATTAGAAATATAGTGCAAATTTTTAAAGATATAATTTAACATCTTTTATATTTTAAGATTGTGTTGTTAGTAATTAGTGTTTGTAAAAAAGTAAAGTTGAGATGAACTGAGTAATGTTTAGGATTATTTATTTAATTATTTTTTGAATAGGAGTTGTGGTCAAGGTTATCACCAAAATAGATTACATATTTAAGTTTAGTTCATTTTCTGGTTGAACAAATTTAAGCATGTTCATGAACAACAAAATTAGATCAATCTTTTATAATATATAGTAAACATTGCAACAAAAATTTGTATGCTGAATGAGGATTAGCATGCTGAATGAGGAATGGAAATCCACAATATTTTAATTATATATGTAAACATTGCAAATAAAATTATGACGTCCATTTTGTAATTGCTTTTTATTATCATGTCAAGACATTAATAAATTTTTAGTGTAGACAAGATTCAAATCCCAAATATTTTATTTGATGATAAAATTTTTACCAATTGAGCTAATGGAAATCCACAATATTTTAATTATTTGAGATATATATATATATATATATGTATGTATGTATACATCTAGTGCAATAATAAAAAATAAAGACAAAGTTTTAACCCATTGATAATTTATTTTAGTATAAATATAGTATATGAGGATAAGTTATTTAAAATCATATATTATTCTTGAATATAATTTAAAATAACGTGGTATTATACATACTTTGAAATTTTTTAAAAGAATTTTTCACTATAAAATGATAGTCTCTATTTAAAAGATAGATCACAAATATGCCACAGTTTTTTGGCCCTATCTTTTGACGTACGCTCTAGTTGATTATCTTTTGTGCTCCTCAATGTAAAAAAATGTAATTTCATCTAATATAATTACTCTTTAGAAACAATTCCAACAAAATACCAAGCATTATTTCTCAAAACCATAATTAGTAATGTACAGGGCAGAATATGTATGGTATGAAATATGTATGTGCTTCATTTATTATGAATTTGAACAAAAAAAATTCATACAAGTATAATACGAAAAACGTTTAATACATATTTAATATGTTTATTTTTAATTATAAAAAACGTGTATTTTGTAGAGTAAACGAGAGTTTTATTAAGAAATATGTACATACGTGTAATATATGGTATGTGTACTTTACTTACAGTGCTCAAAAGAATAAATTTTGCCAATATTAATATTTCTGTTAAAATCGAATCTACTAGAACTTAATTTTTTTTTACAATAGTCTTATTATTACGTATTATTTATTATTATTATTATTTTGATATGTATTACGTATTACTTTGGAGGAAGACAATAGTCTTATTGTATGCAACCATTTCATCAATCTGAACGGTCTATAGCTAATATATATATATATATATATATATTTTTTTTTTTTCAGCAACAAAAAGAAAAAGAAAGAGTGATCTATATATGAGTCAAAATAAGGCATGTAATGTAAAAAGTAGGGGAAAATCAAAGGTGTTGGTAATAGAAGTTTACCTTGACATCCCATGTTAAGATAAGGTGTCCGTTTGGATAGAGCTTATTGTTGCTGAAAGTTGCTGAAAGTTGATTGTTGCTGAAAACACTGTAGCAAAATAATTTTTAAATGTGTGAATAGTACTGTGGGTCCCACTTTTAATATTTTTAATGTAGGAATAGTGCATGAACAGTGCGTGAACAGTGATGCACTGTTCATGCACAGTAAATTTTGTCCCCCAAAGTCAAAAAAGCCGGCCAAAAAAAAAAAAAAAAAAAAAAAACAGAAAACGCAACTCAAGTTTAAGTAAAAAGATGGGCTATCCAAACCCACAGGATTTCCTTCGAATCCATAACGGCAATAATAATACTGGACCCCGTATCTTGTATAACTCCAATCTATATGCCGTGTAAAATAGGACTCCATAAAACCATAGACGTCAGTAAAGTTAAATACAGTCCACTCCAGCACCACAGGAACGTAATCCGAATTCAGAACATGGTTAGAGGCAGAGGGATCTGTTTTATCTAACCATTGTGTCTCTGCTAGGAAGGCACGTTGGCAACTACCCGTGTTTGAGAAAGTAACATTAAGTAGCTGAATCCCGTCAGGGACCGTGGTCTGGCAGCAGTCGAACCCTGAGCATTTACCTATCAACTTTTTTTTACTGCAATCCGGCTTGCAACCAACCACACTCATAGGATCCAGACCAGTCATTGTGGCCAAGTTGTTGCAACCAACCGAAACGAATTTATTCCATTTTGACGAGAAATAAAATGGAGTTCCAGAGATGTTCACTGGTGCAACACTCCCCGCCGAACTCTTATTTATGCAGTTCGAAGAAATAATAGGCATCTTGACTCGAATGAGTCCGGGCTCATAAGAAGAATATGTATTATTACGATACGGATCACTAATATTGATTTCCAGCACCTCCTTTTTTATGCTGGGTAGGAACACTATAGGAGCAGCGACTCCACTTTCAATGCAAACAATTTCATAAGTCTTGTTCATGAAGCACTTGCTTCCGATTCCAAACGGATATGGAATCGAAACATTTCCACAGCTATCACGACAATTGGGTTTTGCCATAAGTGGTGCTCCTTCTGCTAATCCATATGCCACTGCCAGCAGAAGTAAGAAAGTAATTCTCATTACAAATTTCACAGCCATTTAATTTCTGGGTGTCTTTTACGGTTCAACAAAGCAATATATATACACATACATACATGGCCTTGCAAGAAAAGTATAGCTAGATAAGATATTTTCCACAACTTCCGATTTTGTCCCTTCGTTTACTTGGACTTTATAATGTAGAAAGAGAAAAAGAGAGGAGAGAGAGAGAGAACCAATGAAGGTGAAAAAGGCAACTCCTTTGACTGAAGGCGAATGAGTCTTGTTTGATAAAGGTATTGGAGTAGTGTTGTTTGTAGTTTTTTGAAATATGTGTAGGTGAAAAAATGTGTAAAAAAATGTATAATGTTGCTTAAAAATTGAAAATGGATATTTGAAATGTCCTAACAAACGGAACCTATTCTCAAAAAAAAAAAAAAAAAAAAAAAGTCATTAGAAAAGAGCTATCATGTTATTGTCTTTAACCTTTTAAAAAAAAAAAATTATATTACAAGTACTATGAACAGAAATGAGTCTTTTGGGTAAATATTGCTAAATCTGAAATTTATTTGCGTTATAAGTACTGTTACAACTTATTTAGGGAATTGAGGAGAGAGATTGAATTTCGGCAACAGTGTTGCCAAAATTCCAACAAAAGTATAACAGAGAAAGAGAAAAAGTGTGAAGAGAGAAAAGATTAAATTACAGCAATGACATTATCGTAATTTGCTCTGCCCAAATTTCCTGCCATAAACCACTTTATTACTAAAAAAAAGGGTTACCATGAGATTGTCTTCTATGGGTTTACAACACTTTAATAAACTATTTTTTATGCATACATGCATCTATACAAAGAATTATCCAACCAACCGTTTTGTTCTTAATATTGTAATAAGTAACTTATTATAATGACTATGAACAGAAAAAGTCATAAACGACTGTTTTATCTAACATATACACAGGCCAAGATGTTATCAAAAAAAAAAAAAAAAAAAATACAGGCCCAGATTGTCTTTTAGTACCATTTTTTATGGTAACCTTTTTCTAATCTTTTTCAGTCAAAGTCTTCGTCCTAAGAGATTGGCTTTTACAATTTTATGAGTTTCCATTAGAAAAAGTTCTCAAACCATTCTGTTTTAATGCACATACCATTAGTAAAAGATTACCGTACATGCAATTTTAAATTTTAATTTCATATATACTTTAACAAGTGCATAGATCTTGTGCATCAAATTTGAGACAAAGAATATTAGGGATCTTGTGCATCAAATTTGAGACCAAGAATTTTGGGCTGTCTTTTGGTATTTGGTAATATGGTTTTTGGAGAAGTACGATTAGATTGGCAGAATATGACATGCCACATAGATTTTTCTTCTCTGTAAACAATTATTTGATGGTTTAGTTACATTTAAAAATAAATAAAAAAATCTTCACCGTATTTTATGCTCAGATTTTTGTCTTTGCGCCCAGTATGCTTTGGCACATGATATTATCATTTCTTGGTAGGATTGGAACTTTTATTCTTTTCCCACCATTTGATAGATAACGTAGTTTGAACTACAAAGGTGTTGCGTACGTAAAAGTATAAACTATTAATCAATCATTTTAAACAAAAAACGTGAACCATTGAAATTTTTTTTTAGGGAACGTGAACCATTCAATTTTATTTTCTTTAGGGAACTTGAACCATTCATTTTTTTTTTTTTTTTTTTTTTTTTTTTTTTTTTTTTTTTTTTTTTTAAGGGAAGGTAAACCATTGTTGCCATTCAATTAAAAAGTAACCATTTTCTCAAAAAAAAAAAAAAAAAAAAAAAAAAAAGACTGGATGTAATAAAAATAACTATCCAGTTATTACTTATTCTCTCCAAAAAAAGAAAAGAAAAGAATGAGGAGTCCGTTCAGGTTGGGTAGGACTCCTCATTCTTCCATGATAAACCCGATTTTTATTGGATCGGGTTGCGGGTGGTTGTGAACTTGATTTGATATCAATCCTACCACTATAAATGATTAGATATATTGTAGTTGTCTACTGGGTGAAAATACCCAAATACTATATTTTGGCAAAATTTGTAACAAATTAGCACTGTTTCTAAAATATTTAGCAATTTATTATTTTTTTAGTAGTTTACATTAAACCAACGTATTACTTTTTGTTTTCAAAATTTTGGTGCTATTAATTTACATTTAGTTGCCAATGCAAGTTTTGCTCAAAAAAAAAAAAAAAAAGTTGCCAATGCAAGAAACCTTTAAGATGGTGACTGTTCATATCCTTCTGTTGATTAATGCTTGCTACATATCCCTCATGGCAGCTCAAGTTGCGTTCATCCCTAGCTGCTCATGACATGAGCTATTGCATTAGAATGTTCTCACTTCTCTGTTACTAGGAATAAGTTATGTTTATAAAGCCTTTTGTAGAAAGATCAAAGATTTACTAGTATTGATTTAGCGAAGTTTCTCTCATTCAAAAACTTCTGGTATGACAATGACATAGAGGATGCTAGCTAGGTGTATTGTGTGCCGCTATTTTTAATTTTTCTTGTGGCAACCTTGTAGAGCATCTATATCAGACTTCTTTGAATTATGCTTTTAAGTCTTATCGCTTTTGGATGAAATGCCTAGGTTATAATAATGAGCACTGTTTTATCTTGGGAAAAAAGTAGGCGAAAACACCATTTTGGTCCCTACATTTTGGTGTAACAGTTAATTTGGTCCCTACATTTTGATAGCAGTCAATTTGGTCCCTGTTATTTTTCACTTGCAATCAATTTGGTCCCAGCTGTTAATTCACTAATAGAAAATGCATATGTGGCAAACATTTTGCATTGTTGGCACACATGTGGCTAAAATAATAATATAAAATCAAATAATCAAATATTAAAAAAATCCACCTACGCATTTTAATAAAAAAAAAATAGAAAATGATTTTTTTTAAATCCACAATTTCTTTTATTTTCTTTTTCTATTCTTCTTAATCTTCTTCTTTTGTTTGACGTGGAATTTTTTTATCTATTAAAATGCATAGGTGGATTTTTTTAATATTTAATTATTTGATTTTATATTATTATTTTAGCCACATGTGTGCCAACCATGCAAAATGTTTGCCACATATGCATTTTTTGTTAGTGAATTAACAGCAGGGACCAAATTGATTGCAAGTGAAAAACAACAGGGACCAAATTGACCGTTATCAAAATGTAGGGACCAAATTGATTGTTACACCAAAATATAGGGACTAAAATGGTGTTTTCGCCAAAAAAGTAAGAGCACTCCAATATCTAGGAAACCAAGTAAGAAATTAGTGTCTCCGTGTGCAACAATAGAGATGCATTTCTCTCTTTTTTTTATTTGGAAATATTTTAGCCTGGAATTCATAAGCACCCTTTCAGATAGCTGTTTATCAAGATTATGATTCAGATCAGAAAGCAAGAAAAGGGATAGAACAGAAGAAAAAAGAAGTGGAGAACGACAGCTTAACATTGTAGTTTTAGTTGTACAGTATAAACTTTGATTAAACGGTTGTAGTTTAGTGATGTATTTAATTCAGAATTGTTCACACGTGACTCAACTAACAAGCACACGTGTTGTAACTGTTTCCGCATAATTAGGGATATTTTGGTTGCTCTGTTTTCTGTGTTTAGTCTCAGAACACTGTACAGATTCATTCAATTGGGGAATACACAATTTTTCTTCATTCCAAGTTTCTCTCTAGCTTGAGCTTTCTCTCTACTTTCAGTTCTTTCAATTCTTGACTCTCTGTGTGTTAAAGAAAGGGAAAAACCTAATATAATTGAATGAAACGCAAAAAGGCCAAAATCCAAAAAAGTTGGAGAAAAAAATACAGCATCACTTTAGAATACATATGAAAGTTCATCACAGTAATTGAAAACATCACAGAAGTGGTATACAGAGCCTAATAAGCTGTATGACTAGGAGAAGTTAGTTCCATAAAACTCAATTTTTTTCATAGTTAAATAAATAAGTCATCAAGAACTTCTGGATTGGATACATCCGGAGTCAACAACTTGACAGGCTTTGGTCAATCGACATGCATGTGACACATTCGGCTCTATCTCTAGTCATCTTCCAAGAAATTGCTCCTTTATTTCGTCGTCCTTGGTGTGCTGCTCATTTATTTCTTTGTCTCTTGATAGTACACTCTGTATTTTCTCCTTTAGCAGACTCCTCCAGCTGGATGCCATTGCTTAGAAGTATATTTGATTCTCCTTTATTTCGTTGTCCTTGGTGTACTGCTCATTTATTTCTTTGTCTCTTGATAGTACACTGTATTTTCTCCTTTAGCAGACTCCTCCAGCTGGATGCCATTGCTTAGAAGTATATTTGATTTTTTTTTAACATATTTTTATATAGTTTCAAAAAAAAATCTATTTTTGACTTCAAAAAAAAAAAAATCTATTTTTATATATTAATCGATTAATCCATTAACCTATCTTAAATCGCTCAGACCCAACTTCACCTTCACGCTTGAAATGGGTGAAAGGTTACATGAGGAAGATAGGCATGGCAACTAGTGTAGAGGTAGAATTTTGGGCTTTGAGAGATGGTTTGATTTTGGCATCTCAGATGGGGATAAACAACATTGTAGTGGAACTTGATGCTAAAGTAGTCATAGATCTGGTTTGTGCTATTAACACCCCTAACAGATATTATACTCCTCTTCTCAATGACTGCAGGATCTTGCTCACTCGATTTCAAGGCATGAGGATCAAACATGTGTACAGGGAGGGGAACAAATGTGCGGACATGCTTGCTAGGGAAAGCTGTTGGTTAGAAAATGATTTTGTAGTTCTTGAAAGCCCCTTTTCAAATGAGCTATGTATTTTGTTAGATGCTGATACTGCTGGCATATGCTCTTTAAGGCTTGTAACCAACTCTCAGCCAACGTTGGCTGGTTAATCTATGAAGACTTCCTTTTAACCAAAAAAAAAAAAAGAATACTTTTCAGCCTTGCATTATTGTAACTTTTGACCATTTTTTTTTTTTTTTTTTGAGAAACCAACTTTTGACCATTTCTGGCATTATGCAATCAAAAAATTTTCACTTTTATCTTCTTTTTAAGAACTTTACATGCACTTGTCTACATGGTCTCTTGCTGACTCTGCGCTTGTGGCTAAGCTTGTTTGCAGCGACGGACCGACAGCTACACCAAGGGGCCTTGGGCCCATGGCCCCCCTTGAATTTCTTGTTTCTTTATTTTCGAGGGAGGATTTATTATTTATATTCTTCAAAAATATAAAATTATTTCCCTGAAAAATAATATATATATATATATATATAAGTTTTTTTTAAACCCATCTCTTATTTTTTTTTTGGTGAGATGTGAATTTTGAAAATATGGCACATTGTTTAAAAATTGTTGTTTAATTTTCAGTGTTATAAAAATACGTGATAACATTGTTTAAATATTGTTGTTTAATTTTTAATGTTATGAAAATATGTATTTAAGTGTTATAAAAACAAGGTTGAAATTGTCAAAGTAATAGCTAATGAAAAATTCAATTATTAGCTTTATCTCTTGAAATTAGAATTAGAGAATATATATCTATATATATATATATATATCACTATTGTTTCTTGAGTCTTTTATTTGCCAGATTCCTTCCATCTTGAAAACGTGTGATGCAGAGGTATAAAATCGTGAAAAACATTTCACCATGACTTTTGTAATAATTGTTTGGAATTCCAAAAACTTGGAAAGTTTTTTTCATTTGTTTTTATTTTTCTAAGAGAGAAAACTAGGAAAGTTAAGTGTTATAGTCTTCCTTCTATTATCCAGTGTGAAATTTGGACTATAAAATAGTTTGTTTCAAATTGCAAAGTTGCAAACTAAAGATGTAGAAATTATGTTATTTGGGTCCCTGCACTGACCCAACAATCATGTTATCAATTTATCATGTTCATGTGGCAATCATGTTATCATATGGCAATCGTATTATACGGATCTCTATTTATTTTCTTTTTACTCAAATAATTTTTTTTAAGAAACTCATTTATAATTACATATATATATTCAAATTTACTCATTAGTATCCTGTACAAGGACCAAAGATAGAGAAAGTCGAACAAAAATTATGAAATCATGAAAAATAGTCACCAAAGTATACACAGCGTGTACAGTTAGAGACCATATCAATCAAGTAGTCATTAGTGACATCAGTGGGTTTGCACATTTATAAAAGACTCAGATCATTTGCATCTAAGTATCTAAAAAAAATACACATTTTACACTTTAAAATCCTACTTTATTTATTTTACCATATCATTTTACAACTCATTCGCATCCCTGTTTTTATATTTACATATAACACATTAAAAATAATGTAAATTACCCCTTAATAATAATAAACCATTTCATGAAATTTTTTATACCACTTTTATAAGAAATAAAAAATATTGTTAAACCATTAATCATTTTCTTTATTTTCAAATAAAAATATTTCTAAAATAGTGCATTAAAAATACCCTTAGGTCATCTATTAACGTGTTCCACTTTTCCTAATAAAATTTCCATTACTTATCTTAAAAAATAAAAAACTTTAAAACTTGTATATTTGTAAAGTTATTATTTACAACCATTTGTTTTGTTGGCTTATATTCCATGTTAAATTTGATTGTAATTATATTCAATCTGTTGTACCCTGTATTTATTGTGGGATTTCATTGTAAGGGTTGTGTGTTAGAGAGAGAGAGAGAGTGTGAAGACTTAAGCATCTGAAGACTGAAGATTTCTCGCGAATATCTCGCGACTTAGCTTCCCGCGAAGTGACTCATGTGCCTTGCACATGCTGGAATGCGAAGCGTCAGGCCAAATGAAGACAGTTGTGTCTCGCGAGTATCTCGCGGGTAAGGCCTTCCCGCGAGACACCGGCGAGGCATTTTGTTTTGCCAGCCTGTCAAGTCTGAATCACATTTTCTATACCCACACTATATATACCCATATTACCCACAATTGAGATGAGAGCCTCTGAGAGAAAACCCTAGCCCAACACCTTGAGAGTTAGAGATTGTTATACCCACAATCTTCTACACATTTGTTTTGGGAATTTCCTCATCTCCTACCTCTTCATTTCCATACCATTGAGAGGTTGATAGCCCAAACACTTACCACACCCTTTGAGAGTGTTAAGTGACGTTTTGGTGCTTAAGTGACGTTTTGGTGCTGCTGGGAAGTATTGGAAGAAGCCGATGATGGCAGATGCAACATGGAGCTTGTTGCGGGATCCGGAGAACTAAGACAAGACACGGTTTCAAGAAGCCTTGTTGGAGTAGGAGCTTGGAGGGCTTAGGTACATCGGGTAGATAAGGCTTGGAGTGTCTCTTGCTAACCCATGTATCCCAACTGATTGTCTAGTGGATCGATTTCCACTTGGAGGGCGGCGAAGAGGTTTTTCATCGAGTTCTTCGGTTTCCTCTTTGATAACACGTCTCGGTGTTATCTGTGTTTGCATCTCTCTTCCCTACTCTTGTTCATTTCATTTTTTATTGTTGTGTTCTTTAAATATGGATTAGAGTAGTTGTATTGCTTATACGCTTGTGTTTACACTATTTCGCACTTAGTATTAAGTTAGTGTAAAATAAACCAAGCTGTAATTTTAATTTGGGGGTCTAAACAGCTCTTGTATTTTTCAGCACATTTTCGAGCTTTCAATTGGTATCAGAGCGGGTACACTTGTTGTGGTTTAAATACCTAAGTGTGATCTTTGACCCTTTTTGAGATGGATAGGTCTCAATCCCTCAATGTTCCAACATTTTTTTTATGGTAACAATTACGCGTTCTGGAAAGTCAGAATGAGGGTATTTTTATGCTCTATTGATGATACTGTTTAGGATGCGGTTGAAGTAGGTTGGATTAAGCCAAAGGCTGCAAAATCCACTTGGGATAAGGCAGCACTTGCAGCGGCTAATGGTAATAGTAAAGCTTTAAATGCTATTTTCTGTAGTGTGTCTCCAGATGAATTCCATAAGATATCTCACATGATAGTTGCCAAGGAAACTTGGGAGATTTTGGAGACTACCTATGAAGGTACAAAGAAAGTTAAGGACACAAAACTTCAGATGCTTACCACCAAGTTCGAAGAGCTTAAAATGGGAGATGATGAGTCATTTGATTCATTTTATGGAAAGCTTAATGAAATTGTGATTGCGAAGCTCAATCTTGGTGAGAAGATTGAAGATACTAAGGTGGTGAGAAAAATTTTGAGATCCTTACCAGAGAGCTTTCGAGCAAAAGTCACAGCCATAGAGGAAAGCAAAGATTTGGATGAAATTAAGATCCAAGAGCTAATTGGGCCTCTCCAAACATATGAGCTAGGACTGCATTCCCATAAGTCGAGCAAATCTCTTGCTCTTAAAACCATCACTGAAAGAATGGATGATTCCTTCGAAGAAGATGAAGTGGAGAAGGAAGTAGCATTTCTTGCGAAAAACTTCTGCAAATTTCTGAGGATAAAGAATAGTAGGAAACCTTTCAACAGAGGGAAGTTTTCATCTTCAAGAAGTGATAGGAAAGAGTTTAAGAGGAAAGAAGGAAAGGATTCTCAATCTTCTTCAGACATTGTGTGTTGTGAATGCAATGGCTATGGACATCTCAAGAAGGAGTGTCCCAATTTCTTGAGAGGGAGAGACAAAGCATGTGCCACAACGCTGAGTGATTCGAATTCTTCAAATTCTGATTCTGAAGAGAGTTGTGACGGAGAAGGAAACTACTCTGCATTTATGACCATTGCTCATGTGGATTCCTCAGATGATTTGGGTGCACTTGTGAAGGAGCTTGGTGAGCACTCTGATTTGGAATCAGTAGGAATAGTTGAGGAATCTGAAGATGAGGTAGATGGAGAAGAAGTGGGTCTGCAAAAGACTTATAATTCCCTGCTTGAGAAGACCGGTGGATATGCAAAGGTAGCTAACGCAGCCATTAAAAAGATGAAGAGGGCTGAGGAAGATTACAAAAGTCTTCTGGTGCGATATAAAGAAGCGAAGTGTGAGATTGAAACACTAAATGGTGAGCTATCAGAAGCTTACACAAAAGTGAGATTTCTTGAGCAAGAGGTAGTGCAAGCTCATGCCAAGATAGAGAGGGTTTCCTCCAAGAAGTTAGAAGCTGTTATTTCATCTCAAAGACCTTCCTCAGACAAGTCCGGGTTGGGATACGCCGGAGGGAGTAGCTCATCAGCCAATGTTACCAAAGAAGTGAAATTTGTGAAGACCAAAGAGTCAGCTATGGAAGAATCAATCCCTGAGAAAGTTAAAGTTGAAAAGAAGAAGAATAGAACTGATCAACGGGTGTTTAATAAGTCCCGTAACCAATCAGAAGCCAGATTTGAAGCTAGAGGAAGATCTCTTCAAAGATCACAACGGGGTCCTAGAACGAATCATGTTTGTCACTTTTGCGGATTGCAAGGACATACTAGACCCAACTGTCATAAGCTGAGAGCATTGAACAATGCAAGTGCTCCTCGATTACGAGGAAGGAGAAATGATGAGAGGTCTTGGGGTGGTGAGCAAACAAGAAGTCAAAACGGTGATCCCGGGATGATGGACGTGATGAAGATGATTGGTGCCTTTACCAATTTTTTGGAAAGCTTCACGCGAAGGTTTGAAAGTCCTAACTCTCGTACCCAATCCGTCAAGGATATCACCCCAAATGCACGTGACGTGTGGGAGAAGAGGGGTACTCATGCATAAGCATTATAACATGTCCATGCATTAATTCTTTCAATGTTTAGGGACTTTTGCTGTTGCATCTTATCATGCATTGCCTTCATATTATAGCATGTTTCTTTTACTTGTTTGGCTTGTGCTTGTTTTGCTTTGTAGATCTTACTTTGTTTCGATTTGTTTTTGAGTGTGTTCAAAAATTCAAAAACCCATAAAAAATTAAAAATCTTCAAAAGGTTTGATCGCTTGTTTTGTGCATATCTCATGTGAGTTTGGCCTAGTACCTTCGTACTTATGGCATAGTGCATTTATGAGCTTAGCTTGTTTTTATATGCACATTTATTTGTGTGGGAGAAATCTTGAAAACTATGTGTGATTGTTGTAAATAGATCTTCAAGCTTGTCATGAATGATTGGTCAATAGTCTTGTTGGTCTTGATACTTGCATAGACTTGTGTCTATATCTTCCCACTTTATTTTTATGTTTTTGCAAAAAGAGCTCACTAAATGTAAAATCTCCAAATGAAAAGAGATTTTGTGCTGCAAAAGCTTGTCGCACATACTAGTATTTGACTAGGAAAAAGGAAAAGCGACTCTTTTAATGTATTTGTATAGTGCTCAAAAAGCCAAAGGCTATCTCTCAATGTTGAAATATCAAAATTTCAAGCACCAATCTCAAAAAGAGATGTATTGTCCAAAAAGGATCAAATGTTATGATTTATGTAGAAGCCAAATGAAAAGCTTCTAAGTTGTGTAATCAATTTGTGGGAGGTCATATATACTCATTTCTATAATGGAGATAGTCTACTTGATTTCGTATAAATTGTGTATGACTCGATTGAATTGATCATTGAAGTTTCACTCTGGTCTAAGGACTATTCTACATTTGATACTCACCCACAACATACAAGACTTTGATTCAATGAATGCTTATCTCATTTGTGTGATTGTACATGTTCAAATGTGATGTATATGCTCAAATTCTTGATGATCAAACCCAGAAATATTTTTGAGTGTTTTATATGTTTTTTAAAGTGATTTTATACTTTCGAGTTTTTAGTTTTTGTTCAAAATGCATTTTTGTGTTTTTCTTCAAAAACTGGTTCGGAGGTGTTCTTGCGAGAAGCTCGCGACTTAGACTTTCCCGCGAAATGAGCTTAAGGGAAATATTTTTTTTCATTTTGGCACACAGAAACTCTCGCTACTGTTTCGCGGTTGTCTCGCGACCAACAGTTTCTCGTGAAATGTTGTTTGGCAAAAATTGGATTTTTCCAAAATCAGACAAAAGGTATCACAATTGTCTCGCGACTGTAACGCGACCTAGAGCTTCTCGCGAAATTTCATGTGCTTCAGTGGCCATTCTTGCGACTATCTCACTACTCTCTAACCCGTGAAAAACGTGTGTTTTCAGTTTGTATGTAGCAGATGTGACAGTTTTTCAAAACTTTCTCATTTCCCTCGCTCAACCTCTTTCAAACCTCTTTCAACCCAAATCACTATTTCATTCAAACCCCATCATTTTCAAGCAAAATTTCTGCACAATCCTTTCAAGGTATGTACCTTTTACACTTTTCTCATGTTTTATTTTCGGATTATGCAGTTTTTATGCTTAAGGTTTGAAAATTGGGGATTTTCGAAAAATTGGGTTGGGTTTCCTCTTAAAGTGAAATTCTTTCAATTTCTTTGATTGGGCTGAGTCCCATTTGTCTTTTGTGCATCTGTGTTGGCCCCAAGTGGCATTTTAACATGTATTTAGGCATGATTTCATCATGTTCATGCATTTCTCATGTGATATTTGCTTTGTTGCATGTTAGGTGTTTGACAAAATGTCTAAGTGACATTTGTGTGTTGTATTGGACTAAACTTAGTTCCAATAATTGGTCTAGGTCTCTTTTGCCATGTTTATCATGTTTAAGTCAATGACTATGTGTTTTACACACTAGGCACACACCTAGGCACCCCTAATGCATCTGGTGCTGCACCCCCATGCATCAACACACGCACACACATGCATCAGCACATGCACACAAACGCACACACATGCACAATATCTTATTTTCATGCATTGTGATTATTTTTCCTTGTTCTATATGCTTTAGCATGCTGTTTTGAGTTGGTTATGCTCTGTTTACGCTAATTTTGCCTCTGTTTTGGAACTAACTTGAATCTAATCAAGTTTTGTGTTCTGGTTTGTGTTTGTGCACTTGTTTTCTGTCTGCTTTGTGAATTTGTGCAGATGTCTCCTTTCAAACGCTCCGCAGTGAAAGGAAGCAGCAGCAACAAAGGGAAAGAGCCAATTATTGATGTTAATGAACCATCACCAAGGTCAAAAAGGACTCGTTTTTCAACTGAAGTCAATGACCCTGATCTGTTTCGATCTTATGATGCTTTTCAGAACTATAGGAACTATTTTCTAGGCGCTCCTTTGCTAGTTGAAAGGGTCGTCGATCAGCCATCACTCTGTGACACAAATATACCCATTTGGTTTGCCATGAAAGATTGGAATTTTCTGCTTTCAACTCTCGAGGATGCATACGAGAACATGGTTAAGGAATTCTTTGCCAATGCCATTTTTGTCGGAGAAGAGATAAAATGTTGGGTTCGAGGAAAGAGTTTCCCTGTCACACCACTGTACTTGGCAGAAATTCTACACATTAACCAGCCAATACTCCCCATACTACCAGTATATGATGAGCTGAACCCAGATACAGAGTTTCTCAAACAGGCTTTAGGAGCTAATTTGGAATTCTCCTCCAATATGAAGTCAATCAATGTGGCATCCCTTTCTCCCGAATTAAGACTTCTCTCAATGATCATGTGTAGCAATCTCTATCCCTTGTCTAGCACTGGATATATGAATCTTGGTCGAGCATTATTCTTGAATGATCTAATCACTGATGTAGAGATTGATGTGTGTTCTCACATTTTTCACATCTTGGCAAAAACGGTTGAACGGACTGCTTCAAGGAATTGTATTCCTTTTCGTCGCCTTATTTCAAGGATTTTGAAGCTCAAAGGTGTCCGTCCTTTGGAAGATAAGTGCCCATACACTAGGCCAAGTCCAATTAACATTCGTACTTTCCATGCAAGTATGAGCCACACCAAGAAGACCACTAAGCAAGAAAGTCATGCACTGTCGGAAACCTCGGACTCTACACCCCATACCTATGATGAACAGTTCGACAATATCTCCACTGCTCTTCAAGAGATTAGTACCAAGATGTCCGGGCTCGCATCTATCCTATACTCCCACCACAGTCGTTTTGATTCACAGTTCACATCACTCCAAACTCAATTGGATGAAATTCAACGGAAGCTAGAAGAAAATGACTAGCTATTCCATGACAAAAAAGGGGAGATGATGTCATTGATAGGGGGAGTATGGTGATAAGGGGAGAAGCTACTATTTCCTGTGTTTGATGTTTACTGTCTTTACTGCTACTATTTTAGTTTAAAGCTTTAATACTCTGTTTTAATCTCAGTTTTGTTTTGTGATTATCTCAATGCTTTTACAGCATTTTTTTTCGTTTAAGATATTGCTAATATGTCTTAAGTACCTCACTCTTGTGCCTGTGTAGGATTGTTCCTAGATCCATATATGTTTTTATGCATTGGTTGAGTGTTGGACATGCATTTGCTAGTTTGCAATTGAGCTTATTAGCTTGCAGATTCGGATGTTCATTCCATGTGTGAATGAGCATCGTGATCACTATTGTATAGTGATTGCATGTTTGGTCAAGCCATAGTCTATTGCTTTATTCCATTTCTGCTTGATCGCTTTGTGCTTGTCCCATTTTCATTACAAGTTTTCTGCATAATAATGAATTGATTGTGTTGTTGTGTTTTAGGAGATACTTGTCATTATGGTTCAAGAGCTTCACAGTTTCTAGATTAGGTGTGAGTGAGTTTTGCCACTGTTCCCAAATTCACGTTTAAGTTTAGAGTCTATTTTAGGGGTTTTGTCACGAAATAGCCAAATGGGGAGATTGTAAAGTTATTATTTACAACCATTTGTTTTGTTGGCTTATATTCCGTGTCAAATTTGATTGTAATTATATTCAATCTGTTGTACCCTGTATTTATTGTGGGATTTCATTGTAAGGGTTGTGTGTTAGAGAGAGAGAGTGTGAAGACTCAAGCATTTGAAGACTGAAGATTTCTCGCGGGTATCTTGCGACTTAGCTTCCCGCAAAGTGACTCATGTGCCCTGCACATGCTGTAATGCGAAGCGTCAGGCCAGATGGAGACAACTGTGTCTCGCGAGTATCTTGCAGGTAAGGCCTTCTCGCGAGACACTTGCGAGGTATTCTGTTCTGCTAGCCTGTCAAGTCTGAATCACACTTTTTGTACCCACACTATATATACCCATATTACCCACAATTGAGATGAGAGCCTCTAAGAGAAAACCCTAGACAAACACCTTGAGAGTTAGAGATTGTTATACCCACAATCCTCTATACATTTGTTTTGAAAATTTTCTCATCTCCTACCTCTCCATTTTCATACCATTGAGAAGTTGATAGCCCAAACACTTACCACACCATTTGAGAGTGTTAAGTGACATTTTGGTGCTGCTGGGAAGTATTGGAAAAAGCCGATGATGGCAGATGCAACATGGAGCTTGTTGCAGGATCTAGAGAACTAAGACAAGACACGGTTCCGAGAAGCCTTGTTGGAGTAGGAGCTTGGAGGCTTAGGTACATCGGGTAGATTAGGCTTGGAGGGTCTCTTGCTAACCCATGTATCCCAACTGATTGTCTAGTGGATCGATTTCCGCTTGGAGGGCGGCGGAGAGGTTTTTTGTCGAGTTCTTCAGTTTCCTCTTCGATAACACGTCTCGGTGTTATCTGTGTTTGCATCTCTCTTCCCTACTCTTGTTCATTTCATTTTTTACTGCTGTGTTCCTTTAAATATGGATTAGAGTAATTGTATTGCTTATACGCTTGTGTTTACACTATTGCGCACTTAGTATTAAGTTAGTGTAAAATCAACTAAGTTGTAATTTTAATTTGGGGGTCTAAACAGCTCTTGTGTTTTTCAACACATTTTCGAGCTTTCATTTATAAAAGTGAAAAGTGTTCCCAAAAAAAGGAAAGTGAAACGTGATGAAGTAAAGTCTTTTACAATTTCCTATTTTACATTTTCCTATTTTACATTTTCAAAGAATATGCTGGCAGTGATGCAATGAGAAAACAAGAACAAGTGGTGGTCTTGTTAACGACAGAGGTGAGAAAAGTAAAGAATATGCTGGCAGTGATGCAATGAGAAAACAAGAACAAGTGGTGGTCTTGTTAACGACAGAGGTGAGAAAAGTTGAGGCCAGGCCTCACGACTCGTGACACAGAACTTATTAAAGATATTGTCGGGTTGCATAGAGTGCGGTGTGAGTACTGAGCATTGCCTGTAAAGACTAAAGAGAACTCACACGAAAGAACAACATACTTCCCTGTCACAAATTGAATGACGCACATTCATCATTTTATTTATTTATTTATTTTTTTGAGAAACTACATTCATCAAATTTGATTTGTGGAAAGAAAAGTTGATGGGGGAACATCCGTAGTCCAAAGTAGCAACTAAAGAAATGATTAATTAGTAACTTTGGGCATGAGTTTCAAAACTAAAAATTGTTGTTTAAAAATATTTGTAAAAATACATGTGAGTGAAAAAGTATATTGAAATACAAGAAATGCTGTTTAAAAACTAAAAATTATTGTTTGAACCAAACCGGCCCTTTGCCTTTATCTCTTGAAATTTGTATGGGACTATATAATGTCACTGCTTTTTTCAAAGTCATTGATTTGCCAGATTCTTTCATCCTTTAGAAACGTGTTTCACCTTTAGAAGACTTGCAAAGACTTGGAAAGTTATAGTTTTCTGTAGGTCCGTCTATTATTAGTTACCAGCATTTAACCAGCGCAATGCACAAAATCATTTTATGAATTAGAAAACAATCCACTTAATATAACAATACATTAAAATTCAAAATTCGTCAAGAACATCCGTAGTCCAAAGTAGCAACTAAAGAAATGATTAATTAGTAACTTTGCCTTTATCTCTTGAAATTTGTATGGGACAAAATAATATCACTGCTTTTTTCAAAGTCATTGATCTGCCAGATTCTTTCATCCTTTAGAAACGTAATTCACCATTAGAAGACTTGCAAAGACTTGGAAAGTTATAGTTTTCTGTAGGTCCGTCTATTATTAGTTACTAACATTTAACCAGTGCAATGCATGAAATCATTTTATGAATTAGAAAACAATCAACTATATAACAATACATTAAAATTCAAAATTCGTCTAGGGCATGTTGTATAGCCTCTCATTTGTCCTACTTGCAGGAATGCTATCTATAAAATACAATATCACTTCATTTAAAATCAACTCCAATTATCTTTTATAGAATTTAAAAAATATATATCATATGTTGTTGGGAACACACAAAGGCATCAACCCAAAGCAAATTAACCACAAACTAAAGCCCTTTTATGTTGGGGTGATTTTTTTTTTAATTTTTATTATTTTTTAATAAGCTTTGGGTTTATAGAGATAAAACATAGCCTTAACTCACAGCACATACTATGAAACATTTTGTTTTTTCACACTTCAATTTCCAATGACAATTGCTATGTTGGTTTCTCATGTTAATATGTCAAGCTTATCAAAACAACTTCAAATTGTTAATTGCATTATGGATCCAAATGCAATGGGCAGAATTAGAATCAATCAATAAATAAACAAAACCACTAATAAGAGTTTAGATTAAAAAAAAAAAAAAAAAAAAAAAACTATTCTCACAAAATCTAGTTATATATTACAATCTCCTTAATTTAAAATAAAATAAATTTCCAGCAAACATACATAAAATAGAATAATAGTTGCAAGAAAACGTTATTTGCAAGGGACTAAACTAAATGTTGTGGTGGGCATATATTACAAAGCGATTTGTTGGGAATTTTCTTGCATTTAGTTCTCTATACCTGCAAATAAAAATACAACTTAAATAAAATCACATATTTTCATATAACAATAATTGAAAAGTCCCAATGCTACTTAAAAACACACACACACACACACACACACAAAACTAATTTGTCTGTATTGATTCTAATTTCAGTCAGTTACTTTGAAACTAACTAAATTCATACATGCATTAAAGAATTAAACTAAGAATGTAAACATTATAAACTCAAAAATCAATGTGTATATAAATAATCTCAAGGAAAATACTTGTGAACTAAAGTATCTCTTAATTAGGACACCGACACAATTCAAAGATTCTAAGGGATGTTTTCGGAAGGGGCATAGTGATGTGGTGGGTGCAATACATGAGGGATCTAAATTGCAAGTATTAATAGTAAATGGACAGATTTAAAAGCAACCCCAAACATAGAGTGTTGTGCATTTTAGCCTAAAAAGTTTGGAGTGGTTTTGCAATCTTTCTAGTCAGATGATCAATTATAACAAATCTGTAGTGTTTTTCCTGAGCAGTGTAAAGAATCTGTTTTAGCTCTTTTTAAGGTTAAAGAAGCTAATAGACTTGGTAACACCTGGATCTTAATTGAGATTTTGGCCAGAAGAAATCTGACCTATTTAGAAGTCTGGTTGAAGGCAAAACTGTTGTCTCTGGCTGGAAGATTGACTTTGAACAAAGAATTGTTAGCTAAACAATTTTGGAGAGTTGCTTTGAATCAAAATTGTTTGTTCTTTAAGGTGTTGTAGGCCAAAAATTGTAGACAAAATAATATATTCAGTGTTAGATGAGATTTTAAGAATTGCCTCTGTCCAATAGGAATCTTAAGAATAAGGTCATTTAACCACACTCAGTCTAGGATTTATTTTGTGAAGAAAGAGTATTATCCATATAAATCACAAAAGCTTAGATGATCAATTGAATTCTGCTTCTTCTGCCAATTAGAAACTTAGCACCAGGTTATGGAAGCTGAAATTGCCTTTCGAATGCTTGGTCTTTTCTTTTGGAAGTTAGTACACAATGCTGTACCTGTTAAAGAAAATGGTTAAAAGACAAATTATATCTTCTGCACGTGTACTTTGTGGTGAGAATGAAGTGATTGCAAACCACTTGTTTTTATATTGTTCTATTGCTAGAACAGTTTGATCTGTTGCAACCATAGTCAATTGGATTCTGAGTAAAACATTGTATTAATGCTTTTTACGAGGATGGCTCTGTTAACTCCTTGTTTATGGCTGAGGTGGTTGGGAGTTCTGTGGTTTGTGTGGTTTTCCAACAACAAAGTTGCTCTCGAAGGCTGGTCCATTTCACCTAATGTGATGGTAAAATATGGAAGGGGGTAGATGGTTAGTTGTTCAAATGATGATGCTAAAATGCAGGTGTTCTTCTAAAAGAAATAAAATTGACTGGCTTTGTTCTTCAAACCTCAAATATGCAATTCAATCTATTTAATCTGATTCACAAGCGAAGATCCTCATGGGGAAAATCTAATGGTTCTAAATCAAAGCTTACAATTCTAAAAAGTATAAGGCCAGCTGCACAAAAAAGCTTTGCATAAAGGTGTAATATATGCCTTTTGATTTCTCAAGAATAATGCTATAAGAAATTGTAAATGCATCCATATATCAATAATCCACTTTCTCATATGCTTTGACACCAAATGGTCTTAACTTAATTCCACATCACTAACCCAATGCAAGTTCACCAAAGACCACAAAATATGTATATGAAAATCAATAGTTTTAATACTTTACATAGATCATAACAATAACTTTGAATTCAGAATTGTTTTTTGTCAATAAAACTTGAGCAAAATTTTAGAAACCTACTAATATGAACTCACGCACAATAAACATAAATATTGTGGTAAACTTATATAATCTCTCAAATTAAACCCTCCAAAATATAATTAAACCACACTCCAAATAATCATCAAACACCAACCATTTGATTTAGTCCTGCAACTTAGAGATCTAATTCCAGCTACTATTTGCCCTCAAGATCCAATCTTTCAAAACCCAAATCACTTTTTAGACCAGTTCATCCAATTACTTGAATCTTTATTACTTACAACCACTAAAACCTTGTCATAGTTCTTTTCTTTTAATGTGAGCTGAAAAAACCACGGGAGAAAGATTGTAGAGAATGGTAATTTCAAACAATAAAAAGTAGTCCCTTTCTCATTATAATAATAATAATAATAAATAACACACTATCAATACTTACTTTAGACTGATCAAGCTTGCGGATTGGGTAGAGATGTTCTTTAGTAGACCACTTCTTTGCCAAGTTACCATCATCTATAAAATATAGAGAGTTCAAAAAATAAAAAATTAGCTGACTAACCACCAAGGACTGTTGAACCACTAAGCTGTCCCTAGCAATGGAATTGAACGTGTGGTGACCCACTATGCTTTAACAGATAAACAAAGCCATTCATAAAATAAAAAAAAAAAAATCAAATTTTGAATTTTTTATAATTATTGCATCATTACAAAATAAAACCAAGTCTAACCCAAATGCAAACCAAATTCTAACCGCCAAACCTTTAAAAAAATCCAACCAAAATATCTTGTAAAAAAATCCAACAAAAATACCCATAAACAATTAAAACACATGGTTAAAATACCATTTTAACAAAAGGGTCTACCGTTTGGTTTTAAACCATTTCAATATTAATAAAACACAAACAGAATAGCATGAACAAATAGAAACCAAATAGAACTATTTTCCATATTATAGTTTTGCAAAAAAAATCATGTTTGCACAACTTCTAAGCAAATGTCAACAATTTTTCTCAGTTTTTTTGTTAACTTTGTAATAACTATAAAAAACCTTGCAGACTTCAATCACCATTCACACATTATAGACATTGCAGCTTATACATGTTATCATGTGATATTCAAAATTAGGGAAATAGATGCGGCTGCCAAAAATTCAATTGGAAAGACTTCTATGACATAATGATGCAGCAACCAATATATAAATATACTGTATAACAACATTTGAGAAAACATTTTTTTTTTTTTAATGTACATTTAAACTATCTGAATTCTAAATTAGAATACAACCTAGATTTAGTAAAATGGTTTTCATATAAATACAGCTTTGTATATAAAATGTTAGTTGAATTCTAATTCAAACCACCTAAATGCAATACAAATCAATTTAAAAAGTCAAATGCAAATCAACTGTAAGTGCAAGTCAATGTCACTGAAATGCAATAGAAAAATAAAAGCACTCAATGGAATCAACCCACCTTTTGCAGAGACAACCAACCATTTAGTCAAACTTGGAAAGGATGCTTCAACTCACCCAAATAAATAAGTGGAGCACGATCTAATATACCTAGATTAACTTCACAAACAAAACAAACACAATCAGAATTGATTGAGATCAAATACTCTTTGCCTTGCCAAATCACTCTTAAACATGCAACTTAGAATAAGATACAAATTTTCACTTTGTAGAAATACTGGAGCAATTAGAAATATTTCTAATTTCCTGTAACTTGCAACTTGTTGACTATATTTTAAAACTAAGATAACCACATGATGAAATTATGTTGAGCAATTTTATTACTCAAATTTGCACGCAAGCACAGCCTACACACACACACACAAAAACAGAAAAAGACCTGATGAGAAAAGAAGAAAATAAACACAAACCTTCAATGTAAGCCCTCAAAGGTCCACTGTAAAGTGGGGAAAAATAAAACAAAGGACATTAAGACTATAACGGGTGAGATTGGAGATCAATATTTCACATCATCATCACAATAAAACTCAACACTAGCACACAACACCATCCTCCATGCCTATAACTTCAACCACGGGTTGTGCATGAGTGACAACCATACCAACAGATCAATGTATAGAAAGATAGACCAAGGCACCGCTTCGAAGGATCTCGTTCAAGTACCAATTGGGCCGGTTACGAGAGCACAAGCAAAGAAGTTCAAGGATGTACTCAACGGACTCATCCAAGAGTTTTGGGCTCAAGCAAATTCGTGGAGGCCCATTGAGCATGATCCACGTGGGCAGCAAAGAATCGTCACCTTGATTCAAGTTCTAGAAGGATCCGGTCAAGGCTAAGAATTGGCAAGAAATATTTTGGGCCTATTCTAGAAGGATCGTGATGCACGACACAATTTACTATTTAATTATTGCAATTTATTATTTTTGGTATTTTTATGTTAAAAAACGTTATTTTAGGTTTAGGTGATTTATTTCCTTGTTTTTAGGTGCATTTAATGCTTTTTAGGTCAAATTTGATTCCTGATATAGTTAGGTATCAATTAGGAGTTTTTTTAGAATATATTTTCTTGTCTGTCAAGTTTTATAGAGCCCTTAAATAGGCTCCTAAGTCTGTAAACGTTTTTGGGGATGACATTTTTGAATATTCATAAAAACTTGTGAGGTTTATTCTCTTTGGTTCTTTGAAGAACTATTCGAACTTATCGGGATTTCCCGTGGCGTTCATCTTGACTCATCAAACGGAGTTTCCACCATCGTTTGTGGTGTCTTCCTTATACCGAGGTTCTTGTTTGTCATAAACAACGGGTCGAGGTCTTCCATTCGAATCTGTCCATAGAACGATCTTGGGTTCCCTTTCGTTGTTGGGTCTCGTTATTCTTGACGGGGTTCACATCAATAGAATATATACTAAATACATTTATGCTATGAGAACCTTGTATGGCATGCATTAGAGCAATATTTGAAGGACAAATTCGAGAAAATTTGGTCATTGGCAATATTAGTATGTAAAAATCCCCAAGTCCTCATTGAACCTTCTTTCTCCATCTGTAGAGATCTAGGATTTAGGGGTTATTTAAGGTGATAAGCATAATTTTTCAGTTATTTAAAGTAAAAATTAAGCTAATCAAACTATTAAATAATTCACTATAAATCTCAGTAAATCTATGAATTAAAAACCTCAAATTTCCACTACAAACACACAAAACTCATAAAGCCCAATTAAATACTAAACCCATAAAGCCAAATGTTCACTCAAAACTAATGAAAAACTCAACTTGGTGAGTGGACGCCGTCTGGAAAGGTAAGGAGGAGGAGCAGATGGAGATGTTGCTGGAGGAAGAAGTGGATTAGAAGTTTGATGCATTGGGTTTAGGTTTTGTAAGAAGAAAATAAAAGAGGGAGAGGCAAATTGTTGCGCGTATGTTGAGGTTGTGGTTGAATGGAGCCGGAGATGGGTGGTGGTGGACCAAAAACGTAACCCTAAACCAAAATCAAGTCTTTTAAAAGACTAAATCATATTTAAAATTGAGGAAAAAAAAAAAAAGGTTTTGACAGAGAATCCAAAAACCCAAAACAAAAACGAATCAAATCTAAACCTATCCAACAAAAAAACTCAATCAAAAGTAACATTTCATACCCAAATCTTAAAAATGAAAAAAAAAAAAAAAAAAAAAAAAAAAAAAAAAACAATGTGCAGTGCCCAATCTATGCAGCGTTTACCGTTCTGCCTCTTTCTCTGTTTCTATGTCTGTGTCCTAGACCTCATCCTCTCTCTATTTCATCGCCTCTCTCTATTTTTGACCCAAAATACCAATCTATTAATCAAAACCAAATCAGACCCCAAAACACCAATCTAAATCATAATTTACACACAATTGATTCTCCAAATAAAAACCAAAAACCCTAAAATTTTAAATTAAAAACAGATTTTTACCAGTAGCGATTCCGATAGTCGGGTAGTGAGAAGATTTGGGTGGCGCCCTTGTCTCCATCTCTGCCTCTCTATTTCTTTGTCTCTCTTTTCTCTCAATCTCTCTCTCCTTTCTCTGTGTAGCAATCTTTCTTTTTTGTATTTTTTTTTTAAGTGGTTAGTTTCATTTTCTACCAAGAGGGCTCCCAAACAGTGTTTTAATGCAATGAAACATTATAATTTATCATTTTTAAACGAAGTTGTAGCGTTACTAAACAATGTAATTTATCGCTTTTTAACTTAAACATGTCTAAATTTTAGATGGCATTTTTTCCTAATGTGGCAGCACCTCCTTAATTGCAGCAAAGACTTCTGCTTTTATATATAGTATTAGATTAGATAATACAAAATTCATATTGAACAATACTTCAGATTACAGACAACAATGTTCAAAATTTGTTTTTACAAAAATTTGTTCATGAGATAACACTCAAAGCTATACCAATCAGCAAAAGTGAGAGTACATATCCTATGTGTGGTAAGTACTAAGTGGCATGCCACTGTGAAAACTTCTGCAGAAATAGTCAAGATTTCATTTTACTTGCCAAGTTAAAAGGAAAAAACTGCTTCCTTAATGAATAAAGATTTCAGTTTACTTGCCCAGTACAAATAGAGGCATCTTCGAATAACAACATGGTACTTTACTTGACCTCAATGGCTTGTATTTCACCTTCCTCATTCTTGAGTCAGCCTCAAATATCCTAGCATTACTTTGATGCAAAACATGATATACAACAAACCCCATACTATCTACATCAATAGTTTTTTTTTTTTTTGCTAAGATAGTTCAATAGAATTAGAATATAGCATTAAATTAAAATTTATTCTAGATTTTCCACTTTCTTAATTTCATAATGTCTTCCTTTATTTTAACTCAATAAGAAACGTTGGAAGTGTACTATCTTACATAGAATTGGCCCTTATATACAGTAATATCATTATACTCAAAACTGTTATCATCTACAACGGCTAAACTCCTAGCCCCAGATTTTGCAAAGCCTAATTTTCCCGCACCAAAGATAACAAAAAGGGCAGAGTCATTTACATTAGTTCAAGGCGAATTGGGAAACATAACTACATTATTGGCAGACCTACATTCAATCTGAGTTTATGGTTTGGAACATTAAAGAATCTTATCAGATTAATATGGAATTAAAAAGAGTAGAAGTCAAATGGATAAGCATGATAGTTAGGCTGTCCTAACCTGTCAGCTTTATCCAGCAATGTTTCTTGAGAACACCTGGTGAATGTTATAAATCTGTCTAAACAAAGGTAATTCAAACAATAAATACATAATGGATAGGATCTTGACAGAGAATTGTAGCAAATTTGAATTTAAACGAAATGACAGGATAAGAAGGTTTGTTAAAATTACTAAACTTACAGATTTTAGACAGTTTAAAACAAAAACATATGTTTATTGGAGATTTAATATGATAATTCGTAAAGGAAATGCAGTGGTGAGAAGTTTAACGAAAAAAAAACTATTTGAAGTATTTAAAGAGTATGCTTATCTTTGAGGCAGAGCAGCAAATACTCTTCTAATAAATTAAAAAAAAATTAAACAATATAAAGAAATAAATAAAGATTCATAGAGTAAGGTAGTATATCCATTTGTTTGTCTTGTTTCTAAGAGTATGTTATTTATAAAATAAATTGAAATACATTAGGATTCAGATTTTTTTCTTCTTTGATGCAATTTGCTTAGTACCCTTTTGATGTTTTTGAAGCATTTGGGGCGGAATTATGACCAGGTCTTCCATCTTCAGTAGTTATAGGAGCAATTAATTCAAGTCTTTCAACAAATGTTTTTTTCTACACATATTCAAGGGCTAAACCCCATGATGCCACCCCCAAAAAAACTGGATTATGATAAATCAAGAAGGCAATAAATAATCAAAGGATATAATAATTCCAATTTGGAAAAGATTATAATGTTAGTAAAGCAGGAAAGACCAAGATTATAATCTGAGGCCAAAACATTGAAAGAGAGAGAATAAACATCCGGATTTTAATTCAAATTCAAATAACAAAAAGTAGCGGTGAGGATGTGAAATAAGTAGAAGGGAGAATTGGCTGAAGATCACTGAAACAGGAATACAGTAAATGAACAAAATGTAATACAAAGTATGATATAAGTAAAAATAAAATCAGCATTCAAGCAAACTATATTAAACTGTAAAATGGTTTTATCTTTCAATTATCTTGTCAATGTTCCTTTTAAATGAAGAGGTCGGTCTGTTCTAAAGACTAAAACCAACAAACACCAAAAAAGAATAAATGCTATAAAGACCACAAACCAAATATAAAACCTAGTTTGAAACTAAAATTAATGATTACATAATCATCACTAACAGAAATTTAAATCCTTCAAAACCAACACAATGTAATCATTGAGCTACACTGAATAGTAAAATTGCACAAAAACAAATAAGCCAAATTAATTGCAAAGCAGAGAAAACATAATAATAAAGATCCATGGACTAATCAAAAACATTAATCGAAGACAATTAGTGAATTAGTGGATCAACAAGAGTACGTTGAATATTGTTCTTTGGTCATTCAGGTGGAACCAAGAATTAAAGACATTTGCATAATATTTTATTGGCTTTTAAAGTAAAAAGGTTTTTCTAAAGATTAACAAACTAATTGAAACATTAATGTGTACACCACACAACAATCTTTAGTAAATAGTCCCTAAATATTCAACGACATAATTTTAAGCAATATGTTGGCTATTTAATCAAATTCAATAAATGAAAAAGAAACATATTTTTCTGCCAAAAAAGATTCATTCATTCTTTAAAAAAATTATACATTCCTTTAAACAAACATACAATCAAACGGAAAACATGACTTTTTAGCACAAACATTAAAGAGGTTTTAGACTTTTTAGTTTCAAATAATAGATGCCCAGAGCAGCAACATTGAGAAATCAACCATTATTGAACGGCAAACATGTCTTTTACTACACATATTCAAGGGCTAAACCCCATGATGCCACCCACAAAAAAATTGGATTATGATAAATCAAGAAGAAAGCATCAAAATAAAGAGTATAACACATCAAGTAACAAAATGCTGACCTTGGGTATAGGTGCTGCAGAAAAGAAGCGAAACAGAGTGGGTGTCAAATTTTTTTTGAGGAAGGTGCCATTTGTTTAAGGATGTGGTAATCCAGGGCTTTTATTAAGTGGTGTGAAATGGTTTTTATATCAAGTTAGTCCAATATGTGAATATGGTGGAGGTACCAAATGCAGGCCCCTAAAAGCATAGCCAAAAAAAAAAAAAAAAAAAAAAAAAAAATCATAACAGTTTTACAATTTAGTAGAATACAAAATAAGAATTCATTGAATTAAAAAAAATGAAGAAAAAAGCAGATTAAAATGTGCAATTCAGAGCCAAATCAAAACCAAACAGATCAACGGAGAAAATTTAATTCAAATTATGAGATAAATAAAGGGAAAATCAGGCTATCCAAACCTCTTAGTTTGATGCAGCAACTCTTCTTGCAAAATACTCGTGTTGTACCTGGCAAAGAACTCAGTATTCAACAAAATGAGAGGGTAAGAAGTTTTTTAAAATCACAGCAAAGAAAGATGAAAGAGAGACTACAAAAGAAGTGGAAACAAACATTGTAATATGGTTTGAGTTGCAAAAATATGAAAGATTGTTTTAGTTTTTAACAATCTGTTGGCTATTTTATCATATGATGATGGTAAGATTAACATCAAACAGTAACACTTTTTGGCACAAACTTGAAATGGAAAGTTTGTTTTCATCTTATACATAAGATTTTAAACAATCCAAGGTGAAATTTTACTTTTAACTATAATAAATCAAAGGATAAGTCCCTAATGTTACCAAAATAAAAAACCAAACCAAAGCATCCAAACAAAGAGAATCAACCAATGTATTTTTTAAAAAGGGTAAAAGAAGAACCCTAGACACAAATTGTAATTCATATCATGATAAATCTAAATGATTTAGTTATTTTATGAACAATGAATATGAACAATAAATTTCAAGGATGAAGTCTAGAAGATATCAGCATGGTGGAAGAAATGAATTATGAAACAAATGTGAGGCAATTGGTAGTATTACATAGCATGTACTTTTGTTTTTCTTGGATATGCAATTGGCTAAGAGGCTCTTCAATACCACCCCCACAGCCCCACTACCAAATACACATCTATATCCTGGTATCCATGGACCCTAACTTTGACAATAAACCATGTAAAATTTGATTTTTTTTTTTTCTGTTTATCTCATCTTCATTTGTATTAAATTAAAATTTTGTTTTGGATTAAATTGATATGTATAATTATTATGTCCCAATTAATTTATTCCTTTTTTTTTTCCAGTGGCCAAATCGATGGTCACAGAATGTTTACATGCAAATCAAATTCGAAAAAGAGGTCGGTTTGATTTATAGATGGCCTCTCATGATTCTAGGGTTCTGCATTCTTGTCCATGCCGTAAGATTAAGAATCAATATTCACAACAAAACATCTAATGAAAGAGAATGAACATCAGAATTTCAATTCAAGTTCAAACACAGAGAATTGATGCATACCTTTCGTCGGAGTGGTGCCGATCTCTATCTCCGTATCTCAATACCTCTAAGACGTTTGATCGTATTTAACTTTGAATCCCTAAACAAAAAATAGACTTTTTTACGATAACTAAGCCAATCGTAACAGAGAACAACAAAATCCTAAACCAAAATTAGTATATATAGATATATATTCAAAGAATTTTCAAATGGCGATTATAAAAAAACCCTAGAATCACGTGCACGAGCATTCAAAGTCAAAGCTTTAACTCGCAAAACAGATCTAGAATATTCCGCAAATTCACGGAAATAGGGGAAACTTATCCTGAAATCACAAGAAAGTTTCAAATCCGAATCAAAACAACAAAACACATAGAGAGAAAGAGAGGGAGAGAAAGAAGAACGTACCTGAAAAACTCAAAAGGGGATGGCGATGGCCAGCCGTACGAATCTCCAGTGTAGCACAAGGTTTTTTTTTTTCCTCCTTTGCTTTCTCTATATCGCAGTGTCGCTAGGGTTTTTTTAGATGCAACGTGTTTTTTATTTTATTTTGACCGGGGTTTTTTTTTTAATATATACACAGCCACTGTCAAATGGTGTTAACCTTGTCAAACCCACCATACGGTATTTTAAAGAATTAACTGTAGACGTGGCAGTTTTTTAGATGACTTTTTTTCCTAACAAAATATATATTTTTCTAGATTAAAAAAATGACACAAATAGCTCAATCATTGGCTCGGGTGACAATGTTGCATCACTCCCAAATGACACATACACCATAGAATCATTTAGTTGCTTGTTTAGCCAATCAAACATCAAGGCATTCTTGGACGAGTTACCTGATTGTGTTACTATTGGACCAACTGGGTACACTAGTCTTTTTAATACATAACCAAATAGTTTATCATCTCTCAAAGCCGCAACTGATAGTTTATCATCTCTCAAAGCTGCAACTGATAGTTTATCATCTCTTAAAGCTACAACTATTTTAGGCTAAAGCTTCTCCCAACAATTTTATATTTGCACATATTTGGAAAATGTCCCAATACCATGTCTTTTTGCTATGGCTTTTTTTTATTTTTCAATTTCATTTATTTCATGTCTTCCACTAAATATTCAATGTATTCATTATATTTAAAAAACGTTGAAGTAAAGTTGTATCCTCAAATAACTAAATATAAGAGTTTAATTCCTCTCTGTTTCAATTTAAAAGCAAAAAAATTTCCTTTGTTCCAATACGTCTTTAGTGCCAAAATCACAAATCCATTAAAACCAAATTGTGCATAGAAAATCTTAGAGATTGAAAGACAACTTTAAAGTGTTTTTTTGTATCTTCTTCCTTTGTTGCTTTGTAGTAGTCCCTGAATATGCCCTTTTGTTTTCCTTGAGTACAGATGTTGGTGTGAGTTGTACATTGCTTTGAGCATCAAGTTTTTGAAATTTTGTACAATCACCATCTTCTTCAGTTGATAAGTTGTTGCTACATTCATTTGAAGTATCACTAATGTAAGCCTGGCAATAGAACAAGTTGAGGAATGTATTACAACATATACATCTTAAATATCATATTTGTTATTTTGTTAAATTAAAGAATACTATTTCTGTCATTTTATCAAGCTAAATTGCTTTGTCAGTTTCTTCAAAAGAGTCAAAAAGTTCTTGACGGTGTAGAATTCTCATCCATACTTGAGATTATAGTCATTTAGTTGTATTTGGAAAACAAATTGTTTTCCTTTCAGATTTTCTATTTGCACAGGAAGGATGACTCATCGGGTTCCTAACAAAAGTAACATTTTTCAAATTGTACACTCAAGTAAAGTTTAGTAAATATTAAATACTAATTTTATCTTCCATATTCTCACCTCTAAAGATTTGTTCAAAAGGTCTTTGGTTGATATGTTGAGTAATTTTTTTGCTTCTGAATCAAATAAAATGAATGCGGCCATTCCTTAGCTATCTTCAACCTTTAATTGAATTCTATACCTGATAAAAGAAATGACATATATAATGTTAATATCATGTTAGTTGTTGTGTATTTTAATATAAAAAGTAAACATTTTCATTTTGTGTACCTTGGGATTGGGAAGCATGCCTTTTTGTTGCAATTGTAGCACCATAAAAATTTATCTCTTGACTTTATCTTTTTACGACATACTTCACAAGAAATAAAGTACCAACCAAAATTATCTATGTCAATGTTTATAATCTTTCCTTGACAGGTAAAGATAGTTTCCTAGAAATTGAATTTAATATCAATCAATTCATAATTTTATAGTTAAATTTTGTAAAAGCAGGTCTATAGTACATAAAGAAATGTTAAGGACACAATGTTATTGTTGAAGGTTTTTTTTTTTTCTTACCTCACTATCAGAGTCCCACATAATTTTTGTTATTTCACTTATGGTTCTTCTATTGATGTTTATCTCTTCTTGAATTGTCACTTGTGGTTTGAATTGCTTTGGCATTTGTACTATTGGTTGGTTATTTTCCACAAGCCTGTTATATTACATAAAGATATTAGACATAGTATTGTAGACATGGTATATAGTATTGTGACCTTTGAAAAGGGTGATTTTGTCACTTTTTAAATATCTATATTTATGTGAATCCAAGATAAAGGGAAACATTACAATAGGTAACTAAAGAAAGCAAAAAGTTAAAGGTTATGGGAATATGTTTGCTCTGAGTTTCTGAAGTAAAGGTTCAGAGATCATAGGATTTCTTAGTTGGATAGATAAAGCATAAAGGGATATTGTAAGAAAACATGAAACATGAGCTTTGCACATAAACATGAATTGCGTGATAAAGGCAATATATGTATGTATCATGGGAGGATCAAATATGAGAGTCACCTCTTTTTACAATGCATAGATCTATCACAGAGTCCAGAACTAACACCTTATAGTATAAAGTTTCTCATGGTGTTTGGGCTAACACATAGATCTATAATTTTAATCCAAAACTAAAATTAGTGATCAAAAATATATTATCAATCATTTATATTCTTTACTTGATGTGAGGAAAACATTATTAAACCAATTATATACCAATCATTTAGTTTGGTGGGGACTTTATAATTTTTTTGCTTGTTGACTATGTTTGAGAAAGTGTAATCCTATGAGTAAACCTACTATTTCAGTCAGATGTGACCATTTGTGGTTGCAGACCTATTACCCACCAAACATGGTGCCATGCATCAGTTTTCACAATACGGCTTGCATTGATGCTTTAAGCAGTATTGTAGAGACTGTAAATAAATTAAAAATGTGAATCCAAAACAAAGCACTTACTGATCTTTGAATTTAGCAGTCTCAGGAATGTCCAAATCAATATAAACTCTTGTTCCACTTGTTGACGATAAGTTATACTCTCCTGCAATGCACAGAATTCATTAGAAAAAAAAAAAAAAACAATTATCTATATATAAACTTATATTTCTGGTAAAAAGGCCATTCCATTCAGGCCCATTATTTGCACACTATTGAATATTGAAGTTTCAATGGAATCATCACAGTAATAAAGAGAGGTCTACACCAGAGGGCATAGTATCTTGTAGACATGTACAATATAGAGGTAAATAATCCAACTTTGCTGTGCTAGATATAGATGCTAAAGATAATGACATTTGAGTAAAGGAAAGCGAAGGAATGGGGTCTCTCAAAGCCAGGAAAAAAAGCAATAAAGTAACTAGGAAGAAAAATCAAAATGCCTCAGAATTTGAAATGACATCCCACCCATCTACAGTAGGTTATTCCAGCTTCTTAGTGAGTCCATACCCACTCGAAGGTCAACTATCTCTACAAAACCTAATGAATATATCAAAAATTCTAACCTTTACACTCATTGACACATCCCTTAACACACAACCATCATAACTGATAGTAAAGAATTATTTTCCTAGTTCTTATCAGGCTTGCTTGAGCCTATTAGTTTCTTGTCTAAACAATGCAATTAACAGGAAAGCTCTTTTATTAACCCCCAAAAGAAGCATATTTACTATCAGACAGCTCTGCAGGCTGGATGGTTCAACTTTGAAGTTTCCACAGTTTCACCTTAATAAAAAAGTTGGAAGTTTTGAAAACTTAAGTAAAAAAAAAATATCAAAGTTTTAGAGGTAACTCAAGTTTAAAAAGTGGTTAAGAGAGTCTGCAGATTGTAAGTCTGACACATAGTTTAGAAAAATGTCTATATGTTTAAGATCATATTGAATATTTATCAACTGTTTTAATTGGCAGTTGATGTTTGCTATTAAACATACACAAGGGAAATATAAATTATTTAAATATTTATAAGGTACAATTGTACTAAGCATAGATATAAATTATTTTATAAACCTGCTCCATATTTGTATATCAAATCAAACTGATTTTTAGAGAGCAAAAAAATAAAAATAAAAACAAAAGGAAAAAAAAAGAAGAGAAATATAATTCAATATGAACAATGTAATGAATAACCAACCTCAATGTACTCCACACCAATTTCGCTAAGATTATTAGGAAGCAAGCTAATAACTCCACCTCGCTTTGTTTCCACTAAACAAATTCAAACCCATAGCTCAATTTCCACACAAAAAAAAAAAAAAAAAAAAAAAAAAAAAAAAAATTCAAATTGATTATCACCATTTTAATAGCTATTTAAAATGTTGAAGATGTAACTCACTTCAAAAAATATTATTATCAAAACACACTACTAAACTCAATTACAGAGTTCCAAACCTAAGACTTATCTAAGTGTGTGCACAAACTCAATTACAAATACAAAAGAAACACAGCTAAAACAACACATATTAAAATAACAAACCCAACAGTAAACTGTTGAAGTTAACCAAAAGCTTTTGCTTTTGGTTTTGTAGGGTTGCTAGGAACACAATCCAGCAGGAGAGAGAATCAGTGGTTGTATTTACTTTAACTGTGAAACTTATATTATTATCTTTGTTATAGTGTTGGTGTTTGTATTGATCCCTCTCTTTTTGTTGTATTTTATTTGTGTGTGTGATTTAGATTGGTAGTAGATAATTGTGTTTTTGTTGAGTGAAAAGAAGTGGAGAAACCATTCTGACAAAGAATTCCATTAGCATAATCATATTTATAATGAAAGTGGCAGAACACTAAGTGCTTTAGAAAATACCAGGTCTTGACACATAGTTTGTTTGTATATAAGGGATGGATATAGGTGGCTAAAAAAAAGAAAAAGAAAAAGAAAAAGAGAGGCATATAATTCAATATGAATAATGTAATGAATAACTAACCTCAACGTACTCCACACCAATTTCGCTAAGATTATCAAGAAGCAAGCTGATAACTCCACCTCGCTTAGTTTCCACTAAACAAATTCAAACCCATAGCTCAGTTTCCACACAAAAAATTCAAATTGATTATCACCATTTTAATATCTATTCAAATTGATTATCTAAGTGTGTGCACAAACTCAATGTCAGATACAAAGAGAAACACAACTAAAACTACAATTCAATCAACTCTAGAATACAAAACAGAAATCAATGAAGCTGGGGTAAAAAATTTCAGAAAGGTTGGCTACATGGCTTTGCAAAGATACAAGGAGAAACACAGCTAAATCTACAATTCAATCAACTCTAGGATACAAAATAGGCTGGGGTAAAAAATAAACCATGAAGCTGTATGCTAAAACTGATATAACTAAACTAAAATTCAAAAAAAGCTAAGAAATCCACACTAAAATAGTCAGAAATTAGATGTACATAATTTATCACAGAGGCAAACGAATACCATACCTTTAACCCTAATTCGAATGGAGGAAAAGAATGAAGAGAAAGGCAATAGCAATAAACCTAGAAATTGAACAGCCGTGAAAAAAAAAAAAAAAGACTAATAAGAATCAACTATTTATAAGATAATAGGTTCGGATTAAAAAATATATATATATATATATATATATTATAGAGTTCTAATTAAATTTGTTTATTAGATGCCTTTGGACTGGTTTCGACGGACTGGGTTTGGTGTATTTTCGACCGACATAGTTGATGGGCCATGGGCTGGATGAGACCCATGGCAAATGGGGCGCCATTTCTGGGTTGTAGAGGTTGTATGTGGGTGCTTTGAGGAAGGAGACCACCTTAGTTCTGAGGAAGAAGATGCGTGGTCTGAGGAAGGAGCTCGACCTCTATTCGATGTTTGTGGGTTTGTGAGTATGGTAGGCATGGTGGGTATGGTGGGTTATCTGTGGCCATGGGCTTGATGAGATCCATGGCAAATAGGGGGCCATTTTTGGGTTGTAGAGGTTGGATTTGGGTGGTTTGTGGCAAATCGGTGGTCTGAGGAAGGAGATCGAGGTTTTGGTTTGTGGGTATGGTGGGTCTGTAGATGCGATGTGATGCTTGATTTGTTGTTGGTTGCAAGTGTAAAGTTGTAATTTACAAATGTGTTTTTGTTGGCTTTTATTCCGTGCCAAATTTGATTGTAATTATGTTCAATCGTTTAAACCCTGTATTTGTTGTGGGACTTGTTGTAAGGGTTGTGTGATAGAGAGAGTGTTTGAAGACTCAAGCATTTGAAGAATGAAGAATTCTCGCGGGTGTCTCGCGACCTAGCATCCCGCGAAGTGAATCATGTGCCAGGCACATGCTGGAATGCGAAAGGTCAGGCCAGGTGGAGACAGCTATGTCTCGCGACTATCTCGCGGGTAAGGCCTTCTCGCGAGACACCCGCGAGGCTATCTGTTCTGCCAGCCTGTACTTTTTGAGTCACACCTTTTGCACCTATCCTATATATACCATCATTACCCACAATTGTTGAGAAATGCTTCAGAGAGAAAACCCTAGCCAAACACATTGGTAATTAGAGATTGTCTTCCTCATCTTTCTCTATACAATTGCTTGTGGTATCTCCTCAACCCTTCCCTCTCAATTATCCATATCTTTGAGAGGTTGATAGCCCAAATACTTACCACACCTTGAGAGTGCTGTGTGACGTTTTGGTGCTGCTGAGAAGCATTGGAAGAAGCCTTGAATGGCAGATGCAACATGGAGCTTGTTGTGGGATCCGGATAACTAGGACAAGACACGGTTCCGAGAAGCCTTGTTGGAGTAGGAGCTTGGAGGGCTTAGGTACAGTGGGTAGACTAGGCTTGGAGGGTCTTTTGCTAACCCATGTATCCCAACTGATTGTCTAGTGGATCGATTTCCGCTTGGAGGGCGGCGGAGAGGTTTTACGCCGAGGTCTTCGGTTTCCTCTTCGATAACACGTCTCGGTGTTATCTGTGTTTGCATCCTTCTTCCCTACTCTTGTTAATTTCATTTTTACTGCTGTGTTGCTTTAAATATGGATTAGAGTAGTTGTCTTTCTTATATGCTTGTGTTTACACTATTCCGCACTTATCATTAAGTTAGTGTAAAATCAACCAATCCGTAATTTTAATTTGGGGGTCTAAACCGCTCGTGTGTTTTCAACACATTTTCGAGCTTTCAGCAAGTTTATGGGTTTGATCGTGGAGGAGCTGGTAGAGGACTGAGGAAGAACATGGGGCCGGCAGACCATCGTGCTGGTAGAGGACTGAGGAAGAAGATGGGGATGGCAGACCATTGCGAAAGGGAAAGGCAGAGCTTACGTTTTTTTTTTTTTTTTTTAGTGTCGGGTTTATGAATTTTTTTTTTTTGGTTTTATTTTTTTGTTTTATTATTATTTTTTTTAAATATTGTGCTGACGTGGAAAATTGTGAGAGTTTCAGAGACTTCAGTTTTATATATATAGATTAGATACATGTTAAAAGTGTTATTGTCGTTTAAACAATGAAAACTGTTATTTAAAAGCGGGTACCAAACAGTCTCTATGGTTAGATTACATGTGCTTGTTATTCTTTTTGCTTGTAAAATTTCAAAAATATCAAAGATTAATAACTATGTCAATAATATTATATTTTGATTTTAAGCTTTTGTGGTAAATAGTTATGCATAAAAAATAAGTTTATTGATCGAATAATAAAGAAAATCTGATTAAAACAAAATTTGATATGCATGTTAAGAAGATAAAGAACATGCAATTTAATGAATAAATTTTTAAAATTCATATTTAATAAATAAATAAATAAAAAGAGACAGGGAGAGTTTAAAGAATTTCCTGTTCAAAAAATATGTGAAAGAACCCAATAAAAAAAAAAAAAAAGTTAGGCGTCACATTTATGTGACTGTTTGTAAGACCAAATATGCCAGTAAGGTGTGTTGTTTTTAATTATTAATTTTTTTTTCCATTTGTATTTTTTTTTTTCAAATGACTTTTGCTGTTGAGTTGTTTGTGATCCAAAGTTAAAAAATTGACTTTTTAAATTATTTATCCTTGGTAATATTAATCAGTTTTTTAATTCCATAATATTAAATATATAAATAGATAATATATAGAAAGTTTTTTATTTGTTTGGTAATTTATGGAAAATATAACTATAATATTTGGCTTTTTCAAAAGAAAACTACAAATAATCACAAGGTTATTTTGTGTTTTTTCTTTTAATTATTTATTATTTTTATGGGATGTATTTTCTTTAATTGATTGGTCAAAGAAATTTATTTAGAATAATGCTACAACTACTATAAATTTTAAAATATAGGATTTACAAAATAGATGTATCAATTTTTAAAACGCAATATATATATATATATATTATATTGTTGATGTAATGCCAATCATATTTATTATCACATTATTTTGTAAATATTTTGTAATAAAGTTGGAAGTAGGTTTCATTTTTTTAATTTATTTATTATGTTATTGATGTGGTAGTAATCATGTTTATTGCCATATCAATTTGTAATGCTTTTAAATAAAGAGCAAAAATTAAGTATGTTCCCCAATTAAATTCAAGTATCAACTAATAAAATACAAACATCGCTATATTTTTCAGAGGCAATTAATTTCAATATAACTTATGTATGAATTTTATTGGGGAATTGTATCACTTAAGTAACGATATCTAAAGTTTACCATTTGTAAAACTAGTAGTAGCTTGAGCAATTTTCTTGTTGATATTTTGTATTTTTAGCTTCTATATATATATATATATATATATTTTTTTTTTTAAAGTTACACAAGTTAATTAATATCCTAATTTTGTCTCTGCATGTTCAGCAGTTTTAGGACCACAAATTTTTTTTTTTTTTTGGTCACAACTTTGCCAAAATTTTAATATGATAAATTGAGAGTTGTTGCACTTGCCTATCACTTCCACATGGATGATCATTATTTTTTCTTCACTAGACACAGATTACTACATCAAAGTTGTGATTAAAAAAAAATTGTGATTCTAGATTTTCCTATGTTTGTTTGTAAATCATCTTATTCAATGGAGTTTGGCTTCCCTCTAGTCTTTTTGTACGTTAGAGATGACACAAGACTAATACTTAGCATAAAATATAGCTACGTGCCAGTCTTGTCTCTTGTGCATAAGATGGAAGCCCTGCTCTGTTTAATAAACACTTTACATTTTATATTCTTTTTGGATAATTCACGTGAAAGTTTCTACATTGGCTCTTGATGCTTGTGCGTTTGGCTCCAAATTAAAAAGCTAGCTTATTTTACTATTCAACTTATTTTTGCTACTATTCATGGGCCCCATGCACTTTTTGGTAATATTTTTGAGTCTCACTGTACTATTTCAGCTAATGTTTACCTTTATCTACAGTAGTTTCAGCAAAAAATTTCCAGTTTCAGCAAAATAAGTGGATCCCAAAGAGACGCTAAACTAAGCTTGTTTCTAACTCATCTTATTTGCTTAAAATTAATTTTTTGTCCCTCCTTTAAATAAGTTGGCCGAACAATGTGCACATAAATAGCACTTATTGGCTTATTGCTTTTCTCTTGCCATCATCTCAAGAAATTATTGGCACTCAACAGGCTCATCCCCCTTTCATGTGAAGAGCGAGCTCAAATCATGAGTCCTATATAGAGATCCACCCTCATGTGCCAAGGGAATGGAGTCTACCTATGTGGACTTATTATTTCATATTCATTGTCCATTAAGTTATTCTTAGTTTCACCAAAAGTATTATCAAAAGTATTGATTCTCACAAAAAGTATCAAAAATATTATATAATAATAATTGTAGGGATATAGCCAATCATATGTCCAATTTTATAATTTGCTAAGTTATGTGATTGTGAGTGGTGGACATACATTTTTTGCTTTGTGTGACCCATCACTTTACATAAATAGCTCACAATTACACAACTTAGTAAGTTGTGAAATGAAGTGTAAAAATGGTTGTGTTCGTGAGTGGACTCATTAGATATAGGCAGCGGCACTATGAGGGTTTAATGTTGTAGCATTTGGTATGTGTGAGGAACTTAAAAAGCATGGTTAAGGGTTTGATATTGTAGCATTTGGCGTGTGTGAGGGACAAAAAACAAAGTTTTGGCTTATGCGTTAGTGTGAGAGCATCTTTTAGCATGCTAAGGATTTGGTTTAATTTATGTTTCTGATAGTTAGTGAGTATATGTGACATTTTTATTATTGATAATGGATTTTTTTTTGTTAGGGTTCCATGTTGACGCAAGAGACATCTCAAACTGTGTAACATGGATGGAGGACCATCCAAGTTTTATAGAGCAAGCTATTTCTCATGATGTATTGGTTTCATCTTAAGAATAAAATTTTTATAATTCTCTTAAAAGAATTAATACCAATATTTTTAAGGCGAAAAACACATTTTAGTCCCTACATTTTCAGGCTATTCCCATTTTAGTCCCTACATTTTATTTTTACCGCTTTTAGTCCCTATCCTGAAAAATGCTTCCCGTTTTAGTCATTGCCGTTACATCAGAAACAGAAAAAGCTGATGTGGCAAACAGCAAGAATAAATAATATTAAATTAATGTCCATGTGGCCTAAATTAATAATAAAAAAATGCCACGTCAGCCTCTAAATTAAAAAAAATTAAAAACAGAATTAAAAACTAAAAAGCATAGGAATTGAGATCTAAGTGTGTCTTGAACAAGAACAACAAGAACACACTCCCAGATCCAAGAACACAAACCCAGAAATTAAAAAAAAAAAAAACCCAAAAACTGCCTTAAATCTCCACAACAGTCCTACTTTGCCAAACCCTTCCACCCTTTCCCTCACAATCGCCTTAGACACCTTCAACTCTACCTCGTCATCCTCTGCCTTATCATCGCTTTCGCTCACCAACTCCTCTTATCTGCCGAATCTGACCTACTCGTCAAAGGCCACACCCCCGTCCACCGCTTCACTTCCCCCCAATCCGCTGCCGTCCTCTTCCTCTTCCTCTTCCTCCTCCTCTCCGTCTCCCTCTTCCTCTCCGTCTCCCCTTCCTCCCTCCTCCCTCTCCTTCTCAATCTCTTCTTCGCACTCGACTCAACTGTTTTCTTCTTGCAATACTCCGTCTCCTCCATTGCCGCCACTGTCCAGACCTCCGATCTCCAAGTCAACTGCGACACCATCTCCGCGCGAATCTCCGCTCTCATCTCTCTCCTTTGTCTAATCCTCGCCTGCTAGACCTCCGATCTCTAAGGCCTTTGGGTTTTGCAAACTGGGTTGTCTCTCTACGTTGAGGCTTTTATCCCTGAAGGGTGTCACGGGTTGCTTGATGTGGTGAGTGGCCTTTGGGTTTTGCAAACTGGGTTGTCTCTCTAGTAGTGTAAGTGCGAGCTCGAGGACTTAAGGTTGCGAGCTGTGGCTATTCTGGATTTGGTTGTCTTTTATTTATTTATTTATTTATTTTTATTTTTTTATTTCTGGGTTTGTGTTCTTAAATCTGGGTTTGTATTCTTGTTGTTCTTGTTTAAGACACACTTAGATCTCAATTCCTATGATTTTTAGTTTTTAATTTTTTTTAATTAGTTAAAATTAATAAATTAATTTTTTTTTTTTAATTTAGAGGCTGATGTGGCATTTTTTATTATTAATTTAGGCCATGTGGACATTAATTTAATATTATTTATTCTTGCCGTTTGCCACATCAGCTTTTTCCGTTTCTGATGTAACGGCATGGACCAAAACGAGAAGCGTTTTTCAAGATAGGGACTAAAAGCGGTAAAAGTAAAATATAGGGACTAAAATGGGAATAGCCTCAAAATGTAGGGACTAAAATGTGTTTTTCGCCTATTTTTAATCATCGATCACTTCCTTAAGATGCTTAAAGGAATCCCTTTGTCAACCAAAGTAGAACTAGTTATTCTTTTTTCATGACATAAATCTATATGAAAATTAAACAACCGCTAGATAGCATTACACCTTACCTTGGAACTAAGTTTCAGGTTGATCTCTGACTTGGTTGGACCTGGGTGAGACTCTTTGACAATATCCAAAATATTGTTTTAAAGACTATGACAGAAGATTAAAAGGCTTAATTTTAAGAGAAGTGTTACGTCGACAATATTTTCATAACATTTTTTGAGTAAAACTAAAATTAAAATATAGTCCTTAAAAATATAATGATATTGCATTGTACATCAGGTTATTATACTTAAACTGTGATCCAAAATAAGGTTTTCAGACCCGGACCGTTCATTGAACCGTAAACGAGAAATGTTCAAGGTTTTTAAGGTCGGACTAAGGTCGAACCGAGGTCGAACCGTGATGACGTCATAATTAATTTAATAATTATTTAAAATATAAATAAATATATTAAATTAGTAAAAATAAAAAATTAACTAAAATATAAATAAATATATTCTTATTTTGACTTACGATTTTAGAGTTACTGTTTTATATATATATATAGTCTTAAAATTATAAGTTCATATTTCAATCTCTAAGCCCAAATATCAATTCAATAATAATAATAATAACTAGCCTCTAAGCACGCGCTCACGCGCGTGCTCAGAGGCTCTTTTTTTTTGGGTAAATATTAATAATTTGCATTTATTATAATTTGGAATTTCTGCTTTTTCCAATCACCAAAAAAAAAAAAAAAAAAAAAAAAAAAACAAACAAACAAACAAACGTGGGATGAGTTTTGTAGATTGGAGGAGTTTTAAAACTAACAAAAGAGTGATCCTATTTTGTAGGGAGTTAGAGAGTAGAAGTAGGAATTTAAATCAACGTAAAAGTAGAAGTTTATTAGAAGCAGGAAGACATTTCAACGTAAAATTAGGAATTTATTATTTTTATCAATTTACTATTTTAACCCCATTTTTAAGTTTTAGGTAGGGGTATTTTTGACAGCAAAAAAAAAAAAAAACAATAACTAACTTTCCTTTGCCAATTTACTATTTTAACCCCATTTTTAAGTTGTTGATTAATTAATTTAGGGGTATTTTTGACAGGAAAAAAACCAATAACTAACTTTCTGAATCCTCTTAATATATACAGATAATAGTAACAAATTAACAATAATTTAAAGATACTTTGCGTGTGGATTTGCATGGTTTTGTTTTACTAAAAAACTAAAAAAAAAAAAAAAAAAAAAAAAAAAAAAAAAAAAAAAAAAAAAAAAAAAAAAAAAAAAGGCTGTGGCGGTTTCTGGAGCTGTATGTCCATTGTTTCTCTGGGCCGTCATGTGATTGTAAAGCTCCTGGGCCGGGCTTCTTTTGGTTTTTTCTTTTGTTTGTTTTTTCTTTTTATTAAATACTTCTACCACTTCAGTAAAAAAAAAAAAAAATACTTTGCGTGTCCTACTCGCATTATCACTCTAACAGACTCATCAACACCACCACAAATTTGACAAACAAAACATCCCCCTCCACCACATATTTTAAAACCACCAAATTATCTAATTGACCAAAATCAAAAGAGAACAGAAACTAGAAAAAGCAAATCTAACATTTGCAAGAAATAGCACATGGATGCAGTTTCTTCATCCATTTGCAAGAATCAGCACACGTTTTCTCTCCACCTTCCAAATCAATTTCAGCATCCAAAGCAACGACAAGGTGCTGAAATCATCTATCTTCAAATCAGCTCTAGAAGTTCCAGAGACACAAGCCTTGAAGAAAAGAGTTTCAAATGGTAGCCAAACTTTAGCTTTGTCCACAAAGACTTGAATTTGTGCTTTCTTTTCTTCGTCGTTTTCTTCTTTTTTGTGTGTACATGTGTGTGTGGTTTTATTTTTATTTATTTATTTATTTTTTATCCTTACAAATCAATGGTTCCAGATCTGAAAAAAAGAGGAACCGTGCTAACCGTAGAAACCGGCCACGGTTCGTAGAACCGTACGGTTCGAACGGTTTCATGCTTTTATCTCGTAGAGGGGTTCGTAGGGTTAAAAGAACCGCAATAATGGGAGGTTCACGGTTAACTGAGTTGGATCGTACGGTCCGGTCCAGGTCTGAGAACCATGATCCAAAATCATTGTACAATTATTTTTAATTGAATATTAAAAATTACTCTAATTCAAAAAAATAATTGCGAAAAAAATATTTTAAGCATATTTTTTTTCTTAAAGGAGAAGTATCCTAAAAATTATTCTATGAATATTAAAAGATTGATTAATTATAAAAAAGACCAAGAATGGACATGGCCCTCATAAACAACAATTTAATTGAAACCAAATTAAACTCACATATTCAATTCATTTTCTTTTTCTAATTATTTTTTTAATTTTTTAATATCAGTAAATCACGTACTATACTCCCAAATTAATTCTTTGGGTGATGCCATTCTAATTATAGTGGAAGAGCCATATAGAGATTGAAATTCACACTATTTTCTAACCTAAAGAATAATAATTACGCGGCATGAAACAAATGTCACTAATTTGAATCTCTTATTCCCTCTCTTTTTCTTGCTTATCCAAACAAAAATGTGATCAGAGAAAAGATGTTCTCAACTATTGCATCTTTGGCTATACTTAATTTGTGTGTTAATTTTATTTCAAGACATCCACTGATTCTAAAGTGTTCAAGTGCATCTCTCTTTCATAATATCTCATGTCCTTCTGAATTGTCATCTTTATATATGCTTAAAATTTCCCATAAATGGGATACAAGCTTGGTGTCAAAAGTAGAGGGTGGATGTAAGGTTCAATCCTAATTTTTTGCGTTTGATGAAAACAATGACATTCTTCTGTTTAATAACATTTGGACCTCCCAAAATTTCGAAAGAAAGATTAGGGTAAATCACAAGGCCACATAAAACAAAGCTCCTTAGTAACTTGATTTTTCCAAATTTTGCTACAATGGTTTGAGAGATTTTGCATTATGATTTTGTGATGGGTTACCCAAAAATGGGGAGAGGATGCCTCATCAAATGTACCTTACAAGGCTTGATATTTGTAACAACTAAGGTATTTTGAATATTGGAATGAACTGCAAATCCATCTGTATTTTTTTATTAGTCTAATCATGGTAGCCAAAGAGTTAATTAGCCCTTTTATAGCCTAACAGGAAACACAATTTGAAAATGAAATAACATCTTGAAAATGATTACAACTTACAAGTACAAAACAAAGCATTCTTGATAAATGTTATTTATATACAATGAGCCACTATGAAAACTTAGAGCATCTCAGGGCAAATTTCTCAATATTAATTGTAAGGTTGAATTTATTCAAATATGTGTTGGCTCTATTCCGTGCCAAATTTGCTTGTAATTTTAGCAATTAGATACTCTGTATTTAGGTGAGAATAATGTAAGGGATGTGTGTGAGAGAGTGTGAAGAAATTCAAGTGTGTGAGCATTTAGAGGATTCTCGCGACTAAATCTTGTGAGTGACTCGCGACTGGCAACTCGCCAAAATGCCACACGTGTGAAGTATGTAGGAAGCTGAAAGGTCATGACAGTTGGAGCACTACAGGACAAAAAGTACAATCTGGCTTGGCAGTTGTCTCGCGACTCAAACTCATGACTCATTCTAGTCGCAAGAGTGAGTCGCCAAAATGCCCTGTTTTGTAGAAAAATGACTTTTCACATTCCTCACGTACTATAAATACCCTTATACTCATAAAATGTAGAGAACTTTTAGAGAGAATTTTGAGAGAGAAACCCTAAAGAAAACCAAGATTGACTCATCCACAATCTTAGACATTTGATTCTCCAAATTCCTCTACTCTCACCCTCTCCATTTACATACCCTTGAGAGGTTTATTAGCCAAATCCTTATTTCACCATACCCATATCAGTGAGGAGGTATTTTGGTACTTGGGAAGTAGTTCAGAGATGACCAATTCACTTGGTTAATGCAATGGGCTTATTGCAGGATCTAGAGAGTTAGAGAAGACACGGTTAGGCTTAACTAGTTGGTAGCAGGAGCTTGGAGGGCTCAAGTACATTGAGTAGACTAGGCTTGGAGGGTCTTTTATTATTCGTGTATTCTAACTTTATTCTCTAATGGATCATTTTACTGCTTGTAAGGCGGCGGAAAGGTTTTTCGCCAAATTCTTAGGTTTCCTCTTCGATAACATGTGCCGGTGTTATCTTTGTGTTTGCATCTCTCTAACCCTTACTCTTACTTTTTAATTGCTGCTGTGTTGTGATATATTATGGTGTAGAGTTGTTTATTTGATTGGGTTTTTGCATTTACCTATTATTCTGCACATCTATTGTTTGGGTATAAGCTTGTGTTGGTTTAATTTGATATTGGGGGTCTAAACATTCATTAGTGTTTTACACACTAATTGAACTTTCATCAATAAAAGGGATAAACACTGTAAAAGCTTGTGATCATGATTCATATACTTGGCATGTAATCTTGAAAACTCTAGTTCTTTTTTTATTAAGGACAAGCTCTAGTTCTGAGCAAGTTTCAACGGTGGTTGATGATGCTGAAGACGAAAGTGTGAGACTGCAGGATGTGTTTGGAGTGTATATATTGTTTGATGTGCCTGTGTAACACTAAGTAGAACCTGTGTATACTATTTTTGGTTAGCATTTTGTATAATCAATGTTAGAATTGGTCCGACTCATTCACATTAATCAAAACTAACCCATTTATCAGAAGTTCAATTCAAAGAAGCCAGCATGGTCATGCATATATGGAGCTACGCAGGAGGGTCAAATGATGTAAGAATATGCCTTTTAGTTCTACCACACTGTTGTGCATCTCGCCTTTACTCCACTCAAAAGATTAAGGAATGCACAGTTATCAGAATCTATCAAAATAGTGGTAGTTCAAACTAAAGTCATATTTGTTAGTAATACAATTAATGTCCAAACTAATTTATACCAATCGAATAACAGAAAATAGAAGTCAACCTATAGATGTATATGTCCATTAATTACCTTATCTACTAACTTTAGGAAATAATTCTCCGAACTTTTGTATCAACTGGGGCACCCAAAGAAGTTGGCCTCTTAGTTAAGACAACAAGGCTGATAAGAAGAGACGGCTCCGACAGAATACACATGGGAATTCCATTAATTGATGTTAGAATTATTACATGCTTTGGTGGAGATATGTAGAAGAGATTAAGATCTGAGAAATGAAATCAATGTGTATAAGATGGTTAATCTTCATACGTATACCTCAGTGTACAGTCAAGTGTTCAGGTCACTGGAACGAAGGGCTCTATGAGGCCAAGATAACGACATAAGATTTGATTCAGTTTGGTAGAAAAGAACCCAGCTTATTGTATATAGATAAGCGATGGAAGTGACTACGCCCATTTCCACTAAAACCTATAGCTTTGCTCAAATACCCAACAAGTTCGGCGGGAACATTAAGAGTGGACAAGATTGTTTCAAATGAGGGACTCCCTTGGTAATTAGGTTCAGCCAAAATGGTCCCAACTGGATGATAATATGATAACACCACGTGCAATACATCTGTTTGTATTGACATACTTATCACCATATGAACCTCCAGAAATACGTTCTGTTGACAGCAGATAGTCATCCCTTTCTGCAGAATTGGTTCGTAGATAGAACAAATCAGCCATATCTCCCTTGCTTCGGCTTTAGGTCGAAAATAAATTTCAATGCCTACATAAGGTAGCATAAGAATTAAACAAGAGACTGAAGAACTATAGTTTGTAAGGAAACTCCTGGATATATAGGGAATGCTGAACAATAATCCCCAGTTTAGACCTTACAAAATCACCTAATTGTGAAAATGGTGATGAATCATGATAAATTATTCTATAGATCTAGCAAATTATTTTATAGATAACAGGACAAGGTACACAAAAACACATAAAGGAGATTTCTTTATATCCTACAATGACAATGGTTAAATCAAATGACAAAGGAAAAGACATTAAAATAACGCTCACTAGGAATTCTTTTTATTAGTAACTATGACAAGACTGTAAGTAAAAATGATAAAAGGTATACCTTCAGTCCATAAAGTCAGTTCTTAGAGAAGACATCCTATTGTTGCAGCAGATGAGGAAAAATTGTTACACACTCTATTGCACACACATTTATCCACACTAAAAATAAAAAACTGAAATTATGACTTGAAGTCATAATTTTTAACTTGAAAATGTGACTTTAAGTCATAATTTTCGTTGATTTTTCACGTGTAAATGTGTATGTAATAGAATGTATGTAATTAATATATATATATATATATATATATATATATTTTTTGAGAAACAATACTACTCTATTAGTTAGATTGAAGATGTAATTTTTTTTTTCTCCGGTTATTGGTAAGCCAATTTGGATTTATTCCTTTGCAGGGCAAAAAATATGACCGTGATGGATTTGCTTTATTATATAGTTTTTTTATTTTTATTTTTTTTATTTTATAAAAAATAATTATTATATAGTTTGAGAAAGGAAAAATAAAACCTTAAATTGGTTGAAAAAGTCTTATATTTTCTGTACATTTGGTTGACAGGAAAAGGTACGTTCTGGAAAAAGAAACTTGTATTGTTAAAAGTGAATAAAATTTATGTCTTAAACAGATACTAACTCTTTTTGTAAACCAAACCGGCAAACTCTTCTGGAAAAAGTAATAAAATAAACCTTCCTTCACTCAACTTTCTTAAGACATATTTTCTTGCAAAACCTTCGTTTCAATCAAGTACGTACTCCTTAAGTCACGCTATTCGTCATCTCGAAGAAGACTCTTCAATCTGATTAGGGTAAGAATCCATTTACCAGAACTTACGTTTTGTGTTGATCTAAATATGAAAATAAAATAGGGTTTTGCTTTTCCTAAAAAAAAAAAAAAAAAAAAAAAAAAAAAAAATCTAAAATCAGAGGGGAAGAATGTTAAAAGTGAATAAAATTTATTATCTAAACTGATATTGAAGAACCTTTTCCAACTCATTACATAGGTACTAGGTAGCGAGTTAGATGATAATCCATGAGTAATTAAATGACCGATTAAGTAAATCTAAATCAATCTTATGAATAGTTAGTTCATGTCATTAAAAACACAATGATCAATTGGATTATACAGTAGTGGATTAGAGAGAATTCCTTTAAAATTAACCTTCGAAACTGCATTTTTTTAATGAGTTTTTGTAACTCTGTTTTTTCTTTCTTTTGGTTGCTTTGAGTCTAAAACATGTCTTCGAATAAAAGTAAACGAACAGAGAATATTTGCCTAAATAGTTGAAAATGGAGTCAAATAGTTCAAGTGCGTAGTAGACCAACCACCTGGGTTTGGAAATGGGAGTAATCCCATTCAATGAGATTACTCAATTGTCTTCCTCCCTCTGTTCAATGTCTCTTCTTGTAGAAGCTTCTCAAATTTCAATATTGTTCTTTCTGAACAATCAGTAAATATCTTGACCATAGCCTCCAAGTATAAGGCATGGAACCCAGGAGCAATAACTGTGAATTATTTTTAAATAAATTAAAAGATTCAGTTCCAGCATGAATTAACCATAAAAAATAGCTCTCTTCTCACAAAGAATGGAACAACCATAGACACTGCTGATGTATCAGTTCATAGAAAATTACATAATATATATAGACTCCCATGGAGGATAGTGATCAGGTCCAAAATCAAATTTAGTCCATAGTTTTGAAATAATATGATGTCTAAGTTCCCATTTCTGAGCATTATTTTTCCTGGAACATATTATTATTCTAATATGATTGGATTTAAAATAGAACAAGAAGGTAGACTGATCATATATATATATATATATATATAGAAGTTGCGGATGGAGTTATTAGACAAAATCAATGCCATCTCATAATAAGGAAATAAAAAAAGCTTGGAAGAGCTAATTTATAATAAGCAAAACAAGTTTAACCCCATTCCAGAAGTAATAATTTATATTCAGAAGTACCAACATGTACTTACATTTGTAGGGAAATCATCTTTTGATCTAAGCCACCTTTCAAAACTAACTAATCCCAAAGGTTTTAAAAGAGACTATGACTGCAGAGGAATTAGATACCAACAAATTGTAGATCATCATTTTAGTTGGAGAATTAATATAGAGGTAGTTGAGTTTTGTCATAAACTAAGGTGTAAAACCCAAAAATACACATTTTTTACTTGCTTACCTCTTCTCCTCTGCTTCCAAGTTTCAAGATCTGCAGGTATAAGTCCTTTGCCCATTATTGGTTCTAGTATAACAGCTATAACTCCCTAATTGAGTTTGCAATAAGTTGAGTAATAATAGATTAGAATAAATAAATGATATGCAGAAAGTACTTGAAGATGACATATAATTTAAAAGTATGCTAGTCAAATCCCATAATGATCAAACATGCTAGCAAAGCTATCAAGATTCATAAGGTTTGGAATCATTTCACCTGGTAATGGTATTGTCATTTCTCTTGTGATTGATGGTTTTTCTCAATTAATTTCCCATACTATTGGCCTCAAGACCCAATTGAGACAAACAAAAACTAATGCCAACCTTACATGTTGGCAAAGGCTCAAAAGTCAAAACCCTATTTTATCAACAAAAAAGAAAGAAGATCTCTGGAACAGTCGTATAAATATGTGAGCTATAATGTAGACGATACGAGTATAGACCAAACAAAGAAAGTTCATACATGCTTACATAAATAAAAGGCATTTTACATAAACTCATATTGACATCAATAATCATGTTGACAAGAGGAGGGATGGGTGGAGTCAAGAAGCATATAGTTAGGTAGTACCTTGTCATAACAAAATGCATTTTCTCGAAGAACATGTCTTGCAACGATAGGATCCGATACAACAACAAATGCTTTTGGCCCAAAAGCAAGTTTATACACAGAGCCATGCTGCCAAGTTCAACAAACATATTTAGAGGAGAGTGAACAATAGGACTTAGCATGTCCACAATTATCAAATCACGAAAGCATAATGCATACAAAAGCAAATGACAGTCAAGAACAAAAATTCAAATTTAGAGCTCGGTTGGCACTGCAAATTTGGGGGGGGGGGGGGGGGGGAGGGGGAGAAAAGATTTTGCATGAAAACTTGAAATAATTTACATTTTTAAAACCTTTAATTGCATTTTTAGAAAAGGGTTTTACTGATGTAACATTAATATATCTTTAGTAAACTATTAAAAAAAAAATTTTTTTTTTTAAAAATGAAAAAATCCCTAACTTTTTTGAATTTTTTAATTTTTTTTATAAAAAATTTTCTAAAATGTACTATTAGTACAGGCATATATTAATGAGACCCTTTTAAAAATTATGTTTTCAAAACCCAACTTATAAATTCGCTATATTTCTTTAAAAAATGCACATTTTCAAACAGGTGACCAAATGGACACTCAATTAATGCAACTCAACATTCAATAGAAGCACTGTAGGGCTTTTTTTTTTTTTCTTTTTTCAATCAACCAGCTGACAACTAAATCATCTAATAGACAAATTTGCGAAAGAGGGTAAGTAAAGTACCTCTATGAACTAATCATAGAGTGAAAAGAAGAGAGGCCGATCAAACAAATCCGAGACTGCACCTTCAGCTATAGGCATAGACCCAAGACTTCCTCCACTTAACAAATTGGTAAGGAGGTTGCTAGCATTATCCAGTAAATTTCTTATGGTTTTTGGTTCATCAGTACTTGTTGATTGACATCTAAAACACCATTATTATTCAAATTAAATCACTCAAGGAACATGAAAAAAGGGAAATAGATAAAACCAAAGAACAAAAGGAGAGGTACCTGATAGTACTACTAGTCCTTTTTGGGTTAGAATTGAGAGTCAGAGTGAGAGAGTGAAAATACGAGGAGGGCGTTGTGATAGTCATAAATCCCATATCATGATTTCTGTGGGAATTTCCATAACATAGAGGTGGGGGGGAGAGACCCAAGAGAGAAGCAGCCATGGCCATGAACATTGCCATTGCCAAGCTTTGTAGTTTGAGCGGAGATGAGTGTGTTAACTGTTAAGACAAGACATTAAGAAAGTGTGACTGAGTGGGAGACCCACCCAACCCCAACATAGGATAATAATAAAAGAATGCGGTTGTAAACTCGTGACGTTGAGGCTTAAGACCAAAATATATAAATATAATTTGGGCCGCGTGGGGGGTGGAGTCGGATCAGGTTGGGAAAAACCTGCATGGAGCAGGAGTACTGGGATAAGTGGCAAATCAGGTTCAAGGTGGGTTGGTAGTATTTTGACATCTTTTAAAGTGGCTTCAAGGTTAATGATAATCAACGACAGACCTAGAATTTAGAATTTCAAGCTAAAGTTAAAGAAGACCGACTATGAACGACTCACATTCGGGTGGTCTAGTTAGTATCATATTGGGCCAACAAGTTTCAAGAATTGAGTTCGAGCCTCCACAACTAGTTGTATGTTGGTGTTTCTTATTTATAAGGGTAATTTTGAAGTATTGATAAACCCGTCCATATTAGGCAAAGGCGACGATCCTAATAAACTCGTCAACCTCACTTGCGCGTTCATAGCCAAACAATAGGATAGAGTCGAAGGTTCCACCTCTAAGCTGACAACTGCACCTTGAGGACAACAGACACCTGAACGAGATGACTAGAATATATAGACGGGATGAGAAGTTGAAGGAAGGAAGCTGAAGGGGATAAGCGAACCATTGACAAATCTGACATGGCCTAACTTGGCCTCCACTCATGAGAGTATGTATGGAAATATTTTGTGCCCCATGATTAACCCTAATCAAAGGAGTCCTATAAGAAAAGGATCCCGTAAGATACGTGAATTAAGGAAGGTCCCTCCCACAAGAAAAGATCTTCTAAGCTAAGGAACGGATGTCAACCCTATGCTACTATAAAAACCCCAAGACTCTCACAAACCAAGATACACATAATTTCCCTAGTTCTGGCACTCTAGAGTTGTGAAAGTTCTCTAACTTAACCTTTGAAGGGTCTTTGGCCGGTACCACACCAGTATTCTCCTAAGGTCTTCTTTGTTTTTGTTTTGTAGGTGTTGTCTCGAGCACGTGAGGATTGTGTGACTTATTGACGATTTTTGACATCATTACTTATATCTCATTTTCATCCCAAGTGATCCAAAAATTAATAAGTGAGTTTCTCACAAACTGAAAGTATGGGGTTTGGTCTGGGAGCGGATAGGGTGCTAATATAGTCATGCCTATAGGAAAGGCAAAATTTGCCTAACCCACAGGTACCCAACCCGCTAAGTAAATGGGGTGGGTTTGGGTTTGGGTTTTAAAAACCCAACCTAAAGCGAGTTTGGGTATTTTGCATACTCGCCTCGAACTCGACCTGCATATATGTTATAATTACTAAAATACCTTAAGTATATAAATACCATAACTATTCTATTCTACTCCAAACCCCAACCTAATTTCACTCCCAATCTCTCTTAGACTCGGCCTGCCGCCCTTCTCACCCTCAAGCTCTCATTCTCATTCTCATCCATCCTCACAATCACAACTGTCGCCTCCCTCAAGCCATCACTCTCACGGTCTCACCCACCCTCACGACTTTACTCTCACTCAGTCGCTCCTCCTCCATGCGTTTCCACGTCCACCTCGCCGTTGAAGCCAAGCCAACATCCCTCCCTCTCTGACCTGTCACCGCTCACCATAAGACCGTGAGAGTGAAATTTCCTGGGTTTGCCGAGCCAACGTCCACCTCTCTGGGTTCGTTCCCCAAAATTTTTTTTTTTGGGTTAATTTCCTAATTTTTACATGAATATTTCTGTTACTAGGTTGGGTTGTATTTTTTTTTGGTTTGATAATTGATAAATTTTGTATTATTTTGTATTTTTTTTTTATTTTTTTGTGATTTTTGATGTGAAGTGTGGAAAATGAAAGCATGGGTCTTTGTGATTTGTTACTAGCTTACCACGCATTAATGAAAATGGCTTGGCTGTGATTTGTGATTTTGTGATTTTTGATGTGAAGCCGGGAATTTTTTTTTTTTTTTAATTTTTTTTTAATTGGTGAAGGTTTAGGGCCTTTAGACTAGGTCCTAAGGGGGATGGCTGGACGGGGCCCATAGGGTGGGTTTGGGGTCAAATAAAAAACCAGTTTATTAAACGGGCTGGGTTTGGGTAATGGGGTATGGGCCCATGGGATGGGTTCGAGTATAAAGAAATTCAGCCTAAACCTGACCCATTGCCATTCCTACACGCCTAGCTAGAGAAGCCACATTGTTTACCCAAAAAAAAAAAAAAAATCAAATAAACATTCATATAGTGTTAACAAACTATCAACTAAGACAAATATATAAAATTATTGTTTCTTAATATATTAAGATGTAATTATCTACCAACAAAAACTTTTTTTTTTTTTTTTCGCATCTCTATCAGTTGCCTATTCCTTATTGCTGCCCCACTACCAACAAATAGTCAAACACCAAACAATAGTATATATTCGCTACAAACTCTTCTCTTTCTATATATTATAGCTTTATTCTAAGGTTTTGAATTCAATTCCAAAGATCAATATCTCGGTACTGGGCACTGTTTTGAAATAACAAATATGCATAGGTTTTTTTTTAAATAAATAAATCTTAATAAAATAAAATAGATTGGTTATAAAATATTATATATATGTGTGTGTGTGTGTGTGTGGGTGGGTGTGAAAGCCCAACGCTACGTATTGGGCCTGGGGCCCAATTTGAGTATCGCTGTTTGTTCGAAGAGGTAAAAGGGATTAGGGCTGAGTCCGTTTGGTGGAAATGCACTTGAAAAGAAATGATAGGATACGGCCGAAGACGATCTCGTTGGTCCGAAGAGGTCCCTCTCATCGGATCATTAGAGAACTTGATCAAGCAAATATACTGAAGGCCTGAGCGACCTTCCCCAACTGATTCCACGGTAAAGAGCAAACTCTGGGCATGCCTAGGGATGAGAAGAACATAAAAATATCTAAAAAGAAAAGCTGCTACCACCTCATTTAATGCACTGCAGCAACTTTCCTAGCCGTATTTATGTGGAGAAGACACCTGAACAGTGCAACCTCAGCTACTACCACTCACGGCAAACTAAAACAAATGTCTGATGTGACATGTACTCAAGTAAATGTTTGGATGAAGAACAAGTGTATGGTGAAGATGAGGAGGAAGGAGTATATATAAAGAGAATAGGTCTCTGAAAAAAGGGGGAAGAAAATTGTATTCATTTTTCTATAAATATTAAGCCTCTTCGGATTCTAGAGAGATCCACTCAATAATAGTCTGAATGTCGTTTTATCCTGACTTGCATATATGAATCGTTGCTAAATCCATAACCAGACCAGCTGTTTAACCCATTCTCTACAAATTTATTGTCCGGAGTTCATTGGGCTCACATTCTGCAAAGCCTGTGCTTGGCCTACCAATTTTGGACCCTACAATATATATATATATATATAAATTTTGAGATGGGTTCAAGTTACACCTGGTGTAACTCCACAAGAGTTACACCTTTTTTAAACCATAGATTTCCAAAAGATCTAACGGTCAAAAAGAAAAGTTCATCATTCTTTACATCATTAAATACTTACCAAATTAATAGCATCCTCATTATCTCTCTATATTAAATATTTCTTTGTCTCCTTTTTTTTCTCTCCACTTTCTATGCTTTGTCCTTTTTTTTCTCCCCTCAATAAAACCTCTGTCACTTTCCTCATTTTTTCTAAGAAGATAATCACCAAGAACTGCAAATCGTTCATTATTTACTTTGTAGGTTTTTTTTTTTTTTTTTTTTTTTTTTTTTTTTTTTTTTTTTTGGGTTCATACAGATGCGGGTTCATTATTTCTTCTATCCATCTAAATTGAATTTTTTTATTATTTCATTTCATTTGATTCTCTACTCATACATACACCATAAAAACAAAATAGAACAAAACAAACCAACATTTTAAAACTACCATTTGCAGAAGTGAAAAGAGCGTCCAACCACATTCTTTTCTTTCCATCACCTCAGTCCAAGCAATTCTTCAAAATTCACGCAAACCTTTTTTACTTTCTTTGATTTCATTGTTCTTGATTGGATTGAATTCAAATTCAATTCTTATGATCACAAAACAACTACAACAACAGCAACACACAACACAAAAAAGAAAAAAAAAAGGGAGACAAAAGCATAAGCAACAACCATGATTAGGAATGGAGTTATTGAGATTTTATCTGAGACTTGCAACAAATGGGAAAGGACACCATTGACCCCATCACATTGTGCTCGGCTTTTACACAGTGGAGGAGGAGATACAATAACTGGGGTTTGGGTTTGCTTGCATTATTGTGCAGCCATCAACAAAGCGCATCTATCACAGAAATTGAAAAAAAAAAAAAAAAAAAAAAAACAGAAGACATAAATATTTAATAAGGAGAGAGATAATGAAGATGCTATTAATTAGGTAAGCATTTAATGATGTAAAGAATTATGATGTTTTCTTTTTGACCGTTAGATCTTTTGAAAATCTATGGCTTAAAAAAGGTGTAACTCTTGTGGAGTTACACCAGGTGTAACTTGAACCCATCTCATAAATTTTGGTATTTTTGTAAATAAGCAAACACCTTTAGGGTATTTGTAAAGTAAATACTTTCCAAGAAATTTCCAAACTTACCTTTGCACTCCCTACCCATGTGGCTCTGCTCCTCTAACACTACTATTTCTTATCTCACCTAACACTACTATTTCACCATTTCAAACTCAACCTCTGAATCTCTCATCATCTTCTTCTTTCTTTCTGTATATTTCTTTCACCGTGCCTCTATCTAGCTTCATTTTCTTTATTTTTTTTTTTACATCCTTGTTCTCACTCTCTATTCTCTCCAGCCTCTATCTTTCTGTCTCTAGTTCTCTCTCAATTTTCTCTAATTTATATTTTCCTAAATTTGGTTTGTATGTAACTATGGGTTAAAAGGGTTTTAATGGGGTTTTAGATTTTTTTTAATTGAGTTGGGCTATGGGCTAGTTGGAGGGGGCTAATAAACCTAATAATTTTTTTTTTGGGCCAGAGGGCCCGTTCTTGATGACAATGAGTAGAGATGAGACAAAAGGGAAGAGGTGAGAGACAATAAAATAAAAAAGTGTTTCGGGAATGAAAATAGGTTATGTGAAAACAAAAGATTAAATTATAAATAAAATAAAACTTATCAGATAAAAAAAAAAAAAAACAGTAACAAAACTTAGATAAACTTAAGTACAGTATATTAAATTCCCAATTGAATTTAAACATTTGGTTGTAGTGATTGATAAGATAAAAATGGTATTATTTTATTCAAGATAACTTTTCAAAATTATATTTAAGTTTTACTCAATAAGATATAAGTAATCTAAATAGGGCAAGACTTAGGTTCTTTTCCTATGATTCTGCTATGCGGATTTTTTCTCATGTGAAGGAAGTGTATTTTTTAGTTAAGTATTCATGTGGCAAAATCTTGAGAGGGAAATCTAAGAAACAGAATCTAAGATACTATACTTAAGTTTTGTCCATCTAAATATATAACAGGTTAGGTTCAAGTTGCACATGGTGTAACTTTAAGTAATGTTACACCATAGTCACCACCCAATAATTTATTATAAAATTCATATTTTGAAAATCTCACCGTTGAATTACATGTTCTACATGTTCTTAACATTCATGTCAATTGATTCATAAACTCATTTTTTATGTATTATTTTAAACTACAAAAACTTGAATTTTAAAAATTGATTGATGACACAGCTATTAATCTTTGATCATTTCAAAAATTTTCAAGCATGGAGAATATACAAAGATAATATAATCTAACAGTGGATTTGTCAAAATTCACATCCAATTAAAAAATATTAAGTAGTGTAACATTACTTAAAGTTACACATGTGTAACTTGAATCCAACTCATATTATACACACACACACTAGACTCATCACACGCGCTTTGCATGTGCAATAATGCTTTATTTATTTATTTATTTTTTGTTTAGTGTTATAGTATTTAAAAGTGATATATAAATAACCGTGTGTATTTTTTTTTTTTTTTTTAAGGAAAGTGGTAAGGAAACATGGAATAATATTTAAAAATGAAATAGAGAATCGTAAGAAGTTGAAACCTAATGAGACATTTGAATTTGTTGATTGTGATAAGTAAAAAAATTTGAGATTTAAACATAAGAAAGACGATATACGTTAGTATGGATGGATGTTAATTGTGATAACTATATAGAATTTTGATAACAAAAATTTTGGAATGTTTTAAAGAATTTAAAAAAAAAAAAAACCATAAAAATTTCAGGATAAGAATGAGTAGTTTTTACATGAGGTAGTGGGTTTTTTTTTTTTTTTTTTAAGAAGTAATTTTGTATTTTTATATATAAATATAATTGAAGTATTTGAATACAAATAGATAACAAATACAAATAAGAATAAGACATTTGAATACAAATGGGTAGTGAGAATAACGGTTTTCTTTTTCCTTTTGTATGTGAGATAGTATTACTCTTTCAACATTTTTTTGGAACAATTAATTTTGTATTTTTCTTTTTATAAAGATAATTGAAGTATTTGAATTCAAAGAATATCTGTCTCGGCCACCCATTATGTCCAGTCCTGAGGTGGATGAGGTCCTTTTTGCCTACTTGGCGATAGCCACTTATGCGATCAGTTTTGTTATGATACGAATGGATAATGGCGTACAACGACTAGTTTATTACGTGAGCAAGTCGCTTCATGAAGCTAAAGTACGTTATCTGCCGTTGGAGAAAGCCATCTTGGTAGTGGTACACGCTACAAAGAAACTCCCCCATTATTTCCAGGCGCACACTATGGTTGTCCTAACTTAGTATCTGCTCAAAGCAATACTTCGGAGTGCAGACTACACTGGCAGGGTTGCCAGGTGGGGCACAAATTTAGGGGCTTTTGATATTAAGTATATGCCTAGTACTTCTGTGAAAGGTCAGGTTCTCGCCGACCTGGTGGACGAATTTACTGAAGGCCCTGAAGAAATTGAAGCAAGCCCACATGGCATGGATGAAAAATCAATTAGCCTTATCTCCACGCAACGTTCCTCACCCTGGAAAGTGTATGTGGATGAAGCAGCAAATCAGAGGGGGTCAGGAGTGGGGCTGGTTCTAATATCTCCTGAACAGGCCATTATTGAGAAGTCTTTAAGGTTAGGATTCTCAGCCACTAACAATGAGGCAGAGTATGAAGCTCTACTAATGGGAATGGGGATGGTTAAGAAACTGGGAGGAAAAACAGTGGAGATGTTCTCGGATTCAGCACTAGTCGTGGGCCAGGTTAAAGGGGAATTGGAAGCTCATGACACTAGAATGCAGGGTTACTTGAGCTAGGTTAGGCGTATGCAAGGGGATTTTGAATTTTTTGAGTTGTCCCATATTCCCAGATGTGGAAATGTCCATGCGGACTTTTTGGCCACCTTTGCCATCTCCTCGGTGCAGAACTTACCTCGGGTGATTATGGTCGAAAATTTGAATACGCCTACCCCAGTATCAGAGGACTCATTTCAAATCAATCAAATCAGCTCGGCGCATAGTTGGATGGATCCTATAATGTGATTCCTTGAGAAGGATATACTGCCCGAGGACAGATCGAAAGCTGAAAAGATACGACGAAAAGCTCCTCGGTTTTGGCTGTCCGAAAACAAAAAGTTATACAGGCGCTCTTTCTCTAAGTCATATCTGCTTTGTATGCACCCTGAAGCCTCAAAGACACTCTTAGAAGAGCTCCATGAAGGGATTTGTGGGAGTCACACTGGAGGAAGATCTTTATCTCATCGAGCAATCACTCAAGGGTATTGGTGGCCAGGCATGCAAAAGGACCCAGGAATATGTTAGGAAGTGTGATCAATGTCAAAGGTTTGCCCCAAACATCCATCAGCCAGGGGGAGTTCTTAACCCTCTTTCTAGTCGTTGGCCTTTTGCTCAGTGGGGTCTAGATATCGTTGGCCCTTTCTTTAAAGCAATGGGAAATAAAAAGTATCTGCTAGTTAGCACGGACTATTTTACAAAATGGGTCAAAGTTGAGCCCCTGGCTAATATCAGAGATGTGGATGTTAAGAGGTTTGTCTGGGAGAATATCATCATAAGATTTGGGGTTCCTCAAGCTCTCATCTCGGATAATGATCTTCAATTTGATAGCAAAGCTTTCAGGAAATATTGCTCCGACTTGGGGATAAAGAACAGATATTCCACTCCAACTTATCCATAGGGAAATGGGCAGATCAAGGCTGTCAATAAAGTCATAGTGAGTGGGCTTAAAAAAAGGCTGGATGATGCAAAAGCAAAATGAGTGGAAGAGCTGCCACATGTCCTCTGGACGTATCGAACAACACCCTGACGGTCAACAGGAGAAACCTCATTTTCAATGACGTATGGGGTTGAGGCTGTGATTCCACTTGAAACGGGTTTTCCCACATTAAGGACTAGCACTTTTACCTCGGATGGCAATGATGAGCTTTTGAGTAAGAATCCAGACTTGATAGACGAACGACGAGAGAATGCGATGGTTCAGTTGGCCTATTATCAACATAAGCTGAAACAAGGTTATGATGCAAATGTAAGGCTAAGGCCGTTAGCCCCAGGGGACTTGGTATTGAGAAAAGTTTTGGGAACTACCAAAAATCCAATTTGGGGAAAGTTAGGGCCTAATTGGGAAGGACCGTATCGTATTACGTTTGTAGCAGGAATAGGTGCATATTACTTAGAAGATTTAGATGAGAAAACTATACTCCATCCCTGGAATGTAAGCAACTTAAAGAGGTATTATTATTAATAGGAGTAGTTCTGTTCTATTTCCTTTACAACTTGTCCTAAATTCTATTACTTGTGTTTCTCAATTTATTGAAGTATTAAACAGAAGCTGAGTCATGTCAGGTCCTCGGACCACAACTTGGTGGAAATTAATACACTATGAAATTTCTTGAAGTATTAAGCAAAAACTGAGTCATGTCAGGTCCTCGGACCACAACTTGGTGGAAATTAATACACTATGAAATTTATTGAAGTATCATGTCAGGTCCTCGGACCACAACTTAGTGGAAATTAATACACTATGAAATTTATTGAAGTATTAAACAGAAATTGAGTCATGTCAGCTCCTCGGACCACAACTTGGTGGAAATTAATACACTATGAAATTTATTGAAGTATTAAATAGAAACTGAGTCATGTTAAGTCCTCGGACCACAACTTGATGGAAATTAATACACTATGAAATTTATTGAAGTATTAAATGAAAACTGAGTCATGTCAGGTCCTCGGACCACAACTTGGTGGAAATTAATACACTATGAAATTTATTGAAGTATTAAATAGAAACTGAGTCATGTTAGGTCTTCGGACTACAACTTGGTGGAAATTAATACACTATGAAATTTACTGAAGTATTAAACAGCAACTTAGTTTTGTTAGGTCCTTGGGCCATAACTTAGTGAAAATTAACACAGTGTGACCTCAATCAAAGTATTACACTAAATCTAAGGTATGACAGATTGGTTATACAACAAACTTAGTAGAAATCTGCGCTTTTTAAATGGGATTCATGCAACTGGAATTATATATTAAGGCAAGCTCCATGAGCATCACTTAAAGCATTTTAGGGTGTCCAATACCTCTAGGGATTAATCGTTTGGAATGCTATCTCCAGTATGGACACTTCTTAATGAATTTAAGGCAAGCCTTTATAGGGCTGGGGAGTTCATGCTCATAGTCTACTTTGGTTCTCAATTATTATACATAAAGTTAAGTTTTTCCCTTATAGTGTCAGATTTTATTCTTCTACAGCCTAGGAGAATGTAAAAATAAAGGACATTCATGCAAGAAATTACACAAGCAATAGATAAAGCCATAATGTCTCATATAAATTTGGAAAGGGAAATACACGTCACAATTGAGAATATCCTCAGAACACTTTAAAAAAAAAAAAAAAAAAAGAGAAAAAAGAGAAAAACTACATCCACTACTTGTTTAATTTTATTTGGAGCTTGGGTTGTGGGATCTTGCCAGGTTCCTGAGGAGGAATACTCTTCTCTTTCTCCCTTGGAGCTTCCCCAGTAGGTAAAATGGTAGAAGCTAAGTCCTTTTCAAAACTTTGAGAAACTGTTCCATCCTTAGGACCCTCTGCAAATTTGGCCAAGGAGACATCTTTTACCATTCCAAGCACTACAGGTTGCTTCTGCTGGTTGGTAGAGGATGGATTCTAAACTTGAGCTTCTTTAGCCGATTTAACAACCGTAGAGGAGGCCTCTTATTGCTGAGAAGAAGAACCTGGGGCTCGTATGGCTGGAGGAAAATATATGTTTTCAGGCCTTCTCAACTCCGAGGAGGGTTCAACCCCAGCTCGGTTAAGAGTTTCCTCCCAAGTCTGGGCACAGTATGTCCGACATACGGCTGGGACCTCGGCTCGGAAGTTATCCTTTGTCTTAGCAACACCGACGTCGTACCCATGCTGTTCGGCTTCATCTTTTTCATTTTCAGCCTCAGCTCTTGCCTTTTCAGCCTCAGCCTTAGCTTTTTCGGCCTGATCTCTAAGCCTTTGGACTTCCTCCAATTGTTTCTGTAGAGTTGATATCTGTTCCTTGGAGGCTGCCAGCTGGTCATTGGCATCGTGCAGACGTTTCCTCTGGTCCTCAGCTTGCCTTTGAGCACTGTCCAATGCTGAATCAGCACTTTTCCGAGCGTGCTCTTCCTCGCCCAGCTTTTTCTTCAGCTGAGAATTGTTCTGTTCTGCCACAGTGAGTGTCTGAACAGCTGTTGCTCGCTTCTTCCTCTCATCGTCTATTTGCTAGTAGCAAGCATTGGTTATCTCCTTCAGCCTGAAAGTGGCTTGAACAGCCTAGAGGAAAAAGAGTTATAGATGTAGTAAACTTAGTTGTATGCATGACAAGAAAAATGATAAGGGTATTATACCATGCCCAGATGTCTTTTCATATTCATAATGACCTCATTCTTCTTCATGTTCTTCAGCTCGGCCATATCCTTTGGAAGAAGGAGGGTTTCTTCTAAGGCTGAGGCAACATGGCACCTAATGTCGCCGTTGAAGTCCCTAATTGAGGCATCTTCCCTCAAAGGCTCACCACCGAGCATGGGAGCAGGAAGCCAGGCCTCGGGCTCCGAGGATTGAGTGGTTTGCTTTGCCACAACTTGTTGAGGCCCATGAGTAATCTTTTGCTGCTTTGCAGCTCGTTGGACCCCGTCTTCACGAGTTGGGCGAGATTTCCCAGTTTCCACCACTTCTTTATCTTTTGGCTCTCTCCTCCTCTTAGGATCAGTAGGTTCGTTCCCCTGCGGTTGGGGTAGTTGAGGAGGAGAGAGAGAGGGAAGATTGGTTTGAGATGACTTCCCAGGTGCCCCCTTTCCAGGCTGGCCCTCGATCACGTCCAGCAGACTCCTTTGGCTCTTTCTCTGAATGCCCATGTTGTCAGAAGTCACCTCGGGAGAGTGGGGTTGATTGAAAACTTCAAACTCGTCTGCAGAATCCAACAATTCTACAACGTCTTCTTCTTTTTCTTCTTCTTCTTCCTCTCCTTCTTTCTCCTCTTCCTCCTTCACTTTCTGAGGAGCGGAATGTGATGATGAAGCCCCTGCAGAGAGAGTGGCCACAGGTAATGGCTGAGTAAAAGGGGCGCCTTCAGGAATCGGAACACCCTCAGGAACAATGAATCCTTCGAAGGCTACATTGATTCGGTGTAGCCAAGGATCTCTAGCCTTTATCACGCACTTGGGAGCTTGAAAGGCGGTGGAAATGGGTTTGTATTGGAGGATTATGTGCGCTGCTCTCAATTGGCCGTCGGATGGGTTCACATACACCTCGGACCGCAGAATTTTATCTAAACTCTCCCTGTTAACCAATCTGAACTGAGGTCTGGTAACGCACTTGTCTGTAAAATTCGTAAAACAAGAGAAAGATTCTGTCAGAAATAAAAGTGATTTGAACTAAAAAAATATAATCCAAGTTGTAGAGGCGTATAGCCTAAAAACCCCACTTGGTTTTCCCTCTTTAGTCGGATAAGGTAAACCATCATGCCATTCCCTAGAAAAAATGAGAAAATCATCTTTTAAGCCCTTATTTGATGTAGGGAGACACTAGATTAACCTTACCTCAGAGAACCTAGACTTAAGATAGTACCCCTGGCCTTTCAAATGGTTGAGGTTATACACCTAGTTCACATTGTGATGGGTCAGACCTAGGTTCATCCTCGCATTAAGGGCTTCTATACTCCTTAGCACCCTGAACATATTTGAGGCGCATTGTGTGGGAGATAACCTAAAGAACCTAAGATAGCTTCTGGTAAGGTTACCCATAGGGATAGTCATCCCTCCCTCTATGAAGGCGATCATAGGGATGACCACTTCCCCTGATTTCCTATCCTCTAACCACATCTCGGTGGAAGCATATCTCATACCCACCGTTGGGGGAATCCTATACTTAGTTCTGAATTTCTCTATTTGCTCCTCGGAATCTACTAGATACTTAAACCTACCCATTTCCTAAAAGTTGTGAAGAAAAAGTAACGAAGAGGATTGAAGACAAAGGAGGGTTAAGGAAACTTACAGCTATGGAAAATGAGCTCCTCGGACAGACTCGCAGTATTTATGAGAGCGTGGAGAGGAAAGAAAGAGGGACAGGTTCAATGAATACATGCTAAGACTGTGTGAATTTTGTAACTGAAAAGAAATTTGATTTGAAAAGCTCTTTATAGGGGCGCAAAAATCGTAAGCAGGAAAAATCCTGCCCATAAATATCGAAAGCCCTCACCGTTAGATTCACATCCTGCCGAAATGTGGGGGACAAAGAAGCTGCCATCATTTAATAATGGCGTGCTCCTAACGCCGAAACGTCAGGAGCGTGCCTTGGGCAGGTAGAAAGGCGTTCTTAGAGTTAGAAAAGTCCATGAAAGAGATGGGGGCATAGTATCAAAATCTCCCTTTTTCCGGGGTGACAAAAAAGAGAGATTTTGAGGGGCTATTGTGGGGCCAGTGGTCCAAGAAGATAACATGGAAATCATGAGAAATGGGCTTGTGGCCCAGCGGCCCAATCCGAGGACATTCACTTATCCGAGGATGGTTAACAAATGGCATTTTGAGAACAACACAAGACAAAGAGACGTAAGTCGTGTATAGTGGGCCAAACCACGTCCGAGGATAAAATTTACCTCTGAAACCACGTCCAAGGTGAATGTAACTATTTTAGTATTCAAGGAACTTTACAAAGTTGCATATGAATTGAAAAATGAATATTGAACAAAGAAAGAACCGAGAAAGGTAGCAAATATCTTCTAAAAGCTGCTACCTCCACATTAAATGCTTCCCAGCTAACTCTCTGACCGCATTAATGTGGAGGTGATACCTGAACAGTAACCAAGCAGCCTTATGACCACTGAGCAAAGGTTCCAGGAAGTGCTGGATGGGACAGAAAGAAGTTCCAAGAGTGGAACCTACACGTGTATGGTGAAAATGGGGTGAAGAACGCAGTATATAAGTGGAAATCAGAGGACATTAAAGGGGACTCTAAAGAAAGGGAAGAAAAAAGAAGAGAGAATCCAGAAAGATATTTCTTGAAACCTAGCCGAGGAGAATCGATATCGTTTAGTTAATTTGAAGCTTCTTTTGCTCATAATAATCATGTCTTTTTCCATCAACTAGAATTAGCTCTTACACCCACTCTTTAGAAATTTTATTGTTTGGGCTTGTTGGGCTGAAAACCCATCCCTTTTTTGGGTCCAATCCAATTTGAATCCTTACACAAATAGATAACAAATACAAATAAGAATAAGACATTTGAATACAAATGGGTAGTGAGAATAACAGTTTTCTTTTTTCCCTTTTGTATGTGAGATAGTATTACTCTTTTGACATTTTTTGGAAGAAGTAATTTTGTATTTTTTTTTTTTTAGTAAAGATAATTGAAGTATTTGAATTCAAATAGATAAAAAATATAAATAGGAATCAAATATTTGAATACATATGTGTGGTGAGAATAACGGTTTATTTATTTATTTATTTATTTTTATTTTTTATTTTGTACGTGAAACAGTATTATTGTTTTAACCTTTTTTTGATATTTTGTTGGAAAAAAATTAAACTAAAGGGTATGTTATTTTAGAATCTATATGAGAATATTTTGGTACGCCGAAAATTGAAGAAGAAACATGAGAATCCTCTTATTAATAGTGTATATATATATATTCCAACTTAGACCCCTTACTTGATGGATAAGATATATTACCAATTAAGTTAACTGAAGCTTATAAATCTTATTTTAATAACAAAACAATTAATATAATGAATAGCAATAGAGGAACATTAGCATCAGGTGTGCTAAATGCCAAATATACCAAACACTAAAAAATCACTTACATCAGATGTTCAAAATGTCAAAAAATTTGGCATGGATGAACAGTGCCATTCCAAATTTAGAACAAATGCTAAATTTTCTTTAATATTATTTTTCTCTCTCCTTTCACATATCTATCTCATCACTCCCATCTGCCTCACCCATTCTCTCAATCCTTCTCTCTCTATCTCAACCTCTCTCTCTCTCACTCTCTTTGTCTCTCTCAAAGTGATCTCCGTCCATAGTGATCTCTGGCCCATAACCGATCTTGCCAAGTGCCTGCCTTCACTGCCTCTGCTGAACTCCGCCTAATCTTGCCATGCACTGAATCCCTCTCCTTGTTTGATTGTTTATGGTGTTGGATATATTTCAACAATTTACTTTTGTGATAAAGCAAAAGGAACAACATACAAATCTAAATATAAGCAATAACACAAATAGATATGATAGGCAAAAGCAAAATATAATATATAAGAAGAAATCTGCAAATAATTAAAAACTCACAGACCAAATGCGTGAAGGATGGATGATTCAAAACAAGTCTTGTGTTTGACATAATCACCTTAAAGCAAATTTCACCCCTCACACAATCACTGTGGTACTTTGAGACTCACGGACGTCTGCTTCCCAAGATAAAATGATCTATAGCACGAAAACGAAGCACATAACGTCGTGCTCTGCGAACTACTCAATGTCTCTCTCTCTCTTTGATACAAAATGAAATGCACAAAATATTCTCACTGGAGAGTTTTCTGAAAAGTAGTTTTTGTAAATAAGGGACTATGAAAAATTATACGTTATTGAACGAGCACTCTGTTTCAGTAATAACTGTTGTGCACAGACTAATTGACTCAAAAATTAAAATAATAAAATATTATTATATGGACAAGTAGGTCCAGTCCACATATGCCAAAAGCCTAACTCAATGTCCAACTCATGAGCGTATAAACTCATATATTATCTCTTTCCTTTCCTATGTGGGACTCAGGATTCTCACCACTTTTAATAACATCTTTAAGTGAACATAGAAAATATCAATTTCTTATTCACTCCACGCTATTTTTCCAACATATGGTTAATTTTAGGGATTGGATTTGGTATGAGAAATGGGATTGTAGTTCAATAGGTTTGTTGTTTTGAGGTGGTGGTGATTGGTGGTGGTTTTGGCGGGTGGTGTTGGGTTGATTTTGGGTGGTGATTGATGGTGGTGGGTTTGTGGATTTGGTGGGTTCCGATCTAGTGGTGGGTTTTGATCTCTCTCCTCTCTCAATTTTTCTTTGACTCAGTGGTGGCTAGCAATGGTTTTGGGTTGGGTTGTAGGTGGTGGTGGTTTTGTTGTTTTGATCTAGAGGTTTGCTGAGTTTATATTTTTTGCTTGTGGTTGGGTTGATTTTGGTAGTGTTTTGCACTTGGGTTCTTTTTTTTCTTTTTCTTTTTTGGTATTTTAGCATCATGGTGGCTAGTGGTTATGGGTGGTTGTCACTGTGGAATTGGGTTGTGGTTGAGGAGGCTATGGTGAATGAATTCATAGTAGAGAGAAGAGAGGTTTTGGGATTATAAAAATTGAATGGTTTTTTTTATATTATTTTAAGGTATTGAATTTTTAAAATATAAAATTTGATGTAGGGCGTATTGTAAAATGATGTGTTAAAATAGATTAAGTAGGTTTGGGTGTGGGAAAATAAAATTTGGGATGGCACAACTAATGCTAGTGCTCTAAAAATAACATTACTTAATTCATCAAAACAAAGAGGTAGTAATGCAGGACCAAAAAAAAAAAAGAAAAAATGTTCAAGACTCTTAGATTCATTTTTGCAATTCTCTTAAAGAGATTTTAGGGGGGGGGGGGTGGATTTGAAATTTATAAATCTTGACTTCTTTTTGTGTGTTTGTTAATTTGATAGTTTTATGACAATTAAGGGGAAGATTTGAACCCTGGATGTCTTTTTTAGAAACACCAAGAAGTTTATAATGATCTTAGCAGCTAAATACAGAAATTTAGGGTCAGTGTAGTAATGTTGTTATAGTAATGTTATTTAAGTGTTGTGAAAATATGTGTGAGTGAAAAAGTGTTGTAAAAATATGAATTGTGTTGTTTAAACATTCAAACGCTAAAGATGGGTTTTATGGCTATGAAGTTAGATATGAGTAAGGCATATGACCGGGTGGAGTGGATCTATTTGGGGAAGATTATGGAGAAATTGGGTTTTTGTGATAGATGGGTGTCTCTTGTTCTTGAGTGTATTACAATGGTATCCTATTCGATTTTGGTTAATGGAGAGCCTAAGGGTGATATTAGGCCATTAAAGGGCTTAAGACAAGGAGATCCTTTGTCTCCATACCTTTTTTTGTTGTGCTCAGAAGGTTTGAATAGGATGTTACAGCAAGCAGTCTCCAATGACACTATACAGGGATTTTCTTTATGTAAAAGGGGACCAAAAATCTCACACTTATTTTTTGTAGATGACACCCTTTTATTTTGTAAAGCATCTATGGCAGATTTATAAGCAATCCAAGACATTCTGGTTTTGTATGAAGAAGCATCGGCTTAAAAGCTAAATTATGAGAAGACGACCGTTTTTTTTAGCAAGGCAGTGAAGGAAGACACAAAGGCCTTAATCTCAAATTTTCTACAAGTACCAGAGGTGAAAGAGTATGGAAATTACCTTGACTTGCTGGTGGTGGTGGGAAGGAAGAGGAAAGAAAGTCTCAATTACATTAAAGAGAGATTTTGGAGCAAACTTCGAGGGTGGAAAGAGAAGCTATTGTCCCAAGCGGGTAGAGAGATCCTACTCAAAGCAGTGGTGCAAGTGATTCCTACATTTGCAATAAGTTGCTTCAAATTACTTGTGGGTCTTTGTCATGAAATTGAGGCTTTAATCCGCAAATTCGTTTAGGGGCAAATTAGTGAGCAGTGAAAAATTCATTGGAAAAAATGGGAGGTTCTTTGTTAGCCTAAATCAAAAGGTGGGTTGGGTTTCAAGGACTTGGAAAAATTCAACGATACAATGTTGGCAAAACAAGTATGGAGACTATTGAAGGACCAATCCTCTCTTTTTTATCTAGTCTTTAAAGAGAAATATTTTCCTATAGGGTCCATTTTTGAAGCCTCAGCAGCCAATGGTTTTTATGCTTGGCAGAGTATTCTCAAGTCAAGGAAGGTGATTTCGATGGGTATGAGGTGGAGAATAGGTGATGGGAAGTGTATAGATATATATAGGGACAATTGGCTGCCAGGGAAAGGGTCTGCCAGGGTTGTTTCTCCATATGTACTGGCATTAAAAGGTGCTCAGGTTGCTGCACTCATAAACCCAAACACTCGAACTTGGAACATTAATTTGTTACACCAGCATTTTTTGAGCTTTGAGGCAAATTGAATCAAAGTAATACCATTGTGCTGGATAGACCAGAGAGACCACTTCATTTGGCTAGACAGCCATAATGGGGAGTATACGGTGAAGGCATGGTACCAGAAGTTGTGTCAAGAAGCCAATTCTAGCGCTGCATCAAGCTCAGACTCATCGCACCAATCGGCTTTCTGGAAACGTATTTGGAAGCTCCACATTCCAAATAAAATCAAATTTTTTCTTTGGAAAGTTTGCTCTAATGCTCTACCCATTAAGGTTAACTTGAAGAAAAGAGAAATTCTTGACGAAGTGAAGTGCAGTGCCTGCCTCTTGGACCAGGAAACAACGCTTCATGGCATTTGGAGTTGCGAGACACTTAACAACATTTGGGCCCCCTGTTTTAGCTAGGTTCGAATAGAGTACCCTTACCATTAGGACATGCATGAACTAATTAACTTGGTGGGACAGCAGGCAAAGACTTTGGAGCTGTTTGGGGTGGTGGCTTGGTTCATTTGGAACCAAAGAAACAAGATGAGATTAAATGAGAGAGGCTTGCTGAGTGAAATTTTTTTTGAAGCAGCTAGAGTGTACCTTTCAGACTTTCAATCAAAATTCCAAAAGACAAAAGTGCAGCAACCTAAAGGAAGTATAAAATGGCGACCTCCAAGGGATGGAATGTACAAAACAAATTATGATGGCACAGTCTTTGCCGAGTTGGAGGAAGCAGGGATAAGGGTTATAATTAGAGATGTTAAGGGGCTCGTGATTGCTGCCTTAGCTGAGAAAATTCCTTATCTGGGTTTTGTGGAGGTACTGGAAGCACTAGCTGCAAGAAGAGCAGTAAGTTTTGCAGTGGAATTGGGCTAAATTGAATCTAAATTTGAAGGTGATTTTGAGGTGGTTTGGAGGGCTTTGAGGTCAGCGGATGGGGCTCATTCATCCATTGGGGAGATTATCAAAAACATGATGTCTATTATAAGTTCACTTCGAACTTTTTCTTTCTCTCATACTAGGCGGCATGGCAATTGTGCAGCCCATGTTTTAGCCAAACCAAGAAAGCAATTGTTTCTTTTCCTTTATTAGTTTGGATGGAGCATGTTCCAACAGACATTAGTCATGTTGTTATTTCTGATTTTCCAGCAATGTAATAATAATACTCAGTATTGACTCTAAAAAAAAAGGGTTGGAATTCTAACATATTGTAAAAAATCTACTAATAAAGCCTTGCATTTAAAACTCTACTTACTACACTAATGCCAAAGTCCTTAAAAGCTTAAACATAGTTTTGGCTAAAGTAGAATATTTGAATGTTAGTATTAAAGGGATTTTTTTTTTTTTTTCCAAATAGTTACAATATGATGCTTATCCTGTAGGTCAAACCATTTCTCCCCAACACTTCCAACACTTTGTGTATGGGGAGGTGTCATTTAAGCTACAAAGCTCTTAGCTAGTATAAAAGTTCTTTAGTGCACTATTCCATCTTGTTGTTCATTGGAACAATAATTGATATATATATTTATATATATTACAATTTATAATTTTTAGAATAACTATAGTAAAATAAAATAAAGATATTTAACTAAATTTACATTTGTACTATAAAATAAGAGAACAGTGGAGAGATATTACCTTGATGGTTGATAATAGCTTAAAAGTACAATATTATCTTAGTATATGTTGGGTTTTAGACCCTTTAAAAACAAACAATTGGATTAACCTAGTTAATTAGCCAAGTGATTTACTTAGTCCAATTTCATGCAAATCTAAGTTAACACAATTAAATAATCATATCAAATATATAAAGCAGTGGAAAAATAAATAATACAATGATATGATCACCCAGGAAAACCACACAGTAAAAACCTGGGGAGGATTTGACCTAGCTATCCTCAAGGTAAACTTGAATCCACTATGAAAGAATCGAAGTTCATACAAAAGGACTTACAAGCTCCCGCTTGACTTCCTAATGCTACCCACTAGTAGAACTTACTGACACGACCACATGCAAGCTCCGAATCCACGGACTCCTTCTTTCTTGGATTCTCCAATCAACTACAAGCTCCCCGCTTGTTTTTCTTTAAGCTCCAATGGTAGCAACCGAGTTGATCATCAAGATGTTGAAATAATCTCTACCTTGAAAACCCTAAGTTTTGTGTAAAGGAAAGCTCCTCAAAGATCTCACAAGAGATTTACACAAAACAACAATATGAGCAACAAAGACTTAGACAGGCTTTGGTACAAAACCCTAAAAATAAAAGGAGGCACAAGAGGCACTCTAATCTCTCTCTCTTCCGTCCCAAAAACGTTCTAGGGTTTCCCTTATATATAGGAGTGATTTACTTGATCCCCAAGATGTTTAAATAGAGATTGGGCTGAGTTGGAATTCTGCAGAAAAACGTTCTGGCCGACTTTCGATTGATCGAGTCTGTCCTTCGATCGATCGAGCCAGGCCGAAAGTCATAAAGACTTCTGCAGCCACTCGATTCCAACTTTACAATAATTAATCAATTTTGAGCAAGCCTAAACAAGACTAAACATATTGTTTTGATCATGATTTGCCAACATTACACATTAGAGTTCTAAATACATTAAATCCTAAATCTGTAGAACCTAACAGTATTGGTAGGCATTATCACATCTGTTTTGTGTTTATTCCCATACTTACACATAAATATAAGAGTTTGTAAGTTTTCTCTAAAATATACTCATTATGTGTATATTTGTTTCTTGTTAGAGATTAAAACTAATAAACTGAGCATGCAAAAATGAAGCTAAGAGAATTCAAGGGTGAAGCTCAATTGAGAATTGGCTTTTGAAAAATTTAATGAGTCAGAGATGTATGGTAACATAAAAAGAAAGAGAGAGATTCGTATAAGCCAAAGATGGAAATAATCCTGGCATAGGAATATTCTGATTAGTATTGATATTTTGACCATATCTTTTTACCCCAATATTGGATTGACTTGTTTCTTGTGGCACAAAAACAGGACTTGAAGATCTAAAACTTTGTAGTTTACCAAATTTCAGAATCATTTGTATTCAAGGCCAAAACTGACTTGGATGTTACCAATTTTTGAAAAACAAGAATTGACATTTTATGTTTTCCTTTCTAGGGAGCATGTATTTTAGGGTTTTGAATATTATAAATATTAAAGGGATACAAAGGCAGCCACATTTTTGGCTACTAAAAAACCTTATTTTCCATCAATTTTTAGAGTTTTTATTTTCAGTGGAAGTTTAAGAACCTAAGCTAAGGTTAGGGGTAAATCCCCAATGTTGTAAGTTGTCCACTATTCAATCCAAGCACGTTTTTCATGTTTTGATTATTGAAATCATTTTTTTTCTTTTCATAATTGTTTAGTTAGATTAATATTTAATTTCTAATTCTTTCATAAGTCTATTCTTGAATATTCTCATTGTTAGAAAATGGTTTTATAATATTTTTGGTAAAACGAGGTAGTTTTGTTAGATATTACTTTTTCCATAATATTGCCTCTAAGGTATACGATGTTCTTGAGTTTTTTTTTTTTAGCAAATTTATTGTTTTCTAGAATAAATTGTTGGAACAGTTGATGAATATAATCAACCAAAGAGATTTTTATTAATGAAGCATATTTCTAAATTTTCCAATCGGATAGTTTATGTGTTTACTTACCCGATTGTGTACTAAATTGGATTGTTAGTGGATGCTCAAAAATAGTTGACAAACCCTAACGCCCTAGTGATTTTAATTATTGAGTTTTACCAAACTTTCTTTTTCTTAAGTTTCAATCATATTTTTCTATATATTATTGGTGCTTTTAAAGTGTTCTTGTTTTCCTTTTCTCGGTGGAATGACAACCTTAGCTTAGCTGCACTACAATTTCCGTTACAAAATTGGACAACATCAATGATCATCTCATAAAATAAAATATAATTTATTGTCAATTCAAAAAATGTTTTTTGGTGGCAGGGCTGAGACATGGACTGGGTCACTATCTTGAGACGATACACACCGTCTATGAGATTTCTAGTGTAGTAGACTAGCAACATTATGTGTGCCCCCTGAGATACAATGACCCAGCCTCCTTGCTGATTATCCTTACAAGCCTATACTGATTGTAGGATATGAAACTCTTAAAATAATACTTTCTTTTACCTATAAATATAGTGTAGTAGGGATATATATTTTTCATTAAAAGAAGAGGAAAAAAAACCATACAAGTGTTTTAGAAAGATGTTGCTTCATATAAAAGTGGCAAGGCAAAACTACATTTGTTTTTGTACATCCCATTCACTTCACATAGTTAGAGGTCTATATATCTCTATATATGCTGAGACAAAATAGTCTTATACTAAAGAATTTATGAACATTGACAACCATTTTGAGTTTCTCGTCAATCAAATAATAAATATTTATTGTGGGGGTGAAAAACAACCAACAACGCTGCAGTTGAGGAGGCTTCAGATCTATACAATTAATTCCAAAAAATGGGAAAAATAATCCACAATGGGAGGATTAAGCAACAAATTAAAACAGATAATGAACAAATAAAACTCTTTTATAGAGGGGAACAACGTTCTTGAGGTGCCTCATATAGATTAAGGGAACTTGAACTTAAAGAACATTCCCTTTGGCTCTCTCTCTCTCTCTCTCTCTCTCTCTCTCTCTCTCTCTATATATATATATATATATATATAAAGTTCTTGCCTAAGCTTTTTCTCTGTAATTTTCTCAACCCCCTTCTCTATGGCTTCCCCCTCCTTTTATAGCTATTTCTCACTTCCTTTCCCTCTTATAGCTGTTTAGTTCCCAGTTGGATTTTAGGGGATACTTGTCCCATCATCCTTCTGTTATACCACTTTTTGATCACGAAAGTAGACTTCTAGGGGTGCTTCTATTATTCAGGCTAGTAATTCGGTATTGAATGTAGCTAACATTAGGTGAGGGGCCTCATTAATGTGGAGGTGATTACTTCATTGGGTCTTGCATTTTCTTTGTCGTGTCCCTTGGAGGGAGCTTAAGAAGAGGAGAAACCTCAGTTCAGAAGGGACATTTTAACCGCATTATATTCATTTCTTTGGGAAGAAAGTTCTGTTTGCCACCTCGAAAATAAACCTCGGGGAATGAAGTTAGCTTGGATTTCCAAGGTGGTGTGGGCTTCAATGGTTTCTCCTCACTCAGTAGGCTTCTTCGTTCATAACCATACCTTAGGCTGGGTCCATTCTTTAAAGTAGTTCTTTGGGCTTTTGGCTCTTGGCTCAAGCTTACATTCATCCCCCCACATTTATTTATGTCAATAATTTCCCTTATTGAAAGGCCGGAACATTTGAAAGGAAAAGTTTTATTAGGAAATGTCTTTAGTAAGGCAATATTGCTATATACTTTGAGCCACTAAACATTCATATGGTCAATAATATTTATAGTCATTCAAATGTTGACATTATATACAAATCACTCACAAATTAATACAAATATGAAGACTTTGAATTTGTTAAGGAGTGAATTGATTTCATCAAATCACTTAAATAAGCATTTAATAAAAATATTGTAAATTTTATAAGGTAAATTACAAAATTGGTTCTAGTTCTTTACACCATATTTCAGTTTAGTCCCTAACCTTTCAATTGGGTTAATTTAGTCCCTAAATTTTTTAGTTTCGTGTCAATTTAGTCTCTATCGTAATTCCTTGGATAGAAAAAGCTGATATGTCAAATGGAATAATAAAAAATTATTTTCTATGTCACATCAACGCCAACTATACCGCCACTCAGATTTAAAAAAAATAATAATAATAAAATTAAAACTAAGACGCAGGAGATCCTACCAACCACTCATCTCCATCTGCTTAACTGCTTTCCCTAAAATCCATTATTCTTGCACATACAACATCAATCAAGAACCAAGATATTTTTCTTCTCAAAAAAAAAAAAAAAAAAAACCAAGATATTCCTTGTCCAAAGATTATCCACTGCTACCCTGGGTTGTCATCTGAAGAAAGAAGGCAACCTTTCTTGGGACCTCTATACATAAATACTCATTTGAGGAAAACATCTCCCTATAGACCTCTAAGAACTTAACAGTAGGAATGAACTTCAAGTTTATCTTCCTTTGAAGGCCTCAAAAATCTTTTCCATCCCTTGGCCCGAAGTTACTTTAGAGTACAACAGTTCAATGAAATTTTCCATAGACTCAAACTCCCAATCTTGTGGTGATCTAGTGAATTAAGGGTTCCAACTACGCCCACGATCCAAATAAGATGCAAATGAGGCATTCTTGTCTACTGTGACTCCATAGGATTCAAGGAACATATCCTTAAGACAAGAATCTTCCCACCAAGTATCATGCCAAAAACTCACCCGTATACCAACTCTATTAATAAACTTGATTTTCTTGCAAAATATATCTCATCTGCTTTTGATACATTTCGAAAGGCTTATCTAATGTGAATTTCGTACCTTCTCCAATGACTAACCCGTCTCATAAATGTAGCCCGAACCATAACAATCATTTCCCTACAGGAGCTTGATTGAATTCAAACCCAAATCACAACTATCATTTCCCTAGAAGAGCTTGATTGAAAGTGCTCAGCTTAACAATCCCTAGTTTTAAAATTTAACGAGAGAAAGAGAGAGAGAGATTTAGGGGAGAGGATATGGAGATGATTTTGATTGGTTTAAATTATTATTTTTTTTAAATCTGACATGGCAGAACAATAAGCAGATAGTGTGACATGAAAAATAACATTTTATTTTTCCATTTGACACATCATCCTTCTCTATTTAAGGGATAACGATAGTGACTAAATTGACACAAGACTGAAAAAGTCAGGGATTAAATTGACCCAATTGAAAGATTAGAGACTAAATAGAAATATAGTATAAAAGACAAAGACCAACTTTATAATTTACCATTTTTATAAAAATATTCCAACACATCTTTAATAAAAATAATGAATTGATGTAATTGTCCATTCTTTTGGTTTTTTTTTTTTTTTTTAAGATACAAAATGGACACTCATTTTTGAGAGAGAGAGAGAGAGAGAGAGAGAGAGAGAGAGAGAGAGAGAGAGAGAGAGAGAGAGAGAGAGAGAATAATTGACCATTATTGAATTAATTAGGTTAAAGTACGAATATGTAAAATGTTTTATTTTTTATTTTTTATAATTTGATATTAGCAATAGGAGAGGAGGATTTGAATATTGGTTATCTTTATTGGAAACATCAAGAAGCGTCAATTGAGTTAAAAAAATCTTAACATTTTTTTTTTACAAACAAGAGTATCTAGACCTCTTCAAGTATCTGACTATTATTTCGGATGTATGTCATCTTTTGTCATTTCTCACATCTAAAAGCCTTTTTATCAATTTGGTTACTAGCCATGAATAATAATTTCAAAACACTTTATCATTGAAGTTTGCTAAACATTCTAAACACTAAATTTTTTATCGTCAAAACTCAACAGTGAAATTATACTTCCCATGTTAATACGAAAACAACTTAAATAAGACCAAACACGGATATAATATCATTATTGCTACTCTACTAGTGGGAATCTAAAATTAGTAATATGATTTGATAATAGTTTACAACATGAAACAAAAATAAATATGTACATAATTTATTAATCAAACTGATTTAAAGGATAAAAGTGGTAGGGCGTCTGATGATGAAGTTGAACCTAATTCTAAACATGAACTTGCTGAAATTGAAACGTCATTCTGTGGCCCCATTTCTTCATTTCTAACATATTCAAGTTCATCAAAATTTGGTTGAACATGAGAAACTTTTTGAACTCCCTCCAATTCCATCATGATCTCTAACATGGTAGGTCGTTTCTTTCCATTCAAGTGCAAACATCTTTTTGCAAGGTTAGCAATTGCAATGACTTCATCTTTATTACAAACCTTACGTACTTGAGTATCAAGTATATCAAAGAGACAGTTCTCTTTTAATGAATGAATAAAATATGTAGATAGATTCCGACTTTCTGCTGATCTTGTCGAAGAAACTGGTTTTTCTCCTGTTAAAAGCTCAATAAGGACCACTCCGAAACTATAAACATCACTTTTGTCTGTAAATTGACTTGTTTGAAAGTATTCTGGATCCAAGTAGCCAAAAGTACCATATACTAGTGTGGTTACATGAGTTTGGTCAATGGCCACTGATCTTGAAGTGCCGAAATCTGCTACTTTTGCTCTATATTTGTCATCAATGAGTATGTTTGAAGATTTTATGTCTCGATGGTAAATGGGCAGTGAAGCTGCAGAGTGTAAGTATGATAGAGCTCCTGCAATTTCTGTGGCAATTCTTAAGCGCATATCCCATGTTAGCAATGGAAAATCTTCATTTTCTTCGTGGAGATACTGAAAAAGTGTGCCATTGGAAATGAATTCATAAACTAACAAAGGAACTTCTGTCTCAAGACAACACCCGAGTAGTTTAACCACATTTCTATGATTGATTTGTGAAAGAATGATAATCTCATTAACGAATTGTTCAAGATTTCCCTCATCCACTGTGTTGCACTTTTTAATTGCCACAATTCTTCCATCAGTTAACATTCCTTTATAAACTGTACCTTGTCCACCCTTACCAAGTATTCTATTTTCATTAAAACGATCAGTTGCAATTTCTAACTCCTTTGAATTGAATAATTTTGCCTTTTGAACGTTGTTTTCATTTGAAGATAATTGTTGTTGTAATAACAAACCACCATTCCTTTTGAAGAATTTTTGCTTGAGCTTGATTTTGTTTCTTTTCTTTATCACTTTGTGTAACCTCCAAATAACAAGGAGTAGAAACAGTACCCCAAAGCTTGGAGAAATAACTACATACATCAAGCAAAAAAAATAGAAATATCACATCAACCTATTTTTATTTTTTTATTTTTACGGTTAGAAACATCGGCCTAAAAATTTAGGTTATAGAAAAATATGAATAAGTGTAAATATATTTGGAGATAATTACAATGATTTGGAAACATCTTTCCCGCTAAAAGTTGCCAACTTTTTTTTATTCTACATTAATATGTTCTCACAATATCCACAACCTAAATAAGTGTTAACTCCTAATTAATTTCTTGAGAAAAAGGGAATTTACTATTAGGTACTTGATTTTTTAGTTAACAGTTCAATTATGTAATGGCTTTCTGAGTCTGGGATATTTTGTCACTTGTCTAACTTTTCAACGTGTCCCTGGGCTGTCCTGCCTTAAATGAGCTTAAACACTTAATTGATGAATTCTTACAAAATTTTTAATTTCAAAAATCTAAATTGAAATGAAGAATTGTACAACTTTATAGAGAAAGTTTATTTCTAGATAGATCTGTAATCTGTGGAAAAATATAGAAGAGTGATGAGTAATGCAATTCAGCTAATAGTCTGAAACTATCAAGTTATAGGAGGTACGATTATATCTTTTAGTGATAGATTGCCAAGAGAACATAAATTAAAAGCTAATTGACTTTTTATGTGCTTCATTTTCTAAAATTGCATTTAATTTAGTAAACTAAATGTGTATGAAATATAGTATTTTTTTTTTAATAACTTTTTCTTATCCGTGATCTAGCTCGGAAAGTAGAATCAATAAAATCCATTAAAAAGAATTAACTAAAAATGAAAATAATTTTTAGAGAATTAAATGGAAATTAGAATTATAAACACCGTAGAGTTACACTAGATGTCAGTTGTACCGTCCCTCTTAATGTCATGAACCTTATGCCATAGCATATCCTAGTTATGTAACCAAGATCTTGCTATTATTTTTCACTATATTCATTTTCCAAATTTAATGAGCAATAGGACATACCTAGAATGGCTATCTTCAATGGAGACTTTCGCTTGTTGCAATTGTAATTGCCTTCTGTATTCTCACACTCTAAATTGGTGGGACATTGATATCTGGGATCCTTTTGCTTTTCGTCTTCGCACTCATTTATATCTGATAGGAATAAGATAACACGAAAATTAATAAATTTTTTGTGCATTTTGGTGTTTACATTTTACGTACATATCTTTAGTCACTGATATAGGCAACAGAGGTTTGGGCAAAATTTGTTGCTCACTCATATTGACAACAGAGGTTTCAAAAGTACTAAGCACTAGTCGTTCTTCAAAATTGATTTGGGTTAAATCCAAGGAGGCTAATCAAGCTCAAACACCTTATTACAAGGATTGCCTTGGTTCTTAAAGCATTCGGGAAAACAGAAGCAGACTCTAAACATAAACAGAAAACACCAAAAAAATGTTATGGCTCAATCAAAAGCTGAAAGTAGAAAACCAAAAGGTGGTCGGAGCCAATTGCAAGTGAATCGCTTTAGCTTTTTCAGGCTTTGAGGCAAAACGCAAATGTTATTTAGCAAAAGATTAAGACACCAACAGGTTTAAATATAGAAATAAAAAAGGGATAAATTACAACAATTATCCTTGAGAATTTAGGAAGTAAAAAAACCCCCCACTCGGGGTTTGTATAAATGCAAAGATTAATTCATGCCCTTCAAAAAGTGTGATTTCACTAACAATTCTTACCCAAAAGATGAGATGATATTCCCTCTCATGAGTTTGATCATGAGATGACACACACATACACACATATAGAAGTTGGGTTCAAGCTACATCGTGTGTAACTTTAAGTAATATTACACTTTATAATTTCTTGTTATTGGAATAATAATTTAAAATTCACATTATTTAATTACATATTCTTTATGTTCTTAACATATATGTTGAATTTCAAGACAAAATAGGAAGTTATTTACTTTTTCATCCATAAACTCATATTTGATTTATAATTTTAAATTACAAAAAATTGAACTTTAAACATTTGATTGATGACATGGTTATTCATCCTTGACCTTTTTGAAAATTTTGCAATCATGGAGAGTATATTAAGATAATGTAATCCAACGGTGAATTTGTCAAAATTTACTTTCAATAAAAAATAATAAATGGTTTAACATTGTTTAAAGTTATACTATAGATAAATTGAGTCCAACCCCCCTCTCATAAAATCTTTAGAGGGTGTGTTATTTCATATAACGTTTTTGTGAGTGTCATTTTGTAAAATTGTGAAGAAAGTTGGTGTAATTTATCCCATAAAAAAGAAAAAAAGAAAAGAAAAAAAGAGAAAGGGTGTACAAGATATAAATAAGAACACATAATACTTATTATATTATATATTAGATCATTATATAATGGGAAATACATAGTTTAGTTTAGGATAAATTTAAGTTAGAAATTTAGAATAGATGTTATTTTGATAAATATTTCAGACTAAAACCTAATCATTAACTTAAAATGAAAGTGTGGAACATTAGAAATACAGTGCAAATTTTTAAAGATATAATTTAACATCTTTTATATTTTAAGATTGTGTTGTTAGTAACTAGTGTTTGTAAAAAAGTCAAGTTGAGATGAACTGAGTAATGTTTAGGATTATTTATTTAATTATTTTTTGAATAGGAGTTGTGGTCAAGGTTATCACCAAATTAGATTACATATTTAAGTTTAGTTCATTTTCTGGTTGAACAAATTTAAGCATGTTCATGAACAACAAAATTAGATCAATCTTTTATAATATGTAGTAAACATTGCAACAAAAATTTGTATGCTGAATGAGGATTAGCATGCTGATTGAGGAATGGGAATCCACAATATTTTAATTATATATGTAAACATTGCAAATAAAATTATGACGTCCACTTTGTAATTGCTTTTTATTATCATGTCAAGACATTAATAAATTTTTAGTGTAAACAAGATTCAAATCTCAAATATTTTATTTGATGATAAAATTTTTACCAATTGAGCTAATGGAAATCCACAATATTTTAATTATTTGAGAGAGATATATATATATATATATATATATATATGTGTATGTATACATCTAGTGCAATAATAAAAAATAAAGACAAAGTTTTAACCCATTAATAATTTATTTTAGTATAAATATAGTATATGAGGATAAGTTATTTAAAATCATATATTATTCTTGAATATAATTTAAAATAACGTGGTATTATACACACTTCTAAATTTTTTAAAAGAATTTTTCACTATAAAATGATAGTCTCTATTTAAAAGATAGATCACAAATATGCCACAGTTTTTTGGCCCTATCTTTTGGCGTACGCTCTAGTTGATTATCTTTTGTGCTCCTCAATGTAACAAAATGTAATTTCATCTAATATAATTACTCTTTAGAAACAATTCCAACAAAATACCAAGCATTATTTCTCAAAACCATAATTAGTAATGTACAGGGCAGAATATGTATGGTATGAAATATGTATGTGCTTCATTTATTATGAATTTGAACAAAAAAAATTCATACAATTAGTATAATACGAAAAACGTTTAATACATATTTAATATGTTTATTTTTAATTATAAAAAACGTGTATTTTTTAGAGAAAACGAGAGTTTTAATAAGAAATATGTACATACGTGTAATATATGGTATGTGTACTTTACTTACAATGCTCAAAAGAATAAAATTTACCAATATTAATATTTCTGTTAAAATTCAATCTACTAGAATTTAAAATTTATTTGCAATAGTTTTATTATTAATTTATGATTATTATTATTTTTTGTTGAGGAAAACATTAGTCTTATTGTATGCAACCTTTTAATCAAGCTGAACGTACTGTCTACAACTAAAAAAAAAAAAAAAAAAAACAGAAAAGAAAAAAAAAATGTATACGTAGGAACGTAGACCTCAAGAGTCAAGAGATCTATATAAACCACCGCGCATTGGTTCAAAATTAGGCATGGAATATAAAAAGTGGGGGAAAATCGGTGGTGTTGGTAATAGAAGTTTACCTTGACAACTCATGTTAAGATAAGGATTTCCTTCGTATCCACTACGGCAATAATAATACGTGGCCCCGTAACTCGTATTATCCAGATACATATTCCTTCCAAGTGCCTCAGTGAAAGTTAAATTTATGATGGAAGTAGAATTAGGTATTGTCCACTCCAGCACCACAGGAACGTATTTCAAATACTGCACATCGTGAGAGGGATCTGTTTCATTTGATTCCAACCACCGTGTCTCTGCTAGGAAGGCATGTTTGCAAGTATTCGTGTTGTCTGTTGTACTCTCCAAAGTAACATTAAGTCGTTGAATCCCATAAGAAGGGACTGTGGTCTGGCAGCAGTCGAACCCTGGGCATTTACCTCTCAGCTTTTGATTATTGCAATCCGTCTCGCAACCAACAAACACCATAGAATCAAGAACAGCCATTGTGGCCTTGTTGTTGCAACCAACTGAAACGAATTTATTCCGTAATGAAGAGAAGAAAAAAGGAGTTCCGGAGATGTCCACAACACCACCACTTCCCGCCACCGAACTCTTATTTGGGCAGTTCGAAGAAATAATGGGCATCTTGACTCGAATGAGTCCGGGCTCAGAAAAAGAATCATAATAATAATAATTATTATAAGGATCACTAATATTGATTTCCAGTACCTCCACGGGAAAGCTGGGTAAGATGGCTATAGTAGCAGCCCCGATTCCACTTCCATTGCAAAAAATTTCAAACGACTGGTGCATGTAGCAATTGATTCCGATTCCAAACGGATATGGAATCGAAACATTTCCACATCTATCAGGACAATTGGGTTTTGCCATAAGTGGTGCTCCTTCTGCTAATCCATATGCCACTGCCAGCAGAAGTAAGGAAGTAATTCTCATTACAAATGTCACGGCCATTTAATTTTTGGGTGTCTTTTACGGTTCAACAAAGCAATATATATACACATACATACATGGCCTTGCAAGAAAAGTATAGCTAGATAAGATATTTTTTCACACCTTCCGATTTTGTCCCTTCGTTTACTTGGACTTTATAATTAATGTAGAAAGAGAAAAAGAGGGGAGGGAGAGAGAGAGAGAGAGAGAGAACCAATGAAGGTGAAAAAGGCAACTCCTTTGACGGAAGGCGAATGTATATTCTCAACAAAAAAAAAAAGAAAAAAAAGAAAAAAAAAAAGAAGAGTCATTAGAAAAGAGCTATCATGTTGTTGTCTTTTAACCTTTTAAAAACAATAAAAATTTATATTACAAGTACTATGAACAGAAAGAGTCATCAATCACTTTATTACTTTAAAAAAAAAAAAGGGTTACCATGAGATTGTCTTTTATGAGTTTCCAACACTTTTATAAACTATTTTTTATACATACATGCATCTATACAAAGAATTATCCAACCAACGTTTTGTTCTTAATATTGTAATAATTAACTTATTATAATGACTATGAACAGAAAAAGTCATAAACGACTGTCTTATCTTATTAGACACAGGCCAAGATGTTATCAAAAAAATAAATAAATAAATAATACAGGCCAAGATTGTCATTTAGTACCCTTTTTTATGGTAACCTTTTTCTAATCTTTTTCAGTCAAAGTCTTCGTCCTAAGAGATTGGCTTTTATCATTTTATGCATTAGAAAAATAAAAAAGAGTTTTTCTTTTATTAATTTCCATGATTTCAACCCCCCCCCCCCCCCCCCCCCCCCAAACGCATTCACATATTTTACAATTTTATGAGTTTCAGAAAAAGTTCTCAAACCACTCTGTTTTAATGCACATACAATTAGTAAAAGATTACCGTACATGCAATTTTAATTTTTAATTTCATAGAAGCTTTAACAAGTGCATAGATCTTGTGCATCAAATTTGAGACAAAGAATATTGGGCTGTCTTTTGGTATTTGGTAATATGGTCATTGGAGAAGTACAATTAGATTGGTAGAATATGACATGCCACATAGATTTTTCTTCTCTGTAAACAATTATTTGATGGTGTAGTTACATTAAAAAATAAAAACAAAAATAAAAACATCTTCAACATATTTTATGCTCAGATTTTTGTCTTTGCGGCCCAGTATGCTTTGGCACATGATATTATTATTTTTTTTTTTTTGGTTGAAAATATTATCATTTCTTGGTAGGATTGGAACTTTTATTCTTTTCCCACCATTTGATAGATAACGTAGTTTGAACTACAAAGGTGTTGCGTACGTAAAGTATTAACTATTAATCAATCATTTTAAACAAAAAACGTGAACCATTCAAAATTTTTTTTTAGGGAACGTGAACCATTCAATTTTATTTTTTAGGGAACTTGAACCATTCAATTTTTTTTTAGGGAAGGTAAACCATTGTTGCCATTCAATTAAAAAGTACTCCAGCATCATTTTAGAATAAATATGAAAGTTCATCACAGTAATTGAAAACATCACAGAAGTGGCATACAGAGACTAAAACATCACATCAATTTTTTTCATAGTTAAAAAGTCATCAAGAACTTCTGGATTTGGTACATCCGGAGTCAGCAACTTGACAGGCTTTGGTCAATCGACATGCATGTGACACTCTCGGCTCTATCTCTAGTCTGCTCTAGTCTATCTCTTGCCAACTGTCATCTTCCAATAAATTGCTCCTTTATTTCGTTGTCTCTTGATAGTACACCGTGCATGGGCCACTTTCTGCTCTAGTCTATCTCTTGCCAACTGTCATCTTCCAATAAATTGCTCCTTTATTTTTTTGTCTCTTGACAGTACACTATGTATTTTCTCTTTTAGCAGACTCCTCCGGCTGGATGCCATTATTTAGAATTATATTTCCAAATTTTTTAAGAGAACATTATTTATTATTTTGTCTACCTTTTAAAAATATATAGTATAAATTTTTAAAAAAATTCTTAAAAAAAATTATCAAAAAATTGAATAAGTAAATTAATAGGAATATAATAGGAACATTAATAAATTAATGACTTTTATTTTTAAAAACAAGACAATATTTTGGGACATCTCAAAATGGAATAGAGGACAAAAAAAAAGAAACGGAGGGAGTATTTGATATTTTTTTTAATCTAGTTTTATATATTAATAGATTAATCCATTAATCTATCTTAAAGTTTAAGAGAGGAAAACTTATGGGTTGATCTAAGCTAGAAGTTGTGCTACCTTTTAATTAATCCAGGTAGTTTTAATTTGATCCAATATTGACCTTAATCTTTGAAAGTCAGACCCAACTTAACCTTCACGCTTGAATACTTTTCAGCCTTGCATTATTGTAACTTCTGACCATTTTTGGCATTATGCAATCAAACAATTTTCAGTTTATCTTCTTTTTAAGAACCTTACATGCACTTGTCTACATTGTCTCTTGCTGACTCTGCGCTTGTGCCTAAGCTTGTTTGCAGCGACGGACCCACAGCTACACCAAGGGACCTTGGGCCCATGGCCTCCCTTGAATTTCTTGTTTCTTTATTTTCGAAGGAGGATTTATTATTTATATTCTCCCAAAATATAAAGTTATTCCCCTGAAAAATAATATATATATATATATAAGTTTTTTTAAAACCCATTTTTTATTTTTTTGGTGAGATGTGAATTTTGAAAATATAACTTACTTGGTAACATTATTTAAATATTATTATTTAATTTTCAGTATTATGAAAATACATATTTAAGTGTTATAAAAACAAACCCAAGATTGTCAAAGTAACAGCTAATGAAAAGTTCAATTATTAGTTTTACCTCTCAAAATTAGAATTAGAAAATATATATATATATATATATATATCACTGTAGTTTTTTGAGTCTTTTATTTGCCAGATTCCTTTAATCTTAAAAACGTGTGGTGCAGAGGTATTAAATATTATTGTTCACCATATTTTAGAAACATTTGCTTTCGCCGTTTTTATGGTTAAACAGATGTTAGGATCATCAACACAGGCTGATGTGGCAATTCAGCTGAGGTAAGCAAGTTTTAGTGCTGGCAAGCTCCTATTGGCGGGGACTACAAGGTCAGCATGCTGACCTTGTAATCCGGGATTAGGCAATAATTTCCCGGGTTTAAAGTGAACTCACACGAAAGAACTACATACTTTCTTGTCACAAATTGAATGACGCACGTTCATCAAATTTGATTTGTGGAAAGAAAAGTTGATGGGGAACATCCGTAGTCCAAAGTAGCAACTAAAGAAATGATTAATGAAAAATGCTAACGAGTATCCTTAGAACAATCTTTAAGAATCTATTTAAAGAAAATTTTTATGAAAGAAAAAAAAAACAATTAATATTTTGACAACTTTTTTCATTTTCTATAAAAGTAGCGTCAAAATTTTCTTAAAATAAATTCTTAAAGAATGCCCTAATTAGTAACTTTGATTAATTAACATGAACCATGATTCTTAACATGAACCATGATTAATTAGTAACCTTGCCTTTATCTCTTAAAATTTGTATGGGACAAAATAATACCACTGCTTTTATCAAAGTCATTGATCTGACAGATTCTTTCATCCTTTAGAAACGTGTTTCACCATTAGAAGACTTGCAAAGACTTGGAAAGTTATAGTTTTATGTAGGCCCGTCTATTATTGGTTAGTAGTAAGATTTTATTAGTCTCAGTTTTCATATTCCATACTCTGTTTTAACTTATTTTTGAATATATCTATTTTGCTATTTTCTTCTTTATCATCTATTTTATCATTGTTTATGCTTCTATATTACTGCTGTGCTCTCTCCGCCAACATACGAGATCATTTTATAAATTAGAAAACAATTAATTTAATATAATAATACATTAAAATTCAAAATTCGTCATGTTGTACCGCCTCTCATTTGTCCTACCTGCAGAAATGCTTTTTATAAAATACAATATCACTCAATTTAAAATCAAGTCTAATTATCTTTTATAGAATTTAAAAAATATATATCATATGTTGTTGAGAACACACATAGGCACCAACTCAAAGCAAATTAATCACAAACTAAAGCCCTTTTATGTTGGGGTGATTTTTTATTTTTTATTTTATTTTATTTTTTAAATAAGCTTTGGGTTTATAGAGATAAAACATAGCCTTAACTCATAGCGCATACTATGAAAACATTTTGTTTTTTCACACTTCAATTTCCAATGACAATTGCTCTGTTGGTTTCTCATGTTAATATGTCAAGCTTATCAAAACAAATTCAAATTGTTAATTGCATTATGGATCCAAATGCAATGGATAGAGTTAGAATCAATCAATAAATAAATAAACAAAACCACTAATAAGATTTGAGATAAAAATAAAAAAAATAAAACTATTCTCACAAAATCTAGTTATATATTACAATGTCCTTAATTTAAAATAAAATAAATTTCCAGCAAACATACATAAAACAGAATAATAGATTATAGATGCAAGAAAACGTTATTTGCAAGGGACTAAACTAAATGTTGTGTTGGGCATATATTTCAAAGCGATTTGTTGGGAATTTTCTTGCATTTAGTTCTCTATACCTGAAAATAAAAATACAGCTTAAATAAAATCACATATTTTCATATAAAAATAATTGAAAAGTCCCAATGCTACTTAAAAAAAAAAAAAAAACACACACACACACACACACACACACACACACACACACACACAAAACTAATTTGTCTGTACTGGTTCTAATTTCAGTCAGTTACTTTCAAACTAACTAAATTCATACATGCATTAAAGAATTAAACTTAGAATGTAAACATTATTAACTCAAAAATCAATGTGTATATAAATAATCTCAAGGAAAATACTTGTGAACTAAAGTATCTCTTAATTAGGACACCGACACAATTCAAAGATTCTAAGGGATGTTGTCAGAAGGGGCACAGTGATGTGGTGGGTGCATTACATGAGGGATCTAAATTGCAAGTATTAATAGTAAATAGATAGATTTAGAAGCAACCCCCAACATACAGTGTTGTGCATTTTAGCCTAAAAAGTTTGGAGTAGTTTTGCAATCTTTCTAGTCAGATGATCAATTTTAACAAATTTGTAGTGTTTTTCCTCAGCAGTGTAAAGAATCTGTTTTAGCTCTTTTTAAGTTTAAAAAGCTAATAGACTTGGCAACACCTGGATCTCAATTGAGATTTTGGCCAGAAGAAATCTGACCTATTTAGAAGTCTGATTGAAGGCAAAACTGTTGTCTCTGGCTGGAAGATTGACTTTGTTCAAACCTGTGCTTACTTCACTGCCTCTTTATCATTTTTGGGACCATTTAGAAGGTGTTAGAAAGTTCATTCTATGAATTTGATCACAATTTGTTTTTCAAAAAAGAGAATGGGGCTGGGTTGTAGGAAAATGGGACATTTGAACAAAGAATTGTTAGCTAAACAATTTTGGAGAGTTGCTTTGAATCAAAATTGTTTGTTCTTTAAGGTGTTGCAGGCCAAAAATTGTAAACAAAATAATATATTCAGTGTTAGATGAGATTTCAAGAATTGCCTCTGTCCAATGGGAATCTTAAGAATAAGGTCATTTAACCACACTCAGTCTAGGATTTATTTTGTGAAGAAAGAGTATCACCCATATAAATCACAAAAGCTTAGATAATCAATTGAATTCTGCTTCTTCTGTCAATCAGAAACTTAGCACCAGGTTGTGGAAGCTGAAATTGCCTTTCGAATGCTTGGTCTTTTCTTTTGGTAGTTAGTACACAATGCTGTACCTGTTAAAGAAAAGTTGGTTAAAAGACAAATTATATCTTCTGCACGTGTACTTTGCGGTGAGAATGAAGTGATTGCAAACCACTTGTTTCTATCTTGTTCTATTGCTAGAGCAGTTTGGTTTGCTTGTGAATGTGGTGTTAGACTTGATCTGTTGCAACCATAGTCAATTGGATTCTGAGTAAAACATTGTATTAATGCTTTTTATGAGGATGGCTCTATTAACTCCTTGTTTATGGCTGTGGTGGTTGGGAGTTCTGTGGTCTGTGTGGTTAGTGGGTAGATGGTTAGTACTTAATTGTTCAAATGATGATGCTAAAGTGCAGGTGTTCTTCTAAAAGAAATAAAATTGACTGGCTTTGTTCTTCAAACCTCAAATATGCAATTCAATCTATTTAATCTGATTCACAAGTGAATATCCTCATGAGGAAAATCTAATGGATCTAAATCAAAGCTTACAATTCTAAAAAGTATAAGGCCAGTTGCACAAAAAAGCTTTGCATAAAGGTGTAATATATGCCTTTTGATTTCTCAAGAATAATGCTATAAGAAATTGTAAATGCATCCATATATCAATAATCCACTTTCTCATATACTTTGACACCAAATGGTTTTAATTAACTTAATTCCACATCACTAACCCAATGCAAGTTCACCAAAGACCACAAAATATGTATATGAAAATCAATAGTTTTAATACTTTACATAGATCATAACAATAACTTTGAATTCAGAACTGTTTTTTGTCAATAAAACTTGAGCAAAATTTTAGAAACCTACTAATATGAACTCACGCACAATAGACATAAATATTGTGGTAAACTTTATATAATCTCTCAAATTAAACCCTCCAAAATATAATTAAACCACACTCCAAATAACCATCAAACACCAACCATTTGATTCAGTCCTGCAACTTAGAGATCTGATTCCAGCTACTCTTTGCCCTCAAGATCCAATCTTTCAAAACCCAAATCACTTTTTAGACCAGTTCATCCAATTACTTGACTCTTTATTACTTATAACCACTAAAACCTTGTCATAGTTCTTTTCTTTTAATGTGAGCTGAAAAAACCACAGGAAAAAGATTGTAGAGAAGGGTAATTTCAAACAATAAAAAGTAGTCCCTTTCTCATTATAATAATAATAAAAATAAAATAATACACTATCAATACGTACTTTAGACTGATCAAGCTTGCAGATTGGGTAGAGATGTTCTTTAGTAGACCACTTCTTTGCCAAGTTACAATCATCTATCAAATATAGACAGTTCAAAAAAAAAAAAAAAAAAACTGACTAACCACCAAGGACTATTGAACCACTAAGCTGTCCCTAGCAATGGAATTGAACGTGTGGTGACCCACTATGTTTTAACAGATAAACAAAGCCATTCATCAACAACAACCAAAAAAAAAAAAATCGAATTTTGAATTTTTTTAATTATTGCGTCAATACAAAATAAAACTAAGTCTAACCCAAATGCAAACCAAATTCTAACCGCCAAACCTTTAAAAAAATCCAACCAAAATATCTTATAAAAAAATCCAACAAAATACCCATAAACAATTAAAAAACACATGGTTCAAATACTGTTTTAACAAAAGAGTCTACCGTTTGGTTTTAAACCATTTCAATATTAATAAAACACAAACAAAACAGCATGAACAAATAGAAACCAAATAGAACCAATTTCCATATTATAGTTTTGCAAAAAAATCATGTTTGCACAACTTCTAAGCAAATGTCAACAATTTTTCTAAGTTTTTTTGTTAACTTTGTAATAACCAAGGTTTTTAGACCCGGACCGTTCATTGAACCGTAAAAGAAAGAGGTTTAAGGTTTTTGAAGTCGAACCGATGTCAAACCAGGGTCGAACTGGGATGATGTCATAATTAATTTAATAATTAATTAAAGCCTAAATATAGATATTAAATTTATAAAACAAGCAAAATTGACTAATAAGAAAGTTAATAAAATAAAATAATAACCATGAAAACATTAAAATTTATGATTAATTTTTGAAGTAAAGTTGAATATCTTTGAAGGATTTTAATTATAAGTTTTTTTTTTTTATTCCTTGTAAGAGATGGATAATTTAATTAAGTAGAATAAAATTGTGTTAAGTTGTTTTTATAAAAAAAAAAAAAAAAAAAAATTGCTAAGGGGTTGGACTGCACGGTTCTTGCCACCGATTTGTGCGGTCCAACTCTAGTTGTAGGGGTTCGCGAAATTAACAAAAAATCTGGTTCTTTATGCTTAATAAACTGGTTTTCATCTCGATTCCCGGTTTTCATAGTCCAACCTTCCGGTCTGGTCCGGTTCTGAAAACCTTGGTAATAACTATAAAAAACCTTGCAGACTTCAATCACCATTCACACATTATAGATATTGCAGCTTATACATGTTATCATGTGATATTCAAAATTAGGGAAATAGATGTGGCTGCCAAATATTCAATTGGAAAGACTTCTATGACATAATGATGCAGCAACCAATATATAAATATACTATATAACAACATTTAAGAAAATAAATTTTTTTTTTTTTTAATGTACATTTAAACTATCTGAATTCTAAATTAGAATACAACCTAAATTTAGTAAAATGGTTTTCATATAAATACAGCTTTATATATAAAATGTTAGTTGAATTCTAATTCAAACCACCTAAATGCAATGCAAATCAATTTAAAAAGTCAAATGCAAATCAACTGTAAGTGCAAATCAATTTAAAAGTTTGTAATTGAATGTCACTGAAGTGCAATAGAAAAATAAAAGCACTCAATGGAATCAACCCACCTTTTGTAGAGACAACCATTTAGTCAAACTTGGAAAGGATGCTTCAACTCACCCAAATAAAAAAGTGGAGCACGATCTAATATACCTAGATTAACTTCACAAACAAAACAAACACAATCAGAACTGATTGAGATCAAATACTCTTTGCCCTCCCAAATCACTCTTAAACATGCAATTTAGAATAAGATACAAATTTTCACTTTGTAGAAATACTGGAGCAATTAGAAATATTTCTAATTTCCTGTAACTTGCAACTTGTTGACTATATTTTAAAACTAAGATAACCACACGATGAAATTATGTTGAGCAATTTTATTACTCAAATTTGCACACAAGCACAGCCCACACACACACAAAAACAGAAAAGGACCTGATGAGAAAAGAAGAAAATAAACACAAACCTTCAATGTCAGCCTTCAAAGGACAGAGGACATTAAGACTATAACGGGTGAGATTGGAGATCAATATTTCACATCATCATCACAATAAAACTCAACACTAGCAAACAACACCATTCTCCATGCATATAACTTCAACCACGGGTTGTGCATGAGTGACAACCATACCAACAGATCAATGTACAGAAAGATAGAATATATACTAAATACATTTATGCTATGAGAACCTTGTAAGGCATGCATTAGAGCAATATTTGAAGGACAAATTCGAGAAAATTTGGTCATTGGCAATATTAGTATGTAAAAATCCCCAAGTACAAATAGAGGCATCTTTGAATAACATGGTACTTTACTTGACCACAATGGCTTGTATTTCACCTTCCTCATTCTTGAGTTGGCCTCAAATATTCTAGCATTACTTCAACGCAAAACATGATATACAACAAACCCCATACTATCTACATCCATAGTTTTTTTTTTTTTTTGCTAAGATAGTTCAATAGAATTAGAATATAGCATTAAATTAAAATTTATTCTAGATTTTCCACTTTCTCAATTTCATAATGTCTTCCTTTATTTTAACTCAATAAGAAATGTTGGAAGTGTACTATCTTACATAGAATTGGCCCTTATATACAGTAATATCATTATACTCAAAACCGTTATCATCTACAACAGCTAAACTCCTAGCCCCAGATTTTGCAAAGCCTAATTTTCCCACACCAAAGATAACAAAAAGGGCAAAGTCATTTACATTTGTTCAAGGCAAACTGGGAAACATAACTACATTATTAGCAGACCTACATTCAATCTGAGTTTATGGTTTGGAACATTAAAAAATCTCATCAGATTAATATGGAATTAAAAAGAGTAGAAGTCAAATGGATAGAAATGATAGTTAGGCTGTCCTAACCTGTCAGCTTTATCCAGCAATGTTTCTTGAGAACACCTGGTGAATGTTATAAATCTGTCTAAACAAAGGTAATTCAAACAATAAATACATAATGGATAGAATCTTGACAGAGAACTGTAGCAAATCTGAATTTAAACGAAATGACAGGATAAGAAGGTTTGTTAAAATTACTAAACTTTCAGATTTTAGACAGTTTAAAACAAAAACATATGTTTATTGGAGATTTAATATGATAATTCATAAAGGAAATGCAGTGGTGAGAAGTTTAATGAAAAAAAAAAAAAACTATTTGAAGTAATGAAAGAGTATGCTGATCTTTGAGGCAGAGCAGCAAATACTCTTCTAATAAAAAAAAATAATTAAACAATATAAAGAAATATATAAAGATTCATAGAGTAAGGTAGTATATCCATTTGTTTGTCTTGTTTGTAAGAGTATGTTATTTATTAAATAAATTGAAATACATTAGAATTCAGATTTTTTTTCTTCTTTGATGCAATTTGCTTAGTATTCTTTTGACGTTTTTGAAGTATTTGGGGCGGCATTCTTTTATGACCAGGTCTTCCATCTTCAGTAGTTATAGGAGCAGTTAATTCAGGTCTTTCAACAGATATTTTTTTTCTACACATATTCAAGGGCTAAACCCCATGATGCCACCCCAAAAAAAAAAAAAAAAAAAAAAAAAAAAAAAAAAAAAAAAAAAAAAAACTGGATTATGATAAATCAAGAAGGCAATAAATAATCAAAGAATATAATAATTCCAATTTGGAAAAGATTATAATGTTAGTAAAGCAGGAAAGACAAAGATTATAATCTGAGGCCAAAACATTGAAAGAGAGAGAATAAACATCCGGATTTTAATTCAAATTTAAATAACAAAAAGTAGCGGTGAGGATGTGAAATAAGTAGAAGGGAGAATTGGCTGAAGATCATTGAAACAAGAATACAGTACATGAACAAAATGTAATACGAAGTATGAAATAAGTAAAAATAAAATCAACATTCAAGCAAACTATATTAAACTATAAAATGGTTTTATCTTTCAATTATCTTGTCAATGTTCCTTTTAAATGAAGAGGTCGGTCTGTTCTAAAGACTAAAACCAACAAACACCAAAAAAGAATAAATGCTATAAAGACCACAAACCAAATATAAACCCTGGTTTGAAACTGAAATTAATGATTACATAATCATCACTAATAGAAATTTAAATCCTTCAAAACCAACACAATGTAATCATTGAGCTACACTGAATAGTAAAATTGCACAAAAACAAATAAGACAAATTAATTGCAAAGCAGAGCAAACATAATAATAAAGATCCATGGACTAATCAAAAACATTAATCGAAGACAATTAGTGAAATAGTGGATTAACAGGAGTAAGTTGAATATTGTTGTTCTTTGGTCATTCAGGTGGAACCAAGAATTAAAGACATTTGCATAATATTTTATTGGCTTTTAAAGTAAAAAGCTTTTTCTAAAGATTAACAAACTAATTGAAACATTAATGTGTACACCGCACAACAATCTTTAGTAAATAGTCCCTAAATATTCAACGACATAATTTTAAGCAATATGTTAGCTATTTAATCAAATTCAATAAATGAAAAAGAAACATATTTTTCTGCCAAAAAAGATTCATTCATTCTTTAAAACAATTATACATTCCTTTAAACAAATATACAATCAAATGGAAAACATGACTTTTTAGCACAAACATTAAAGAGGTTTTAGACTTTTTAGTTTCAAATAATAGATGCTCAGAGCAGCAACATTGAGAAATCAACCATTATTGAATGGCAAACATGTTTTTTACTACACATATTCAAGGGCTAAACCCCATGATGCCACCCACAAAAAAACTGGATTATGATAAATCAAGAAGAAAGCATCAAAATAAAGAGTATAACACATCAAGTAACAAAATGCTGACCTTGGGTATAGGTGCTGCAGAAAAGAAGCGAAATAGAGTGCGTTTCAAATTTTCTTCGAGGAAGGTACCATTTGTTTAAGGATGTGGTAATCCAGGGCTTTTATTAAGTGGTGTGAAACGGTTTTTATATCAAGTTAGTCCAATGCGTGAATATGGTGGAGGTACCAAATGCAGGCCCCAAAAAGCATAGGAAAAAAAAAAAAATCATAACAGTTTTACAATTCAGTAGAATACAAAATAAGAATTCATTGAATTAAAAAAAAATGAAGAAAAATGCAGATTAAAATGTGCAATTCAGAGCCAAATCAAAACCAAACAGATCAACGGAGAAAATTTAATTCCAATTATGAGATAAATAAAGGGAAAATCAGGCTATCCAAACCTCTTAGTTTGATGCAGCAACTCTTCTTGCAAAATACTCATGTTGTACCTGGCAAAGAACTCAGTATTCAACAAAATGATAGGGTAAGAAGTTTTTTAAAATCACAGGAAAGAAAGATGAAAGAGAGACTACAAAAGAAATGGAAACAAACATTGTAATATGGTATGAGTTGCAAAAATATGAAAGATTGTTTTAGTTTTTTAACAATCTGTTGGCTATTTCTCATATGATGATGGCAAGATTAACATCAAACAGTAACACTTTTTGGCACAAACTTGAATTGGAAAGTTTGTTTTCATCTTATACATAAAGATTTTAAACAATCTAAGGTGAAATTTTACTTTTAACTATAATAAATCAAAGGATAAGTCCCTAATGTTTCCAAAATAAAAAACCAAACCAAAGCATCCAAAGAAAGAGAATCAACCAATGTATTTTTTAAAAAGGGCCCTAGACAATTAAGCAGGGGGGAGAATTTTAATATAGATATATTGAAGAAGACAAATTGTAATTCATATCATGATAAATCTAAATGATTTAGTTATTTATGAACAATGAATATGAACAATAAATTTCAAGGATGAAGTCTAGAAGATATCCGCATGGTGGAAGAAATGAATTATGAAACAAATGTGAGGCAATTGGTAGTATTACATAGCATGTACTTTTTTTTTTTCTTGGATATGCAATTGGCTAAGAGGCTCTTCAATACCACCCCCACAGCCCCACTACCAAATACACATCTATATCCTGGTATCCATGGACCCTAACTTTGATAATAATCCATGTAAAATTTGATTTTTTTTTTTTCCTGTTTATCTCATCTTTATTTGTATTAAATTAAAATTTTATTTTGGATTAAATTGATATGTATAATTATTATGTCCCAATTAATTTATTCCTTTTTTTTTTCCAGTGGCCAAATAGAAGGTCACAGAATGTTAACATGCAAGTCAAATTCGAAAAAGAGGTCGGTCTGATTTATAGATGGCCTCTCATGATTCTAGGGTTCTGCAATCTTGTCCATGTCGTAAGAATCAATATTCACAACAAAACATCTAAAGAAAGGGAATGAACATCAGAATTTCAATTCAAGTTCGAACACATAGAATTGATGCGTACCTTTCGTCGGAGAAGCGCCGATCTCTATCTCCGTATCTCAATACCTTTAGGACGTTTGATCGTATTTAACTTTGAATCCCTGAACAAAAAATAGACTTTTTAAAGATAACTAAGCCAATCATAACAGAGAACAACAAAATCCTAAACCAAAATTAGTATATATAGATATATATTCAAAGAATTTTCAAATGGCGATTATAAAAAAAACCCTAGAATCACGCACACACGCATTCAAAGTCAAAGCTTTAACTCGCAAAATAGATCTAGAATATTCCGCAAATTCACGGAAACAAGGGAAACTTATCCCGAAATTACAAGAAAGTTTCAAAACTGAATCAAAACAACAAAAACACATAGAGAGAAAAAAAACACATAGAGAGAAAGAAAGGGAGAGAGAGAAGAACGTACCTGAAAAACTCAAAAGGGGATGGCGATGGCCGGCCGTACGAATCTCCAGTGTGGCGCACGGTTTATTTATTTATTTTTTTTCTCTCCTTCGCTTTCTCCATATCGCAGTGTCGCTAGGGTGTTTTTAGATGCAACATGTTTTTTTATTTTATTTTGACCGGGTTTTTTTTTTTTTTTTTTTTTTTAAATATATACACAGCCACTGTCAAACGGTGTTAACCTTGTCAAACGCACTGTACGTTATTAAAAAAAAAGCGTAAATATACTTTTAGGCTCTATATTTTGACTTATTTTATTTTATTTTATTTTGATCTCTATATTTTAATTTTATCATTTTTAGTCCCTAAACTAAGTAACGCGTGTTATTTTCGTCCTTTCCGTCAGTCAACTGATGGAAATAGCTGATGTGGCTACCAGAGCAATTAAAATATTATAAAAATGCCACATCATCCATCATACATTAGCATATAAAAGGTTCTTGAATAAGAACACCAACCCAAAAATTTTAAAACCTAAAAAATTAACACAAGATCCAAACCTAAACAATATTCTCAAACTGGCCACACACTTTTTCTTTTTTTCATCTCAAACTCAAACTCTATTCTCTCATCTCAAACTCAAACTACACGGCCACACACCATTCTCTCATCTCAACCAACCTAAAAAAAAAAAAAAAAAAATCTCAACCTAGAAAAACACATCTCAAACCCACCTCAAGAAAATGCAGATCTGATGGCTGGAGCACTCGATTGGCCCGGAGCTTTGCGGTGTCATCGGGCTCAAACAATTTGACTTCGGCGATGAGGCCAGAAGCTCCACCTCCTAGAGCTTCGAGGAGGTAACCACAGCCGGTGAAGAAGGTGAGGTTGTTGTTGAGATTATGGCGGCTTCGGTGAGCTTCTTCGTCGAAGAGGTATTGAGGGGCGGTGGGGAGTTGGTAGATGTTGCGAACTGGGATCGAGACTTGGATCCTTGGTATGGGTCGTAGAATCGGGTCTGGGTATTATTCGGGTTGGGTTTCCATCGGAGCAGAGCTCGTCGGAAGGGAGCATGGCCACCGGATCTGGTTTTGCTTGAGTGGGTTTGCTGGGTTCAACTTGCTTGAGATGGGTTTTTCTGAGTTTGAGATTTTTTTGTTTGGATTGATTTGATACTTTGGGGCTTTAGGATTTGATGATTTTTCTAGGTTTGAGAAAATGGTGCCTTTGAGATTTATGATTTTGTTTTTGAGTTGAAATTTTTTGGGTTTTTTATGTGTTTGTTTCCTAAGAAAATTTTTGGGTTTTGCTAGTTTGTTGATTGGGGAATAACATGATATTCATGTGCTAGGAAAGAAGAAATGTTCTTACGAAAAAAAATTTTAGATTAATGTTCTTTGTGTTTTGAAATTTGAGTTTGTGTTTGGTTCTGGTTTAAGCTCTTGTGTTCTTGTTCTTTTGTTGAATGTTCTTGTGTGTTCTTGTTCTTTTATTGAATGTTCTTGTGTTAGATCTAAATTGATGTATTTTATTGTTTTTAATTCTGTTTTTTCTTTTTTTATTTAGTTAAAATTGATAAATTATTTAAAAAAAAAAATAGATGTTGAGGTGTTATTTTTTATAATATTTTAATTGCTCCAGTAGCCATGTCAGCTATTTTCGTCGATTGACTGACGGAAATGACGAAAATAACACGTGTTAATTGGTTTAGGGACCAAAAGTGGTAAAATTAAAATGTATGGACCAAAATAGAAAAAAGCCAAAATGTAGAGACTAAAAGTGCATTTACGCCTTTAAAGAATTAACTGCAGAAGTGGCAGTTTTTTAGATGACCTTTTTTTCCTATCGTGGTAGCACCTCCTTAATTGCAGAGGAAAGACTTCTACTTTTATATATAGTATTAGATTAGATTAGATATATGTCAAAAGTGTTATTGTCGTTTAAACAATGAAAACTATTGTTTAAAAGCAGGTACCAAACAGTCTCTATGGTTAGATTACATGTGCTTGTTATTCTTTTTGCTTATAAAATTTCAAAAATATTAAAGATCAATAATTATGTCAATAACGTTATATTTTGATTTTAAGTTTTTGTGGTAAAGAATTATGCATAAAAAATAAATTTATTGATCGAATAATAAATAAAATCCGATTAAAACGAAATTTGATATGCATGTTAAGAACATAAAGGACATGCAATTTAACGATTAAATTTTTAAAATTCATATTTAATAAATAAATAAAAAGAGACAAGGAGAGTTTAAAGAATTTTCTGTTCATAAAATATGTGGAAGAACCCAATAAAAAAAAAAAAAAAAAAAAAAGTTAGGCGTCACATTTATGTGACTGTTTGTAAGACCAAATATGCCGGTAAGGGTGTGTTGTTTTTAATTATTATTATTTTTTCCATTGTTATTTTTAGAATCGGTTTTCTTTTTTTTTTTTTTTTTTTTTTTTTTTTCAAATGACTTTTGCTGTTAAGTCGTTGTTCGTGATGTAAAGTTAAAAAACTGACTTTTTTTAATTATTTATCCTTGGTAATATTAATCAGTTTTTTAATTCCATAATATTAAATATATAAATAGATAATATATAGAAATTTTTTTATTTGTTTGGTAATTTATGGGAAATATAACTATAATATTTGGCTTTTTTTAAAAAAAAAATACAAATTATCACAAAGTTATTTTGAGTTTTTTTTCTTTTAATTATTTATTATTTTTATGGGATGTATTTTCTTTAATTGATTGGTCAAAGAAATTTATTTAGAATAATGCTACAGCCACTATAAATTTTAAAATATAGGATTTACAAAACAGATGTATCAATTTTTAAAACATAATAAAAAAATGTATTATATTGTTGATGTAATGCCAATTATATTTATTATCACATTATTTTGTAAATATTTTGTAATAAAGTTGGAAGTAGGTTTGGTTTTTTTAATTTATTTATTATGTTATTGATGTGGTAGTAATCATGTTTATTGCCATATCAATTTGTAACGTTTTTAATTAAAGAGCAAAAATTAAGTATGTTCTCCAATTAAATTCAAGTATCAACTAATAAAATACAAACATCACTATATTTTTCAGAGGCAATTAATTTCAATATAACTTATGTATGAATTTCATTGAGGAACCATATGTATCACTTAAGTAACGGTATCTAAAGTTTACCATTTGTAAAACTAGTAGTAGCTTGAGCAATTTTCTTGTTGATATTTTGTATTTTTAGCTTTTTATTTTTTTATTTATTTTTTTAAGTTACACAAGTTAATTAATATCTTAATTTTGTCACAACTTTGCCAAAATTTTAATATGATAAATTGAGAGTTGTTGCCTATCACTTTCACATGGATGATCATTATTTTTTCTTCACTATTCACAGATTACTACATCAAAGTTGTGATTAAAAAAAAATTGTGATTCTAGATTTTCTTATGTTTGTTTGTAAATCATCTTATTCAATGGAGTTTGGCTTCCCTCTAGTCTTTTTGTACGTTAGAGATGACACAAGACTAACACTTTTATTAACTATATAAAAAGCGGCTATGCCGCTACAGTTTTTTGCCACTGTTCACACAACGTTTCCACTATTCATCTATAGTGCAATTTTGGTGAGGCACTCTATTTTATTTTTTTTTTTTTTGAACAGTAGCTACAATACTAAGCGGCACTGTAGCTGCAGTAGTTACATTTTTTTTTTTTTGGTCTTCCATTTGTACTTTTTTTTTTCTTTTATACATATTCTTATACTGACATAATAAATTTCATAATATTTTCATAATTATTGAGGTGTCAATTTCTTATAAGTCAAAAATAAAATAATAAAATATGAAACTGTGACCAACCACAATTGAAAATAAATGTTTTGTGAAAATGTTGTGACACTTGTTAGGTGAATGTGTAAAAACTATAATACTTTTAGTTTGTTTAATATGTACCTTTTTTTTCCCAATCATCGATTTGTGCTCTTTTGCTACAGTGCTTTGCCACTATTCATTTATAGTGCAATTTTGGTGATTTTTTTTTTTTGGTCTTCCATTTGTACATTTTTTTTCTTTTATATATATTGTTATATTGACATAACAAATTTCACAATATTTTCACAATTATTGAAGTGTCAATATCTTATAAGTCAAAATAAAATAATAAAATATGAAATTGTGGCCAACCACAACTGAAAATAAATATTTTGTGAAAATGTTATGACACTTGTTAGGTGAATGTGTAAAAGCTACGGTACTTTTGGTTTGTTCAATATGTATTTTTTTTTTTTTTTTTTTCCAATCATCAATTTGTGCTCTTTTTTCTACTAAATATATAAGAAGAGGCAATGCCTCTACAGTGCCCTTTTTGGTGTAGTGAGCCATTTTTTTTCCCCAAGTTTTGAACAGTTGCTACAGTGCCACTTTGGTTTGTTCAAGTAGCACTGTAGCTACTGTAGCTATAGCCTTTTTTTTTTTTTTTTTGTACTTTTTTTTGTACTTTTTTTTTTCTTTTAAATATTTATAAGAACCCCCATATATATTGTTATACTGACACAATAAGTTTCACAATATTTTCACAATTAGTAAGGTGTCAATTTCTTATAAGTCAAAATAAAATAATAAAATATGAAACTGTGACCAACTACAATTGAAAATAAATGTTTTGTGAAAATGTTGTGATACTTGTTGGGTGAATGTGTAAAAGTTACAGTACTTTTGGTTTGTTCAATATGTACTGTTCATCGTTTTTTTATTTTTATTTTTTTTTCCTAGTCATTGATTTGTGCTCTTTTTTTTTTTTTTTTTTTTATATATAAAAAGAGCGAATAAGCTCATGAATAGTGTTATGAACAGTATTTTTGGTTTAGTGACTTGCCTTTTTCCTCCTTTTTTTTCCCTTCAAGTTCACCAACTTGGTTTGAGCCTGTTTCTTTTCTTTTAAAAGATCTTTATATGTTTACTTTCTACTTGTAATGTAAGTTTACATTATATACATACAAAAAGTAGAAATATTATATACATTTGCAAAAAAAAATTGCACAAATTTTGCAAATGTGTACAACATTTACCAATTTTTATGTGTTTACAATATAAATTTACATTGTAAGTGCAATATGTATATATATATATATATATAAAGAGTGAATGGGAAAAGTTATAGTAATTTTGCTACAGTAATTATGGTTTGTTTAACTTTTTGGCCTTTTTTTTTTTTTTTTTTTTTTTTTTTTTTTTGTGTGAATGCATAAAGTTGTAGTATATTTGCTATATTATTTTTGGATTGTCCACAATAATTTTCACAACACTTTCATAACAAATCAAATATGGTAAATTGTTATTGGTTCTAATTTAAACTTACCAATGAAACCACTTTTTTGCCCACCAATAATAACTTGTAGTAACCTACTACTTATGATTTGTTGTGAACATGTCATGGACATAACATTTTTTTGTGTGAAAAATGTTAAGATATCTTGATGTTGTCATAATATTTTCAAAACTATTGAGCTGTCAATTCTTATAAATTAAAATAAAATATAACAAACTATAAAGGTATTATGAAAATGTTGTGTCATTCTGTTGTATTTTGTTGTGTCACAATATTTTCAAAACTATTGAGCTGTCAATTCTTATAAATTAAAATAAAATATAACAAACTATAAAGGTATTATGAAAATGTTGTGTCATTCTGTTGTATTTTTAGAAATGTTTTGTTGGTTTAATTAACTTTGTTGAGCCAAAATTCACTATTCCACATACAATTTTTTTGAGTTGACTTTTTCTATATTTTTTTCTTTACACACTATTTTAAGTAAAAACACATAGTTTTGCACACAAAAACAAAAACAAAAACTTAGGAAAAAAACATTTTTCATCTTTTATATTTGGGATAGTTTACAATTCTGTCATATTGTTATTCTCTCAGTTAAATCCTAATGAAAGCTTATGATTCTTAAAATATTTTAATGTGTAATGTCTCAATTACTCTTGCTAAATTTTAACATCCTAAAAATTTTCTTTACGTATTTTGAGTTTTAAATGATAAAAATTCTTAGAAAGTTAGAATGATGATATTTGATGACACAAGCCTTTTGTTATCTTTTTATTTATTTATTTATTTTTATTTTAAATTTCTTAGCAAAACTCAGTTGTTTATTGTTTGAAGATGATGATATTCATTATCATTCTTAAAAATTTTTAGAGAATAGATATATTGTCTTTAGCAAGTAGGTACTAAAAAACTATTATAGTTAAATAAATATATGTTAAATAGCTACCTTAACTTTGTGGTTGATCAAAATTCTTAAACGAATAAGATTAACTTTTTTCAACATAATTATCAAAATTCTTAAAATTAATGTCTCTTTTGATTAATGTAAATATCTATATACTTTAAAAATCAAATAATTCATATCTTTGTTTTGTAACACAAATAAAATCTAGAATTGGCCTTAATTATTATAGTATTTTTTTTTCCATGGCAAGCATGTGCCTTGCACGTGCTGCCCTAACTAGTAGCATAAAATATAGCTATGTGCCAGTCTTGTCTCTTGTGCATAAGATGAAAGCCCTGCTCTGTTTAATAAACACTTTACATTTTATATTCTTTTTGGATAATTCACGTGAAAGTTTCTACATTGGCTCTTGATGCTTGTGCGTTTGGCTCCAAATTAAAAAGCTAGCTTATTTTACTATTCAGCTTATTTTTGCTACTATTCATGGGTCTAATGCATTTTTTGGTACTATTTTTTAGTTCTACTGTATTATTTCAGTTAACATTTACCTTTATCTACAGTACTTTCAACAAAAAATTTTCAGTTTTAACAAAATAAGCGGATCTCAAAAAAACGCTAAACTAAGCTTGTTTCTAACTCCTCTTATTTTCAATGATCTGGCAGCATGAAAAATACTTGGGGTTACCTTCTCTGGTGGGGCGATCTAAGAGGAATACCTTCAATGATCTTAAGGAAAAGTTGGGGAATAAATTATCTGGCTGGAAGGAGAAGCTTCTGTCAAGTGCAGGCAAAGAAATCTTGATAAAATCAGTGGCCCAAGCTATTCCAACCTATACTATGAGCTGTTTTAAGCTTCTTGATGCTCTGTGTGATGAACTTGCTGGTATGGTGAGACGATTTTGGTGGGGGCAGCAGGAAAACCATAATAAATTGGCCTGGCTAAGCTAGGACAAGATGTGTGCACCAAAAGAGGAAGGAGGTATGGGCTTTCGAGATTTGAAAGCTTTTAACATTGCTTTGCTGGCTAAACAGGGGTGGAGGCTTCAAAATTGTCCAAACTCATTATTTTACCGAGTGTATAAAGCTAAGTATTTTTCGAATGGTGATTTTTGGAATGCATCATTGGGGAGGCATCCTTCCTATTCTTGGCATAGTATTATGGAAGCTCAAAAGGTTGTTCAATTAGGATGTCACTAGCAGATTGGTAATGGAGGTTCGGTCAGCTTGTGGAGAGATAAGTGGTTGCCCTCCCAGCCATCGCATAAGCCTGCAACTGTTCCTCATTTCTTCCTTGATGATGCCTTAGTTTCTACCCTAATTTATCCGGAGACAATAACTTGGAAGTCAGATATAATCCATGAGGTTTTTCTTCCTTTTGATGCTGAAGCTATTCTTTCTATTCCACTTAGTTCATCGTTGCCTGCTGATAGGCTGATTTGGGCTTACACTCCATCAGGCCGGTTCACTGTGAGTAGTGCTTACCGTGTAGCTTGCCAAGCTTGGTGTGATACTCATCAGGGAGAGAGCTCGACCTCACAGCCCGTGGTGTCCTTCTAGCGATGTATCTGGAAGTTGTCGCTGCCCAACAAAATTAAAGCTTTTGCATGGCGTGCTCTTAGGAATATCTTGCCCACGAAAGCCAATTTGTTTTCTTGTAAAGTAACACAGGATAATGTTTGTGATGAGTGTGGGACTGCTGTGGAGTCCACGGTTCATGTGCTTTGGTTTTGTGCTAAGGCTAAGGAGGTGTGGACAGCTGCGAATATCGATCTCGGTTCAGACGTGGGAAAGGTGAGGGAATTTATCGATCTGGTTTGGTATGCTCGGAATGTGAAACAGTGGTTTGTTCAGGAGTTGGCTCGCCTATTTTTTGTGGCTTGGGGAATTTGGTCCAATAGAAATGAGATTCGGGTAGGGGGGCCTTGCAAATCAGCTTCTGGTATTGCTGGTTAGACGTTGGAGTATTGGAGGAGTTTCAAGTGGCAAACCATCGTATTAAGATCAAGACCCCAGAGGTAGATGTTGGCTGGGTTCTTCCTCAGCAACTGTGGCTCAAAGTCAATGTTGACGGTGCAGTTTTTGAGAGACAGCGAGCTGCAGGTGTCGGTGTCGTTATCAGGGACCATCTCGAGTTGGTGCATGTTGCACTGAGCATGAAGATCCATGCTCCCTTGGGTTCTTTGGAGATTGAAGCCAAGGCAATGGAGGAAGGAATGTGGTTTGCTTGGGATCATGGTTTCAGTTCAGCTATCTTTGAAGGCGATTCAATGGTGGTTCATAACTCTCTTACCGGATCAATCAATTCTCCTGCTAGTATCTTCAACCTGATCTCTGGCTCTCTAATTCAAGCTACTCGATTCAGAGAATGTTTGTTTTCTGTAGTGCCAAGGTGTGGTAATAAAGTAGCGCATGGGTTAGCCCAACATGCCAAGTCTTTATCCGAGTCTGTCATTTGGTTAGAAACTTGCCCTCCTTTTGTGAAGCATTTAGTGACTTCTGATGTAATGTTTTCTTCTTCTTAATAAAAATGTCGTAGTTCACATAAAAAAAAAAAAAAAAAAAGATTAATTTTTTGTCCCTCTTTTAAATAAGTTGGTCGAACAATGTGCACATAAATAGCACTTATTGGCTTATTGCTTTTCTCTTGCCATCATCTTAAGAAATTATTGGCACTAAACAGGCTCATCCCCCTTTCACATGAAGAGCGAGCTCAAATCATGAGTCCCATATAGAGATCCACCCTCATGTGCCAAAGGAATGGAGTTTGCCTATGTGGACTTATTATTTCATATTCATTGTCCATTAAGTTATTCTTAGTTTCACCAAAAGTATTATCAGAAGTATTGATTCTCACAAAAAGTATCAAAAGTATTATATAATAATAATTGTAGGGATATAGCCAATCATATGTGCAATTTTTTTAATTTGCTAAGTTATGCGATTGTGAATGGTGGACATACATTTTTTGCTTTGTGCGACCCACCACTTTACATAAATCGCTCACAATCACACAACTTAGTAAGTTGTGAAATTAAGTATAGAAATGGTTGTGTTCGTGAGTGAACTTATTAGATATAGGCAGTGGCACTATAGGGTTGTTGTAGCATTTGGTATGTGTGAGGAACTTAAAAAGCAAGGTCAAAGGTTTGATATTGTAGCATTTGGCATGTGTGAGGGACAAAAAACAAAGTTTTGGCTTATGCGTTAGTGTGAGAGCATCTTTCAGTGTGCTGAGGATTTGGTTTAATTTATGTTTCTGATAGTTAGTGAGTATATGTGACATTTTTATTATTGATAATGGATTTTTTTTTGTTAGGGTTCCATGTTGACGCAAGAGACATCTCAAACCATGTAACATGGATGGAGGACCATCTAGGTTTTATAGAGCAAGCTATTTCTCATGATGTATTAATTTCATCTTATGAATAAAATTTTTATAATTCTCTTAAAAAAATTAATACCAATATTTTTAATCATCGATCACTTCCTTAAGATGCTTAAAGGAATCCCTTTGTCAACCAAAGTAGAACTAGTTATTCTTTTTTCATGACATAAATCTATATGAAAATTAAACAACTGCTAGGTAGCATTACACCTTACCTTGGAACTAAGTTTTTAGGTTGATCTCCGACTTGGTTAGATCTGGGTGAGACTCTTTGACAATATCCAAAATATTGTTTTAAAGACTATGACAGAAGATTAAAAGGCTTAGTTTTAAGAGAAGTATTACGTCGACAATATTTTCATAACATTTTTTGAGCAAAACTAAAATTAAAATATAGTCCTTAAAAATATAATGATATAGCATTGTACATTAGGTTATTATACTTAAACTATGATCCAAAATCATTGTACAATTATATTTAATTGAATATTAAAAATTACTATAATTCAAAAAAATAATTGAGAAAAAAATATTTTAAGCATATTTTTTTTCTTAAAGGAGAAGTATCCTAAAAATTATTCTATGAATATTAAAAGATCAATTAATTATAAAAAAGACAAAGAATGGACATGGCCTTCATAAACAACAATTTAATTGAAACCAAATTAAACTCACATCTACAATTCATTTTCTTTTTCTAATTATTGTTTTAATTTTTTAATATCTGTAAATCACGTACTATACTCCCAAATTAATTCTTTGGGCGATGCCATTCTAATTATAGTGGAAGAGCCATATAGAGATTGAAATTCACACTATTTTGTAACCTAAAGAATAATAATTACGCCGCATTAAACAAATGTCACTAATTTGAATCTCTTATTCCCTCTCTTTTTCTTGCTTATCCAAACAAAAATGTGATCAGAGAAAAGATGTTCTCAACTATTGCATCTTTGGCTATACTTAATTTGTGTGTTAATTTTATTTCAAGACATCCACTGATGCTTAAGTGTTTAGGTGCATCTCTCTCTCATAATATCTCATGTCCTGAATTGTCATCTTTATACGTGCGTAAAATTTCCTATAAATGGGATACAAGCTTGGTGTCAAAAGTGGAGGGTGGATGTAAGGTTCAATCCTAATTTTTTGCATTTGATGAAAACAGTGACATTCTTCTGTTTAATAACATTTGGACCTCCCAAAATTTTGAAAGAAAGATTAGGGTAAATCACAAGGCCACATAAAATAAAGCTCCTTAGAGCATCAGCATCAGGAAATTCTACTTTATCCTATTTTACCATCTCAAAAAACCACATTTTCAATTATACAATATCATTTTACAATACATCCAACATCCCAACTTTTATTTTTCTATTTTACTTATTACAATAATATATCTACATAATAAAATAATATATTTCAAAACCCAAAAAAAAAAAAAAAAACCAAATCCCCTCTGCCACCACCTGCTACGACCACCACCATGAAGAACATACCTAAACTGAAACCCATGGCCATGCCACCACCCCACGGCAAAAATCCAAACAAATGAAACCCACATTTGCCACCATGAAACCCACCTTTGCCACCACAACCAGAGACACCACCATAGCAACAACACACCCACCACCACCATGCAAACAACCCCACAAAAAATCAAAGAAAAATCCATTTAGAACCCCCCATCAAAACCCATTGGAAGCTGATCTCCACGCCTCCACCGGCGTTGTCTCCATAACCATGGCCCCACGCAAGATCAATACCCAACCATAACCACGGCCCTACGTCGCTACTGCACCACCCAAAACTCACTCCTATAAATCAAAACCTCACACCCACACCACCGGACCCCATTACAAATCATAGAGAGAGGCTACAGATGACCGGAATGTACCCATCGGCATTGACAGCATTGCCAACCTCCTTGGCAATGGTCTTCACGGCCTCGAAATCGTCATTGGAGGCGGTGGGGAAGCCGGCCTCGATGATGTCAATGCCAAGTTTGGCGAGCTACCGAGCTATGTCGAGTTTTTCCTTGGAGGTTAGAGAGGCGCTAGGGGATTGCTCGCTGTTGTCGACAGTGGTGTCGAAGATGCGGACGTAGTTAGGGTCCGAGATGCAGTTGGGGATGTAATTGGGGCAGCAGCGGGGGGAAGGTGTGGGTGTGGGAATGGAGTTTGATGGGGAGAAACAGGGAGTGGGAGACGGAGAGGCAGAGTGAGAGTGACGGAGAGAGGATTGAAGGAGGAAAGGATTGAAAAACAGAAAATAAAGAGAGAAAAAGTTAGAAGGAATAAAAAACCAATATTTTGTTTTAGAATTGTGCTACAGTGCAATTCTAAAGGTAGAATTGCATTGTAGCACTATTGCAAAAAAATTTGCTTGCAATACTTGAATTTTAGAAGTCCGAATGTAGCTTGCTTTTTGTGTGAAAATTGTAAAATTGCTTTAGATATGACATTTAGCATGCCTAGTGCGGATGCTCTTAGATACTTGATATTTCCAAATGTTGCTACAGTGGTTTGAGAGATTTTGCATTATGATTTTGTGATGGGTTACCCAAAAATGGGGAGAGGATGCCTCATCAAATGTGCCTTACAAGGGTTGATATTTGTAACAACTAAGGTATTTTGAATATTGGAACGAACTACAAATCCATCTGTATTTTTTTATTAGTCTAATCATGGTTGCAAAAGAGTTAATCAGCCCTTTTATAGCCTAACAGGAAACACAATTTGAAAATGAAATAACATCTTGAAAATGATTACAACTTACAAGTACAAAACAAAGCATTCTTGATAAACGTTATTTATATACAATAAGCTACTATGAAAACTTAGAGCATCGCCAGAAAAATTTCTCAATATTAATTTTAAGGTTGAATTTATTCAACCATATGTTGGCTCTATTCCATGCCAAATTTGCTTGTAATTTTAGCAATTAAATACCTTGTATTTAGGTGGGAATAATGTAAGGGTTGTGTGTGAGAGAGTGTGAAGAAATTAAAGTGTGTGAGCATTTAGAGGATTCTCGCGACTGGATCTTGTGAGTGACTCGCGACTAGCAACTTGCCAAAATGCCACACGTGTGAAGTATGCAGGAAGCTGAAAGGTCATGACAGCTGGAGCACTATAGGACAAAAAGTGCAGTCTGGCCTGGCAACTGTCTCACGACTTAAACTCATGACTCATTCCAGTCGCGAGAGTGAGTCACCAGAATGCCTTGTTTTGCAGAAAAATGACTTTTCACATTAATTCCTTACGTACTATAAATACCCTTATACTTACGAAATGTAGAGAGCTTTCAGAAAGAATTTTGAGAGAGAAACCCTAAAGAAAATCAAGATTAACTCATCCACTATCTTAGACATATGATTTTCCAAATTCCTCTACTTTCACCCTCTCCATTGACATACCCTTGAGAGGTTTATTAGCCAAATCCTTATCTCATCATACTTATATCAGTGAGGAGGTATTTTGATACTTGGGAAGCAGTTCAGAGATGACTAATTCACTTGGTTGATGCAATGGGTTTATTGCGGGATCCGGAACGCTAGAGAAGATACAGTTAAGCTTAACCAGTTGGTAACAAGAGCTTAGAGGGCTCAAGTACATTGGGTAGATTAGGTTTGGAGGGTTTTTTGTTATTCGTGTACTCCAACTTTATTCTCTAATGGATCATTTTACTGCTTAGAAGGCAGCACAGAGGTTTTTCGCTGAGTTTTTGGGTTTCCTCTTCGATAACTTGTGTCGGTATTATCTTCGTATTTGTATCTCTCTAACCCTTACTCTTACCTTTTAATTGCTGATGTGTTGTGATATATTATGGTATAGAGTTGTTTATTTGATTGGGTTTTTGCTTGTATCTATTATTCCTCACATCTATTGTTTGAGTATAAGCTTGTGTTGGTTTAATTTGATATTAGGGGTCTAAACATTCATTAGTGTTTTACACACTAATTGAACTTTCATTAATAAAAGGGATAAACACTGTAAAAGCTTTTGATCATGACCCACATACTTGGCATGTAATCTTGAGAACTCTAGTTCTTTCTTGTTAAGGACAAGCTCTAGTTTTGAGCAAGTTTCAACGATGGTTGATGATGCTGAAGACGAAAGTGTGAGACTGCAGGATGTGTTTGGAGTGGATATATTGTTTGATGTGCCTGTGTAACACTAAGTAGAACCTGTGTATACTATTTTTGGTTAGCATTTTGTATAATCAATGTTAGAATTGGTCCGACTCATTCATAATAATCAAAACTTACCCATTTATCAGAAGTTCAATTCAAAGAAACCAGCATGGTCATGCATATATGGAGCTACGCAGGAGGGTCAAATGATGTAAGAATATGCCTTTTAGTTCTACCACACTGTTGTGCATCTCGGCTTTACTCCACTCAAAAGATTAAGGAATGCACAGTTACCAGAATCTATCAAAATAGTGGTAGTTCAAACTCAAGTCATATTTGTAAGTAATACAATTAATGTCTAAACTAATTTATACCAATCGAATAACAGAAAATAGAAGTCAACCTACAGAGGTATATGTCCATTAATTACCTTATCTAGTAACTTTAGGAAATTATTCTCCGAAATTTTGTATCAACTGGGGCACCCAAACAAGTTGGCCTCTTAGTTATGACAACAAGGCAGATGAGAAGAGACGGCTCCGACAGAATACACATGGGAATTCCATTAATTGATGTTAGTATTATTACATGCTTTGGTAGCGATATGTAGAAGAGATTAAGATCTGAAAAATGAAATCAATGTGTATAAGATGGTTAATCTTCATATGTATACCTCAGTGTACAGTCAAGTGTTCAGGTCACTGGAACGAAGGGCTCTATGAGGCCAAGATAACGACATAAGATTTGATTCAGTTTGGTAGAAAAGAACCCAGCTTATTGTATATAGATAAGCGATGGAAGTGACTATGCTCATTTCCACTAAAACCTAGCTTTGCTCAAATACCCAAGAAGTTCGGTGGGAACATTAAGAGTGGACTAGATTGTTTCAAATGAGGGACTCCCTTGGTAATTAGGTTCAGCCAGAATGGTCCCAACTGGATGATAATATAATAACACCACGTGCAATACATCTGTTTGTATTGACATACGCATCACCATATGAACCTCCAGAAATACATTCTGTTGACAGCAGATAGTCTTCCCTTTCTGCAGAATTGGTTCGGAGATAGAACAAAGCAGCCATATCTCCCTTGCTTCGGCTTTAGGTCGAAAATAAATTTCAATGCCTACATAAGGTAGCATAAGAATTAAAAAAGAGACTGAAGAACTATAGTTTGTAAGGAAACTCCTGGATATAAAGGGAATGCTGAACAATAATACCCAGTTTAGACCTTACAAAAGCACCTAATTGTGAAAATGGTGATGAATCATGATAAATTATTCTATAGATCTAGCAAATTATTTTATAGATAACAGCACAAGGTACAAAAAAACACACAAAAGAGATTTCTTTTATCCTACAATGACAATGGTTAAATCGAATGACAAAAGAAAAGACATTAAAATAACACTCACTAGGAGTTCTTTTATTAGTTACTATGACAAGACTGTAAGTAAAAATGATAAAAGGTATACCTTCAGTCCATAAAGTCAGTTCTTAGAGAAGACATTCTATTGTTGTAGCAAATGAGGTCACCTATTATCAAGATTGGAGTCTTATATACAGGCAGCGATGATTTCTCTACTGACCACCACACTTCACATTCTGATGCAATTGGCATTAGCTTTTGATGTTTTCCTTGATACCAGTACACAAAATCGAAAACTATAATGGCACTAAAGAGAGAGTATCCAACTACTCCCGTCTAGAAGTGGACTTCAAATTTACCCATTTAAGTAAAAATCTGTCAACTTTTCAAACCTGCATAAACAAACATTCAACATGAATTCAGTCACAACAAGAATAGAATTACATTTTGCAGTGGCCGGGTTATATGCGTCACAAGAAAAAGCACTACAGTGAGTGATAGTAAAGCTTAAAGCTGGACAGTATTGACTAGGCACAAATTTGTTCAACCTTGATTAGCAATTAGTTAATATCCCTAATTCTTTTCTGGGTAGACTGCAAAAATAATTTATGTAAGCATTTAAGATTTAACATTCATACCTGTATGGTCTAACTTTTTCCCTAAATTTGTGATGCCTCCCTCAATTTTTTCAAATCAGTTTGCAAATTCTCACAAAATAATCATTATCCTATGCAAGAAAACTGCGTATCTTATTTCAACTTATCACTGACAATGAGGCTTTAAGTGTAGGAAATACAATTCAAATTGGATAAAAGCACAGCTACGATATTTTAGATTCTTAGTCATAGAAAATTTCATTGATAGAAGTTTTCAGTCATATTCCTGAGAAATACACATATTGTATTCATTGAATAATTACAAACAAAATTCAGCTTACAAAGACTTATGTCCATTGCCTTATCTACAATCTGTAGGCTATTACCCAAACAGGTTGGCCTCTTAGTTAAGACAACAAGACTGACAATAAGAGAAGACTATTATAGAAATTTGAAAATCCATTAATTGAAGCTTACTATTATATGCTCTTTGCAGAGATTGGTCGCAGTGATTATCTGTGAAATGATTTTAACAATCAATCAAGTGTGCAAGATGGAAAGTCACCAGATGTATATCTTAACTTGATCACAGACAAAAAACATACATCAAATTTGAGTTTCAAGTTGCTCTTCTTAATTGGGCTCTTCAGTTTCTTGCTAGTTTATGCCATTGATTATTACTAATGTTTGAACATTGATTATTATATGATGATAATCAGTATGTAAGGCTAATCCTAGATGTGTACCTCATAATCTAGAAAACTACCGAAGTCACTGCTACATAGTTAGGAAACCATAACACAGGATTTGAACAGTGGACGAATTGTCAGGAATCTTGCATATTCAAAAAAAAAAGAAAAGAAAAAGAGTTATTTCTGATATTATATATAGGAGATAGAAGTGAACATGGTGAAAAGTGTAAATGCTGGAAAAGCCTAGGCCTTACTTGATGCATTGTCGTAGTGATACCTAATATACCCAATTGACACTTGCAGGTACATTCAAGTTATGGTTCTAGCTGACCTACAACCAGAAGTCTTTTAGGAAAAAATAAAAAGAAAGAAAAACTGAAGATAGTAAAATTAGCTTAGCTTGAGAATAAATATAACTGCAATCATGAAGTAATCCAATGATGAGTAATACAGCTTACCCAACATTATAATTTGATCTCAAAAGAAAAAAGTTGTTAACCCTCTTGTTTAATTTGATTTGAATCTCAAGTTATACTTCCTTATAGTGCACATTGTACAGCAAATCGGACTTTAAGGTCATCTACAAATTTTTTTAAAATAGAATAAATAATTTGTCACTGAGCATTTCTCATGTTTAAAACTAACTTTAGATGAATTCATAACATTAATAAACTTTGGAGAAGCTTTAATATGAATAATGAAAGAGCACTAATTAAACCAAAATTGGTTAGTGAAAACTTAACAGTGGGGACAATGTAATAGTAACTAAAGAGCCCTAATCAATGCATTGGTAGACCAGAATACACACACACAAATAATCTCAAGAAGTTTAGAATTGATTGTTCAAACAAAAATACTTGATTTTTTTTTGTTGGATGGAAAATTCAAAGATCTAAGTATGCTATGCAGAAAAATATGCTGCAATATATGAGCACACAATTTTGAACAAAAATTATGGAAATTAATAATTAAGTGCATAAGCTAGTCCATTCAAAGTGATATATTAAACATAAAGACATTTGGGCAAAATACCAATTTTAGATTCTTTGAGCTTAGCATAGGAATCAAAAGTTTATCTATATACTTGGAACATGGGAAATCTTGACCTATCGATGCTAAAGTACATAACCTCTAGTTGGGAAATGAAGGATTATCAGCATGGCAGCATCTGTTATCTAGTCAGGCACCACAACTGGTAGATATCTCAGCTTCTTGCAACTGTTTATAGACATTTCATCAAATAATTAAAGGTTCTGCAACTATAATGGAAAGTCATCCACTCTTGTTTACTCTTTTTGAAGTAGATGAGGCACCAACTTGAGCTTAGGCACACATAATGTTTGAATTGTGTGCAGCCTGATGTGTCAGACATCCTTTAAAAAAATTTAAATTATTAAAAAGGCTCCACTAAGAATACAACAACCATTTTTTCTGTATTAAGTGCATTTACTTATGAAATCCTGAAAAGAATCTGACGAGGTTATGGGAAGGTTTTGTTTTGTCATTTACTGGTTATGACAATCTTTAGTAATAGAAAAAACTTAGATTTCACAATCTGTAATCCAGGAATAAATTCATGTATGTCATTAGAAATGGAAAAGAAAAAAGATCCAAAATGAAAAACATGGAAAAGAGCAAATTAAGAAATGCGTACATCATTCTAAAGAATTCCATATAACACAAACATGGTCATCAACACTCCCTATTGCAGTCAATTTTCCACTGAAATATAAAGGAACAATGAATTTGAAAAGAATAACAAATTTAGTGAATAGTATACAAAGTTGAGAATAGGAAAAAATAAAGATTGATAATAAAATTTGTTGGAAGAGAAACAATAGAAGAGAAGAAGAGAACTCACAAATCTTAACGAGAGAGGAAAAAAAAAAAGAAAAAAAAAAGAAGAAGAAGAAACACTGGAATCTACTTGAAAGTCCATTTTTTGTGATTTCTGGATTATGACCAATCTTTTGTCTATAATTTAAGGCTTCACAAGATTATAAGTTAAAATAAATCCTCAGCCACTATGCCATATTTGTCACTTAGCTTTCCATAGAGAAAAATCGCACCTCTCTTTACTAGAAGGTAGGGTGCGGTCTTGTTCTTGGGCTTCAATTCTTGAAGAGACATGAAGGTGCCCCACTAATGTTGCAGAAGTTACAAGAAACTTTTGCTTTCTAGGTGAAAAATATTAACCACATTAGCTTCTGAATGAAAATATCAAATCCACAAGGGGTTCTTGAATTCATAAGGGTTTTGAAATTCACCAGAGAGAAAAAATTGAATTTTTTTTGTATTTTTATAAATATGAAAACTAAATTGCCTCAGAGGCTACAATAAGTTTAAATAGTAAAAAGAAAACTTAGGGCAGCTAGAAAAACACATAGAAAATCCTAATTCATGCTAATTATGAAATTGGGTAGCAAAATAGTGATTTTTACCAAAAATGAAAAATTGAGATAATTGCGGAGATTAAAACTACTATCTCTAAGAGACATCCCAAAATAGATGGGACCTTATTTTGAATTTTAAACTAAAAGTTATTAAGAAAATGGATATTAGTAAAAATGGCAGATACACAAATTTAAAGGGCTTAACAAAAGAATTTACTCGGAAAGAAGATTTAATCATGGCTGAACAAAATAAGTTTTACTCCTAGTGCTGTTTCCCTTCACGTCACCAAATTTCACACAATTCCACTGCTATCGCCAATGATTTCTACTTGTACTTTTCTACTTCTTGAATTTCCCACACACTGACTTCTGGTGAGCTCTAGGAAAGTCTGTGTTGTTTGTTCTACATCACCCACCATAAAATTTTGCAGAAATTTATAATAAATAAGGGAAGAAAATGAATTTTTCCTATCCTTTCTACCCTGACTAAGCTTAGCAGGAAATGTCATATTCTATCTTTATTTCCCTGCCTACGCTTTCATCAAAAAGAACAAATTATGGGTAGTATTGATGTAAATTGTCTATTTTTCATTTTTGAATATGACATAGGTGCTTGGTAATTACTGATCCTTAATTAATTGTATTTCAAAATTCTAGCATTATATTTATTATGCTCAGTGCATTCTAACTTTTTCAGAAAAGAGAGCAGTTATTGATCATGATGTTACAAGTTTATAAGAACACCTTAACAACTGGTTAAAGCTCAAGAACATATACTATTGGGAAAATAAAAATAATTTTGTGGGAATTAAAACTTTCTCGATGACACTTATGCAAGTATTATTATAACTTTTAAAATAAAATCAAATTTCCATTTTTATGCATTATATAATGTTGAGGGAAGGGCAAGAAAAAAGAAAATAACAAAACCTTCACAAAAAAGAGAATTAGACAATTGAAGTACCCAAACCTGTTCACACATTAGAGGACCTAATTTGAAATACTAGTAGTGCGTCTTTCTACAGAAAAATAATTAACAAATTATGTGAAAAACTTGAAGAAAGTAAATATATCATGGAAGAAATAGCAAATAATTCATGAATAAAATTCTATATTTTATTCTAATATGAAAAAAAAAAAAATACTAGTATTAGAGAAGAGAGAGAGAGTAGAAACTTAGTTTTGGATGGACTTACCACTAGCCTTTCCTGATAGCACATAAACTTCCTCTTGATGATGTAAATAATGAGGTGAGGCATTGTATGGGAGCACATGCATCAGCTTTGTTTAATAGAATCTTCCCCTAGGGCCATTAGCAGTAGATAAAACAATTATAATATATGATGATTATTCTGAATAACCTTTCTCATATGAAACATTGTGGTAGCACATGAACCAAGCACAAAAGATTCCTTAGTTTATTTTGATTAATGTACTAGCCCAGGGATTGATATCGAATAATTTGGCATTTATTTTATTGAGCTAAATCCCTAGTCTAGTTTATTGTAATTAATGTATGGAAGACTATAAAGCTTCAAGTACTTCAAAATTTGAACCCATCGTGAATAAGGAAATTTTATATGGTATTGAAATCTCAAATGCTAAGAGGTCAAGTCTTGGTGGGATGATTTTTTTTTTTTTTTTAAATCTCAAATGCTCAATTTAATTAGCTAAATTTTAAATTTTCTATAGGGAAATGCATAATATACACACACCCTTGGTTGTCAAAGATTAAATGGCTGAAGAAAGAACACAAAATTTCATGTCAACATATTTAGTTAGAAAAAACAAATAAAAAAGATGAGGTTGGTGATGATTTGCTAAGTTTTATTACCTTCAGGACTAAATTGTATTGCATTATTACAAAATGGTGGTCTCAATTGTTTGGATATGAACAAAATGAGATTTCATAAGTTCTTGGCCCAATTGACTAATAGAATACAACTAATACTAGTCATGCCAAAATAATTTCATAAGAATATTGGGAAATTTTTTTTATCATAGTTTTCTAAATAAAAAGTTAGAGAATGTTGTAGAAAAAATGATAGCGAAGTAGGGATCTTTGGAATGAATTAATACTTCATAAAAGAGAAGATATGAGAAAAACTTACAAACTTTGACGAACTTCTATTAAACTCCATTAAATTAATAAAATGTTCTTCCAACTGAATATAATATAGTTTGGCCTGCATATTAAAGCAATATATTTAATTAATAATTAAATATTTCTTTTTTCTTTTTTTGCCACCTGCTACCATTAATTTTCTTTTGAGATGATGACAACATTACATGTGATATTTGAGAACTTGTCAGGCCTTAGACCTAGTGTATTTGACCTTTTTATTCACCCAAATCCACACTTTGGTAACCTGTGCAGAACCGAACCCAAAAGCCTAAAAATTTGCAGCTTCTTTTTACACTTAACGCAATAGAGCATAGGAAAAATTGGTAGGTACTAATTCACACAAGTTTTGTAGGGAAAAAAAGAAAAACAGTATTAATTTGCCGTAAATTTTGTCAAAACGTAGTATTTGACTATTTTCACCATCATCATCATCATTATTATTATTAACGTTATTATTATTATTATATTTTTTGGTGTTTGGCTTTATTTGCCTTACGTGTTTTCTTTTATGTGTTTAGCAATGGAATCTTATTTTGAGCATAACAATCAACTAAAAGCCCCAAAAATTTGACCTGTGTCCCACAGTTTTTCTGAGTTCTCTAAGACCAACGCCTCTCTTCCTCTTAGTATTTCTGATATGATATGTTCTATGAGAACTCCGCCATAGATTAGCGACAACCAAATCCCCTCTAGCGACCCAGAAGCTTCCTCTCTCTTACTCTGCCATTTCTCTTTCCTTCAAGTTTCGGGTTCTCTCTCTCTTGGTCTTTCGAAGCTTTCTTTTCTTAGTTTTTTTTATTTGACTTATTTGCCTTATGCATGTTGTTTTATATATATAGGTTTAGTATTTATTTATTCATTTATTTATTTATTTTATACTTTTATTTGCCTTATGCTTTTTCTTTTATATGGGTTTAGCATTATTATTATTATTATTATTATTATTATTACTATTATTATTGTAGGGTCAGCTTTCGTAGCCCAAGCCCAAAAGGTATGGGTTAGAGGCCCAACGAACCCAGGACAATGAATTTGTAGAGAGTGGGCGAAAGAGCTGGGTTGGTTACGAATTAAACAATAGTTGGCTAAGGTGTTTAAGATTGAAATAACATGAAATAATGCCTGAAAAACTCCATGAGTGAATGTCCGAAGAGATGTTTTATTGCATGAACAGTAATTACAACATTCAGAGCTACAGTAAAGCTATTCTTTTTTCTCTCGTCTTTTTTCCGATCCCCCATTATCAGGAGCCCTTCTTCTTTATATAGCATACTTCCCCATCATCTCCATCGTCCCCTTATCCCTCATCTGTGTATCTACTTTAGTATATGTCACGTCATGTGTCTACTTTAGCTCTTTGTGAGTGGCGGTAGCTGAGGTTACATTGTTCAGGGGTCTTCTCCACATAAATGCGGCCAGAAAAGTTGTTGCAGTGCATTAAATACGGTGGTAGCAGCTTTTCCTTTAGATATTTCTTCGTTCTTATCATCTCCAGACATACCCAGAGCTTATCATTATCATGGGGTTGCTAGGAAGATCACTCGGACCTTCCACACGTTTGATTGATCAAGGCTATTTGTATCCAAGGAGTAAGACCTCTTCGGACCACTAGTAACCTTTTCGGACAGAAGGTAACCTCTTCGGACTATATCCCTCCTCTACTTTCGAGCTTCCTGCCTTCATATGGACTCGGCCCCAACCAATTATTGCTCTTCGGAAACACAATACTCCTCAACATGGTGCCCCAAGCCTACTAAGTAGTTTTGGATTTTTACCCCCCCACAATTATTATTATTATTTTTTTTTTTTGGTGTTTGGTTTTATCTGCCTTAAGCGTCTTCTTTTATTATTATTAGGTTTGTCGCAAAATAATAACTCGATGAGTCCGAGGTTGAATTCACAGGAAAACTGGAATTGATTAGCAAACCACAAGAGAATAAAACTAAAACAATAAAGTTTAATTGAAGAGATTTTGATTATTTAGTAAAGGTAATTTATATTGAGAGAAAATAACAGGCACAAAGGTTTGGGGATTCACACACAACATTTTATTGGTAGTCTTAACAATATTTATTTTATAACTCAACTAACATTCATACAAAGGATTATCTTAGTCGGATGATTTAACAATAAGAAATCAAGATTTAATTGTCTAAGGTAGTTTCATGAAATTGATTGATTTTGGGCAAAACAAAACTCGTGAATTAGTTCGCAAGGAATACTAAACATTTAACATGCCCGGTGTCTATGATAAATCAAAGAATTATACAAAACTAAATACTTTTCTAGATGAGTAAATCAATAAAAAATACAAGAACATAAGAATTAAAGCCATTAAATAATTGTTAAGATCATATCAATAAACGGTTGTGTTCAGCCTCTATTTTAGCAAGACTTCTAGCAAGCCATAATACCAAATAAAACTCTATAAATTGTAAAGAAATTTTAAGAAAACCCAAATTTCATTCTACGGCAACTCTCCCCTGAAATTTGCCCTAAAGAGCTGAAGCTCAGATTTGTGCTAAAACCCAAGAGCTTGTTTAGACCCTTAATTAAAAAAATTACGGTTAGATTGCTTTTACTCTAACTTAAGCTAAGTGCAGAACTAGAGTAAATAAGCGCATGAACCGATAAAGCTACCCTAAGCCATATTCATCCATCATCAACAATAAAATAAAAGCTTAAAGAGTAGGGAAGAAATATGCAAACACAAGATAACACCGAGACGTGTTATCGAAGAGGAAATCGAAGAACTCAGTGAAAAACCTCTCCACGACCCTTCAATTTGAAATCGATTCAGTAGAGAATAAAGTTAGAGTACACGAATAACAAAAGACCCTCCAAGCCTAGTCTACCCCGTGTACTTGAGCCCTCCAAGCTCCTATTACCAACAGAATTCTCGGAGTCTTGTCTTCTCTAATTTTCCAGATCCTGCAATTCTGCTTGATTGCATCCGCCAATGAATGACTTTTTCCAATGCTTCCCAACAGTGCCAAAATCTCACTTTACACTCAGAATAAGTATGATAAGTGTTTGAGTTAACAACCTCTCAAGGATCTAGAGAGGTAGGAGTTGAGGAAAACCACAATGAAACGTGTAGATGATTGTGGGTATAACAATATCTAACTCTCAAGTGTATTTTCTAGAGTTTTCTCTCTAGAAAACACTCTTTACAATTCGTGGGTAATGAGGGTATATATAGTGTGGGTAAAGAATTTGGTAAAGCAAACACAACTTTTTGCTAAACAGAATGTTTTGCGGGTACTTCATGGGTTGGCCCATATCGCGAGACACTCGCAAAACTAACAGCCTGGCATGACTCTTCAGCTTATTGTCATGTGCTTTACATGTGGCCTTTTTGTGGGTTGCTTCTTGCGAGCTACTCGCTAGCTAGTCGCGAAATCCACTGATTCAACTTTTGTAGTTTGATTCTTCACCAATCTCTCACACTTATCCCTTACAAATAAACCCATATACATACAGGGAAAATGATTGAAGAAATTACAATCAAATTTGGCATGGAATTAAAGCCAACACAATATAGTTGGAAATCACAACTTTACAAGAGCCTTTTTATAGGTCAAGTAATCCTATTACAAGTGGAATTCCTGTTTGGAGAAAATCCTAGTTTTTCAGATGTCACTTAATTGACGTTTTTAGCCCATTTAAAGTTAGCATTATGATGCAAGTTATGGAAGTGTCAAGAAGCAGAACACATTTACTTTTAGAAAACAAGAAACAAAACACGCTTGTTACTAAAAATAACCTCGAATCCATAAGGGTCCTTGAATCCATAAGGAGAAGGGGTTTTGGAATCCACTAGAGGAACAATAGACAAAAGTCTAAATTTTTACTAATATCAATAATCTGAAAAAAATTTATCGATAAAACTTGATAAACAAGAAAATATATTCTAAAATAAGTCCTAATTAATACCTAACCATAATAGGAACCAAATTTGATCTAAAAAGCATTAAAATCACCTAAAAACAAGGAAATAAATGCCTTAAGCCTAAAATAATGAAAATTACAAATTAAATACCAAAATTACTAAATTACAATAATTAAATAGCAAATTGTGTCCTACATCACAATAGGACCTTTTGATAAACTAAGATGTTGTAGCTATAGACACCACATTTTGTATCCCTTATGATTCGGGCCCCTGTTCCCCAATGATGCTAAAATTCTAAGACTCAAGTTGGTTTAGAGCCCAATCAGATTACAAATTGACTTGAGAGAAGTTAAAATGGAAAATATAACTTTTTAATAAGCAAAAAATCTATTTTTAGAAAATAAAGGCCAAAAGAAGCCCTAAGCCTACGTACACAAGCATGAACCTGCGTACGCAACCTTGAAGCTTGCATATGCAGGCACAAAGCCTGCACACACATGTAGGATTTCAGATGCTCCAAAAAAGCAACTTTTCTGCATTAAAGACCAGGGTTCAGAACAAATCCTACATCATTTAGGAGTAGTTCTAAATCTTCATTTTCACAATATAAATAGCCTTACATGGTGAATCAAAGAGGGAGTTTTTACAAAACATGCTTAAGTCAATTTTATTTGATTAGGGCATTTTTTGGCCTTGATCTTTGAATTTTAATATTACTAATTGCATTCTTATTGGTTTGTGATAGATTTGACTAAGAGGAATGGTAAAAAATCAAGCCTAAGAGCTTTTTGCCTTGAGGTATCCTTTTCAAACTCTTCTTTTTATTTTCTCCTTTTAATTCTGTCTTTTCTTTGTTTCTTTGTTCGTTTTATGCCTTATAACATATCTACTTAGACTAGGTTTATGTTTTCTTTATGTTTTAAGCATGTTAGGTTGCTAGAATTTATGTTTTAAGTGTTGCTTTGTTTGCTGTGTTTTTAGGGTTTCTGGGCAGAAATCCACGTGCGCATGATCAAGGTTGCGTATGCAGGTTTGACTATCTACATGCGGGGTTGTTCATGCGTACGCATGAACTAGCCTAGAAACCCTAATTTTTTTTCTTCTATTTTCATGTGTATACTTCTGCTTAGGTTCTTTTCCATACTTTCATGCTTTTAAGCTTCTATTTCACATGTTTTACTGATTGTTTGTCTTTTACATGTTAGAATTAGGGTTTATTTTGTGTTTTCCTTACTTCAATGCTATGAACACGCATTCACATGTTCATGCATAATGCTATAGTTGCTGAGTTGCTACAAGGTAAGTGAGGTAAGTCATGCATTAATATGAACATGCATTTTAATGATGTAATATGTTTGTTTAATGTTTGATTTCATGTCTAAAAGTTTGGAATCCATGCGATGATCTATGTTTCTTTGCCATGCCTATCTTTATGCCCTGTTTTGTTGCTGCCCTAGATGATGTAATATGATGAAGCATGATTAGATGTATGATTAGAGTTTTTGGTGTGATGAATGCCTTGATACCATGACATGTATGATAGATGTATGATAAGGTATGTCATGATTAGATGTATGATAGGCCTTATTTGATTGCCATGATAGAAGTATGGTTAGGGATGATTGATGCCATGTTGATTGTTAGATGTATGCTAGTGTGTGTGTGTGTGTGTGTGTGTGTGTGTGTGAGCTAGATGCAAATATTGAGTATGCCCTTGATAGGGTTAAGACATAAGACACAAGATGGGAAGCCAACCTTAGGGTTGGGCGGTTTTGGGTGCCTAACACCTTCCCAAGACCGTACGTTAACTTCGAACCCAAATCCTTTTGGAAGTAAAATCAAAAGGTCATTCCTCAAGAGAATGCTATATATATGGTTCCTAGGCCATTGCAAAAACTAGGTGGTGACTCCAAAACCCATTGTGTTCACAGTAGCCCTTTAAGTTAGCTTTCAATCCTAGCTTGAATCATCTCAATTGGACATTTGAGCCAAAAGTTGTGCTCAAAGTACTAACTGATGCGCAGACCGGAATCTTTAGCTGAATTGGACTTAGATTTGAAGCAAATTTCTTTTGATTCCTTACTTCAATTGGATTCAAATTTAATTGGGCTGGCATTCTTTAACTTCATTATGACCCTTCTAAAATTAAAGTCCATTAGCCTTCTTCTTTGTACAAATCCACTCATTTAAGTTCAGTCTTCTACAAATGACAAATTCATGAATTAAAATTCAATTAAGCATAAAATTAATTATTCAAAATTATTCCAAAATCAAATATAAAATGCATGAATTAACTCAAAATAAGTATGCTAATGCTTTCTAATAATGATATAACTATGCAAAATTAAGCTATTATCACATTCACCAACTAGCTCATTGTTAGTCCCTAGCAATTTAAGCGACTCGAAACAAGGAAATAAAAGAACAAAATTTTATTACTTTAGTAGATATAATTAGTCAAAGGTCAAAAAAATAATAACTACCAAAAATATTCCACATGCTATCAACGCCCAGTGTGTGAATAGTTTAGCCAACACAAACAAAACCTTAGTCTTAAGATAAAATATGGATTGGATTTCTATCCAACCTATGCTTCAACTCAAATCTCACTAGTGTTAACATTCAACAAATAAAATCACTCCGAAAATAGTGTAACAATCTCAACATATGTGAGCGGAATAATGTAAAATAAAGACAAATATCTCACATATAAAAAATAAAAAATAGGACTTTCATTGGGACGTAATGTAGGGTAAAGAAGAGAATTTAGGAACAAAGTGTATAGGTAAAAATAAAAAGTGTTCCCAATAATAATTAGAGAGACAACTTCTTTTGAGTATATGACATTTGATTTATCTTCTCAACTTTCTTGAATATTACACTTTCACTTTCTTTTTTCCAAAATTTCATCAACTAATGCATTCTTGATTTATTATTATTTTTTTCAACATTTTCATAAACAAATTTTTTTCAACATTTTGTGAGTCCTCATTTTCTTCCAACTATGCCACCACATATTTACCACAATAAAACAATTTGATTGTGTTCATTCTTGGAGCACTTGGGAAAGGGTTTGAGAAAGAATGGCTAAAATAATATGTTCAAATGGGTGACTAGAGATAATGTACCAAGAAAAAGAATAATAAAGACTCAAAATAAACAAAGATGGCCTAAAATCATCTCTTAAGAATTGAGATAGTTCTTCAAAATTCATGACTTTAACATATTCAAGTGTGAAATAAAATTGATAAATTCTTAGCATTTGACCAAATAAGAGAATAATGAGACTAAGCAACAACAAAATTATGCACTTCCAAATGAAAAAAAAAAAAAAAAATGAGATCAAAAGAAAATAACCCTTTAAAAAATGAATGGCTCAAGAAATCACATGGGTTAGAGTCTCTACACTTTATTTTCAAGATTTTCAACGTTGTCTCTATCTCTCAACCAAGAAATATGTTCATGTGGCTAAAGTGCATGTGCATTATAGTTGAGTATGAAAAACACTGGAATTTTTTAGTTAAAATTAGCATAATGAACTTCGACTTAAAACTCATGCTAAAGAAACAAAAAAAAAAATTTGATGGAAAAATTGGACTAAATAGAAAAACAAAAATCACTAAAAATAACCAAAAAAACAAAATCAACATAAAATAAAACCAGATCCAAATCATCTCAAGTTCCTTCCCCTAACTGAAAACTTACATTATCCTCAATGTTAACCAGGAAAAACAATAAAGCATAAAGATTACAGAGAGTACCTTGAAGAGATGAACATAAATGAACAAAAAAAAAAAAAAAAAAAAAAAAAACTTTAACACCTGCAAAAAGGGTTAAAAAAAATAAAAATAAAAACAAATCTAAACTACGACAAAAACACTAATGCTAATTGCTTGGCAAGTCTTGATAAATGTGATCTTACAATTAATGGATTCCTCCTCTGGTGAAAAAAATCTCAAGAAATGACTTAAGAGGTTTTCCATTTACCTTAAATATGTTACCATTCTTAGGGTTCTCAATTTCTCTAGCATCATGAGGGAAAATTTTTTTAACAAAGAAAGGTCCAGTCCATCTAGATCTCAATTTTCCAGGGAACAAATGTAACCTAGAATTATACAAAAGAACTTTTTGAGATGGTTCAAAAGATTTTCTTAAAATGGGTTTGTCATGAAAAACCTTCATTCTTTCTTTATAAATCCTAGATTTCTCATATGCATCATGCCGGATTTCTCCCAACTCAATCAATTGCAATTTTCTCAATGAACTAGCCTTGTCTAAGTTAAATTCAAACAGCTTTATTGCCTAATACAATTTACATTTCAATTCCACAATCAAGTGACAAGCTTTACCATAAATAATTCTATGGGGAGACATACCAAGAATGTTTTTATAAGCAGTGCAGTATGCCCAAAGCGCATCATTCAACCTCAATGACCAATTTTTATGATTTGGTGTGCGTTTGGATGATGATGAAAAATTAAAATTATTTCACTATTCAGCTTATTTTTGCTACTATTTATGGGCTCCACTATAATTTTTAGCACTATTTATGGGCTCCATTGTACTATTTCAACTAACTTTTACCTTTATTTACCATACTTTCAGTAATAATTTTTTAGTTTCAGAAAAATAAGCAGTATCCAAATACATCCTTGGGTTAATCGTATTTTGCAAAATTTGTTTAATATCCCTAGATGGTTTATCATTGTCCTCTAAATAGATCCTATGAGTACAAACCAATGGACTACGTCCTTTTATGTCAGCCATGTTCCTTTTTATGGCACCCTTATGTTTACTCAAAACATTTAATAACTTACGTCTTGTAAAGAGTCAGGGTTAGAAGATATTGCCATTGGAAAAGTCTCATTAGTTCCTCGAAAAACATATTCGGGTTCAATTGGCAAGGGCTTTTACTCCAATTTTGGTACTTGCTTACTATATCACAACAACTTTATCTCATGGGGTGGAAACTCCTCAAATTTCAATTTCTAATCGCTCACTTCCAAATCCTGTGCAGATTCCAATATACAATGAATGGATACAATTTCGAAAGTCTCATCAAAATTAAAATCACATGAATTAACTAGATGATAATAGCTTAATTTTGCATATTTATATCATTATTAGAAAGCATTATCATACTTATTTTGAGATCATTTAAGCATTTTATATTTGGTTTTGGAATAATGCTGAATAATCAATTTTGTGCTTAGTTGAATTTAATACATGAATTTGTCTTTTATAGGATAATGAACTTAAATAAGTAGATTTGTCCAAAGAAGAAAGCTAATGGACTTTACTTTTACAGGGGCCATGATGAAGTCAAAGAAGGCCAACCTAATTAAATTCGAGTCCAATTGGAGCAAGGAATCAAAGGAAACTTGCACCAAATCCGAGTCCAATTTGAATTTGGATTCCAGCCTGAGCACCAGTTAGTATTTAGAGCAAAACTTTCGGCTCAGATGTCTAATCGAGATGATTCAAGTTGCATGACATATTCATGATTTGCATAATGAGATTTGCAAAAAAATTTAGGTAAGTAATTATCAATATAAAATTCATGCTGACACTCATCGACTTCATGCAGAGTTTTAGGTAGGAGATTATGTCATGATTCAGATTCGACCTGAATAGTTTCCCTCTGGGACTGTTAAGAAATTGCAGGCTCGTAGTACTGGACCATTCAAGGTATTGAAATGAATTGGCCTAAATGCATATGTCATTGACCTTCCTCATGATTATGGTATTAGCTCCTCCTTTAATATAGAGGATCTAGTTGCTTATAAAGGCCCCATAGTTATTCCTGATAACCTTTTTGATAAGCCTTTGCTTGATCCTATTGATGCCCTTATTCCTGCCCCTTTACCCTTGAATCTGCCCTATGCACATAAAGAATTTGTTGATGCTATTTTAGATGAACAAATTGTTTCTACCAGGGATGGAGGAGTTCACCATTTCCTAGTTCATTGGTAGGGGCAACCAGATTCTGATTGCACATGGATTACTTAAGATGAGCTACATCGACTGGATCCTGAGTTGCTTGAGTACTATCAGAGCTCTTCAGATTTCCACTCGACGGGGTCAAGTTCTTCTCACCCAGGGGGAGTTGGTGCAAACACGAGGTACAAGCCTCCTATTATAAAGCAAAAAGAAGACAGCCTAACCTGCGGCGTTATGGATAGAGCCTACTAGTAATTGGGCTTGAAGATTAAGCAAGCCCGAACATTTAGTAATTGGATATTTTTTAAGCACTTTTTCTTATTATTATAATATAGCTTTTTAGAATTATAATAAACGTGTATTTCTTTTATACTGGTGTTGACTCCAGTTTTGCTTGGTACTAACTCCAAGCAACCCTTAGGTGCTAACTCCTAGGGTATCCTTTGTTTTTGTTGTTGTTTAATTGTTCCATTAAAATAGTGTGGTTGTCCTGTTGTCATACTTTGACTGCAAAAAACAAGATTGGGTTTATGAATGGAAATATATCTGTTCCATATCCTAGTTCATTATGGCTCTTAAATTCCTAGACTCGCTGCAACACCATGGTACTCTCTAGGATAATGAATTCATTGTCTAAGGAGATAACATCAAGTGTGGTGTGATTTACATTGATATAACAAGGGCAGTGTGGTTGGATCTCAAAGGAAGATTTTCACAAGGCAAAGCACCTAGGATATCCGAGCTTTAGAAGGAGAAATCATCACTTGTGCATGGACAGCTTTCTGTAAGCATGTATTTTACAAGATTCAAAGCACTGTGGGATGAGTTTGTGAATTACTCTCCCTTACCTGAGTGCTCTTGTGGAGCAATGAAGACCTTGATGGAGACACAATAGAGATAATCACGTTATTTGTGTTCTCATGGTCTTATCAGATGGCTATGCTCACCCAGTCAATAAGGCATATCCCTTGATTTTTCAAGAAGAGAAGTAGAGGAAGATTGGTATAAATGCCAAGGCTAATTCCTATGTTGAAGGCACTGCATTATAATCTAATGCTAATGCTATGATCAATCATGGTGGTAAGGGAAATGCTTAAAAGGAGAAGCCCACTTGCACCTATTGTGGTCGTGTTGGACATGTAATAGACAAATTCTACAGACTCCATGGCTCCTCTTACTTTCAAACCAAAAGGAAAGGATTCTTCTGTGAATCAAATCACTGGACTTAACAATAGTGTAGCAGACAATACATCTAACATAACCATGATGGAGACAAGGCTACACCTACACCAATCACCCAAGTCCAATACTCAAGATCTCTCATTAGCGTCTCCTGCACCACATCAGGCTACTGTTGTAGTTTCCATTGATTTTTCACCTCAAATGTCCTCTCAGTCTTAATTTTCCCCACATTTCTCAGGTAATACATTATTGGTCCATTTGGATTAAGGAGGAGGGAGGGGCAGTAGACTTAGTAGAGTAGGGTAGATAAGGATTGACCCAAAATTAGTCTATTTTCAGACAACTTTACTCTACTCCTCTCCACTCTCCCTCCTTCCCCCCTCGTTCCAAATAGGCCCTATGTTATTCAGCAACTAACTTTTTAGGCCTCAGGTACTCTATCCTTTCAGTTGATAATGCCAATAGAAAGGCCTTTGATTCCAATACCTAGGTTATAGACACTAGGGAAACGGACCATATGGCCTATTCAGTAATTATCCTCACTACCATTATTGCAAATGTGAACACCTATGTTCATTTACCAAATGGGGAATCTGCACTTGTAAATCATATTGTGGAATTCACTTGTCTAGCACCTTGATTCTCACTAATATTCTTGTTGTTCCATCCTTTAGCTTCAATTTAGTTTCTATTAGCAAGTTAACCTATTCCTTTGAGTATTGCTTTATCTTCTTTGCCAATTTGGTTTTCATTCAAGACCTTTTTCATTGGAAGATGATTGGATAGGGTAAAGAACATCATGGTCTTTACTTCCTGCAATTGACCTCTCCATCATCATCTCTCATTCAATCAGTTATCAATTCTATAGTTCCTTCTAATCTTGCATCTGTAAATAAATGCTCTTTCGAAGTTTGGTACTGTAGACTTGGACACCCATCTACTGCTAAGATGCAATTGCTAGAATGTGTTATTTCTGCTGTATGTAGTACCAAGAATAATCCTTGTATGATTTGTCCTCTTGCCAAGCAAAAGAGATTGTTTTTTCCTATCCGTTCTCATATTTCAAATTGTCCATTTTGTCTTGTTCATTGTGACATATGGGGCACTTTGGATGTTCCTATAGTGGATGGCAAAATTTTCCTTACCATTGTGGATGACTACTCTGGATGTACCTAGGTGTATCTCATAAGATTTAAATAAGAAACTCAAGGGTTGTTGACCAAATTCTATAACATGGTCGAAAATCAATTTAATAAAAAAATTAAGCACATTCGTGGAGATAATGCACCAGAATTTTTTATGAAAGATTTCTTCAACAGAAATGGTATTATTCACTAATTAAGTTGTGTTGAAGCCCTCAATAGAAATCTATAGTTGAGAGAAAATATAAGCGTTTTTTGAATGTTTCTAGAGCCTTAAAATTCCTATCTTCATTACCCATTTCATACTGGCCTGAATGTGTTTTGTCTACTTTGTATTTCATAAATAGACTTCATCTTTAAACCAAAGAAATACCCTATGTACTTCTTTTCAATCATGCTCCATCTTATGGTCATACCAAGGTGTTTGTGTTTTGGTTCTACTTTGTCTAGCCATAGCTCTAAGTTATCTGCTAGAGCTAGAGAGTATATTTTTCTGGGTTATCCCGTTGGTATCAAAGGACATAAGGTTCTATATTACAATACCAAGACTGTTTTTGCGTCTAGAGATGTAGTCTTCTACGAAAGTGTTTTTCCTTTTCAATCTCAGACTTCTTCTAGTTCTGTTGATGATCCATTTGTTATCCCTTTTTCTATGAATGATGTGTTTGTTCCAAATATTTCCCTACATCATTCTGATAATTTAAACTCATCAACTTCTCCAAACATGTCTATTGATCCTTCCATCAATTAGCATACTCATTCTGTAGAAGCTTTACCCCCATCTAAATATCAATTCTTAATTTCTTATACAACATTTCCATCTAATCTACCTTCCACTATATTTCTCCAGTTAATTCCACTCATAATAATTCTCGACCACTCATGTTATAAGGTTTCCCCTCATCCCTCAGGTCATCCATTTGATCTTGCTGATTTTTATTCTTATACCATATTTTCACCAAAGAAGAATCCTTTGGTTTAGCCCTTTCCAACTCTATACTTGAACTAGAATATTTTCACCAAGTTGTCCAAAGTCCCCATTGGAGAGAATCAACGAAATTAAGGCCTTTGAGCCTAATAACAGTTGGACTTTGACCTCTCTTCCAATTGGGAAAATTGCCATTGGGTGTAAATGAGTATACAAGGTTAAATTCCACTTATATAGAACTTTGGAAAGATATAAGGTCAGGTTGGTAACTAAAGGCTACACTAAGGTTGTGTTTGGATTGAGGGGGGAGGGAAGGGGAGTGGAGGGTAGTAGAGTAGAGTTAGCTGAAAATAGGTTGATTTTCAGCCAATTGTACTCTACTCCCCCTCAATCCAAGCAGATCATCAGGGAGCAGGTTTGGACTATATAGAAACATTTAGCCTTGTAGCAAAATTAATTTGTGCGTGTTCTATTAATTGTAGCTGCTTTAAAGGCCTGGTACCTCTTACAATTGGGATGTCAATAATGCTTTTCTGCATGGTGACTTGCAAAAGGAGATATGTACATGTGCCTGCCACAGGGTTATCACAGCAAGGGGAGGTTCAAACCAGTAAAGCAACAAACCTTTAAGGCTTCCAGCTATGATGTTCAGCTTGGGTGAGAGAGAGATATCTGGTTACCTTGAGAGAGATACGAACGTCCTATTGGTACAAATCTATATATCTATATATATAATAATAGTTGAAGTAGAGAGAATCTCAAATTACAATTCCAATTAGAGTTCTAATTTTGTGCCAAGTGTCTAAATTTATCCTTCTAATTGTTCAATTCAAATAAAAAATTGGAGTCCAATTTCACCTCCCCTTCTAGAAATCTGTGCTCTACATTTAAATGTTGTGCTCAAAAATTGGAGTCCAATTTCCCCTCCCCTTCTAGAAATCTGTGTTCTACATTTAAATGTTGTGCTCTTTGTTTTTTTTTTTTTTGAGTAAATAAAACCTTTTGCTCTTCTTTATATGTCAGACACGCCTGTTTTACAGGTTCACCTCCCTTCTGCCAAAGCCAACAATGACAACAACACCGATCTCTTCACCTCCTTGATCTCAGACATCAAATCCCTGCACGAAAAGCTTGGGTGACGGCAGAGACACATTGGGTAGGAGGCTTATGAGTCTGGTGTATGCAAAACGTAGCGCAGTCATCGCCATTCGGAAATGGAAAGAAGAAGGCCACATTGTTCGCAAGTACGATCTCAACCACATCGTCCGTCAGCTCCGCAAGCTCAGGCGTTACAAACATGCCCTCGAGGTCTCTCTCTCTTTTTTCACTCTCTTTATTTGTGGTTTAGATATTTGAATTCTGTAAAGTGAATTTAGATGTTGTTGTTGATTTTTTTGGTTAGAAATGGAGTTGGGAGGTTTATATAAAGATGGATTTTTTATTTATTGGGTTGGCGTTATGGGTAAAATTTTTTGATTTAGAAGTTGTGAAATAGTGAGTGTGAATGTGCATGTGTGGGTATTGGTATGTGGTAATGGGGTTGGTTTTTTTTTCTTGTGGATTGTTAATGTTTGAGAATTGAATTCCATGTTTGATGGTTGGTAGCATTTGGATTATTGGTTGAAGAGTTTGATTTAGTGTGGTATTATGAAATATGAATTCGGGTTTAGTTTTGAATTCATAGTTGGATTTTAATTGATGTTTCAAGTTTTCAAAGCTAGAGAGATGATATATGAGGGAGACTCTTTTAGCACATAAGATAATGACAGAGAAATTTATTTTTCTTTTGAAAAAAAGAAATGATCCTATAATTAGCACTGCGTTACAGTGTAAATGATATTATTATGGTGCAAATAATATGTAAATGCTGATTAAAAGATCTTGTGAGCATTGGTCCCTTTCCCAGTGACATGTAATGAAGCATATATATAGGTGTTGTGGACTTTAAGTAGGTAGCATTGCGACTTTTGATTTAAGATTAAGTTAAACATGCGTCATGATGGATTGGAACAAAATTTAAAAGCCAGTGATTTGGTAGAGATTGTCAGTTATACAAGACAATCACTTTTTATCACTTACTAGGACTCAGGCAGTGACATGACCAGACCAAACAAATCTATATATCTATATCTATATATAATAATAGGTGAAGCAGAGAGAATCTCAAATTGCAATTCCAATTAAAGTTCTAATTTTGTGCCAAGTGTATAAATTTATCCTTCTAATTGTTCAATTCAAATCAGAAATTGGAGTCCAATTTCACTTCCCCTTTAAGAAATCTGTGTTCTACGTTTAAATGTTGTGCTCTCTTTTTTTTTTTTTTTTTTTTGGCTAAATAAAACCTTTTGCTCTTTTTTATATATCAGACACGCCTGTTTTACAGGTTCACCTCCCTTCTGCTAAAGCCAACAACGACAACAACACTGATCTCTTCACCTCCTTCATCTTAGACATCAAATCTTGCTCTGGCAACGATCCTTTTCTCCCCTGGCTCCGGTATGCCTCTCTCTTTCTTTGTGGGTAGCTCTTTTAATGGTTTTAAAAAGTAAGATCGTTTGGCATTTTGTATATACAGAGGGATCAGAAAGATGAAGGATTCGCTGTCTTTGCAAGGACTGAATGAGAAGCTGCCACGGTTTTTGCAGAATTGTGTGCAAACCTTCGACTCCGATCGCCGTTACAAAAACGACTTACGGTACCTCCGCGTTTGGTTACAGTTGGTATTTTACTAATCCATTGCTTTTTCTTTTTTCTTTTTTTTGTTTTCTTCTTGATGATTTCGATTCTGGGTTGTTGGGTTTCTTAGAAGTTGTTTGGTTCCTGTGGAAATGAAGGGGAGAGATGTGAAAATCAAATTTGGATGCTCTTTAGATTTTTTTGGTTATCTAAATGTTGTGAATTTATTCATTTATTTTAGTGTGTAGATGGGTTTTTATGGATGGTCTGAGAGCGCCTTTTTTTTTTTTTTTTTTTTTTATACATTTTCTTATTGTTGATTTTGATGTTGGGTTATTCGATTTTTGTTCAATTTCATAACCTTTGTTTGGTTCCTGAGAGAAAATGAAGGAAAAGTTATGAACATCAAATTTGGAGTTTTAGTAAACAGAAGGGTTGTTTTGGGCTAAGTTCACTAGCTTTTTATTGTTATTATGATTCTCTTTTGATTTATGACATATCATCTTCATAGAAGCAAGGGAGTTGATAGGAGTTAATCGTGAATTGAAAAATGCCAATTTCATTGTCTGTATCGTAATTCATAAGTAATTATTTATTTATTTATTTTGTGAGTAGATGGAGTTTGCGGATGATCCAAGAGTGATTTTCATTATCTTATGGATGATTTTGTTAATGGGTCATTCATTTTTTGTTCAATTTCATAGCCCATTCCCTCTTTTCCAATGAATGCTATGAAATTTGAAAGGCATCTCTCAGGATTAATGATGAATGCTTTTCAGCTGTGACTATTCTTATTTAATATTTTTTGGTTATTCATATTTTTTGATTTCAAGTATTTTGGATTTATATCTGTCAATTCCTTTCTCTACAGAGATGAGGTGGGTTCTTTCTAAAATCCTTGATAGCTCTTTCTCTTGCTGTCAATGGCAGACAAGAAATTAGCGTTCTTCACTATAAAAGAAGAGGATTATGGAGGCATAAAGAGAGGGGAGGCACGTACTACTACAGAAAGAAGGAGCACCAAAGCGTAAGACCTTTCTTTTATTCTGCACTTTTATTTAGTTGCTTTTCTAAAATTTAATAATTTGTTAAGATAGAGAGACGCTGGAACCACTTTATCTCATCCTATTATAGATTTGCATCTCCTCTATAGGACTCAAATATCACATTGGATTCTTGCTTATCACGTTGGTAAGGTATTGCTTGCTTTGCTGAGCTAAGTTCATTTTTTGGAGTTCATGTAATTGTATTTTTTTTTTTAAACTTCATTATTCACAATTCTGCATTGTGTGCTATCCGAACGTTTGAGTTAAATAGTCAATATTACCTTGGTTTGAGAAAACCCAAGACCTAATCAGGGTGGCCAAGAGCTTCCTTAGTCTCTGTATTATTAGGTGCACCAAGAGCTTTCATGTCCTTTTATTTCTATTTTTGTAGGGATCACTATTTTCATTCTTTAGATTGTATTATGAACTTTCATTATTGTTTTAATCATTTTCAGGTGTGGATTTTGAGATTAAGTTGCTCACAATTGGTGGGAGAAGATTGAAGCTTACAATTCGGGACACAGGCAACTGCTGGAATTATTTTGAATTATAGTTTCATTTTAATCTTTGATTAATGATGCTTTTGGAAGTGATAGTTTATGCTAACATGTAATCTTTCTCTTCTTTCAAGTTAGCCATTGCTTTTGGTGCATAAATAGATTGTAGAGCTATTAACAATTGATGAAAGATATGTATATATGATTTTTAGTTAGGTGAATTTTTGGATTTTAATAGAAACATTTAACATTCGGATGTTGAAAAAACAAGAAGGTAAAATGTTCTGTAAATTTTAATTTTGTGAAACTAATAAATGGCAATTTGAAGTGTTAAAAGAGACAACAATATTGACTTCGGCTTGAAACGTACTCAAAATAAACTCAAGGACAGTGTATTAGACATTTCTATAGGGGAAAAGTGCTATATGATGGCATCTCCACTAAAAACTATGAATTGCAACACACTTCTGATTCCAGTACGCTATTCATGTCCAATTTTATTAGAAACTTTTGAAGAAAGCTCCATTAATGTCCCTTTATATATTTTAAATAATAAAATGCAATATTCTCTTTTTTCTTCACTGTAGCATTACTTAAATAATAAAATGCAATATTCTCTTTTTTTATTCATTGTTTTATCTAATGCTATCCTATGTATGATAAACCAAAAAAAAGACCAATAGCATTACTTAAATAATAAAATGCAATATATATTATTCATTGTTTGATTTAATTCTATCATCCGTGTGATAAACCCAACAAAACAAAAACAAAAAAATTGGCCAATAGCATCATTACAATTAACCAGCCCCGTGCAGTAGCACGGGGTTACGTACTAGTTGATATGAATATACGATAGAGAGAGAATAAAACATCATATTACAAGCCTAAAATGACAATTTATGATATTGAAATTCTTGAGCAAGCTTCTAAATTTTTAAAAAGTCACCTTTTGATCTTTTTTTTTTAAATATTTTTTATTTATTTTAATTTTGTTATGTTTTTCATATTTGTAACAGAGGTGGGTTACGGATTCCTAACAAAGCAAACCTCATGTGGGCAAAGTGCCAAATTTTAAACCACAGATAGGCAACTTAAATTTTGGTCATACCACATGTGAGTAAGTTGTAATATGCCCAAAACTAATTAAAAGTCTGTAATAGCCAGCAGAGCCAACTTAAAAAAGTCATATCTCACTCATTCTAATCGAAATTTCATCATTATTATGCTTAAATTGAAGTCCCATGTGTCTGGTTTCCAGAATAATTAACCTCACTACAAAAATTCAAAGTGGCCTCATAGATATTAATGAAATAATGAGCAAAGATCATCTCTTGGAAAAAAAATTTAGCCCAATTATTATTAATATGCCCCAAATTAACTTCTAATTAGTATTAATAGCCCCCAAATACCTCCATTTTGAATTAATAAGCCCCAAATCATGACCTAATTTTCCCAATTAAGAAGATGATTGCATCAATTACTAATGGATAATTAATGTTTGACCAACTAATCAATCAAGTGTGTGCAACCTTACCATAAACTATAGTCCTAGCCAATCATATTAATACACGTCATTAATTTCAATTTGATTATAATTATAACCAATCAAAATTAATTATTCATAATCACGCATGGCTAGACTTAATTTGTGAGAAAGCATCTTTATATTAAAACTTGATTTGACAATAACTTTCAATCTGATAGTTCGATTGAGGTCTGTGACCAGTTATCAATATCACTTTGATGATATGTAATTAATGACCTAATGGCTAGAATTAAGATTCTTATCTCTGAGGTAAAATTACTATTTTTCCCTCCAAATGAGGTTAAATGTAAGTTGCAAAATGGGGTGTCCACACATCTATTGCCCTATATTGTCTTCTTAAAGTTTTGTATCTAGATTCTATTTGTGGACTTACCTTTATACCATATCTTGGTAGTTTTTTCTCCATCAATTCCTCTAATTTGAGTGTGAAACCAGGCTTAAAACTATTGTATGTGTTCCACTAAACATTGCTAACTAATTCCAATAAATACTAAACCAACTTATCATCTTCTTAGGATGTCCGTAGAAATTTAGTTTCTTTCACTAGATGTATTTTCTATGTCTAGGAAAAAGTTGAACATTATACATAATTACCAAATAAAAAATGTAAGTAGTGCATTTTAAAAAAACTATAATAAGAAATTCATGATGGTAATTGTGAGCACACTTTATCATACTGCACGTGTGGTTAATACTCCAATGGAAAGAATGTTTTAGCTGAATAGATCAGAGACGAAGATTTGAGAGTTGCCACTTGGTTTAGGCTAACAAACCAAATTGGGCCACTTACATGGACAAAATTGCTAAATGCCCTTTTCTCCTAAACTAAGTAGCATTTTGCCCTCTTTCCCAAACTAATTAGGAAAATACCCCTATTTTGAAAATCGATTTTCTCAAAATTGAGTTAGGCCCTATAGCGGCGTTTTTAAGGAGTCTATAGTGACGTTTTTAGGACCTATAGTGACGTTTTGTAACTCAACTTCCATTAAATCGAGTTATAGGCAATTTTTTAAAATTTTTTTACCTATAACTCGATTTCATATAAATCGAGTTACAAAACGTCACTATAGGTCCTGAAAACGTCACTATAGGCTCCTTAAAAACACCGCTATAGGCTCCTTAAAAATGCCACTATAGGGCCTAACTCGATTTTGAGAAAATCGATTTTCAAAAGAGGGGCATTTCCCTAATTAGTTTGAAAAATAGGGCAAAACGCTGCTTAGTTTGCCTAAAAAGGGCATTTAGCAATTTTTTCCCCACTTACATAGGTCTACATACTAGATTTTAGATTCGGAGTTAAGGTACGACTTGGAAAGTTATTAGGCACCCAAGACCGCTCGGCTTGTGGGCTGGTCTCCATTATAAAACTAAAATAAATATTCTCAAGTTTATGACTAACTTGAGATTCACATCAAACAATAAAATCTCTATGCATGAATTTATGTGAGCTCAATCGATATCTTCACTCACTTTATATACAGTAACTCCATGTGGTTGTAGCATCTAAAAAACTTGTTCATAGAGAAAATCTCAAATTTATTTTCTTGTGTATGTCTACAACTAAAAAAATAATCTAATTATTTTTCTTTGTTCTCACTCCCACTCTTTCTCTCTCCTTTTGCTTGTAGTCTTTGTTTTCAGGTACAGCTCACTATGGCTGTACTTTTCTCAAATACGGCTGCCTTCTCTATCGCAGGCGGCTGTCACTCTCTCTCCAAATTCACCTCGCATGCATGTCTCGATTTATAGAACACAACCTGTCGCCTTTACTCGGAGACTCACGACTCTTAATTCACTTGGGACTCCTGTCCATGCTGGTCATACTAAGCTAAACGTCCCTTGACGCATCTATTTTTGGTTATTTTAACCTGGGTTTTAGCTCCCCATGTTTTGCTAATCTCATCTTGGTGGAGGCTGCTCAGCTTTGTTTTTTCCTCTTCAATTAAAAATTTTAATTCAGACCTCTTGCTTTATATGTGGGCTGGACTCAACAGAAAAGCAGGCCAGACCCATCTGTTTGTTTTGCTCCTTGGATTGGCTTTGGCCCAGACCAGAAAACCCAAAAATTAACAGTATGGGTTGGTTGAGGTTTCGATTTTCATAGTGTGCTTGCTTTTGTTTCTATGTTTTTCACTTGTACTTCATCCAAAAAGTCAAAACAAATGAATGAGTAATTTAATGAATAAATGTGGTTCATGCAACTTGTAGAACAGAACAGGAGAGAAGTGATACAATTCTTGTCCCTCTCACTCTCAAAAAACTAAACAAAACAATGGGTCCCGTTGCTGAATAATTTTACACAAAACAGAGGGTCGAATAAAAATTATATATTGGTTGCCGTAAATTGAGCAAGAAGAGTAGGGTTTGAAGGAGACATCAAAGAGGGGGCAGAGAGTCAAAATAAACGTGGGCGATTGTGTGTCATGCCTTTGAATTCTTTATCACAATATTGTTCTTCTTTGACTCAGCTCAGGCCTCTCTTATAGTTTTAGTTTTGTATGCGTCCTTCTTTCCGTCTTTTTCCCCCTCATGGGCAGCAAATTGGATACGAAGATTATTTGTATTTTATTACTAAATTTTTGGTATAGTCCAATCACGTGCTTCTTTTTTCAGACGGCAGAAGTAAAATACGAAGGAATGTTCAAACGATATTAATGCTGCCGACATTACAAATGTGAAATATGTCGCCTTTTCTAAGAGGGAGATTGAATTTAATCTCTTAGTAGAATATCACTATCAAACTCATAAATTTAAGGCGGCATTTGGTTAAATGTAAATCGAATTCCGAGTGTAAAATGAATACAGGAGAAAGTGAATTCCTGTAAAGAAAATAAAATCCGGGTGTTTGGTTCTGCAATAGAAAATAGTCCGAAAAACGATTTTTAGTGTTTGGTAACATTCTAAAAACACTATTTTCATACAAAATTTTCACATTTTCGTAACTATTTTCTTAGTATCCAAACAAATTTTATTACAGAAAATTTCAAAATATACACTTAACACAACCAAAAATCAACATAAAAACATTGAGGGAGAGGAAGAAAGAGTGAGATCAAAGGGTGAAAGAGTGCCAGAGTGAGGGACAGAGAGATAGATCGGGAAAGAGAGAGATCAGAGTGGATGGAGGATAGTGGCCAGATCGGGTGGGTTTGGGGGTGGAGTGGAGTGGGCTGGTGGTCGGTGGTGGGCAGATTGGCAATGTTGAGCAAGAGGGAGAACAAGATCGGTGTGTCGAGAACGAGCTCGGTCTTGGGTGGGTTGAGAACGAGCTCGGTCTTGGGTGGGTTGAGAACAAGATCGGTTTTGGGTGGTGACGATCTAGATGGCAACACTGATGATCTTCCAGTGACGACTATGAGTACGATCTCGCCAGTGCTAGGATGCGATCTCGGTGGTGCTACATGCAGCAAGATCTCGCCGGTGCTGGGGTGCAACGAGACTGGTACGATCTGAGGTTGGGGCCGACGCTGGGGTGCGACGAGACCGGTGCTTGGTGCGATCTCTTCTTGCTGTTTCTTTCTCTCTCTTCTATTTTCCTGGGGTGGAAACCATTTGAAGGTAAAATAAAACCTGAAATAATTTTACGGGTGAGGCAGGGTATTTTACAATCAACGTGGAAAATGAATTCCGTTTGACCCGATTTTCTGTAGCTACCAAACACAAAGGCTGGTGTAAAATGATTTCTTAAAATCATTTGATGGCAAAACCAACGCAACCTAAAATGCTCCCATTATAGAAATTATGAATTTGTTGTGATATCACTTTTTCACAATTATAGGTATAGTCCAAAAACAAAAATTTAAGGGTATGTTTGGTAATTGTTTTTTCTCCTTATTTTCTATTTCCCAAAAAAAAAAAAAAAATTATTTTTGAGACTAAAAAACTTGTTTGGCAATCCAAAATGGACAAAAAATAAAAACCGTTCTCAAAACTTAATTTGTGAAGAAAACTGAAAACATACAAATGACTATTTTCAGTTTCTAATTTTAAAAAGTCAATGAAAACATGTATTTAATTTAATGAATTTATCTCATTTAATGAGTTATCATTAGAGTTCAAATCCTAGTAACAACATGTTTTAGTATTTTCTATTTTTATCTTAAAAAAACTATCTTTTTAATTTCAACTAACCAAACATGCTTTTGATTTAAAAAATATAAGAAAATTATTTTTTCTTTATATTCCCCAAAACAAAATTCCCCTTTCTCTTTGTCATTTTTTCCTTTTGCTTTATTTTATTTATTTATTTATTTATTTTTTACAATGGACTCATGATTTTAAAAATTGGAATGGTTAAAGAACCAGAAAAGTGTTTAATTTTCCCTTTTCACCAATTTTGGTAATTTTTTAATAGACCAATTTAGGGTTTGATTTTTGGTTAAACTGAATGATCCAATCTAATTTTTTAAACCATGGGTGAAATGTTTTTATAGTTTATATTATTAGTCTAATGTTAAAATCACATTAAGCTTCATCTAAAAAAAAAAATCACACTGAGCGAGTGTTGGCTCCTGCATGCTGCCCGTTAAAACTATTTTGATGCTAAAGTCAACAGTCACAATGATGAAATATTTTTAGGATCTATCTCTTTCCTTGGCATATGGAAGGGGCAAGTGTATATATAGGGCTCTTCATGTTTGCCCCACATACCCCATGATTGCGATTATAAAGCACATTTGGGGCGGAGATTTGGGTTGATGTCTCGGGAACATATGCCCATGTTTGAATGTGCCATTTCTGGTGCATGAATATTTCTCATGTGCTATAATAATTTAGTCTTTCAAATAGGATTGGGTTGTTTTTAACTCATTCCATTAATGTGATTTTGTAAAAAATAAATTTTAACACTTAACATACTGGTAAAATATAAAGTAGAACACATTAAGTAGTAAAGAAGAATAAAATTTGTATTCTTACTCGTATGACCTTGCTTAATTTGAAACCTAAATCTCTAGTTTATGCCAATGTAATTTAATCTTTTTACAAATTTGTAAGAATCCGAGTGAAACTGGAAAAGTGAAAATCAAATCAGATATAGGTTGACATAGTCTAAATGCTACCTTTCATTTTTTTACAAACTTTTGTGGGGAAGCTGAAAAGTTTCTCTCTTATTTACCTTCTTCAATCTTTTTTTCAAAAACTCTTGATTGATTTTTACCCTTCATGTTTGGTAATTGGTGTTAATTAAATGGAATTACAGTAGAATTACAGAGGTCAATTCTCCTTAGAAAATTTTCCTTCTATAATTTTATTTCTATATTGAAATTCAATTCATTAGCTTTCATTAATAAAAAAAACTCAATCAAAGACATCACTTGATTTTGGAGGGGGGAAGATATTTCTAAGATTGATTGTGCGCGTATGTCTAACTAGTTTATGAGCTACAATAGCTTCCCTCCTTATACATGAGATTTTTCCCTTAGTTCAAAATTTTACAACAGGAGCTCTGTATCCATAATTTCATTGCCCAGCCAAAAGTTATATAAATCTGAAATTTTCTGATCCTTGAGTTTAGAACCTATCTTGAATCTACTTCCAGAATGATGCGTCATAATTTCCAAGTCTAAGATGCATCATAATTTCCAAGTCTAAAAAGCAAGTCTTAATATATATAAGGATAAAGTTTAGCTACAAAATTGATTGTAGACTTAGATTACAACTTTACTCGATAAAATAAACATTACTACATATTTTGAGAATCTAACCATTAAATTGCATGTTCTTAATACACATGTCAAATTTTGTATCAATTAAATATTTATTTCTATATGATCTATAAACTTATATTTTATGTATATTTTTAAACTACAAAAATTTGTAATTTAAATAATTTATTGATGACGTGGCTATTGATATTTAATTTTTTAGAAATTTTGCAAGCATGCAGGATATAAGAAGAAGATGTAATCTAATGGTTTGTCAAAATTTACCTCTAATAAAAATATATTGAGTAATGTTGTAGTCTAAGGCTACAACCAATTTTGTAGCTAAACTTTGTCCAATAAATAAATAACCGCCCTCAATTCAAGAATGGATCGCATTGCTACATCTCCAGGACATGGCTGCCATTGGAAGTCCCTTTGTTGTTTCTAATGATAGCCCCCACACCCGAGGACTTCAGCTTGGAAAACATCCACGTTCAATTTGAACATATCATCACTTATCTACAAGCAGGGGGCTCTCTTCTCACGCTACTATCTTGTGAATGTGCACCACAATATTCAACCAACAATGTCAAAGCTGCTTGGGCAGTTCTTTTAGACTACACATCTTTACCCCTCATGTACTTTCAGATTTCTGTCCTTCCAACTATTTGATGCAACTATAAGGAACCGCTCAAATCTTATTAGAAATTGCATTGTAGATTAGTCTTTCCATGATTTTGAACCTATTCTTTTTTAAAGTTGTACCATCTAATTTTAACTACTGGAGTCATTCTAACCAAAAAAAAAAAAACTTCTATTTTATGAAGGTAAAAACATTAAAAAAATAAAGGGATAATTACACATTACCCACCCGTAGTTTGCCTCTAATTCTATGTGTCCACCCGTGGTTTGAATTTTGACACTTTACCCACCTGTGATTCTGACCGTTATCCAGCCGTAACCCACCTCTCCACTCTCCGTTACTCTAACACCAAATAAGTAAAAAAAAACATTCCAAAACGGATCAAAACTAATTCTCACTCCTAGAACTCACTCTCACTCCCAAAACTCTCAAAACTCACTCACTCCTACAACAAGCTTCGCTTGAGACTCTTAATTTCAGATCCAAGCTGAGGAAGCAAGTTGCTAACAGTTGCTCCTCCTCTGTTCAGCTATGGGCTTCGATTCACAAACTTTCCAATGGAACTGGGTTTTGATCGTGGGTGGGTTTTGATCGTGCATGCTCTTGGGTGCCACCGTGGGTATTGAACTTGGGTTTTGATCTTGCATGGTCCTTTATTCAGCATCAGCAGGTAGATCAAAACCCTCTTTAGTTTTTAATTTTTGAAACCTAGGGTTTGAAATTGGGTTTTTTAATGCTTTCTTTGGGTTTTTTATTCTTTCTTTGAATTTGAGTTTCTTAAACTGTTCTTGATTCCATCTTTCTTCAAATTGGGTTTTTTTTTCTCTTTACTTTTGTTTCATGAAAGATTATAATAGTAGTTGTGTAACTAGTTGCTAATTTAATCACAATATGAAGTTGTTGAGTTGTGTTTATATATAGCCAATATGAAGTTGTTGAGTTGTTGTTTATATACAGCCACTTTCTTTGATTTTATTTTTATAACTTGTTTGATTTTTGTTGTTTATATACAACCTCTGTATGTGTGTGGAGAACAATGCAAATGTGAGGGACCACAATGCAAATGTGAGGGACCCATTTAATCTATCTATGGTTTTGCTAACTTAATTTATCGAGCCATGTCTCTCATGCTAACTGCTTTCCTTCACATGTCAACTACTTTCAAATTTTTTAATACACTTGGCTGCCAGCCATATATCTAATGCTTATTGCATATGCATGTATAGCTTCTCTAGATCAATTTAAATGACCTTTTCTTAGCCAATATAAAAAAATAAACAATCGGTGCCGCGTAGTTTCCATCATTGTCTTAATTTGCTAATATTGTATCATTATGAAGTTAAATGTCTATTTATTTTTATTGTCTCTGCCTTAGTTGTGAGCCTTGCACAATAAAAAATTTCTAATATGAAAGATCTCATATTCATGTCTGCCAATATTTTGACTGAACAAAAATTCTTTGTAACATAGTTGTAATGTAATGGTTGAGTCTTTGCAAAAGGATAATTATGGAGAACAATTGGGATACACTTGATGGAAGAAAAATGTGTAGTAGATCTAGTGGTAAAATATGATGCATTTAGTAGTCTAGCCTTTATGGTACCTTTGATTGTTGAAACCTTTGCAATGCATTAATGCTGGACTTCAATGTGAGTTTATCTTACTTAATTTGATAAGTGTTAACAATAGTTTATGCTGTCACACATGCTGAAAATTTGAACTACGCCTCTTGTAACAAATTTTTGCTATGTCTTCATCGACTGGCAATGGCTCTACAACTAGTAGTTTCTACCGTGCTGAAGAAGGTCATTTATATACCATTGAGAATTGTGCCCTACGAACAAGTTGAAAAGCTGGTAACTATGGAAGAAGATTCCTCGGTTGTAGTCAATTTAATGTAAGAAACAATTACATTGTTGTATTTGAATTGAATTGAATTATTAATTGTGATTTATTGTGAACTGTGAAATTAATTGTTATAATTGTAATGATTAGGTTGGTCCCAAATGTGGCTTCTTTCAGTGCGTGGATAACGAAACTTGTAAGAGTGACCGTGAAAGGATAATTATGCTTGAGAATGAACTGCAGCTTGCAAATCAGAGAGAAATGACAACTAGGCAAATGGAAGAAAGATCTAACCGAAGGGAAAGAGAAACTCATGAGCTTTATGTAGAAGCTAAGGAGAAACTTAAGAGGGTTAAAGAGAGTGAGAGATTGTACAAGGTTGCACTAGTTTTGTCATGGTTATTTTTCATTTTTGTAATGTTGTCGTTGTGTTTTGCCTCAGTGAACAACAATGTAAGGGTGAGGAACCTTAATCTACCATGATGCTTGGGGGGGGGGGGGGTGTTGAAATGTGATTAGGTAATTGAATTGTTATTGTATCTATCTCTTGAAATGGGGACGTTGAAATGTGATTGGGATGTTGAAATGTTATTGTATCTATCTCCTAAAATGGAAAGTATTGTTTTTGTGCAAATATTCTTTAGTATAAAAATTTTTTTTTTACTTCATTCTGTGATTAATATATATTGGCACAAAGTGTTATGTGGAAATGTTAATAATGTGAATTGAACTTGGAACTTGCCAATGATTAATAACCTTCCATAAAAGCATTCTCATTTGGGTTTGTCAATTCATCTTTTACTTCGTGTTGGAAATATTGTGCAATAATATAAAAGGAGCTGGCACATTTCAGCAAATATGAAAATAGTCTATCAAACAAAAAGATACTGTAGGTTGTATATAAACTTGTGGGATATATAATTTATTGGTTCCATAAGCAGTGTCCAATTTTTTTAGAATATACCAAAATAATACATAAAAATCCACCAATAACAACACAACTTTGCTGTGTCATAATTTTGCTGTGACATAAAGCTGAAAGACATAATTTTCTTTGCTGTGTCAATGCACACCTGTGTAAATCCATCAAAAGCACAACACAGTCCTGTGTAAATCCACCAAAAGCAAAGACAAGCACAATACAACAAAATACTTTATCCTCTGTCAATGCACATCAACTGCTTTTAATAAAAGTGAACAATCATTGTCACTTTATGTCACATGCATACAAAATTGCCAATCAATATTGTTTTTGGCACATCCTGTGACTTTACACTTTACACATCTTCTTCCCAAAACCCAACTACTAGTCCACCACTTATCAGACATACACATCTTCCAACCAAAATTGCCAATATTGTTTTTGACACTTGACAACAAATACTTTAAGCAAATACATTAGGCATGGGAACTATAACAAAAAAAGTGGGAACTATAACAAAAAAAGTAGTTTAAACTTTAACATCTTCCATTAAAATGCACCTTGCCTGCAATATGATCAGAAAATCAATAACAAGAACACCACTGGAATACGATCAGAAAATGCACCTTGCGGATCTAATCATTTTCAGGTGAAAACAAGGCATTGACATAATTTAACAAAAATGTCAAAGCTATCTACAATTTCTAATCAAAATAAGATGACTAAATTAAAAACCCAATTTGGAAGAAAGAATTAAAAACCCCAATTTCAAACCTTAGGTTTCAAAAATTAAAAAGTAAAAAGGGTTTTGATCTACCTGCCTGAACAGAGGAGCATTCACAATCAAAACCCAAGTTCAATACCCATGATCAGAACCCAGGAGCTTGCACGATCAAAACCCACGATCAAAACCTAGGAGCATGCACCAATCGAAGCCCATTGTAAGATCTGACACAGCTGAACAGAGGAGGAGCAACGGAGCAACGGTGTCTTTCTTCCTCAGCTTGGATCTACCACGGTTGTCTCAAGCGAAGCTTGTTGTAGGAGTGAGTGAGTTTTGAGAGTTTTGGGAGTGAGAGTGAGTTCTAGGAGTGAGAATTAGTTTTGATCTGTTTTGGAATGTTTTTTTTACTTATTTGGTGTTAGAGTAACGGAGAGTGGAGAGGTGGGTTACGGCTGGGTAACGGTCAGAATCACAGATGGGTAAAGTGTCAAAATTCAAACCATGGGTGGACACATAGAATTAGAGGCAAACCACAGGTGGGTAATGTGTAATTATCCCAAAAATAAAATTTGAGTTTGGTCATTTTCTTTTGTGTAATTTTCTTAATATTACATGTGTTTTGCCCATCAAAGTAAGTTTGATACATCTCAAAAGATTTTGATACATATATAGTTAATAAATGTTTATCACTTGACATTGTTGAATGATATTTGTTAGGAGGAAAAACTGTTACACACACTCTGTTGCACATACATTTATCCACACTAAAAATAAAAAGGGATAATTACAGTAAATCCACATGAGGTATGGCCCGTTTTCACTTTGCCTATCCGTGGTTTAAAACTTTACACTTTGCCCACCTAAGATTAGTCTCGTTAGCCTTCCGTAACCCACCTCTCCATTTGCTATTTAAAAAACACATTTTTAGGCAAAAAAAAAAAAAATATATATATATATATATATATAACAAGAATCAAAAAGTTAGGGTTTTAAATTTGGATGAAAACTCCTTGTCCCAGTGGATCACTTGAGTATTGAAAATTATTGATCAAAAGCAAGGAATATAAACCAGCACTGTCCTATGAGCATTCCTTTAAGTGAGAGACTTCCTGCCGATCGTTTGGTTTGGGCCTATATGCCAAAGGGCAATTTCATGATTAGAAGCGCATATAAGGTGGCTGTGGCGTCGAGTAGTAACAATAATTCTGGAGGCTCCTCTAATGAGCAAAAGTCCAGAAGCTTTTGGAAAACTCTTTGGCGCCTGAATATTCCAAACAGTCAAGTCATTTGCGTGGAAAGCTAGCAAAAATATATTGCCAACAAAGGCTAATCTATGTCGAAGACATGTCATAGCTGGTTCAGTTTGTGAGGTGTGTGGAGTTGAGTCAGAGAGCAGTAGCCATGCCCTTTAGGACTGCGAAAAAGCTCAAGAAGTATGGAGGATCTTGGGTCTTTCATTTGATGCCCATGATTTGGTTTTTCCAGAATTCATAGAATTCTTGTGGCACCTAAAGTTTGGAAAATGTAAGGGATGATGTCTTGGAGTTTTTGATAATGGTGGCATGGTGTATTTGGTATAATTGGAGTGCATTGCACCTGGAGAAGGAGCGAAAAGCTTGTGAGGCAATTTTACACAAGGCGAAAATCTTGTTGGAGGAATTCCAGATGGCCAATTTTAGTATGGCTCAACCTCGACCTCAATACAATGTTCATGCGGAATTTAAAACCCTAGCTTTTTGATTCTTGTTATATTTGTTTTTGCCTAAAAATGTGTTTTTCTAACAGCAAACGGAGAGGTGGGTTACGGAAGGCTAACGAGACTAACCTTAGGTGGACAAAGTGTAAAGTTTTAAACCACGGATAGGCAAGGTGAAAATGCGCCACATCTCAGGTGGATTTACTGTAATTATCCCAAATAAAAAACTGAAATCATGATTTTCAACTTGAAAACATGACTTCAAGTCATAATTTCTGTTGATTTTTCATGTGTAAATGTGTATGTAGTAGAATGTGTGTAATTAATACTTTTTTTTTTTTTTTTTTTTTGAGAAACAATACTACTCTATTAGTTAGATTAAAAGATGCCATTTTTTTTTCTCCGTTTATTGGCAAGCCAAATTTGGATTTATTCCTTTGCAGGGCAAAAAATATGACCGTGATGGATGCGCTTTATTTATTTATTTTTTTTGATTCCCAACTTAATACTTCATTAAACCGAAATATGAGACATACAGATTACATCATTTTGCACTTGGTTTAAAATCATAGGTGGAATATCTTCCACCCATATATCACACTCTTGTACAGACTTGGCATATCTTGCCATAATATGGGCTGCTGCGTTGCAGCATCTGCGTGTATGAGACATCTCCCACGCAGCGAAGTCATTCAGTCCTATCCTTGTGCCCTCAACAACTTTTTGAACACAACTTTGCATCCCGCCCTGCCTTCGGAATGCATTGATCACTAACAGTGAGTCACTTTCGATTATCACCTGACCCAGGCATAGGTCCCTTGCAAATTGGACACCTTCTTCAACAGCTTTAGCTTCCACTTCCAGCGCACCCAATGGGAGAAACAGTCTTCTGCTCAGAGCCCCCATGATCAGCCCCTGCTCATTTCTAACTACCACTCCAATACCACAAGATCCAGACTCCCTGAATACTGCACCATCCGTATTGACTTTAAACCAACCTTGCCTCGGAGGAGACCAGCATTGAACAACACCAGGGAGGCCATTCCTCTGAACAGATCTTTCGCCTTTAACCTCTTCAGCCAGAGTAGCCGCAGCCATGATAATTCCAGCCTTTCCTTTGTTTTGACCACCATGGATCACCGAGTTTCTATTATTCCACAAGCTCCACGCGGTCACTGTAAACAGCACCCAATTGACATTTGGGTGAGACTCCATTACCTCCCACACCACATTCACAAACTCAGTCATAGGAACCGGCAGAGCAGGGAGCTTTATCTTTGTTTCGCACCACACCTCCCTAGCAACATTGCAGTCCCACAAAATATGCCCCAATGTTTCACTGGATCCACAAAAAACACAGCAGTCCTCACAATCAACACCCCTCGCCTTAAGTCTATTCCTGGTAGGGAGAATATCCTTACAAGCTCTCCACAAGAAGTGTTTAAATTTATTTGGGCACTCCAAATTCCACACCAACCTCCAAAAAGCTGTCATTCTCGTATTATCCGAGATACTACCAGTGTTGTACCTTGACAGCCCCTCCTTAAGACATCTCTGTGCAACCCCATAAGCGCTCCTCACTGAAAATTTTCCATTGGGTGTACCAGCCCAAATAAATGAGTCCTCAGGCAGTCTATAACTGATTGGTATGCCCAACACTAGCTCAGCATCATGGGGGAGAAAAGTGCTTCTAACCTTAGCAACATCCCAGCACCTCCTATCTGCATCAATGAGGTCCGCAACCATCACTTCAGCATCCTGGGCTCTCCTAGGCCAGATAACTTTGAACGAAACCGGTCTTGGTACCCATCTATCTTCCCAAATATTAACTTTCTGATCATTACCAATACACCACCGAGACCCCTTTGTAATTATATCTTTTGCAGCCATGATGCTACGCCACGCATACGAAGGCTTCCTCCCCACTTGCGCATTTAAGAAAGACTCCCTTGCGAAATACTTGGCTTTGTAGACCCTATGAACCAGTGAGTTTGGGTTCTCAAGAATTCTCCATCCTTGTTTTGCAAGGAGAGCTAAATTGAACGCCTTGAGGTCCCGAAAGCCCATACCTCCCTCGGCTTTTGGCTTGCATAATTTCTCCCATGACACCCAAGCCAGCCTCCTTTCTCTTCCTTTTTGGCCCCACCAGAAGTTGCTCATCATTGAATTCAAATCCTTGCACAGGGAATCAGGAAGCTTAAACACACTCATCGTGTATGTAGGGGTGGCTTGTGCCACAGCTTTTAAGAGGATTTCTCTGCCTGCATTAGATAAGAGCTTCCCCTTCCACCCCGCGATTTTCCTTCCCACCTGATCCTTAATCCGGTTGAAGGCTTTTCGTTTCCCCCTTCCAACCAATGGAGGAAGCCCCAAGTATTTCTCATGATGTCTGACAATCTCAGCCCCGAACCTGTGCTTGATCTGGTCTTGCACCTCCCTGCTAGTAGGGATAATAAAGCGCATCCAAAGAAAGAGTGACATTGAATGGGTGGATAAAAAAGTGCTCTCGTGCTAAGGCGCGTAGTAGCAGGTGGGAGTCTTGCAGTTCCTTGCAAGAAGTGAAGTACCCTCCTTTAGGTGGGGCAGTGGGTTAGTGGTAGGCATGTTTTGGTCCTGTGTAGGTGGTTCGGAGAGAGTTTTCTTAGGGGTATTACATTGGAAGACAGATATCTGGGCTGCCAGCTATGGCAGATGAGTTAGAAGAGCTGTGGAAGAAACTAACGTTCACAGAGGAAGAAGACACAGGCATAGAACTTGGTAGTGAAAGCACAAGTGCTGCAAGAAAGATGGGGAGGTTTTGTGTAGTGATGAAGATTTTGTCTCAAAGAAGCATTAATGTGGAGGCTTTAAGAAAGAACTTAAGAATGTTATGGAAACCGAATAAAGGGGTTCAAATTGCTGAGCTTGAGGAGGAGCTGTTCTTGGTGGAGTTTGGGGATGAGAAAGACAAGAAGAAGGTTCTGGACATGTGTCCGTGGAGCTATGAAAAGCAACTCGTTCTCATTCAAGAATATGATGGAAAGTTGACACCGTTGGAGATTGAAGTAAAATGGGCTCCCTTTTGGGTCCAAATTTACAACCTACCCCTGAACAGCAGAACGAGAGAGACAGGGTGGGCTATTGGATCGTGTCTCGGGTCGGTGATTGAGGTAGATGTTACAGACATTTTCCCCACTGCACTCCAGAGTCTGTAACATCTACCTCAATCACCGACCCGAGACACGATCCAATAGCCCACCCTGTCTCTCTCGTTCTGCTGTTCAGGGGTAGGTTGTAAATCTGGACCCAAAAGGGAGCCCATTTTACTTCAATCTCCGACGGTGTCAACTTTCCATCATATTCTTGAATGAGAACGAGTTGCTTTTCATAGCTCCACAGACACATGTCCAGAACCTTCTTCTTGTCTTTCTCATCCCCAAACTCCACCAAGAACAGCTCCTCCTCAAGCTCAGCAATTTGAACCCCTTTATTCGGTTTCCATAACATTCTTAAGTTCTTTCTTAAAGCCTCCACATTAATGCTTCTTTGAGACAAAATCTTCATCACTACACAAAACCTCCCCATCTTTCTTGCAGCACTTGTGCTTTCACTACCAAGTTCTATGCCTGTGTCTTCTTCCTCTGTGAACGTTAGTTTCTTCCACAGCTCTTCTAACTCGTCTGCCATAGCTGGCAGCCCAGATATCTGTCTTCCAATGTAATACCCCTGAGAAAACTCTCTCCGAACCACCTACACAGGACCAAAACACGCCTACCACTAACCCACTGCCCCACCTAAAGGAGGGTACTTCACTTCTTGCAAGGAACTGCAAGACTCCCACCTGCTACTACGCGCCTTAGCACGAGAGCACTTTTTTATCCACCCATTCAATAAAACCTTAAATTGGCTGAAAAAGGTCTTATATTTTCTGTACATTTGGTTGACAGGAAAAGGTACGTTCCAGTGTGAACTAATTTTTTGCAGGAAATATTTCGACCCAAATCTTATCTGACAGTTTTAGCAAGATTTTTTTTCCTGGGAAAGTTTGAACAATTTCCCTACTAACTCTTTTTGTAAACCAAACCGGCAATCCCTTCTGGAAAAAGTAATAAAATGAACTTTCCTTCACTCTACTTTCTTAAGACATATTTTCTTGCAAAACCTTCGTTTCAATCAAGTACGTACTCCTTAAGTCATGCTATTCGTCATCTCGAAGAAGACTCTTTAATCCGATTAGGGTAAGAATCCATTTTCCAGAACTTACGTTTTGTGTTGATCTAAATATGAAAATAAAACATGGTTTTGCTTTTCCTGAACCCCAAAAAAAAAAAAAAAAAAAAAAAAAAAAAAAAAAAAAATCTAAAATCTGAGGGGAAGAATGTTAAAAGTGAATAAAATTTATTATCTAAACTGATATTGAAGAACCTTCTCCAACTCATTACATAGGTACTAGGTACTAGGTAGCGAGTTATATGATAATCCATGAGTAATTAAATGACCGATTAAGTATATCTAAATCAATCTTATTAATAGCTAGTTCATGTGATTAAAAACACAATGATCAATTGGATTATACAGTAGTGGATTAGAGAGAATTCCTTTAAAATTAACCTTCGAAACTGCATTTTTTTAATGAGTTTTTGTACCTCTGTTTTTTCTTTCTTTTGGTTGCTTTGAGTCTAAAACATGTCTTCGAATAAAAGTAAACGAACAGAGAATATTAGCCTAAATAGTTGAAAATGGAGTCAAATAGTTCAAGTGCGTAGTAGACCAACCACTTGGGTTTGGAAATGGGAGTAATCCCATTCAATGAGATTACTCAATTGTCTTCCTCCCTCTGTTCAATGTCTCTTCTTGTAGAAGCTTCTCAAATTTCAATATTGTTCTTTCTGAACAATCAGTAAATATCTTGACCATAGCCTCCAAGTATAAGGCATGGAATCCAGGAGCAACAACTGTGAATTATTTTTAAATAAATTAAAAGATTCAGTTCCAGCATGAATTAACCATAAAAAATAGCTCTCTTCTCGCAAAGAATGGAACAACCATAGACACTGCTGATGTATCAGTTCATAAAAAATTACATAATATATATAGACTCCCATGGAGGACAGTGATCAGGTCCAAAATCAAATTTAGTCCATAGTTTTTAAATAATATGATGTCTAAGTTCCCATTTCTATGAGCTTTATTTTGCCTGGAACATATTATTATTCTAATATGATTGGATTTAAAATAGAACAAGAAGGTAGACTGATCATATATATATATATATATATATATCAAGAAGTTGCGGATGGAGTTATTAGACAAAATCAGTGCCATCTCATAATAAGGAAATAAAAAAGCCTTGGAAGAGCTAATTTATAATGAGCAAAACAAGTTTAACCCCATTCCAGAAGTAATAATTTATATTCAGAAGTACCATTATGATTAATAAAAAATTGACCTTATATCGGTAATCTTGTATCTAAGAACTCTAAGCTTTTAACATATAAGCCTTTAGTCGGTCAAAAATAACTGGTTTCCTTTTGTTGTAATTTAATGACTGGCATGTCAATTTTTTTAAGGAAGCAGACCATCTGCTTCTCTCAACGGCACCCGGTTAAAGTTGATTTACTATCCAGATCAGGATAGGTTGGTAAATACATAAATGAGTAATATTATATTATACTACTACAAAATTTGATTAAGTTATTAATTTCCTGCAAGGCATTGGGGAGGCACTGGATATCAGACCTCAGACTATCATGATATAGGTGCCTACTTGTTAGCCTTTATGCTGGTTGTCATCCATCACTACAAGCTAGAACACTTTGTATCTAACTAAACTAGAAGAAACTGCATAACATATAAAATTTACCAGTAAGTGCCTAACACAAGACACTAAGGATCACTTCCTGGCATTCAATTACTTATCATTGTATATCCTGTCTAATTTTTTACACTTATCCAACTGTATGAAGCATCTAAGTTATGACAATTATTAAGAGCAAATTTTCACTATAATTTTTTTAGTGTAGTTCATCTATAAAACGTTTGAACTTGCCTATATATAAAGCATGAAGGAATAGAATGTCTATGAAGAGTATATATAGTGCCAAAAACTAATAAGGATTTGATAAGTAACTAATGTTGCATAAGTTATTCAATTCGTCAAACAACAAACTTGTATTGTTTTAGGAAAACCTGATGACTTCCCAGGCAATATGAACTCTTACAACATACAACTTGACATTCCCAAAATTACCAATATGTACTTACATTTGTAGGAAAATCATCTTTGGATCTAAGCCACCTTTCAAAACTAACTAATCCCAAAGGATTTTAAAGAGACTACGACTGCAGAAGAATTAGATACCAACAAATTGTGGATCATCATTTTAGTTGGAGAATTAATATAGAGGTAGTTGAGTTTTGTCATAAACTAAGGTGCAAAACCCAAAAATACACATTTTTTACTTGCTTACCTCTTCTCCCCTGCTTCCAAGTGTCAAGATCTGCAGGTATAAGTCCTTTGCCCATTATTGGTTCTAGTGTATCAGCTAGGACTCCCTAATTGAGTTTGCAATAAGTTGAGTAATAATCTATATATATATATATATATATAAAACCGAATCTTTTGAAACTCTCACAATTTTCCACATCATCACTATTTTCTTTTTCTTTTTATTTTTTATTCTTTTTATTTTAGGTTTTATATCTTATAACAATAATATTGAAAAACGTATACAAACTTGGAGGCCTATTTAAGGGCTCTATAAAACTTGATGGACAAGAAAATATATTCTAAAATAAGCCCTAATTAATACCTAACCATAATAGGAACCAAATTTGACCTAAAAAAACATTAAAAGTGCCTAAAAACAAGGAAATAAATCACCTAGACCTAAAATAACGTTTTTTGCATAAAAATACCAAAATCTCTTCTCTCCTTAAAACCCTAGCAATTATCATCTCAAAACTCTAAACTCAATTTCACTTTAAGATTAAAAAAATAAGAAGGAGAGAGACTCACGTAAAAAAAAAAAAAAAAAAAAAAAAAAAAACTTAGGTTTTGTCTTTTTTTATTTGCTTTCATATGTGCCTGAAATTTTCATTCTATCTTATTATTTTATTATGTTTAGAATTGATTTTCTTATAAGTATTTGGGTTAATCTCTATATTTTGATAGTGTTTTTATGGGTTTGGTTTTTGGGTTGAAATTCTAATAATTATTTTATATTGTATATGGCAGATGAAGCATCTCTATTTTTTGGAGAAAAATCAAAACTGCAACCTATGTCTTCCAGCCCAAGGTGTGGTAAATTTTTATATGTTCTTACTTTATTGAGAATTTTTATTTGGGTTCATGTGATTTTTTGTTTTTTTTATTACAGCTTTGATTTTTGGTTGATTAATTATTTGTTTGGATTAATTTCAATTAATTATTTGTTTGGATTCAACGTAAAAGATAATGGAATTAGGTGTTATAAATTTGATAATGTTCCATGTTTTGAATTGTTTATATTATTTAGACTCCTGGTAGGACTCTCTTTTCTCTCCTTAAAACCCTAGCAATTACCATCTCAAAACCCTAAACTTAACTTCACTTTAAAATTAAAAAAATAAGAAGGAGATAGACTCAACTAAAAAAAAAAAAAAAAAAAACATAGGTTTTGTCTTTTTTATTTGTTTTCATATGTGCCTGAAATTTTCATTCTATCTTATTGTTTTGTTATGTTTAGAATTTATTTTCTTCTAAGTATTTGGGTTAATCTCTATATTTTGATAGTGTTTTTATGGGTTTGGTTTTTGGGTTGAAATTTCTAATAATTATTTTATATTGTATACAGCAGATGAAGCATCTCTATTTTTTGGAGAAAAATCAAAACTGCAACCTATGTCTTTCAATCCAAGGTGTGGTAAATTTTTATTTAGTATATTATATATGAATTTTTTGAATTTGAAGGGTTTTGTTTGGTTTTGAAGTAGAATTTGGGGATTCTATAAAATTTGGAAGGTTTAAGTTTTGGGGTTTTTGGTATTTGTGTCTTAGTAAGTTGATCTTAATTCTTTACTTTATATGTTTTTTCTTTATTGAGAATTTTTATTTTGGGTTCATGTGATTTTTTGTTTTCTTAATTAAAGCTTTGATTTTTGGTTGATTAATTATTTGTTTGGATTAATTTCAATTAATTATTTGTTTGGATTCAACGTAAAAGATAATGGAATTATGTGTTATAAATTTGATAATGTTTCATGTTTTGAATTGTTTATATTGTTATTAATACGACTAAATAAGATTTGTTTTTATCTTTGTAGTTTATATCAGTTTTGAGTGTGTGTATATATATAACTTTTGGAAATTTTGCTTTATTAATTTAAGAATTGTAAATTACTTTGTAGGTTTCAGTAACTATGTACCTGCAGTGAGACATTAACAATATAAGCATATATATATGGTATTAACATTTTATAAAAATCTTTCTTACAACCTAATAACATTCTACGTTAGACAACACTTCTAAACTAATGAAAAGCATAGAAGTTAAATATTTATTCCTATTGTATTTTATTTAATTATGACAGATCCATTTTTTTTAAACGCTAACTAGCAAAATGTCTATAATATGCATATTATTAACCTAATTTTCTATTTCTAAATTTCTTAGATTTTATTATATCAATCTTTTTTTTTTTTTTTTTTAATTCTTGGTGGGCAAATCAGTCTCTCACTAATTCTTTTACCTTAACGTGATGTTGGTTAATTGTCCTTTTATTTAACTATCCCGTGCATTGCACGGGTTAGCGACTAGTAGATTAGAATAAATAAATGATATGCAGAAAGTACTTAAAGATGACATATAATTTAAAAGTATGCTAGTCAAATTTCATAATGATCAAACATGCTAGCAAAGCTATCAAGATTCATAAGGTTTGGAATCATTTCACCTGGTAATGGTATTGTCATTTCTCTTGTGATTGATGGTTTTTCTCAATTAATTTCCCATACTATTGGCCTCAAGACCCAATTGAGACAAACAAAAACTAATGCCAACCTTACATGTTGGCAAAGGCTCAAAAGTCAAAACCCTATTTTATCAACAAAAAAGAAATAAGATCTCTGGAACAGTCGTATAAATATGTGAGCTAAATTTAGACGATACGAGTGAAGCAGGCTTATAAACGTATAGACCAAACAAAGAAAGTTCATACATGCTTACATAAATAAAAGGTATTTTACATAAACTCATATTGACATCAATAATCATGTTGACAAGAGGAGGGATGGGTGGAGTCATGAAGCATATAGTTAGGTAGTACCTTGTCATAACAAAATGCATTTTCTCGAAGAACATGTCTTGCAACGATAGGATCCGATACAACAACAAATGCTTTTGGTCCAAAAGCAAGTTTATACACAGAGCCATGCTGCCAAGTTCAACAAACATATTTAGAGGAGAGTGAACGATAGGACTTAGCATGTCCACAATTATCAAATCACGCACAATGCACACCAAAGTAAATGACAGTTAAGAACAAAAATTCAAATTTAGAGCCCGGTTGGCACTGCAAATTTGTGGAGGGGGGAAGAAAAGATTTTACATGAAAACTTGAAATAATTTGCATTTTTAAAACCTTCAATTGCATTTAAAAAAAGGGGTTTTACTAATGCATGCCTTTATACAGTAGTAAATTATTTTAAGTAAATTTTAATGAGAAAATGAAAAAGTCACTATATTTTTTTTTTTTTGAGTTTTTTCAATTATCCTTCTAAAATGGAAGGTTAATGTATGCCCATGTGCAGGCGGGCCTACGTTAATTGAACTCTTTTAAAAATTATGTTTTCAAAACCCAACTTATAAATTCTCTATATCTAAAAAAAAAAAAAAAAAAACACATTTTCAAACAGCTAACCCAAATGGACACTCAATAAATTCAACTCAACATTCAATAGAAGCACTGCAGGGCTTTCTTTTTTTTTTTTTTTTTTTTTTTTTTTTCAATCAACCAGCTGACATCTAAGTCATCTAACAGACAAATTTGCAAAAGAGGGTAAGTACCTCTATGAACCAATCATAGAGTGAAAAGAAGAGAGGCCGATCAAATAAATCCGAGACCGCACCTTCAGCTATAGGCATAGACCCAAGACTTCCTCCACTTAACAAATTGGTAAGGAGGTTGCTAGCATTATCCAGTAAATTTCTTCTGGTTTTTGGTTCATCAGTACTTGTTGATTGACATCTAAAACACCATTATTGTTCAAATTCAATCGCTCAAGGAACACGAAAAAAAGGAAATTGATAAAACCAAAGAACAAAAAGGAGAGGTACCTGATAGTACTACTAGTCCTATTTGGGTTAGAATTGAGAGTCAGAGTGAGAGAGTGAAAATGTGAGGGGGGCGTTGTGATAGTCATAAATCCCATATCATGATTTCTGTGGGAATTTCCATAACATAGAGGTGGGGGGTAGAGACCCAAGAGAGAAGCAGCCATGGCCATGGACATTGCCATTGCCATTGCCATTGCCAAGCTTTGGAGTTCGAGCGGTGATGAGTGTGTTAACTGTTAAGACAAGACATTAAGAAATTGTGAGTGAGTGGAAGACCCACCCAACCCCAAAATAGGATAAGAGCATTCACAACAAAACTTTGAAAGGCTAAAAAGTCAAATTTTAGCATCTCATTCCACAAAAAACACCCTATAAGAGCATCTTTATCAGCTGTGACATAATTTATGTCATTTTATCACATCAAAGACATACTTTATTATTTTACCACATCATTATAAAACATATCATTTATCAGATGTTCTATACTTCAATTCTATACATTAAAATAATATTTATTACACATTAAAATAATATAAACTACACAATAAAATAATATATCTAACACAATAAAAAAACATCCACAACACTGCTGCCGCCGCCGCCGCCGCCACCGCCGTGGCAGCCACAATCCATTGCAAAACCACCACCACAACCACCGTCATCAACAATCCACCCTAAAACCCATTAAAAACAGAGCAACACCCACTAGCACAGCAGCTCAAACCCAGAAAACACAATCAAAACCCAGGCAACCCAAACCCACTAGCACCGACAACCCACGATCAAGATCTCACCTCACCTCAATGTCGATGCCCACGATCAAGATCTCAACGTCGATGCCCACGATCACGATCTCAACGTCAATGCCCACGATTGTGACGAACACTCCGATCTCACCTCAACGTCGATTCCGATCTCACCTCAATGTCGATGCCCATGTCGATTCCGATCGGCGATGACGATGACGATGCCTGGAGAGATCGGCGATGACGATGCAAAATGAAACCGGTGAGAGATCGGCGATGACGGTTGGCGATGACGAATCAAGATCAACAAAACAGAGGTGAGAGGGAACGGTGAAAGAGAACAGAGGTGAGAGGGAACGGTGAGAGTGAAGAGAAAAGAATAATCTGAGGAGAGAGGAAAGAGAGAAAACAGAATAAAAAAAACAATAAAAATTATGCCATTTTTCGTCCGTACCGTTGCAAATTTTGCAACGGTATTGTTCATATATGGCGAATTTTATGGGATTTAGCACATCTGATAAAAGGGAATTTTGGTGTTTGGTGTGGTAAATGTGCCAAATATTTGGCATTTGGCACATTTACCACATCTGATGGTGATGCTCAAAGATGCTATTTCTATAAATTTTGGCATATGAGCTACACCCTATAAACAAAGTAACTCAAATCTTATAGAAGAAATGTTATTATATTCCTTAGTTAAGTGGTGTTACTTCTAATGTTTGTAGAGGTATTTTTTATTATTATTTTAATAAGTTGTTTATATTATTTTAAATAAAGTGTTAAAAAAAAAGGAACTTTTGATGTAGGGTGTATTGTAAAATAGAGTGTTAAAATTGATAAAGTGACTTTTTAAGATAATAAAATTTTTAAAAACTTTGATGGGAATGCTCTAATAATAAAAGAATGCGGTTGTAAACTCGTGACATTAAGGCTTAAGACCAAAATATATAAATGTAATTTGGGCCACATGGGGGTAGAGTCGAATCAGGTTGGGAAAAACCTGCATGGAACAAGAGTACTGGGATAAGTGACAAATCAGGTTCAAGGTGGGTTAGTAGTATTTTGATATCTTTTAAAGTGGCTTCAACATTAATGATAATCAACGACAGACCAAGAATTTAGAATTTCAAGTTAAAGTTAAAGAAGACCAACTATAAACGACTCATATTCGGGTGGTCTAGTTGGTAACATATTGGGCCAACAAGTTTCAAGAATTGAGTTCGAGCCTCAACAACTAGCTGTGTTTTGGTGTTTCTTATATCCCATTTTCATCCAAATGATCCAAAAAATAATAAGTGAGTTTCGACTGAAAAGTATGGGGTTTGGTCTAATATAATCATGCCTATAGGAATGGCAAAAATTTTCTGACCTGTCGGTAGCCAACCCGACCCTAATGGGTCGAGTAAAACCCAACCCGCTAAGTAAATAGGGCGGGTTCGGGTATTATGCATACTTACACTGAACCCGACCCAAATATATGTTATAATTACTAAAATACCCTAAGTATATAAATACCTAACTATTCTATTCCTCAACTCCAAACCCTAACCTAATTTCACACTTAATCTCTCTCAGACTCAGCCCGCCACCCCTCTCACCCTCAAGCTCTCACTCTCACTCTCATCCATCCTTACAGTCACAGCCACCGCCTCCCTCAAGCCATCACTCTCACGGTCTCACCCACCCTCATGGTCATCGCCTCCCTCTAGCACTCACTCTCACCCACCCTCACGGCTCACTCTCACTCAGCCACTCCTCTTCCATGTGTTTCCACGTCCACCTCGCTGTCGAAGCCAAGCTAACATCCCTCCCTTTCTGACCTGTCACCGCTCACCGTAAGACCGTGAGAGTGAAATTTCTTGGGTTTGCCAAGCCAACGTCCACCTCTCTGGGTTCGTTCCCCAAATTTTTTTTTTATTTTTTTGGGGTTAATTTCCTAATTTTTACATGAATATTTCTATTATGGGTTGGGTTGTATTGTTTTTGGTTTGATAATTGATAAATTTTGTATATATATATATATATATATATATTTTTTTTTTTGTGATTTGTAATGTGAAGTGTGGAAAATGAAAGCATGGGCCTTTGTGATTTGTTACTAGCTTACCATGCATTAATGAAAATGGCTTGGCTGTGATTTGTGATTTTTTGATTTCTAATGTGAAGCCTGGAAATTTTTTTTTTTTTTTTTTAATTTGTTTTTTTAATTGGGTCAACGTTTAGGGCCTTTAGACTAGACCTTGAAGGGGGATGGCTGGATAGGGACTGTAGGGCCCATAGGGCGGGTTTGGGATCCTAATAAAAAGCCCATTTATTAAACAGGCTGGGTTTGGGTAATAGGTATGGGCTCATGGGGCGGATTCGGGTTGTAAAGTTGTTATTTACAACTATGTATTTTGTTGGCTTTTATTCCGTGCCAAATTTGATTGTAATTATTATCAATTGTTTATACCCTGTATCTATTGTGGGATTTGTTGTAAAGGATGTGTGATAGAGAGAGAGTGTAAAGACTCAAGCATTTGAAGGCTGAAGAATTCTGGCGGGTATGTCGCGACCTAGCTTCCCGCGAAGTGAATCATGTGCCCTGCACATGCTGGAATGCGAAGAGTCAGGCCAGGTGGAGACAGCTGTGTCTCGCGAGTATCTCGCGGGTAAGGCCTTCCAACGAGACACCTGCGAGACAATCTGTTCTGCCAGCTTGTACTGAATGACTCACACTTTCTGTGCCTATCCTATATATACCCTTATTACCCACAAATGTTGAGGAATGCTTCAGAGAGAAAACCCTAACCAAACACATTGAGAATTAGAGATTGTCATCCCCACCTTTCTCTATACACTTGCTTGTGGTATTTCCTCAACTCTTCCCTCTCCATTTCCATACCATTGAGAGGTTGATAGCCCAAACACTTACCACACCCTTTGAGAGTGTTGAGTGACGTTTTGGTGCTGCTGGGAAGCATTGGAAGAAGCCAAGGATGGCAGATGCAATATGGAGCTTGTTGCGGGATCCGGAGAGCTAGACAAGACACGGTTTCGAGAAGCCTTGTTGGAGTAGGAGCTTGGAGGGCTTAGGTACATCGGGTAGATTAGGCTTAAAGGGTCTCTTGCTAACCCATGTATCCCAATTGATTGTCTAGTGGATCCATTTTCGCTTGGAGGGCAACGGAGAGGTTTTTCGCCGAGTTTTTTGGTTTCCTCTTCGATAACACGTCTCGATGTTATCTGTGTTTGCATCCTTCTTCCCTACTCTTGTTTATTTCATTTTTACTGCTGTGTTGCTTTAAATATGGATTAGAGTAGTTGTCTTGTATATATGCTTGTGTTTACACTATTCCGCACTTAGTATTAAGTTAGTATAAAATCAACCAAGCTATAACTTTAATTTGGGGGTCTAAATTGCTCTTGTATTTTCGACACATTTTCGAGCTTTTAATTGGTATCAGAGCGAGTACACTCGCTGTGGTTTAAATACCTGAGTGTGATCCTTGACCCTATTTGAGGTGGACCGGTCTCAATCGCTCAATGTTCCACTATTTTTTGATGGAAACAATTATCCTTTTTGGAAAGTCAAAATGAGAGCATTTTTATGCTTTATAGATGATACCGTTTGGGTTGCGGTTGAGATAGGTTGGACTAAGCCAAAGGATCCTAAGTCCACTTGGGATAATGCAGCTCTCGCAGCAGCCAATGCTAATAGTAAAGCGTTAAATGCTATTTTTTGTGGTGTCTCCTGATGAATTCCACAGGATCTCTCATATAACGGTAGCCAAGGAAGCTTGGGAGATTTTGGAGACGACATATGAGGGTATGAAGAAAGTTAAGGACACAAAGTTTCAGATGCTTACTACCAAATTTGAAGAGCTCAAGATGGGTGATGATGAACCATTTGATTCATTCTATGGAAAGCTTAATGAAATTGTAATTACTAAACTCAATCTTGGGGAGAAAATTGAAAATACTAAGGTGGTGAGGAAAATATTAAGGTCATTGCCCGAAAGTTTTAGAGCAAAGGTTACAGCCATAGAAGAAAGCAAAGACTTGGATGAGATCAAAATCCAAGAGTTGATAGGGTCTCTCCAAACGTATGAGCTGGGATTGCCTTCCCATAAGACGAGTAAATCGCTTGCTTTTAAAACCATCACCGAAAGAATGGATGATCCTTCCGAAGAAGATGGAATGGAGAAGGAAGTAGCATATCTTGCGAAAAACTTCCGAAAATTTCTGAAGATGAAGAACAGTGGGAAACCATTCAACAAAGGGAAATTTTCATCTTCAAAAGGTGATAGGAAAGAGTTTACGAGGAAAGAAGAGAAGGATTCACAATCTCCTTCAGACATTGTGTGCTATGAGTGCAATGGCCATGGACATATAAAGAAAGAGTGTCCAAATTTTCTGAAGGGAAAAGGCAAGGCTTATGCCACAACGCTCAGTGATTCAGACTCTTCTGATTCTGACTCGAAAGAGAGCTATGACGGAGAGGGAAACTACTCTGCCTTCATGACCATTGCTCATGTGGATTCCTCGGATGACTTAGGTGCACTTGTGAAGGAGCTTGGTGAGCATTCTGATTCAGAGTCTATTGGGATTGTGGAAGAGTCGGATGCTGAAGAGGAAGAGAATACAGTTGATCTACAAGAGAACTACTCCTCACTTCTTGAGAAGTCGGGATAGTATGCCAGGCTAGCCAAGGCAGCTGTAAGGAAAATGAAGAAAGCTGAGGAAGATTACAAAAGCCTGCTGGTCAGATACAAGGAGGCAAAATGTGAGATCGAAGCACTTAATGGAGAGCTATCAGAAGCTTACACAAAAATGAGATTTCTTGAGCAAGAGGTAGTGCAAGCTCATGCCAAGATAGATAGGGTCTCCTCTAGGAAGTTAGATGATGTTATTTCATCTCAAAAACATGCCTCAGACAATTCCAGATTGGGATATACCGGAGGAAACAGCTTATCAGCAAATGTCACCAAAGAAGTGAAGTTTGTGAAGGCAAACGAGACAGTTGTAGAAGAACCCATTCCTGAAAAAGTTAAGGATGTAAAGAAGAAGAATGTGGTTGAACAACGGATGGTGAATAAGCCCCGAAATCAACCTGCTGTCAAACATGAAGCCAGAGGAAGATCAATTTTGAGATCTCAATGGGGTCCTAGGACGGATTATGTGTGTCACTATTGCGGATTGCAAGAACATACCAGACCCAACTGTCAAAAGTTAAGATCAGACAACAATGCAAGCGCACCTCGGTCATGAGGAAGGAGAAATGACATGAGATCTTGGGGTGGTGAGCAACCAAGAAGTCAAAATTGTGATCCAGGAATGACGGATGTGATGAAGATGATCGGCGCCTTCATCACTTGCTTGGAGAGTTTCACCAGAAGGTTTGAAAGTCCAAACTCTCGTACCCAATCTGTCAAGGATATCACCCCAAACGCACATGTCGTGTGGGTGAAGAGGGGTACTCATGCATAAGCATTATAACATGTCCATGCATAAATTCTTCCAATGTTTAGGGACATTTGTTGTTGCATCATATCATGCATTGCTTTCTGTTTACTGTTGGTCTTTTATCTGGTTGGTTTGTACCAGCTTTTTTTTTTTTTTTTTTGTTGGTCTTACTTTTCTTGTTCTGTTTTGGGTGTGTTCAAAAAATTCGAAAACCCATAAAAATTTGAAAAATCTCAAAAGTTTGATCACTTGTTTTGTGTATGTCAAGGATATCACATGACGTGTGGGTGAAGAGGGGTACTCATGCATAAGCATTATAACATATCCATGCATAAATTCTTCCAATGTTTAGGGACATTTGCTGTTGCATCATATCATGCATTGCTTTCTGTTTACTGTTGGTCTTTTATCTGGTTGGTTTGTACCAGCTGTTTTTTTTTTTTTTTTTTTTTTTTTTTTTTTTTTTTGTTGATCTTACTTTTCTTGTTCTGTTTTGGGTGTGTTCAAAAAATTCAAAAACCCATAAAAAATTGAAAAATCTCAAAAGTTTGATCACTTGTTTTGTGTATGTCACATGTGAGTTTGGCCTATTACCTTCGTACTAATGGCGTAGTGCATTTACGATCTTGGCTTGTTATCTATGCACTCATTTCTATGTGGAAGAAACCTTAAACACTATGTGTGACTGTTGTAAATAGATCTTCAAGTTTTTCATGAATGATTGGTCAATAATCTTGTTGGTCTTGATACTTGCATAGACTTGTGTCTATATCTCTTCCCACTTTATTTTTATGTTTTTGCAAAAAGAGCTCACCAAATGTAAATCTCCAAATGAAAAGAGATATTGAGCTGCAAAAACCTGTCGCATACACTAGTATTCAACTAGGAAAAAGGGAAAGTGACTCTTATTAATGTGTTTTGTATGGTGCTCAAAAAGCCGAAAGCTAATCATCAATGTTGAAATATCATAAATTTCAAGCACCAATCTCAAAAAGAGATGCTTTTGTCCAAACAAAATAAAATGAACCAATTGTTATGCCTTATGCAGAAGCCAAATGAAAAGCTTCTAAGTTATGTATTCAATGTGTGGGAGGTCATATATACTCATTTCTATAATGGAGATAGTCCACTTGATTTCGTATCAGTTGTGTATAACTCGATTGAATTGATCATTGAAACTTCACTTTGGTCTAAAGACTATTCCACATTTGATACTCACACACAACACACAAGACTTTGATTCATTCAATGCCTATCTCATTTGTGTGATTGTATATGTTCAAATGTGATGTGTATGCTCAAGTACTTTTGATTAAATCCAAAAAGATTTTTGAGTGGTTTATATGTTTTTGAAAGTGATTTTATCCTTTTGTGTGTTTATTTTTGGTCAAATGCATTTTGTGTGATTTTCATCAAAATCTGGTTCGAGGGTTGTTTCGCGAGAAGCTCGCGACTTAGAGCTTCCTGCGAAAAGTGTTTGAGGGAAATAAACTTTTTACAAATTTACACAAAGACTTTTGCGACTGTCTCGTGACTGTTTCGCGACCAAAAGCTTTTCGCGAAATGTTGTTTGGCAAAAATTGGAATTTTCCAAATTCAGACAGAAGGTATCACGATTGTCTCGCGACTTAAAGCTTCTTGCAAAAGCTTTTGTGCTTTAGTGGCCATTTTTGCGGCTGTCTCACGACTGTATCGCTACTCTCTAACTTGCGAAAAACGCGTGTTTTCAGTTTTATATTGCTGATGTGACAGTTTTTCAAATCACAAACTCTTCCCTCGCATAACCTCCTTCGAACCCCTTTCAACCAAAAATCAATTTCTCTCAAAAACCCATCAATTTCAAGCATCGTTTCTGCATTGTCAACTTCAAGGTATGTCTTCTAAAGCATTTTCCTTCAAGTTTTCTTAGATTATGCAGAATTTTCTTTAGGGTTTCAAAATTTTGGGGATTTTCAAAAATTTGAGTGGTTTTCTAAATTGGGTGAAATTTTTTTCAAATTATTTGATTGGGCTGTGTCCCATTTGATGTTTGTGCATCTGTATTGGCCCCTTGTGGCATTTTCACTTGTATTTAGGCATGATTTCACCATGTTCATGCATTATTCATGTTATATATGCATTTGTGCAAGTTAGGTGTTTGACATAATGTCTAAATGACATTTATGCTTTCAATTGGACTAATCTTAGTTCCAATCATTAGTCTAGGTCTTTTGTCCCATGTTTATCTTGTTTTTATCATTGGCTATGCGGTTTTCACACTTTGCCCATTTTGTGCCTCAATGTCATGCCATGCACACACTAGGCACACACCTAGGCACCCTTTAGGCACCCCTTATGCATTAGCACATGCACACACATGCATCAGCACATGCACACAGACACACACATGCACAATCACTACTTTTCATGCATTGTGTTTGTGTTTTATTGACTTGGTGGTTTTCAACATGTTGCTCAGAGTTAACTATGCTCTGTTTTAAGTTTTTTTATTTTTATTTTTATTATTATTTGTTCTAGGGACTAACTTGAATCTAATCAAGTTTTGTGTTATGTTTTGTGTTTTGTGCACTTGTTTCCCATCTATCCTGTGCAATTTTGCAGATGTCTCCCACTAAGCATGCAGCTAAGAAGAAATTGTCCTCAAAGCGAGCACGTACTGATTCTGATTACTTCAAGTCCGCTGAAGCTGATATGAAATTCAATGACTGCTACAAGAGTGCAGCCATTGCCATGGAACGGGTAGTTCAATTAGAGGCACTTGAGCACACCTTCATTCCGGATGCGCTCAAAGAGAGAACTTGGACCAAGTTGTTGAATCCAGTTGGGACTGTGTACTCAGAAATTATTAGAGAGTTTTTCTCAAATGCTGAAGTGGAAGATGACAAGATACTTTGCTGGGTAAGGCACAAGGAGTTCGTGATCACAAGGAACAGTATTCAAGACTTGTTGGAGATACGTCCTCCTTTTCAGCTTATGTCAGTTCAATATGACGAAAGGTTGGGTTCGATTGAAGAAATGATAACGACTCTTGGAGGATCACCAAAGAAGTCATCAATGGATACAATCAGGTTTTCTCCAGAGATGAGAACATTAAGTTATGTGATGATCCATAACCTTTATCCAGTCACCAACCTCACCACACTATCAGCTCCAAGGACGAGGTTTCTATACGACCTTTTCACTCATAGGGAGATTGATATCTGCAGCCACATCTTCCACATTCTGAAGAAGAGCATTACGAAGCAGAATTCAAGAACCATAATGCCTTTTCCCTCACTGATCATGGGATTCATTGCAAAGACGAAGCTAAAATTCCTAAGTGGTCTTATGGTGGTTCAAAGGGACTATCCTATTGGTGCTACTACATTGACTAGGAGCACAGCCCACATCAGAGGTTCCAAGACCGGTGTGCATACCATTCCACAACCACGGGTTCAGCAGGATGAAGGTGAAGATACAGAGGAGGAGATTGATAGGTTCACCTCTGCTCCAGAGCCCTCTGCACAGCCATTATCTTCGGCTCCACCACAAGGTTTAAGTAAACTTGATTAGTTACTAGCCAAAATGGATCAGATGTCTATAGTGCTTGACTCCTATGTGCAGCACACAGCAGATCAGTTCGCATACCTCCAAGGACAGATCACCGCATTATCATCACAGATTCAAGACTTGTCCTCCGCTTATGGATTAGACTCCGAATCCGACCAGTTCTAGCCCTTTGGCCATTCCGGTCAAAAAGGGGGAGAAAATTTTGAGGGGGAGCCGGAGAAGAGCCTGCACAGTGTTAGGGGGAGCATAGCCTTAGACTTAGTCTCATTGGTTATTGGTTGTTTTAGACAGTTTTATTAGTTTTAGTTTTGTTATCTGCTTTATGACTACAGTATTTACTGCTACTGTTTTTTGGTTTAAAGGTTCTGTCTTATTTCAGTATAATTTTAGTAGTTTTTTGTTGTGATTTTTTCTATGCTTTGTAGCATATCTTGTTTGTACCCATGTTGCTTTTGTAAGCTTTTAGGGTTTGTTTAATTGCATGTTTATAGGCTTTTATGGTTTGTGCTATGCATATGCAGTACCTTGTTTATGCGGCCTTTTTGCTTGTGTGCTTGATGTTTAATGTCATACATTTTACTTCAGTACATCACTCTTGTGCCCTTGTAGGATTGTTCCTAGATGCATATACGTTCTATGCATTGGTTGAGTGATGAACACTCTTGTGCCCTTGTAGGATTGTTCCTAAATGCAAATACTTCGTGTATTTCGCATTGGTTGAGTATTGGATTTGCAAATGATACTCTTCAAATGAGCTTATTATCCTGCATATCCGGATGTTCATTCTTTATGTGAAAGAGCATAGTGATCACTTTTGTATAGTGATTGCTTGTTTGATCTTGTCATGGTCTCTTGTGTTTATTCCGTTTTGCTTGATCATGCTAATGTTGCTCCATATGCTTTTCAAGTTTTTCTGCATTCAATGATATTATTGTGTTGTTGTGTTTCAGGAGATACTTGTTCATATGTTTCAAGAGCTTATCAGAATCTAGAATTAGGTGTGAGTGAGTTTTGCCTTTGTTCCCAAACTCCCCTTTAAATCTAGAGTCTGTTTTTAGGGTTTTGTCACGGAATAGCCAAAGGGAGAGATTGTAAAGTTGTTATTTACAACTATGTATTTTGTTGGCTTTTATTTCGCGCCAAATTTGATTGTAATTATTATCAATCGTTTATACCCTGTATCTATTGTGGGATTTGTTGTAAGGGATGTGTGATAGAGAGAGAGTGTAAAGACTCAAGCATTTGAAGGCTGAAGAATTCTCGCGAGTATGTCGCGACCTAGCTTCCCGCGAAGTGAATCATGTGCCCTGCACATGCTAGAATGCGAAGAGTCAGGCCAGGTGGAGACAGCTGTGTCTCGCGAGTATCTCGCGGGTAAGGCCTTCCCGCGAGACACCCGCAAGGCAATCTATTCTGCCAGCCTGTACTGAATGACTCACACTTTCTGTGCCTATCCTATATATACCCTTATTACCCACAAATGTTAAAGAATGCTTCAGAGAGAAAACCCTAGCCAAACACATTGAAAATTAGAGATTGTCATCCCTACCTTTCTCTATACACTTGCTTGTGGTATTTCCTCAACTCTTCCCTTTCCATTTCCATACCATTGAGAGGTTGATAGCCCAAACACTTACCACACCCTTTGAGAGTATTGAGTGACGTTTTGGTGCTGCTGGGAAGCATTGGAAGAAGCCAAGGATGGCAGATGCAACATGGAGCTTGTTGCGGGATCCGGAGAGCTAGACAAGACACGGTTCCGAGAAGCCTTGTTGGAGTAGGAGCTTGGAGGGCTTAGGTACATCGGATAGATTAGGCTTGGAGGGTCTCTTGCTAACCCATGTATCCCAACTGATTGTCTAGTGGATCAATTTCCGCTTGGAGGGTGGCGGAAAGGTTTTTCGCCGAGTTCTTCGGTTTCCTCTTCGATAACACGTTTCGGTGTTATCTGTGTTTGCATCCTTCTTCCCTACTCTTGTTTATTTCATTTTTACTGCTGTGTTGCTTTAAATATGGATTACAGTAGTTGTCTTGCATATACGCTTGTGTTTACACTATTCCGCACTTAGTATTAAGTTAGTGTAAAATCAACCAAGCCGTAACTTTAATTTGGGGGTCTAAATTGCTCTTGTGTTTTCGACACATTTTCGAGCTTTCACGGGTATAAAGAAACTTGGCCCAAACCCAACCTATTGCCATTCCTACACGCCTAGCTAGGGAAGCCACATTGGTTGACCTCTTCTGCCCATTTTTTTTTTTACCAAAAAAAAAAGGACTATAAGCAAAAATAAATAAATAAAACATCCATATAGTGTTAACAAGCTATCAATGAAGACAAATATATAAAATTATTGTTTCTTAATATATTAAGATGGAATTATCTACCAACAAAAACTTTTTTTTTTTTTTTTTTGCATCTCTATCCTATTCCTTATTGTTGTCCCACTACCAACAAATAGTCAAACACTAGACAATAGTATATATTTTCTACAAACTCTTCTCTTTCTATATATTATAGCATTATTCTAAAGTTTTGAATTCCGTTGCAAAGATCATTTCACGAAATATCTCTATACTGGTGTATACTGGTGCACTGTTTCAAAATAACAGATATGTATAGGTTTAAAAAAAAAAAAAAAACTCTTAATAAAATAAAATAGATTGGTTATAAAATATTATATATAAATTTTGGTATTTTTGTAAATAAGCAAACACCTTTAAGGTATTTGTAAAGTAAATACTTTCCAAGAAATTTCCAAACTTACCTTTTCACTCCTACCCATGTGACTCTGCTCCTCTAACGCTATTATTTCTTATCTCACCTAACTCTACTATTTCAGCGTTTCAAACCCAACCTCTAAATCTCTCATCATATTCTTCTTTCTCTCTGTATATTTCTTTTCACCGTGCCTCTATTTCTTCATTTTTTTTTTCACATCCTTGTTCTCACTCTCTATTTTCTCCAGCCTCTATCTTTCTGTCTCTAGCTCTCTCTCAACTTTCTCTAATTTATATTTTTCTAAATTTGGTTTGTATGTAACTATGGGTTAAAAGGGTTTTAATGGGTTTTTAATTTTTTGGGCTAATTACAACTTACCCATGGTTTGGACGAAATTTAAGTTGCGTACTTGTGGTTTGAAATTTGGCACTTTACCCATCTGAGATTATCTCAGTTAGGGTTCAATTACCCACCTATGATAAAAATGAGGCTAAATATATATTTTTACTCTCTTTTATATCTCTCTTCTCTCAAAACATAAAAGAATAAGAGAAAATAAGATAAAAAAGTGAGGGTTTTGTAAAAATTATAAACAAACATTACCACCACCATACAAGCTTCTGTCAAGAATCATATGCATGAAAAACAAATTCCTTTGTCTATTTCTAAGAAACCAACGAAGCTATAATTCACTTTTGCTTAAATTGTTCATAATTCACTTTTGCTTTCTCCTGTTAGTAAATGCTGCAGCGTTTGGATAATTAGAGCCAGATGGGTTCGAGATAGCATGGTGCGGAGATGATGGCCAAACCATCCAGTTCCCATTTTGGCTGAAGGACCAACAGCCAGAACACTGTGGATACCTCGGGTTTGAGTTATCTTTCACCGAGGACAACTATACCATGCTTGAGCAGTGACATTGAGGGAAGTTTTATGTAAATAGTATCAATTACACAGGGTAGTGGATTGATTTATATGATCCAGATGGTTGCATTGATCCAAGGCTGCTTCGAATCCCCGATTTAACTTCATCACCTTTTGAGTAAAACACGTATAACTACATCTTCTTCAATTGTTCAACTCACATAGATTCAACTTGGAATGATTTTATACGAATACAAGCTTGCTTAAGCAGTACCCATCTTTACCAAATCGTATCTTTAATGTCTGATGAAGATGCTATCTCTGTGCTGCAATCTTTTGGTTTGATTTAAGCTTTAGATGCTATGGCTTCGTTGGTTGCTTCGAAATGCATGAAGGAATTTGTTTTTGGTGGAGATGATTCTTGACAAATGCTTCAATGTTGGTAGTAATGTTTGTTCATAATTTTTATAAAACCCTCACTTTTCGGTCTTGTTTTTTCTTATTCTTTTATGTTTTTTTATGTTTGGAGAGGAGAGAGACATAAAAGAGAGCAAAATTACATATTTAACCCTATTTTTAACAAAGGTGGGTAACGGAACCCTAACTGAGCTAATCTCAAGTGGGTAAAATGCCAAATTTTAAACCACGAGTAGGTAACTTAAATTTCGGCCAAACCACAAGTGAATAAGTTGTAATTAGCCCTAATTTTTTTTTTTTTGGGGTTGAGCTAGGCTCTAGGCTAGTTGGAGGGGGCTAATAAACCTAATAATTTTTCTGGGTCCATCCTTGATGATAATGAGTAGAGATGAGACAAAAGGGAAGAGGTAAGAGACAATAAAATAAAAAAGTGTTTTGGGAATGAAAATAGGTTATGTGAAAACAAAAGATTAAATTATAAATAAAATAAAACTTATCAGATCAAAAAAAAAAAAAAAAAAAATAGTAATAAAACTTAGATAAACTTAAGTGCAGTATATTAAATTCCCAATTGAATTTAAACATTTGGTTGTGGTGATTGTTAAGATGAAAATAGTATTATTTTATTCAAGATAACTTTTCAAAATTATATTTAAGTTTTACTCTATAAGATATAAATAATCTAAATAGGGCAAGACTTAGGTTTTTTTCTTAAAATTTTGTCATGTAGATTTTTTCTTATATGAAGGAAGTGTATTTTTTAGTTAAGTATTCACGTGGTAGAATCTTGAGAGGGAAACCTAAGAAACAACACCTAAGGTACTATACTTAAGTTTTGTCCATCTAAATATATAATATGTTGGGTTCTAGTTGCACATAGTGTAACTTTAAGTAATGTTACACCATGGTCACCACCCAATAACTTGTTATAAAATTCATATTTTGAAAATCCCATTGTTGAATTACATGTTCTTAACATTCATGTCAATTGATCCATAAACTCATTTTTTTATGTATTATTTTAAACTACAAAAACTTGAATTTAAAAAATTAATTGATGACACGGCTATTAATTTTTTATCATTTCAAAAATTTTCAAGCATGGAGAATATACAAAAATAATATAATCAAACAGTAGATTTGTCAAAATTTACTTCTAATTAAAAAATATTGAGTAGTGTAACATTACTTAATGTTCCATATGTGTAACTTGAATCCAACTCATATTATACACACACACACACACACACACACACACACACACATACATACTAGACTCATCACACGCACTTTGTGCGTGCAACAATGCTTTATTTATTTATTTATTTATTTATTTTTGTTTAATGTTATAATATTTAAAAGTGATATATAAATAACTGTGTGTATTTTTTTTTTTTTTTAAAAGGAAAGAGGTAAGGTAATATGGAATAATGTTTAAAAATGAAATAAAGAATCGTAAGAAGTTGAAACCTAATTAGACATTTGAATTTATTGATTTTGAGAATTGTAATAAGTAAAAAAATTTGAGATTTAAACACAAGAAAGACGATATATGTTAGTGTGGATGGATGTTGATTGTGATAACTGTATAGAATTTGGATAACAAAAATTTTGGAATGGTTTAAAGAATTAAAAAAAAAAAAAAAAAAAAAAACCATAAAAATTTCAGGATAAGAATGAGTAGTTTTTACATGAGGTAGTGGGTTTTTTTTTTTTTTTTTTTTTTTTTTTTTTTTTTTTTTTAAGAAGCAATTTTGTATTTTTTATATAAAGATTATTGAAGTATTTGAATACAAATAGATAACAAATACAGATAAGAATCAAACATTTGAATACAAATGGGTAGTGAGAATAACGGTTTTCTTTTTTCCCTTTTGTATGTGAGATAGTATTACTCTTTTAACATTTTTTTGGAAGAAGTAATTTTGTATTTTTTTTATAAAGATAATTGAAGTATTTGAATTTAAATAGATAAAAAATACAGATAACAATCAAACATTTGAATACATATGGGTGGTGAGAATAATGGTTTTTTTTTTTTTTGGTGAAATAGTATTACTGTTTTAACCTTTTTTTGATTTTTTGTTGGAAAAAAAAATTAAACTAAAGGGTATGATATTTTAGAATTTGTATGAGAATATTTTGGTACATCGAAAATTGAAGACGAAACATGAGAATCCTCTTTTTAATAATATATATATATATATATATTCCAACTTAGACCCCTTACTTGATGAATAAGATATATTACCATTTTTTTTTTTTTTTGAGAAAGAGATATATTACCAATTAAGTTAACTGAAGCTTATAAATCTTATTTTAATAACAAAAAAATTAATATAATGAATAGCAATGTTGGAACATTAGCATCAGGTGTGCTAAATGCCAAATATACCAAACACTAAAAAATCACTTACATCAAATTTTCTAAATGTCAAAAAATTTGGCATGGATGAACAGTGTCATTCTAAATTTAGAACAAATGCTAAATTTTCTTTAATATTCTTTTTCTCTCTCCTTTCACATATCTATCTCATCACTCCCGTCTGTCTCACCCATTCTCTCAATCCTTCTCTCTCTATCTCAACCTCTCTCTCTCTCTCTCTCACTCTCTTCCTCTCTCTCAAAGTGATCTCTGTCCACAGTGATCTCTAGCCCATAATCGATCTTGCCAAGTACCTGCCTTTGCTACCTCTGCTGAACTCTACCTAATCTTGCCATACACCGAATCCCTTTCTTTGTTTGCTTGTTTATGCTGTTGGATATATTTCAACAATTAACTTTTGTGATAAAGCAAAAGGAACAACATACAGATCTAAATATAAGCAATAACACAAATAGATATGATAGGCAAAAACAAAATATAATATATAAGAAATCTGCAAATAATTAAAAACTCACAGACTAAATGCGTGAAGGATGGATGATTCAGATCAAGTCTTGTGTTTGACACAATCTCCTTAAAGCAGATTTCGCCCCTCACACAATCATTGTGGTGCTTTGAGACTCACGAACGTCTGCCTCTCAGGATAAAATGATCTACAACATGAAAACGAAGCACACAACGTCGTGCTTTGCAAATTACTCAATGTCTCTTTCTCTCTCTTTGATACAAAATGAAATGCACAAAATATTCTCACTAGGTGAGTTTTCTGAAAAGTAGTTTTTATGAATGAAGGACTCTGAAAAATTATACGTTACTGAATAAGCACTCTATTTCAGTAATAACTGCTATGCACAGACTAACTAACTAAAAAATTAAAAAAATAAAATATTATTATTTGGACAAGTAGGCCCAGTCCACATATGCCAAAAGCCTAACTCAATGTCCAACTCATGAGCATATAAACTCATATATTATCTCTTTCCTTTTCTATGTGGGACTCAGGATTCTCACCACTCTTAATAACATCTTCAAGTGAACATAGAAAACATCAATTTCTTATTCATTCCATGCTATTTTTCCAACATATGGTTAATTTTGGGGATTGGATTTGGTATGAGAAATGGGATTGTAGTTCTATAGGTTTGCTGTTTTGAGGTGGTGGTGATTGGTGGTGGTTTTGGCGGGTGGTATTGGGTTGATTTTGGGTGGTGATTGATGGTGGTGGGTTTGTGGATTTGGTGGGTTTCGATCTAGCGGTGGGTTTTGATCTCTCTCCTCTCTCAATTTTTCTTTGACTCAGTGGTGGCTAGCAATGGTTTTGGGTTGGGTTGTAGGTGGTGGTGGTTTTGGTGTTCTGATCTAGAGGTTTGCTGGGTTTATATTTTTTGCTTGTGGTTGGGTTGATTTTGGTAGGTTTTTTTTTTTTTTTTTTTTTTTTTTTTTAGCATCATGGTGGCCGGTGGTTATGGGTGGTTGTCACTATGGAATTGGGTTGTGGTTGAGGAGGCTGTGGTGAATGAGTTCATAGTAGGGAGAAGAGAGGTTTTAAGATTATAAAAATTGAATGGTTTTTTATATTATTTTATAACTATTGAAATTATACATATAATTGTGTTTTCTCTAATTTATTCAAAATGAGGCATGTGCCTTAAAAAAAAAATATATATATATATAGGTAAGTGCCTATATAATATAGGTAGCCAATATGCCATAATTTTCATTTTATACAAATAATTACACTTTGAAATAATTATACATATTAAGCATCCAATACCACCATGTCAAATATCCAAGTTTGTATAAGAAAGATTAAGGGAGTCAAAACTCAAAAAAACTATTGGTCACATGGCACATCTGACCTTCATCCTCTAAGACAATTATATTAATGACATTGTAGTGTTGAATTGGTACATGAATTTAAGTCTCTGCATAACATCAAGTTTATGTTATTCCTAGTAAACATTTTTGATATGAAACATCAGCTACACCATACCATATAATCCATCTAGATGAGGAAATAGTTTTAATAACGAAAACCAAAAACTCACATGACATCCCCACAAATATAAAACTAATCTACTTCTCCCAATAAATATAAACTAATCTGATTATGCATGGCATCCACTTGTCATGAACGACAATGATCATTTATTGTATACATTGCATCACTGTATGTTGTAGTCTCTTTTTTCACCACAAGACAGGACAAAGTTAAATCATGGTCCCAAAGTACAATAGAAAGTGGTTTCCAAACTCTTGGCAGAGTTCTTCCTTTCCCATGGTGGACTTTTATGCTCCCAAAAGTTTAGAGCTCACACGCCTTTGGGGAAAAAAAATCTTATTAATAAACAGAAAAGAAAATTTCCTCTTAATAGATTAAATAATCTCTTTCTCTAGTTTCACCATTCAAAAGTTGAATTTAGTAAAAATGAGTTCATATGCAATAGTGTGAGCATTTTGGTTGGCATTTGTTTTTGCTACCAAACATCCATAACTAACACTCATATTTTGCCATTTCATGCATAAATATATTAAGCATACATGACATGCACAAAACATACTATCGGAATAAATACATATTATGATACAAATTAAAAATATTTAGATCACGTAAGAATTACACCATATGGTTGCACACATCCTTAATAGATAGTATAGACTCAATGAAATGCAGCAAACTACAGGGTACAGACTTGCTCATCAGGTAAACTGTGTGATGCCCTCAAACTGTGCAATAGGCGGGAAGAATATCAACAGGGTGGAAACTAATACCTACCTTCATTATGTAAGCAAGAGTATTGCGGACAATAACTCCAAGAACCTTGATCTTTTTCTCAATACTAACATACTAATATTCAGAGGAACATTAAAATTTATTGGGTATAGCTAACTAAACATAGACCAAATCTAACTCTTAATTACCAGTTCAAATTACCCAAAACCATATTAATCCAAATATCCAAAACCAAACCAAATCAAAAGAACTACTCTAAGTAGAAACCAATTCTATCCGAAATACCTATATTGAAACCACCCAAAATACATAAAGCACAACCAAAATACCCATATATAAATTACTAATGAGACCCAAATTTTAAAAATTAAAAACAAAACTTTACAGGTAACGATTTCGGCAATCTAACCATGTGTGAAGACTCTGATTTATCTTTCTTTACTTTATAGTCTCAAATCTCTATATCACTACGGTTTTGCTTTTCAACAACTGCCATAGAAGGCTTGCAGAAAAAAAAAAAAAAGTAATAAGGAAGAAAAGAAAAACCAAATAGAATTCAGAGAATGAACATGAAATTGAAATAAGAAGAATGAAGATTCAAAGCCTAAAATCTTAGTTAAAAACACAGTTATGAACTTTACTCTAAAATCTCCTTTAAAAATTCAAAGCCTTGCTTTTAGTAAGTTAGCTCCATACAAAGCACCAAATACCTCAAGCAAGAGATATAAGTTAGTTACAACTTCACCTTATCAAAATAAAGCATAAGCATTCCTTCTGATTGCCTCAATTTAAACCACGCTTGCTAAAGCCATTTGTTAGATACTACACCAAATGTATCTTTAATGCATTGTATAAACATGCTGTCTTGATCAAAGTTCCAATCACCTCCAAATGGAATGACGCCCAAAGTAAAACCAAATGCTTACAGTAATATAAATTTAAAAGTTGCATGAAGTTGAACAAATAACATTAAATCCTCAATTCTCACTATGCAATATAAAATATTTAATGTGGTCAAGAAAACTTTAACTCCCTTTGCAAATGTGTGTATTAGCATCTCCTCTTTCTTGAGGTCTTTCACTTGCTCCAATGACCATGCTTCATCACTAAGTCCCTTCACTCTCTCATTTTTATTAATGCTACCCACCATGTTGCTGATTATCAACTAAAACACTATTTGAGCTTGAAATCTTTTATAGACAACATTGGCTTCTTTTTAAAAGTAATTTACTGGTTCCTAAGATATAATAACAGAGAATATAGGCATTGCAAACCAAATTTTTTGGAAGGAAGGAGACTTGGGACAATTGACACAAATCATGATTTTTTTGAAACACCTAGAAGATGTATTTAACTTGTCACCCACAAAACCAGTAGACTAACCCACCACAGCCCCTAAATTATGAAATGCAAAAAGATAAAAGAAAAAATTGAAGAACAGTTGGACATCAAAGAAGAAAAGGAATAGGAGGAAGAGAGAGAGAGAGCACCACTAACAACACATTCAGAGTATAACAAAACAAAGAATAACAGTTACATAAGCTTTCATGTCTTACACAACAGCGAGCATCACAATTTGTTTTAAAGAATCTCATGCCCAAACATTTTCTTATGTTGAAGATTCTCTGCCTCCCACGTTCAATATATGAATGACTTATATAATCTCTCTAATGGACTATTTCGGGTTATCAAATCTTCTACCTTTAATGACTAAGTTGAAATCACGTCTGTAAAACATTTGAAATCTAAAACCATATTATGGTAAAACTGGTATTGTACACTATAAATAACCTGAAAAAATTAGCAAGAGTTGCAGGTATTGTTCCAGCAATGCTTCTTGGAGATTACCCAAGAGTTGTAATTGGCAAAGAATTTAATAAATCTGTAATTTCAACAGAATTACAGGATCAGAATTAAGCTTCCAGATTTGACTATTAAAATCAAGGGTGATACTCCCATCATCAAAACAAAAGGCAAAGATGATAAATTAGGTTTACAAATTAGGTATAAAAGTTAAAAGATTAAATCATATGAAATAAAATTCTTGGTAAATCATACTTCAACCTAAAACAAAAACACTAAACAGAAAACAATTCTAACCCAATTACTGTAGCCAAATTCAAATCTAACTCAATACATAAATCCAAACATATCCAACCAAATCACTAAACATAAAAATCAAGTTATGGCGTAATTTAAAAACGAATAAAAAAAAAAAAAAAAAAAAAAAACTTTTACCTATAGTGGTTTTGGCTACATGACAGGTTCTCTACTTGAGGAGTCTCCTCAACTTATTGAAATTTCATGGTATTTAAATATCAAAAGTAATCCACAATTAGCAAAGTAAACTAACAAACGTAATTGAAATTTGAAACAAACCAAAAAAAAAAAAAAAAACTTTAGAACTGGCTGCAATTACTTTTACTGTTATACCTTCAGATTTCACAATCTAAACAGTCTCTTTCAATTAACGGTATTTTTGTTTTAAACCGTGAGGGGTTTCCCTGATTTTAACAAATAGAGAGGAAAAGGGTTATGAATCCAAATTCCTAAATTGACAGTTAACAAAAAAAAAAAAGCAAAGATCTACTACAAACATTTTGATAGAAAACCCTAAAACCCAAAACAAAAATGAATCAAATCTAAACCTACCCAACAAAAAAACTCAATTAAAAGTAACATTTCATACCCAAATCTAAAAAATGGAAAAAGAGAAAATTTACCAGTGCTGGTTCCGACGATTCGGGTGGTTGATCCTTACGGTGAGGCATAATTTGAAACCAAAGCATCCAAAGAAAGAGAATCAACCCATCTAATATTTTTTTAAAAGGGTAAAAGAAGAACCCTAGAAAATTAAGTAAGGGGACCTGCAGGTTTTGAATTCAAAAACATAGAAATTGAAGATTTAAGGTAAAAATGTAAAACTGACCCTCTAATTTTCAGTCTTTTTCATTTGAGTCCTCTAACTTTCAGTTTTGTCATTTCAGTCCTCTAACTTTCAATTATTGTCAATTTGATATTCCGTTAAACTCTAGTTATGTGTTGCCGTTAATTAAGCTAAAACGATGTCGTTTTGGTTTTTTTTTTTTTTTTTTTAATAAATTTCAAAATTAAAAGAAATTAAAAAAAAAAACTGATATTAAAAAAAAAAAAGAAAAAAAAATTCGAACCCAAAGCTCCAAACATGCGTGCCATAGCTCCAAACGCACCGAAGCTGATGCTGATGCACCCACCACCAAATTCGAACCCGACCCACCACTGGTATTCAACCCGGCTACAGAGAACGACGATGAAGGTGTTGAAGACAAGCTCGACGACGGTGTTTCGTCCTCCTCGGTGGTGTTTAGATCGATCAGACCCATTATTAGATAATTATTAAGTGTTTTGAAACAGTAAAGAAGAAGAAGAAAGAGTTTTGTTTGGGAATGAGAGAAATGAAAAAAGTGAGTGCGAGTGTAATCGTGAAGACGAAGCCGAAGCTCCAAACATGCGTGCCATAGCTCCAAACACACCGAAGACGAAGCCGAAGCTGATGCTGATGCACCCACCACCAAATTCGAACCCGACCCGCCCCTGGTATTCAACCCGGCTACAGAGAACGACGACGAAGATCTTGAAGAAGAGCCTGACGACGGCGTTTCGTCCTCCTCGGTGGTGTTCAGATCGATCAGATCCATTATTAGATAATTATTAAGTGTTTTGAAATAGTAAAGCAGAAGAAGAAAGAGTTTTGTTTGGGAATGAGAGAAATGAAAAAGGTGAGTGCGAGTGCAATCGTTTCACCAATTTCTTTTTTTTTTAATTTTCTTTTAATTCCGAAATTTATTATTAAAAAAAAAGAAAAAGCCAAAACAACGTCGTTTTGGCTCAATTAACGGTAGCACATAACTGACGTTTAACAGAGTACCAAATTGACAATAATTGAAAGTTAGAGGACTGAAATGACAAAACTGAAAGTTAAAGGACTGAAATGAAAAAGACTGAAAGTTAGAGGGTCAGTTTTGTATTTTTGCCAAGATTTAATATTCTAATTCGAATAGGAAAAGCAATGGTAAGGAGTTTCAATCTTTCAAACTACAAAAACAATATTTGAAGAGGAAAGGAGTACGCTGACCTTCGATACAAAAAAAACAGAGACCATACCGGTGGAGGGTACGGTGGTCTGATGGTGGCAAAGCCTGACTTTCTTCTCAGATTTTTCTCTCTCCACCATCTACGACAGACCGAAGTTCTTTCTCTATCGTTCTCTTTCTCGGTTCTCTTTTTCTTTCTGGAGCGTATTTGTTTCTGGAAATTTGGCGCTTGCGTCTTTGGGTTTTTATATAAACGTTTGATGAGAGGGTGTCTCCCCAACACACCGTATGGTATTTTAAAGAAAAGACTGTGTACGTGGCAGCATTTTAAGATTATTGAAATGATGCAACGTGCGGCTCTTTTAACTTAAAGTTATATACGTGTCAGTTTTTTAAGGAGTCATTTTTCCTAACGTGGCAATATTTCTTAGAGGCTTCATATAATATTAGATGTATTCAATTTTTAAGATAGAACATTTGATGTAGGGCATATTGTAAAATGATGTGTTAAAATAGATTAAGTAGGTTTGGGTGTGGGAAAATAAAATTTGGGATGGCACAACTAATGCTAGTGCTCTAAAAATAACATTACTTAGCTTTATTCATCGTAATGCAAGACAAAAAAAAAAGAAAAAAAATGTTCAAGGCTCTTAGATTCATTTTTGTAATTCTCTTAAAGAGATTTTTTTTTTGGGGGGAGGGGGGGGGGGTGGATTTGAAATTTATAAATCTTGACTTCTTTTTGTGTGTTTGTTAATTTGATAGTTTTATAACAAATAAGGAGGGGATTTGAACCCTGGATGTCTTTTTTAGAAACACCAAAAAATTTATAATGATCTTAGCCAGTAAATACAAAAATTTAGGGTTAATTTAGTAATGTTGTTATAGTAACATTATTTAAGTGTTGTAAAAATACGTGTAGGTGAAAAAGTGTTGTAAAAATACGTGTTGTGTTTTTAAAAAAATGAAAACTGTTACTCAAATAACGTTATTTAAACATTCAAACGCTAAAGAGCTTTTCAGGTTGGAATTCTAACATATTGTAAAAAATCTACTAATAAAGCCTTGCATTTAAAACTCTACTTACTACACTAATGCCAAAGTCCTTAAAAGCTAAACATAGTTTTGGCTAAAGTAGAATATTTGAATGTTAGCATCAAAGGTTTTTTTTTTTTTTTTTTTTCTTCAAATAGTTACAATATGATGCTTATCTTGTAGGTCGAACCATTTCTCCCCTACACTTCCAACACTTTGTGTTTGGGGAGTTGTCATTTAAGCTACCAAGCTCTTGGCTAGTATTAAAGTTCTTCAGTGCACTATTCCATCTTGTTGTTCATTAGAACAATAATTGATATATCTATATATATATATATATGTATAGATATTACAATTTATAATTTATAGAATGACTATTGTAAAATAAAATAAAGATATTTCACTAAATTTACATTTGTACCATAAAATAAGAGAACAGTGGAGAGATATGACCTTGATGATTGATAATAGCTTAAAAGTACAATATTATCTTAGTATTGGTAGGCATTATCACATCTATTTTGTGTTTATTCCCACACTTACACGTAAATATAAGAGTTTGTAAGTTTTCTCTAAAATATACTCATTGTGTGTATTTTTTTTCTTGTTAGAGGCTAAAACTAATAAACTAAGCATGCAAACATGAAGCTAAGAGAATTCAAGGGTGAAGCTCAATTGAGAACTGGCTTTTGAAGAATTTAATGAGTCAGAGATGTGTGGTAACATAAAAAGAAAGAGAGAGATTCGTTTAAACCAAAGATGGAAATAATCCTAGCATAGAAATATTCTGATCAGTATTGGTCTTTGGCCATATCTTTTTACTCCAATATTGGATTGACTTGATTCTTGTGGCATGGAAACAAGACTTGAAGATCTAAAACTTTGTAGTTTACGAAAATTTCAGAATCATCTGTATTCAAGGCCAAAATTGACCTGGATGTTGACCAATTGTTGAAAAACTAGAATTGACATTTTATTTTTTCCTTTCTAGGGAGCATGTATTTTAGGGTTTTGAATATTATAAATATTAAAGGGATACAAAGGCAGCCACATTTTTGGCTGCTAAAAAACCTTATTTTTCATCAATTTTTAGAGTTTTTATTTTCAATGGAAGTTTAAGAACCTAATTTAGGGTTAGGGGTAAATCCCCAATGTTGTAAGTTGTCCACTATTCAATCCAAACATGTTTTTCACGTTTTGATTATTGAAATTAATTTTTTTCTTTTCATAATTGTTTTGTTAGATTGATATTTAATTTATAATTCTTTCATAAGTCTATTCTTGAATCGTCTCATTGTTAGAATATGGTTTTATAATCTTTCTTGTAAAACGGGGTAAATTTGTTAGATATTACTTTTTCCATAGTATTGCCTCTAGGATATACGATGTTCTTGAGCTTTTTTTAGCAAAGTAATTGTTTTCTAGAATAAATTGTTGGAACAGTTGATGAATATAATCAACCAAAGAAATTTTTATTAATGAAGCATATTTCTAAATTTTCCAATCGGATAATTTATGTGTTTACTTACCCGATTGTGTATTAAATTGGATTGTTAGTGGATGCTTAAAAATATTGGACAAACCCTAACGCCCTTGTGATTTTAATTATTGAGTTTTACCAAACTTTATTTTTCTTAAGTTTCAATCATATTTTTCTATATATTATTGGTGCTTTTGACATGTTCTTGTTTTCCTTTTCTCGGTGGAACAACATCCTTAGCTTAGCTGCACTACAATTTCCGTTACAAAATTGGACAACATCAATGATCATCTCATAAAATAAAATATAATTTATTGTCAATTCAAAATATGTTTTTAGGTGGTGGAGCTGAGACATGGACCGGGTCACTATCTTGAGCTGATACACGCCGCCTATGAGGTTTCTAATGTAGTACACTAACAATATTATGTGTGCCCTCAGGATACAACGACCTAGCCACCTTGCTGATTATCCTTACAAGCCTATACAGATTGTAGAATATGAAACTCTTAAAATAATACTTTCTTTTACCTAGAAATATAGTGCAGTAGGGATATATATTTTTCATTAAAAGAAGAGGAAAAAAACCATACAAGTGTTTTAGAAATATTTTGCTTCATATAAAAGTGGTAAGACAAAACTACATTTATTTTTGTACATCCCATTCACTTCACATAGCTAGAGGTCTATATATCTCTATATATGCTGAGACAAAATAGTCTTATACTTAAGAATTTATGAACACTGACAACCATTTTGAATTTCTTATAAATCAAATAATAAATATTTATTGTGGGGGTGAAAAACAACCAACAACGCTGCAGTTGAGGAGGCTTCACCTACACAATTAATTCCTAAAAATGGGAGAAATAATCCACAATGGGAGGATTAAGCAACAGATTAAAATAGATAATGAACAAATCAAACTCTTTTATAAAGGGGAACAACGTTCCTGAGGTGCCTCATACAGATTAAGGGAACTTGAGCTTAAAGAACATTCCCTTTGGCTCTCTCTCTCTCTCTCTCTCTCTCTCTCTCTCTCTCTCTCTCTATATATATATATATTATTTCTTGCCTAAGCTTTTGCTCTGTAATTTTCTCAATCCCCTTCTCTGTGGCTTCCCCCTCCTTTTATAGCTACTTCTCACTTCCTCTCCCTCTTCTAGCTGTTTAGTTCCCAGTTGGATTTTAGGGGATACTTGTCCCATCATCCTTTTGTTCTACCACTTTTTGATCATGAAAGTAGACTTCTGGGGGTGCTTCTATTATTCAAGCCAGTCATTCGGTATTGAATGTAGCTGACATTAGGTGAGGGGCCTCATTAATGCGGAGGTGATTACTTCATTGGGTCCTGCATTTTCTTTGTCGTGTCTTTTGGAAGGAGCTTAAGAAGAGGAGAAACCTCAGTTCAGAAGGGACATATTAACCGCATTATATTCATTTCTTCGGGAAGAAAGTTATGTCTGCCACCTCGATAATGGACCTCGGGGGATGAAGTCAGCTTGGATTTCCACAATGGTGTGGGCTTCAATGGTTTCTCCTCACTCAATAGGCTTCTTCGTTCATAACCATACCTTAGGCTGGGTCCATTCTTTAGAGCAGTTCATTGGGCTTTTGGCTCTTGGCCCGAGCTTACATTCATCCCCCCACATTTATTTATGTCAATAATTTCCCTTATTGAAAGGTCGGAACATTTGAAAGGAAAAATTTTATTAGGAAATGTCTTTGGTAAGGAAATATTGCTATATACATATAGCCACTAAACGTTCATATGGTCAATAATATTTTTAGTCATTCAAATGCTGACATTATATACAAAATAACTCACAAATTAATACAAATATAAAGACTTTGAATTTGCTAAAGAGTGAACTGATTTCATCAAATCACTTAAATAAGCATTTAATAAAAATATTGAAATTTTTATAAGGGTAAATTACAAAATTGGTTCTTGTTCTTTACACAATATTTCAATTTAGTCCCTAACCTTTCAATTGGATCAATTTAGTCCCTAAATTTTTTAGTTCCGTGTCAATTTAGTCCCTATCGTTATTTCTTGGATAGAAAAAACTGATATGTCAAATAGAATAATAAAAAATTATTTTCTATGTCATATCAATGCCAACTATACCGCCACTCAGATTAAAAAAAAAAAAAAAAAAAATCAAATTAAAACTAAGCCACGGGAGATCCCACCAACCACTCACCTCCATCTCCTTTCCCTAAAATCCATTATTCTTGCACATAAAACATCAATCAAGAACCAAGATATTTTTCTTCTCAAAAAAAAAAAAAAAAAAAAAAAAAAAAAAAACCAAGATATTCCTTGTCCAAAGATTATCCACTGCTACCCTGGGTTGTCATCTGAAGAGAGAAGGCAACCTTTCTTGGGACCTCTATACATCAATACTCATTTGAGGAAAACATCTCCCTATAAACCTCTAAGAACTTAACAGTAGGAATGAACATCAAGTCTATCTTCCCTTGAAGGCCTTAAAAAATTTGTTCCATCTCTTGGCCCAAAGTTACTTTAGAGTACAACAGTTCAATGAAATTGTCCATAGACTCAAACTCCAAATCTTGTGGTGATCTAGTGAATTAAGGGTTCCAACTATGCCCACGATCCAAATAAGATGCAAACGAGGCATTCTTATCTATTGTGACTCCATAGGATTCAAGGAACATATCCTTAAGATAAGAATCTTCCCACCAAGTATCATGCCAAAAACTCACCCGTATACCAACTCCATTAATAAACTTGATTTTCTTGCAAAAGATATCTCATCTGCTTCTAATACATTTCAAAAGGCTTACCCAATGGAAACCTTTTACCTTCTCCAATGACCAACCCATCTCATAAATGTACCCCAAACCGCAACAATCATTTCCCTAGAGGAGCTTGATTGAATTCAGACCCAAATCACAACGATCATTTCCCTAGAAGAGCTTGATTGAAAGTGCTCAGCTTACCAATCCCTAGTTTTAACTTTTAATGAGAGAGAGAGAGAGAGAGAGAGAGAGAGAATAATAATTGACCATTATTTAATTAATTAGGTTAAAGTATGAATATGTAAAACATTTTTTTTTTATTTTTTATAATTTGATATTAGCAATAGGAGAGGAGGATTTGAATATTGGTTGTCTTTATTGGAAACATCAAAAAGCGTCAATTGAGTTAAAAAAACTCTTAACATTTTTTTTTTTTTGACAAATAGGGGTATCTAGACCTCTTCAAATATCTGACTATTCTTTCGGGTGTAAGTCATCTTTTGTCATTTCTCACATCTAAAAAGCTTTTTATCAATTTGGTTACCAACCATGAATGATAATTTCAAAACACTTTATCATTGAAGTTCGCTAATCATTCTAAACACTAAATTTTTTTATCATCAAAACTCAGCGATTGAAATTATACTTCCCATGTTAATACCAAAACCACTTTAACAAGACCAAACATAGATATAATATCATCATTGCTACTCTACTAGTGGGAATCTAAAATTAGTAATATGATTTGATAATAGTTTACAACATGAAACAAAAATAAATAAGTACATAGTTTATTAATCAAACCGATTTAAAGAATAAAAGTGGTAGGGCGTCTGGTGATGAAGCTAAACCTAATTCTAAACATGAACTTGCTAAAATTGAAACGTCATTACATGGCCCCATTTCTTCATTTCTAACATATTCATGTTCATCAAAATTTGGTTGAACATGAGAAACTTTTTGAACTCCCTCCAATTCCATCATGATCTCTAACATGGTAGGTCGTTTCTTTCCATTCAAGTGCAAACATCTTTTTGCAAGGTTAGCAATTGCCATGACTTCATCTTTATTACAAACCTTACGTACTTGAGTATCAAGTATATCAAAGAGACGGTTCTCTTTTAATGAATGAACAAAATATGTAGATAGATTCCGACTTTCTGATGATCTTGTCAAAGAAACTGGTTTTTCTCCTGTTAAAAGCTCAATAAGGACCATTCCGAAACTATAAACATCACTTTTGTCTGTAAATTGACTTGTTTGAAAGTATTCTGGATCCAAGTAGCCAAAAGTACCATACACTAGTGTGGTTACATGAGTTTGGTCAATGGCCACTAATCTTGAAGTGCCGAAATCTGCTACTTTTGCTCTATATTTGTCATCAAGGAGTATGTTTGAAGATTTTATGTCTCGATGGTAAATGGGCAGTGAAGCTGCAGAGTGTAAGTATGATAGAGCTCCCGCAATTTCTGTGGCAATTCTTAAGCGCATATCCCATGTTAGCAATGGAAAATCTTCATTTTCTTCATAGAGATACTGAAAAAGTGTGCCATTGGGAATGAATTCATAAACTAACAAAGGAACTTCTGTCTCAAGACAACACCCGAGCAGTTTAACCACATTTCTATGATTGATTTGTGAAAGAATGATAATCTCATTAATGAATTGTTCAAGATTTCCCTCATCCACTGTGTTGCACTTTTTAATTGCCACAATTCTTCCATCAATTAACATTCCTTTATAAACTATACCTTGTCCACCCTTACCAAGTATTCTATTTTCATTAAAACGATCAGTTGCAATTTCCAACTCCTTTGAATTGAATAATTTTGCCTTCTGAACATTGTTTTCATTTGAAGATAATTGTTGTTGTAATAAAAAACCACCATTCCTTTTGAAGAATTTTTTCTTGAGCTTTATTTTGTTTCTTTTCTTTATCAGTTTGTATAACCTCCAAATAACAAGGAGTAGAAACAGTACCCCAAAGCTTGGAGAAATAACTGCATACATCAAGCAAAAAAATAGAAATATCACATCAACCTTTTTTTATTTTTTTATTTTTATGGTTAAAAACATCAGCCTAAAAATTTAGGTTATAGAAAAATATGAATAAGTGTAAATATATTTGGAGATAATTACAATGATTTGGAAACATCTTTCCCGCTAAAAGTTGCCAACTTTTTTTTTATTCTACATTAATATGTTCTCACAATATCCACAACCTAAATAAGTGTTAACTCCTAATTAATTTCTTGAGAAAAAGAGAATTTACTATTAGGTACTTGATTTTTTAGTTAACAGCTCAATTATGTAATGGCTTTCTGAGACTGGGATATTTTGTCACTTTTCTAACTTTTCAACGTGTCCTTGGGCTGTCCTACCTTAAATGAGCTTAAACACCTAATTGATGAATTCTTACAAAATTTTTAATTTCAAAAATCTATATATATATATATATATATTTTTTTTTTAGGGGGTTCAAAAATTGTACAACTTTATAGAGAAAATTTATTTCTAGATAGATCTGTAATATGTGGAAAAATATAGAAGAGTGATGAGTAATGCAATTCAGCTAATAGTCTGATACTATCAAGTTATAGGAGGTACGAATATATCTTTTAGTGATAGATTGCCAAGAGAACAGAAATTAAAAGCTAATTGACTTTTTATGTGCTTCATTTTCTAAATTTGCATTTAATTTAGTAAACTAAACGTGTATGAATTATAGTATTTTTTTTTTAATAACTTTTTCTTATCCGCGATCTAGCTTGGAAAGTAGAATCAATAAAATCGATTAACTAAAAAACAAAATAATTTTAAGAAAATTAAATGGAAATTAGAATTATAAACACCATAGAGTTACACTAGATGTCAGTTGTACCGTCCCTCTTAATGTCATGAACCTTATGCCATAGCATATCCTATTCCCGTAACCAAGATCTTGTTATTATTTTTCACTATATTCATTTTCCAAATTTCCAAATTTAATGAGCAATAGGACATACCTAGAATGGCTATCTTCAATGGAGACTTTCGCTTGTTGCAATTGTAACCGCCTTCTGTATTCTCACACTCTAAATTAGGGGAACAAATGGGATGCTTTTGCTTTTCGTCTTCGCATTCATTTATATCTGATAGGAATAAGATAACACGAAAATTAATAAATTTTTGTGCATTTTGGTGTTTACATACATATCTTTGCTCACTTATATAGGCAACAGAGGTTTGGGCAAAATTTTTTGCTCATTCATATTGGCAACAGAGGTTTCAAAAGTACTAAGCACAAGTTGTTCTTCAAAATTGATTTGGGTTAAATCCAAGGAGGTTAATCAAGCTCAAACAGCCTTATTAGAAGGATTGCCTTGGTTCTTAAGCATCTGGGAAAACATATGCAGACTCTAAACATAAACAGAAAACAACAAAAAAAATGTTATGGCTCAATCAAAAGCTGAAAGTAGAAAACCAAAAGGTGGTCGGAGCCAATTGCAAGTGAATCGCTTTAGCTTTTTCAGGCTTTGTGCAAAACGCAAATATTATTTTAGCAAGAGCTTAAGACACCGACAGGTTTAAATATAGAAATAAAAAAGGGATAAATTACAACTATTATCCTTGAGAATTTAGGAAGTAAAACCCCCCACTTGAGGTTTGTATAAATGCGAAGATTAATTCATGCCCTGTAAAAAGTGTGATTTCACTAACAATTCTTACCCAAAAGATGAGATGACATTCCCTCTCATGAGTTTGATCATGAGATGACACACACACATATATAGGGTCGGTTTGGTTTGCACGCCCACGTCCAAATTATTTGCGTTTTCAGCTTTTTTTATTTTTTATTTTTAACCAATGCCTATTGCACTATTCAATGGACATGAACTGTGCAATCAGGCATATGAACAGGACTTTCAAGCATGAACAGTAATTTATTATTATTATTTTATTGTTTTCAGTTTTTAGCAAAATAAGTGGTATCCAAACGTACATATAGAGATTGGGTTTAAGCTACATTGTGTGTAACTTTAAGTAATATCACACTATTTAATTTCTTGTTATTAGAATAATAATTTAAAATTCACCCTATTTGATTACATATTCTCTATGTTCTTAACATATATGTTGAATTTCACAACAAAATAAGAAGTTATTTACTTTTTCATCCATAAAATCATATTTGATGTATAATTTTAAATTACAAAAAATTGATCTTTAAACATTTGATTGATGCCATGGTTATTCATCCTTGACCTTTTTGAAAATTTTGCAATTATGGAGAGTATATGAAAATAATGTAATCTAACGGTGGATTTGTCAAAATTTGCTTTCAATAAAAAATATTAAATGATTTAACATTGTTTAAAGTTATACTATGGATACATTGAGTCCAACTCCCCTCTCATAAAATCTTTAGAAGGTGTGTTATTTCATATAATGTTTTTGTGAGTGTCATCTTGTAAAATTGTGAAGAAAGTTGGCGTAATTTATCCCAAAAAAAGAAAAAGAAAAAGAGAAAAGGTGTACAAGATATAAATAAGAACACATAATACTTATTATATTATATATTAGATCATTATATAATGGGAAATACATAGTTTAGTTTAGGATAAATTTAGAATATATGTTATTTTGATAAATATTTCAGACTAAAACCTAATCATTAACTTAAAATGAAAGTGTGGAACATTAGAAATACAGTACAAAATTTTAAAGATATAATTTAACATATTTTATATTTTAAGATTGTGTTGTTAGTAATTAGTGTTTGTAAAAAAGTCGAGTCGAGATGAACGAGTAATGTTTAGGATTATTTATTTAATTATTTTTTGAATAGGAGTTGTGGTCAAGGTTATCACCAAATTAGATTACATATTTAAGTTTAGTTCATTTTCTGGTTGAACAAATTTAAGCTTGTTCATGAACAACAAAATTAGATCAATCTTTTCTAATATATAGTAAACATTGCAACAAAAATTTGTATGCTGAATGAGGATTAGCATGCTGAATGAGGAATGGAAATCCACAATATTTTAATTATATATGTAAACATTGCAACTAAAATTATGACGTCCACTTTGTAATAATTGCTTTTTATTATCACATCAAGACATTAATCAATTTTTAGTGTAAATGAGATTCAAATCCCAAATATTTTATTTGATATAAAAATTTTACCAAATGAGTTAATGGAAATCCACAATATTTTAATTATTATATATATATATATATATATGCATCTAGTGCAATAATAAAAAATAAAGACAAAGTTTTAACCCATTGATAATTTATTTTAGTATAAATATAGTATATGAGGATAAGTTATTTAAAATCATATATTATTCTTGAATATAATTAATTTAAAATAACGTGGTATTATACATACTTTTAAATTTTTTAAAAGAATTTTTCTCTATAAAATGATAGTCTCTATTTAAAAGATGGATCACAAATATGCCACAGATTTTTGGCCCTATCTTTTGACGTACACTCTAATTGATTATCTTTTTTTTTTCTTTTTATAGCTGAGCGTACTGTCTATAGCTAAAATAAAATATAAAAAATAAAAAGTATACATAGGAACGTAGACCTCAAGAGTCAAGAGATCTATATATACCACCGCACACTCTTGACGTATTGATCACTCTACAAGTATAAGTATTTGTAAGGTGTACGAGGCAAGAGTCAGGGTTTAAGTTTCAAAGAGAAAGCTTTTCACATATATACACTTAGATTAATCTAGAATAATCTATATATGAGTCAAAATTTGGCATGTATTGTAAAAATTTGGGGAAAATCAAAGGTGTTGGTAATAGATGTTTACCTTGACATCTCATGTTAAGATAAGGATTTCCTTCGTATCCAGTACGGCAATAATAATACGTGGCCCCGTCACGCGTATAATCCAGATACATATTCCTTCTACGTGCCTCGGTGCTAGTTAAATTTATGATGGAAGTAGAGTTAGGTATTGTCCACACCAGCGCCACAGGAACGTATTCCGAATACTGCACATCGTTAGAGGGATCTGTTTCATTTGATTCCAACCACCGTGTCTCTGCTAGGAAGGCGTGTTTGCAAGTATTCGTGTTGTTTGTTGTACTCTCCAAAGTAACATTAAGTCGTTGAATCCCATAAGAAGGGACTGTGGTCTGGCAGCAGTCGAACCCTGTGCATTTACCTCTCAGCGTTTGATTATTGCAATCCGTCTTGCAACCACCAAACACCATAGAATTAAGACCAGCCATTGTGGCCTTGTTGTTGCAACCAACTGAAACGAATTTATTCCAATATGACGAGAAGAAAAAAGGAGTTCCGGAGATGTCCACAACATCACCATTTCCCGCCACCGAACTCTTATTTGTGCAGTTCGAAGAAATAATAGGCATCTTGACTCGAATGATTCCGGGCTCAGAAGCAGAATCATCAGTATTATAAGGATCAGTAATTCTGATTTCCAGTACCTCCACGGGAAAGCTGGGTAAGAAGGCTATAGCAGCAGCCCCGACTCCACTTCCATTGCAAAAAATTTCAAACGACTGGTGCATGAAGCAATCTCCTCCGATTCCAAATGGATATGGAATCGAAACATTTCCACAGCTATCAGGACAATTGGGTTTTGCCATAAGTGGTGCTCCTTCTGCGAATCCATATGCCACTGCCAGCAGAAGTAAGAAAGTAATTCTCATTACAAATTTTACAGCCATTTAATTTTTGGGTGTCTTTTACGGTTCAACAAAGCAATATATATATACACACATACATACATGGCCTTGCAAGAAAAGTATAGCTAGACAAGATATTTTTCCGCACCTTCCGATTTTGTTCCTTCGTTTACTTGGACTTTATAAATGGGCAGAGTCACTGCATTACAACCACAAAATAATATTCCAACTTGCAAACCTAAATTGCGGTCAGTGGAATTTACTTAAGAGATAAATAAGCGGCCAGGAAATCGACAACAAACCATTAAATTCAACTTCCAATAAGCTTCAAAGATGAAAAGCCCCTCTTAATTTGTTTGATTGACTAGTATCGGTAATTATCTGTGAAAAAAGGAGTTCATTCCGATCATTTTCCAAAAGACTGAAGAATAAAAACTAAGAGAAGTCATCACAAAAGAACTGTGGTTGTGTTTGGATGGTAATATTTGGATTTGGATTTGGATTTAGATTTGAAATCCACTTATTTAAAATACATTGATTTGAAATCTCTTGATTTTAAAATTCTTTGTTTGAGTTTTTTTAAACAATGAAGGATTTAAAATTCATCATTTGAAATTTCATTGTTTGGACCTAAATTTGGATTTAAGATCAATAAAATATATTTTTTAATTATTATTTTCTTAATCCTTTTGTATTTTAATTTTAAATACATGAGGTAATATTAATAGTCCAATTGACAAGTTGATGACTAAATATTTTTAGTTATAGCCAACTAAAAAAATATCTTGTCAACTATTAACAACTAAAATGTTTTACATCAACTAGAAATGACATCTAAATAAATGGGCTTTTTTTTTTTTTTTTTTTTTCCACAAAATTCAAAATATCAAACTAAAAAATTATTCTAAAGTTATTAATAACTAAAAAAATTTATTTTTTTTTTATTTTTATTTGATTGGATAGGAATTTATTTGATTCTAGAAGGCAAATATTGACTCGTGTTTTCATATATACCGATATTTTTCTAATTTCTAGTTTGAATATATTCCGCGGTTTCTAGTTTTATTGACCTTCATCGAGAGGACGCTGTGAATGATAATGATGTATATCTAACAAAGGAATGAAAAGAGGCTAACTATTGCAATCTGTCTTAAATTACATTACAAATGACTTCAAACGCACAACACGACTAATTCCAGTTAACTGCATATTATTGATATAGAAACTAATTATTACCGCAATTACTCAGAAAATGACTTCACAAAAAATTTCTATGATAAAAATATGGTAGTTAATTCGATGTTAGGGTGCTACTTCTAAAATATAAGCGAACTCATTCTGGCCAAGAATGAAATAGAATGATGTTCCAATTGCCTTTTTGTAATGTTGTCTCCGCGCATTGATCATCAAATTAAGCTATATGCGGAACGCAATTTTGGCCAAGTACCCATGTTTGACCTGGTAAGACGCTTAGGAAGTGTTTGGTTTGTGTTTTCAAATAACAATTTTCAGTTTTCAAACAACATTACACGTATTTTCACATACTTTTTCACCCACATGTATTTTCACAAATGTTTTCAAATAACAATTTTTAGTTTTTAAACACATGTATCAAACGAGCTCTTAAAATTCATACACAAGGAGTACCTTTTTTTTTCTTTCTTTCTTTTATTTTATTTTATTTTAAATATTAAATTAAAATTTTTTTAAAATTTTATTTTATTTGGGTATGGCCTAGTCATTGTCGCAACACGGTTGTGACATGTCGGTATGTCCCAGACATGGCAAATCTAAAGAAAAAAAAAAGAAAAAAAAAAAGGTAAGAGCATAATTTTGACATCTGGACAACCACTCATCGTTGATCTTGTTTTGAGCATACCAATCAACTAAATTGAAGCCCTAAAAATCTGACCTATGTCTCTCAGTTCTTTTGAGTTCTCTGAGACCACCGCCTCTCTTCCTCTCAATATTTTTGATCTGATCTATGCTATGAGACCTTCGCCATAAATCAGTGACAACCAAACCTCTCTGGCCTTCGGCAGCCCAGAAGCTTCCTCTCTTTTACTCTACTGTTTCTCTCTACTTCAAATTTTAGGCTCTCTCTCTCTTGGTCTTTTGACGCTTTATTTCTCAAAAAAAAAAAAAAATTTGGTTTGTCTTATTTGCCTTATGCGTGTTGTTTTATATGGGTTTATTATTATTATTATTATTATTATTATTATTATTATTATTTTCGGTGTTAGGTTTTATCTGCCTTATGTGTTTTCTTTTATGTGTTTAGCAATGGAATCTTATTTTGAGCATAACAATCGACTAAAAGCCCTAAAATTTTGACCTGTGTCTCTCAGTTCTTTTGAGTTCTCTAAGACCAATGCCTCTCTTCCTCTCAGTATTTCTAATATGATATGTTTTATGAGATCGAGGTCGAATCCACAGGAAAAATAGAATTGATTAGCAAACCACAAGAGAATAAAACTAAAACAATAAATTTTAACTGAAGAGATTTTGATTATTTGGTAAAGGTAATTTATATTGAGAGAAAATAACGATATATTAAGGCACTAAGATTTGGGGATCCACACACAACACATCTATTGATAGTCTTAACAATATTTATTTTATAACTCAACTAAAATTCATACAAAGGATTATTTTAGTCGGATGATTTAACAATAAGAAATCAAGATTTAATTGTTTAAGGTAGTTTCATGAAATTAATTGATTTTAGGCAAAACAAAACTCGTGAATTAGTTCGCAGAGAATACTAAACATTTAACTTGCCTGGTGTCTACGATAAATCAAAAAATTATACAAAACTAAACACTTTTCTAGATAAGTAAATCAATAAAAATTACAAGAACATAAGCATTAAAGCCATTAAATAATTGTTAAGATCATACCAATAAACGGTTGGGTTCATCCCTTATTTTAACAAGGCTTCTAGCAAGCCATAATACCAAATAAAACTCTAAAAATTGTAAAGAAATTCTAAGAAAACCTAAATTACATTCTACGGCAGCTCTCCCTTGAATTTTTCCCTAAAGAGCATTTTTATAGGTCAGGTAATCCTATTACAAGCGAAACTCCCGTTTGGAGAAAATCCTAGGTTTTCATATTTCAGTTAACTGACGTTTAAAGTTAGTATTATGATGCAAGTTGTGAAAGTGTCAAGAAGCAGAACATGTCTACTTTTAGAAAACAAGAAACAAAATACACTTGCTACTAAAAATAACCTTGAATCCATAAGGGTCCTTGAATCCACAAGGAGAAAGGGTTCTGGAATCCACCAGAAAAACAATAGACTAACATCTGAATTTTTACTAATATCAATAATTTGAAAATTTTTTATAGATAAAACTTGATAAACAAGAAAATAGATTCTAAAATAAGTCTTAATTAATACCTAACCATAATAGGAACCAAATTTGACCTAAAAAAACATTAAAATCACCTAAAAACAAGGAAACAAATGCCCTAAACCTAAAATAACGAAAATTACAAGTTAAGTACCAAAATCAATAAATTACAATAATTAAATGGTAAATTGTGTCCTACATCACAATAGGAGCTTTTGATAAACTAAAACGTTGTAGCTTTAGACACCGCATTTTGTACTCTTTATGACTCAGGCCCCCATTCCCCAATGATGCTAAAATTCTAATACTCAAGATTGGTTTAGAGCTCATTCAGATTACAAATTGACTTAAGAGATGTTAAAATTGAAAATATAACTTTTTAATGAGTAGAAAATCTATTTTTGGAAAATAAAGGCCAAAAGAAACCCTAAGCCTGCATACGCAAGCATGAACTTGGGTATGCGGCCTAGAAGCCTGTGTACGCAGGCATAAAGCCTACGCATGTAGGTAGAATTTTAAAAGCACCAGAAAGGCAAGTTTTCTGCATTAAAGACTGACGTTTGGAATGAATCCTACATCATCTGGGAGCTATTCTAAACCCTTATTTTCACAATATAAATAGCCTTACATGATACCTTTCAAAAACACAAAAATCCCAAGGAAAGACACTAAGATTCACTGGAAATATTGAATAAAAAAGGGAGTTTTTCACAAAACATGCTCAAGTCAATTTTATTTGATTATGGCATTTTCTGGCCTTGATCTTTGAATTTTAATATTACTAATTGCATTCTTATTGGTTTGTGATAGATTTGACTAAGAGCAATGATAAAAAATCAAGCCTTGGAGCTTTTGCTTTAAGGTATCCTTTTCAAACTCTTCTTTTATTTTCTCCTTTTAATTTTGTCTTTTCTTTGCTTCTTTGTTTGTTTTATGCGTTATAACATGTCTGCATAGACTAGGTTAATATTTTCTTTACGTTTTAAGCATGTGAGGTTGTTGGAATTTATGTTTTAAGTGTTGCTTTGTTTGCTATGTTTTTAGGGTTTCTAGGCAAAAACCCACGTGCGCATGATCAAGGCTATGTACGCAGGCTTGATTATTTGCACGCGGGGTTGTTCATGCATACACATGAACCAGCTTAGAAACCCTAATTTTTGTTTCTTCTGTTTTGCTTTTGGTTTCATGTGTATACTTCTGCTTAGGTTTTTTTTCCATACTTTCATGCTTCTAAGCTTTTGTTTCACATGTTTTATTGCTTGTTTGTCTTTCACATGTTAGAATTAGGGTTTATTTTGTGTTTTTCTTGCTTCAATGCTATGAATATGCATTCACATGTTCATGCATAATGCCATAGTTACTGTAAGGTAAGTAATGCATTGGTATGAACATGCATTTTAATGATGTAATATGTTTGTTTGATGTTTGATTTCATGTCTAAAAGTTTGGAATACATGCGATGATCTATGTTTGTTTGCCATGCCTATCTTTATGCCCTGTTTTGTTGCTGCCCTAGATGATGCAATGTGATGAAGCATGATTACATGTATGATTAGGGTTTGTGGTGTGATCAATGCCTTGATACCATGACGTGTATGCTAGATGTATGGTAGGGTATGCCATGATTAGATGTATGATAGATGTATGGTTAGGGATGATTGATGCCATGTTGATTGTTAGATGTATGCTAGTGTGTGTGTGAGTTAGATGCAAATATTGAGTATGCCCTAAATAGGGTTAAGAATAAGACACAATGATGGGAAGCCAATCTTAGGGTTGGGCGGTTTTGGGTGCCCAACACATTCCCAAGACTGTACGTTAACTCCTAAGTATGACAATGCATTCTAATAATGATATAACTATGCAAAATTAAGCTATTATCACACTCACTAACCAGCTCATTGCTAGTCCCTAGCAATTTAAGCGACTCGAAACAAGGAAACAAAAGAACAAAATTTTATTACTTTAGTAGATATAATTACTCAAAGGTCAAAAAACTAATAATTACCAAAAATATTCCACATGCTATCAATGCCCAGTGTGTGAATAATTTAGCCAACACAAACAAAACCCTAGTCTTAAGATAAAAATGGATTGAATTTCTATCCAAACTATGCTTCAACTCAAATCTTACTAGTGTTAACACTCAACAAATAAAATCACTCTGAAAATAATGTAACAATCTCAAACATATGTGAGCGGAATAGTGTAAATAAAGACAAATATCTCACATATAAATAAGATGAAGAACGATAATGCAAAATAAAGAATACGTATAGTCTCATGAAAGGATGCCAAACACTAAGAATATTACACCACACATATTGATTAGTCATGTCAATATCCAAACCATACATTCCTTAAGATCAAATAGGACTTTCATTGGGACATAGTGTAGGGTAAAGAAGACAATTTACGAACAAAGTGTATTGGTAAAAATAAAAAGTGTTCCCAAGAATAATTAGAGAGACAACTTCTTTTGAGTATATGACATTTGATTTATCTTCTCAACTTTCTTGAATATTACACTTTCACTTTCTTTTTTCCAAAATTTCATCAACTAATGCATTCTCGATTTCTTTTTCTTTTTCTTTTTTTTTCGACATTTTCCCTTTTTTTATTATGATTTTTTTTTTTTTTTTTTTTAGTGAGTCCTCCTTTTCTTCTAACTATTTCACCACAAATTATCACAATAAGACAATTTGATTGTGTTCATTCTTGGAACACTTGGGGAAAGGCTTTGAGAAAGAATGGATAAAATAATAGGTTTAAATGGGTGACTCGCGATAATATACCAAGAAAAAGAATAATAAAGGCTCAAAATAAACAAAGATGGCCTAAAATCATCTCTTAAGAATTGAGATAGTTCTTCAAAATTGGTGACTTTAACATATTGAAGTGTGGCATAAAATTAATGAATTCTTAGCATTTGACCAAATAAGAGAATAATGAGACTAAGCAACAACAAAATTATGCACTTCCAAATGAAAAAAAATGAGATCAAAAGAAAATAACCCTCTAAAAAATGAATGGCTCAAGAAATCACATGGGTTAGAGTCTTTACACTCTATTTTCAAGATTTTCAAAGTCGTCTCTATCTCTCAACCAAGAAATATGTTCATGTGGCTAAAGTACATGTGCATAATAGTTGAGTATGAAAAACAATGGAATTTTTTAGTTAAAATTAGAATAAAGAACTTCGACTTAAAATCAACATAAAATAAAACCAAATTCAAATCATCTCAAGTTTCTCCTCCCTACTGAAAACTTAAATTTTCCTTAATGTTAACAAGGAAAAACAATAAAGTGTAAAGATTACAGAGAGTACCTTGAAAAGATGAACATAAATGAACCAAAAAAAAAAACCTTTAACACCTGCAAAAAGGGTGAAAAAAAAAAATCTAAACTACGACACAAACATTAATGATAATTGCATGGCAAGTCTTGGTAAATGAGATCCTACAAATTAATGGATTCCTCCTATTGTGAAAAAATCTCAAGAAATGGCTTAAGACGTTGTTCATTTACCTTAAATATGTTACCATTCTTAGGATTCTCAATTTCTCTAGCATTATGAGGGAAAAATTTTCTAACAAAGAAAGGTCCAGTACATCTAGATCTCAATTTTCCAAGGAACAGATGTAACCTAGAATTATACAAAAGAACTTTTTGAGATGGTTCAAAATATTTTCTTAAAATGGGTTTGTCATGAAAAACCTTCATTCTTTCTTTATAAATCCTAGATTTCTAATATGCATCATGCCATATTTCTCCCAACTCATTCAATTGCAATTTTCTCAATGAACTAGCCTTGTCTAAGTTAAATTCAAACAGCTTTATTGCCCAATACAATTTATGTTTCAATTCCACAATATAGTGACAAGCTTTACAATAAATAAGTCTATAGGGAGACATACCAAGAATATTTTTATAAGCAGTGCGGTATGTCCAAAGCCCATCATTCAACCTCATTGACCAATTTTTATGATTTGGGTTAATCGTATTTTCCAAAATTTGTTTAATATCCCTAGATGGTTTATTGTTGTCCTCTAAATAGATCCTATGAGTACAAACCAATGGACTAAGTCCTTTTATGTTATATATATTCCTTCCTATGGCACCCATATGTTTACTCAAAACATTTAATAACTTACCTCTTGTAAAGAGTCAAGTTTAGAAGATATTGCCACTGGAAAAGTCTCATTAGTTCCTAGAAAAGCATATTCGAGTTCAATTGGCAAGGGCTTTTACTCCAATTTTGGTACTTGCTTACTATATCACAACAACTTTATCTCATGGGGTGGAAACTCCTCAAATATTTCCAATTGCTTGCTTCCAATTCCTGTGCAGATTCCAATAGACAATGAATGTATACAATTTCGAAATTCTTATCAAAATTAAAATCACTTGAATTAACTAGATGATAATAGCTTAATTTTGCATATTTATATTATTATTAGAAAGTATTATCATACTTATTATGAATTTATTCATGCATTTTATATTTAGTTTTGAAATAACGCTGAATAATCAATTTTGTGCTTAATTGAATTTTAATACATGAATTTGTCTTTTGTAGGGTAATGAAATTAAATACGTGAATTCAAGGGCCAAGATGAAGTCAAAGAAGGCCAACCCAATTAAATTCTAGTCCAATTGGAGCAAGGAATCAAAGGAAATTTGCACCAAATCCAAGTTCAATTCAGATTAAGATTCCAGCCTATGCACCAGTTAGTATTTGGAGCATAACTTTTGGCTCAGATGCCCAATTGAGATGATTCAAGTTGCACGACATGTTCATGATTTGCATAATGAGATTCATAAAAAAATTCAGGTAAGTAATTATCAATATAAAATTCATACTGACACTCATCGACATCATGCAGAGTTTCAAGTAGGAGATTATGTCATGATTCGGATTCGACCTGAATGGTTTTCCTCTGGGACTGTTAAGAAATTGTAGGCTCATAGTGTTGGACCATTCTAGGTATTGAAACAGAATGGCCTATATGCATATGTCATTGACCTTCCCCATGATTATGGTATTAGCTCCTTCTTTAATATAGAGGATCTAGTTAATTATAAAGGCCCAATTGTTATTCCTAATAACCTTTTTGATGAGCCTTTGCTTGATCCTATTGATGCCCCTATTCCTGCCCCTTTACCCTTGAATCTGCCTTATGCACATAAAGAATCTGTTGATGCTATTTTAGATGAACAAATTGTTTCTACTAGGGATGGAGGAGTTCACCATTTCCTAGTTTGTTGGCAAGGGCAACTAGATTCTGATTGCACATGGATTACTCAAGATGAGCTACATCGACTGGATCCTGACTTGCTTGAGTACTATCAGAGCTCTTCATATTTCCACTAGATGGGGTCGAGTTCTTCTCACCCAAGAAGAGTTGGTGCGGACACGAGGTACAAGTCTCCAATTATTGAGCAAAAAGAAGACGGCTCAACCTACGGCCTTATGGGTGAAGCCTGCTAATAATTGGGCTTGAAGATTGAGCAAGCCTGAGCATTTAATAATGAGGTTTTTTTTTTTTTTTTTTTTATGCATTTTGTTGTTTGCTATTCAAGCACTTTTTCTGATTACTATAAGATAGCTTTTTAGAATTATAATACATGTGTGTTTTTTTTACACTGGTGTCGACTCCAATTTTGCTTGGTGCTGACTCCTAGGGTATCCTTTGTTTTTGTTGTTGTTTAATTGTTCCATTGAAATAGTGTGATTGTCCTGCGTCATACTTTGACTGCGAAAAACAAAATGGATTTTTGAATGGAAGTATAACTGTTCCAGATCCTAGTTCATCACTCTTAAATTCCTAGACTCCCTGCAACACCATGGTACTCTCTTGGATAATGAATTCATTGTCCAAAGAGATAACATCAAGTGTGGTGTGATTTACATTGATATAGCAAGGGCAGTATGGTTGGATCTCAAAGGAAGATTTTCACAAGGCAAAGCACCTAGGATATTCGAGCTTTAGATGGAGAAATCATCACTTGTGCAAGGACAGCTTTCTATAAGCATGTAGTTTACAAGATTCAAAGCACTGTGGGATGAGTTTGTGAATTACTCTCCCTTACGTGAGTGCTCTTGTGGAGCAATGAAGACCTTGATGGAGACAAGATAGAGATAATCATGTTATGTGTGTTCTCATGGTCTTATCAGATGGCTATGCTCACCTAGTCAATAAGGCATATCCCTTGATTTTTCAGGAAGAGAAGCAGAGGAAGATTGGTATAAATGCCAATACTAATGCTATGATCAATCATGGTGGTAAGGGAAATACTCAAAAGGAGAAGCCGAATTGCACCTATTGTGGTCATGTTGGACATGTAATAGACAAATGCTACAAACTCCATGGCTTTCCTCTTGTTTTCAAACCAAGAGGAAAGGATTCTTCTGTGAATCAAATCACTGGACCTAACAATAGTGTAGCAGCCAATACATCTATTATAACCATGACGAAGACAAGGCTAAGCCTACACCACAACAATCATTGTAGCTTAAAAGCCCTATCACCCAAGCCCAATGCTCAAGATCTCTCATCAGCGTCTCCTGCACCACATCGATCTACTGTTGTAGTTTCCACTGATTTTTCACCTCAAATGTCCTCTCGGTCTCAATTTTCCCCACATTTCTCAGGTAATGCATTATTGTTCCATTTGGATTGAGAAGGAGGGAGGGGGAGTAGACTCAATAGAGTAGGGTAGATAAGGATTGATCCAAAATTAGTCTATTTTTAGTCAACTTTACTCTATTCCTCTCCACTCCCCCTCCCTTTGCCCTCAATCCAAACAGGCCCTATGTTATTCAGCAACTAACTCTTTAGACCTCAGGTACTTTATCCTTTTAGTTGATAATGCCAATAGAAAGGCTTTTGATTCCAATATCTAGGTTATAGACACTAGGGAAATGGACCATATAGCCCATTCAGTAATTATCCTCACTAGCATTACTGCAAATGTGAACACCTATGTTCATTTACCAAATGGGGAATCTACACTTGTAAATCATATTGTGGAATTCACTTGTCTGGCACCTTGATTCTCACTAATATTCTTGTTGTTCCTTCCTTTAGCTTCAATTTAGTTTCTATTAGCAAGTTAACTTATTCCTTTGTGTATTGCTTTATCTTCTTTGCCAATTTGGTTTTCATTCAAGACCTTTTTCATTGGAAGATGATTGGATAGGGTAAAGAACATCATGGTCTTTACTTCCTGCAATTGACCTCTCCATCATCATCTCTCATTCAATAAGTTATCAATTCTATATTTCCTTCTAATCTTGCATCTGTAAATAAATGCTCTTTTGAAGTTTGGTACCATAGACTTGGACACCCATCTATTGCTAAGATGCAATTGCTAGAATGTGTTATTTCTGCTGTACGTAGTACCAAGAATAATCCTTGTATGATTTGTCCTCTTGCCAAGCAAAATAGATTGTCTTTTCCTATCCGTTCTCATATTTCAAATTGTCCATTTTGTCTTGTTCATTGTGACATATGGGGCACTTTGGACATTCCTATAATGGATGGCTAAATTTTTCCTTACCGTTGTGGATGACTACTCTAGATGTACTTAGGTGTATCTCATAAGATTTAAATAAGAAACTCAAGGGTTGTTGGCCAAATTCTATAACATGGTTGAAAATCAATTTAATCAAAATATTAAGCACATTCGTAGAGATAATGCACTAGAAATTTGTTATGAAAGATTTCTTCAACAGCAAGGGTATTATTCACCAATTAAGTTGTGTTGAAACCCTTCAATAGAAATCTATAGTTGAGAGAAAATATCAGCATTTTTTGAATGTTTCTAGAGCCTTAAAATTCCTATCTTCATTACCCATTTCATACTGGCCTAAATGTCTTTTGTCTACTGTGTATTTCATAAACAGACTTCATCTTTAAACCAGAGAAATATCCTATGTACTTCTTTTCAATCATGCTCCATCTTATGGTCATATCAGGGTGTTTGTGTTTTGGTTCTACTTTGTCTAGCCACAGTTCTAAGTTATCTGCTAGAGCTAGAAAGTATATTTTTCTGGGTTATCCCATTGGTATCAAAGGACATAAGGTTCTATATTACGATACCAAGACTGTTTTTGTGTCTAGAGATGTAGTCTTCTACAAAAGTGTTTTTCCTTTTCAATCTCAGACTTCTTCTAGTTCTGTTGATGATCCATTTGTTATCCCTTTTTCTATTAATGATGTGTCTCTTCCAAATATTTCCCTACATCATTCTGATAATTTAAACTCATCAACTTCTCCAAACATTATTATTGATCCTTCCATCCATTAGTATACTCATTCTATAGAAGCTTTACCCCCATCTAAATATCAATTCTTAATTTCTTATATAGCATTTCCATCTAATCTACCTTCCTCTATATTTCTCCAGTTAATTCCACTCCTCATAATACTTCTCGACCACTCATGTTAAAAGGTTTCCCCTCATCCCTCAGGTCATCCCTTTGATCTTGCTGATTTTTATTCTTATACCATATTTTCACCAAAGCAGAGTCCTTTGGTTTAGCCCTTTCCAACTCTATACCTGAACCAGAATATTTTCATCAAGTTGTCCAAAGTCCCCATTGGAGAGAATCAACGAAATTAAGGCCTTTGAGCATAATAACAGTTGGACTTTGACCTCTCTTCCACCTGGGAAAATTGCCATTGGGTGTAAATGAGTATACAAGGTTAAATTCCACTTATATAGAACTTTGGAAAGATATAAGGTCAGGTTGGTAACTAAAGGCTACACTAAGGGTGTGTTTGGATTAAGCTGCCGGGGGGGGGGGGGGGGGGGAGAGTGGAGGGTAGTAGAGTAGAGTTATATGAAAATAGACTAATTTTTAGCCAATTCTACTCTACTCCCCATTAATCCAAACGGGTCATCAGGGAACAGGTCTGGACTATTTAGAAAAATTTAGCCTTGTAGCAAAATTAATTTGTAAGGGTTCTATTAATTGTAGCTGCTTTAAAGGCCTGATACCTCTTACAATTAGGATGTCAACAATGCTTTTCTACATAGTGACTTACAAGAGGAGATATGTACATGTGCCTGCCACAGGGTTATCACAATAAGGGGAGCTTCAAACCAGTAAAGCAAAAGGTCCTCTTGTTTGTAAGCTTAAGAAGTCCTTTTATGGGCTTAGAAAAGGCAGACTACTCTCTCTTTACTAAGACACTACCAATCCTTTGTGGCTGTCTTAGTATAAGTGGATGATATCTTGTCACTGGTAATGACTTACTGTACATTACAAGTCTTCAACATATGGTAGATGAAAAATTCTAGCTCAAAGACTTGGGTTCTTTACCGTATTTCTTGGTTTTAGAGGTTGCCAAGAGCAAGAAGGATTTTTGTTAATCAAAGGAAGTATGCCATTGAAATTTTGGAAGATTTTGGTTTGCTATGTTTCAAACCCGTGATCCCTATAAAGCAATACTTAAAGCTCAGCAAAGATGAAGGTTAGTTAGTCAAGGATTTTCCACAGTTCAAAAGAGTCACAGAGAGATTGCTCCATCTAACAATGACTTGGCCTGACATTACTTGCTTAGTTCACCACTTAAGTCAATTTTTAGACCAGCCAAGAGAGCCAAACATGCGTGCTGCACTCAGGATAGTTCAATACATTGGGTTCACCTGGTAAAGGTCTTTTTTTTTTTTTCCAAGTAACTCAGATTTGCACATCAAGAGTTTCTGGGATGCAAACTAGGCAGGTTGCCCAGATACAAGATCCTTAACTGGGTTCTATATCTATTTAGGAAATGCTTGGGTTTCTTGGAAATCAAAGATATAGGGTGCTTTATCCAAGGTACATGTGAAATTGTTTGGCTAAAGAGCTCTTTCCAATTGAAAGACTTTTGGAAATTTCTCATGATTGACCAAGTTTTCAACTCTTATTGGTTGTAAAGAAAAATTTGTTGTAACTATTTGTGGAATTGTTTCAACGATAGGAGTAGTCTATTCCCCGTTGCTCTGTTTATTTATCTCTATCAATAAGAATCCAAAATATTCTATTTAGATTAGAAAAAAAAAATTATATATATATATAGAGAGAGAGAGGTTGAGTTCAAGTTACACCTGGTGTAACTCTTAGAGTTACACCACTCAATATTTTTTAATTGGGTGCAACTTTGACAAATCTATAATTAGATTATATTATATTCATATATTCTCCACGTTTGCCAAATTTTAAGCGTCAAGCTCTTGCTTTTGAGGATGAATCTTCTTCAATATCAACAATAGAGGCTGCAGCACAGCCCCGCCAATCACAATGATTTGTATAAGTTGGAACTGCTGTGGTTTGGGGCGACCACGTGCGGTTTTAGAGCTCACCGAATTGGTGAAAAACACTCGCCTACCATTGTCTTCCTCATGGAGACAAGAGCAAAAGAACAGTACCTCAAGAATTTTTGTACAAAACTCCATTTGGAGAATGTCTTCATTGTTCCACGAAACAATACAGGAGGCGGTCTAGCCTTATACTAGAAGAATGGCATTGACCTCCATGTTCAGAATTCCTCACCTACCTATATTGATGCAGTGATCAACCCAGGAGTGGATGACGCCTAGCGGTTTACTGGGTTCTACAGTAATCCTGTAACAGCCAACCGGGAACACTCTTGGGCAATGCTAAAACATCTCTGCCTTCAATATGATCTTCCTTGGATTTGTGTGGGTGACTTTAATGAGATTGTTAGGTTCGAAGAAAAAATGAGAGGTGCTGCCCGAAGGGAAAGACAAATGATAGGATTCAAGGAGGCACTAGATTTTTGTAGTTTCAGAGATTTTGGTTATGTTGGTTCACCTTTCACATGGTGCAACAATCAGTTCGACGGGGAAGTCACATGGATTCGCTTGGATAGAGGAGTAGCCACCCATTCATGGATAACCATGTTCCCTACGGTTCGGGTTCACCATATTGCAGGTACCCTCTCTGATCATTCTCCTTTGTGGGTATGCTCTGACGATGAAAACTCTAGGTTTTATAAGAAGTGTCGTCCCTTCCATTTCAAAGCCATATGGATGAAAGATGAAAGTTGTGAAGGTGTGATCACTAATTCACGGGAAGGGGTTTTTTTGGGAAATCCAATGGAGAGATTGGTCCGAAAAGTGGAGGCATGTCGCTCCAACCTATAGACGTGGAATAGAATGTCTTTCGGCAATGTTCGCCGACTTTTGCAGGAAGAAAAGAAACTCCTTGCCCAAGCAGAAGCTTTCTCAATGGCTGGGGTGAACCACGATCAAGTGAGAATACTTAGGAACGAAATGGCTGACCTAATGGCAAAAGAAGAATGTATGTGGAGCCAAAGGTCTCGGGTTAGTTGGCTAAGAGCAGGAGATCAAAATACCAGCTATTTTCATAGTAGAGCTAATCAGCAGAATCGCTGAAACTTCATCTCAAAGCTTGTCCTAGATAATGGTACGGTGGTGGAGGAGGACATGCAGATTAGGATGGCCATGGTTGACTATTTCAGGAATCTCTTTACTTTATCCAATCGCACCAACTTTGAACTGATTCTACAAGGGATTGAAGCAAAGGTCAACCCTCAAATGAATGCCGAGATGACGTAAGAATACACGGCTTTGGAGGTTGAACAAGCCCTAAAACAAATGTCATCGAACACAAGTCCGAGACCAGACTGTATGCCCCTTCTTTTCTACGAATCTTATTGGAACACTGTTGAGCAGGATGTAACATCTACTGCACTTTCTGTCCTAAACTCAGGCTGCATGCCACCAAACATTAACCATACTTTCATTGCCCTAATTCCCAAAATAAAATCCCCAAAAAAAGCCAAAGACTTCCGCCCCATTAGCCTATGCAATGTCATCTACAAACTTATATCCAAGACCATAGCAAACCGACTCAAAAAAATCCTCCCAAAACTGGTCTCTGAATCCCAAAGTTCTTTTATGTTTAACAGACTTATCTTGGACAATATTTTGGTGGCCTTTGAAACCCTACACCACCTAAAAAACAAAAGAAGGGGAAAAATAGGGTTTATGGCCTTAAAACTAGACATGAGCAAAGCATATGATAAGGTGGAATGGACTTTCCTTGAATCTTTGATGGAAAAACTGGGTTTTGATGGTCAGTGGATATCTCTTGTTAGCTCTTGTATAAGAACTGTCTCTTTTTCTATCATGGTGAATGGCGAACCACATGGACACTTTCAACCTAATAAGGGTCTCCGACAAGGGGACCCCTTATCACCTTACTTGTTTTTGTTATGTGCAGAAGGGCTTCACTCTCTTATTCAACAAACTGAAATGGGTGGGGAGATATATGGTGTTTCTATAAGCAAAGATAGGCCACGAGTTTCACACTTATTCTTTGCCGATGATAGCCTCCTCTTTAGTAAAGCTAACCTGCATGACTACAAAGCAATATTGGAAGTTCTAAGCAAGTACGAGCAGGCCACAGGACAGCAAATCAACAGGGATAAAACCCAACTCTTCTTTAGCTCAAATACCAGTCATCATATGCAGATTCATATAAAGGAGTTGTTGGGTGTGCCGACCATAACCCAATATGAAAAATATCTGGGTTTTCCTTCCTTTGTAGGCAAAGCAAAGAAGCAGAGCTTTATCTATATTCGAGAAAGAATTTGGCACAAGATCCAAGGATGGAAAGAAAAACTTCTATCCCAAGCTGGACGTGAAGTATTGATCAAAGCGGTTCTTCAAGTGATGCCAACTTTCGCCATGAATTACTTTAAACTCCCAAAGAGCCTATGCAGGGATATAGAATCTATGATACATAAATTCTGGTGGGGTTACAAGGGCGACCCTAGAAAGATTCACTGGCTTAGCTGGAATAATCTTTGTCTGCCAAAATGCCAGGGGGACTTGGGTTTTCGAGACATTGAGAATTTTAACCTAGCTCTTCTTGGCAAGCAAGTCTGGAGGTTTTTAAATAACACTGACTCTCTATGTTACAAGGTCTTCAAAGCAAAATATTTCCCCAATGGCACGATCATGGATGATGATGTAAAAACCAAAGGCTCCTATGCGTGGCAAAGTATTTTAAAGGCCAGAGGAGTTATTCATATGGGATTTATTTGGCGTATTGGTGATGGAAAGAAGGTGTTGATACGAGGAGACAGTTGGCTGCCCCTTCCCCCCCCCCCCCCTCCCCAGTCACCAAGTCGAGTCATCTAGCCCCTGAACAGATTCCCCACCAACACCCACGTATGTGCTCTTATGGACGAGGAAGGCCACTACTGGTTGGAGGATAGAGTGACCGAAGAGTTTCTACCCCATGAAGCTAAAGCAATCTTGTCCATCCCACTAAGTCAACATAGAGTGGATGATGTTCTCATTTGGAAGGAGACAAATCATGGGAATTACGCCACAAAAAATGCATACCAGATGCTTTGGAAGCATGCCACCATGTCAAAGCCAGGTCCCTCTGACTCGCCTGCCCATTCAACATTTTGGAAGGATATCTGGAGTCTAAGAGTTCCTAATAAAGTCAAACACTTTGTTTGGAGGGCTTGCATTGACTCTTTGCCAACCAAAAAAAATTTGTTCACAAGGAAGGTCACCAGAAGTTCAACATGTAACACATGCAGGAGTGAAGTAGAGGACATGGTGCATGCTTTGTGGGGCTATCAGTCACTAAAAGAAATATGGTGGGAAGAAAAAACATGTAGGAAGCACCTCCTAGAAAAGTTCGCTAGTTTCAAGGACCTATTCATGGGGATGAAGCACCATGAAATTCCAAACCTCGTTGAGTTGTTCGCCATGCTAGCGTGGAGTATATGGAACAAGCGAAATGCATGTAGGATGGGTCAAGTCTATCTGCCAAACTCCAGAATCTTTAATGATGTAGTGGAGCGTCTGCAGGAATATCACTCTATCCTAGATGAACCTTTGTTCAGCTCTGTGGGTCCCATTCCTTCTGTCACTCAGTGGGTCCCACCTGAGAATCCCTTATTCAAAGTGAACTACAACGGAGCATTATTCAGAGACACTTCCACGGTGGGTCTCGGTGCCGTGGTCAGAGACCATGAAAGCCATCTTATCGGCGCTCTCTCTGAACGAATTCACCTACCTCCTTCTGTGGATGATGTTGAAGCCTTGGCTTGTTGGCAGGCTGTCACCTTTGCGGCAGAAATCGGTCTTCGGGAGGTGGTTGTGGAGGGCGACTCGGAGGTGATCTGGAAACACCTCACTTCGGACAGGGTGTGCATGGCTGGATTTAGGCATATTATAGGGAACATTCGAACTGCCGCTTCAAACTTTAGCGTTTGCCTTTATTCCCATGTGCGTCACAAAGGCAACAGAGTAGCAGATCAGTTAGCAAAAAAAGCTAGGCACCTTATGACCCTACTTATATGGTTGGAGGACATCCCATGTGATATCTCTCCTTTTGTTTTGTATGACAGGAGTTTTCTGTCCAGCTAAATGAAATAAACGGCTTCTTTCTCAAAAAAAAAAAATATTAATAGTTATGTCATCAATTAATTGTTTAAATTCAAATTTTCGTAGTTTAAAATAATACATAAAATATGAGTTTATAGATCAAATGGTAAATAACATTCAATTAACATAAAAATTGACATGAATTTTAAGAATATATAGAATATGTAACTCTACAGTGAGATTTTCAAAATATAAATTTTATAACAAATTATTGGTTGGTGGAACATTACTTAGAGTTACACCAAGTGTAACTTAATCTCAATCCCTCTCTCTTTCTCTAAGAGAGAGAGAGAGAGAGAAGGGAGGTTGAGTTCAAGTTACAGAGAAAGAGATGGGTTCAAGTTACACCTAATGTAACTCTAAAAAATTACACTTTTTTTAAACCATTAGATTTAAGTAGATCCAACAGTTATAAAATAAAATTAAAAAAATAATAATAAAATAAATAAAAAAAAACCTCATTAATGCTAATATTTTAATTGATCTTATTTATTATTCTTTATTTAATACATTTTATACTTATTTCTAAACCCTAAAAATATTTATAAGTCTACTTTTTCTCTCTCTCTTTTTCTTTGCACGTTTCTCTCTCTATCTCCTCCACGGCTCTTCCACCTCCATGGCTAGGTCACCGGCGGAGGAAAAAAAAAAAAAAAAAAAAAAAAGCCACAGCCTACCTAACTTTGATTAATAACAAAACTATTGTTATGTCGTTTTACTATTATGGATGAGAACCAATTATGCACAAATACACATGGTTTTGCTATGCCGTTTTATTTCTTGTTCTTATCTATCTTCCAGATAGTGATTTTATTATTGTGCTACACAAGTAAAAAAATGCAAAAATAAATAACTATCCAAAGGGGTATACAACCAGAGTCTCAAATATATTTATAGATGAGTTCATACACTAGTGATGGATGGTCCCCCTCTATTTCAAATTTTATTAGGTTCCTGTGTTGCTTAAGTCCACACGAAAGCTTTATAAAGCCTTTTGTAAAAGGTCTCACATTGCCTTTCTGAGCCTCATAGCATGTTGGCTAATAATGTGTATGTTTTGTTGGTTGTAGTTCATGTCCTATCTTTGTTGTTGCTTAGTAGAAAAAAAAAAAAAAAAAAAAAAAAAAAAAAAAAACTGTCAGCAATGCCTAATTAGCCCATTCTAATTTCTGAGAACTGATGCTGGATGATTCAGGTAAAGGAACTAAGGAAGCCATTTGAGAAAAATGAAGCTCCATGACTATTCAAAGATAGTATTAGTTTATGTATAAATCCCATCGTGGCCTGCTATTTATGTTGTTTCCGATACTATTGGTATGATCCATGGACATTCATTATGGTTCTGCAGAAGAAAAGTTTTTAATTTAAAATCTTGTATTAGAAAAATAGTTAGTGACCTAGATGTAATACCATCGGTTGTGCAATGCTTAATTTCAGTTGTTCCCTTGCAACTATTGTTAAATTGTTGTTGGCTAGAATAGCTAATGCAGATTGCTTGCAGTTCTGTAGGCTAGAATAGCTGATGCAGGCACATTGCTAGAATAGGGTACCAATGACATTTTCCTAGCAAGGAGATACCAATGGTTTTTCACTCACTCACAATTGCATTACGAACCAATTTTTTTTATTTATTTTTATTTATTTAGCCTTTTGACAACAATATTTGTTGGTATTTATTCATGAACTTGATTATTTGTATTGGCGTCAACTATATATAAATTGATCTTTCCATTTTTTTTCCTTGGATAGTTTCGACTATTTGCTTGTTCAAAATATTACTAGGCTGTGTCTCTGTTTTTTACAATGTATAGTGGGAACTTGCTTTTAATTTAATAGAGTAGTTCTAGCAAAAGAAGAAGAAGAATAAGAAATGGAAGCTGGGAAGGTAGGAATAATTAAGGAGAGAGAAAAAAATTGCTATTATTTAGGTAAATGAGTTGGAAAGCAATAAATAGTTAACTATGTTTTTTAAACCATTAAATCTCTTTGAGATCTATGGTGTAAAAATGGTGTAACTTCTATAGGGTTATACCATGTTTAACTTGAACTCAACTATATATATATATATATATATTCTATTCTATTCTTGAGTGTGAATTTTTTTTTAGAGAGTTTTAACCTATAGCGTCCACTCCTGAAGATAACTCTTTATCATCAGACCAAGACACCAATCAGTTTTTGGCATAAGTGGAAATTAAACCCAGATCTCTTATTCAACCATTAAAAACTTTATTAGTTGAGTTAATTGAAATCCACTTTTGAATGTGAATTTTGACAAAAAAAGAACACCTAAAAGGAGTATTAGGTTAAACGTGAGCATGTATTATTTAAAGTTTACCTTGACAGCCGGAAAGATAAGGATTTTCTTTGTATCCCGTAGGGCAATCACAAAAAAGCCTAGACAATATCCAGCTGCTTGAATATCTCAGGTCAGACCACCCGTCCTCGTAATAAGTATAACAATCGACAATATTTGATTCAGATCTTCTACGCATTAACTCAAACATCCCCGTTGAATTTTGGGTCGAGTCATTATATATCGCCCAATCCAGCATCACAGGAGCGTACCCCAATTTACCAAGGAACTATGGCCTCTTATATTTGACCGGAACCATTGTTGGTAGACTAGAAATGCGTGCTTGCATTCATTTTTAGGGTTTTGGAAGTCTTTACTTCTGAACTCTGCACTAAATACTTGAAGACTCGAAGGTATTGTTGATTGACAGCAGTTGATTCCAGAGTATTTAAGTTCTTCACACTTCTATTGCTTCCATTGCATTCCGATTTGCAGCCTACAACCATTGGTTCTATTGCGGTCATTGTTGCAAAGTTGTCACAACCAACCGCAGTGAACTTGTTCGCATAACTAGAGAAAACAAAAGGACTTCCTCCAAGGTTGACAGTTCCACCACTTCTGTTATTATAACAATTCCAATAAATTATTGGACTCTTCACTAGAACCCTGTCTGTTACTGATTCATCACTAGAAATAGTGAGTTGCAGCACCTCCATGTTAATTCTTTTTAAGTAGGCTCCAGTTTCGGTAGCAAACATTTTGGAACCAGTCGTCCATGTAACAACCCAGTCCGATTCCAAAGGGGTATGGAATGCTAGTAACGTTTCCACAGTCAGCTTTGCAACTCGGTTTTGCATTTGGTGGTGGTGGTGCTGCTGCTGCTAAACCACATGTCAGTAGAAGTAAGAAAGTACTTCGCAGAACAAATTGCATGGTCATTGTTTCTGAGTGTCCTACTAGAGTTCAACAAAGCAAACCTTACACCGATATATACAGCTAGCCAAGATACTTTTCCGCACCTTCCGAGTTATTTGATTATTTATTTCGTTTACTTTGACTTCTTAAATGGACTGAAATTTGAGATATTTTGGTACGACTTTGAGAGCTTCAATGTTAGGGTTAGGTTTTAGGCTTCATCTGGGGTTTTATATTTCAGTTTCAAATTCTGTAAATTGATCACATAAATATGTAATTGAGACACCTGATTGATGACTTGTTTGCCCAATTTGATGAGATTTTTATTCTTGAATGATGTTCTAAATTATTATAAGATGAAATTATACTCTAACCCCTAAATTATACATTTTTTACACTTAACCCTTTAAACTATGAGAGTACACACTTACTTACCTAAACTATTACTCGTGGAACACTTCCTCTCTAAATTATTATTCATATAACACTTTACACCCCATCTCATGGATAATTGTTTAGGGAAGGAAGTGCAAAAGAAGTTATAATTTTGGAGGATAAATAATTTAGAAAAGTGTAAAAAATAGTATAGTTTAAAGAAGTAAAGTGTACATTTTTAGTGACTTGCAGCATTTTCATGTTAATTCTTTTAATAAGGCTCCAATTCCATTGCAAACAATTTCGAACCAGTGGTCCATGACTCCGTGTAACAACTGGGTCCAACTTGAAAGTTGTAAGGAATACTAACATTTACACAGAGTTTACAACCCGTTAGTGGAATAGGTGCTGCTTCCGCCAATTCTATTGTGAGCAGAAGTAAGAAATTAATCGTGATTACCAAAACCAATTGCATTGCCATTTGTATGTGGGTATCTCACTGCTCACAGATCAACAAAGCGAACTACATACATGATACATACCCTTTTATAGACTATTGTATCTCTCATTTCCTTCTTCGCTTTGTTGCTTAGAGACCACGTCATAATATTCAGTCAGCAACAAATCACATAATTTTTTTTTTATTTGACATAATGAACTTTCCAACAAGCTTCATGTTCAACCATAAGACATTTTCAACTTAATTTCTTAATAAAATTCCAATGTCCTTATTTAGTCATTATTTTTTGTAATTTAATAGTTGTAAGAGGAAGAATTAAGTGAAAGAGCTATGATTATTATATAATTTAATAGTTGGAAGATGAAGATTAATTCACTTTAAGAGCCATGATTTGACCTCAGAGGATGGGCAAAATTTATAATTAACCTACATGTCTCCATACAATTATAAATATTTATATGTGCACATGATGCATACATACATACTAATCGCTAACCCATGCATTATACTAGAAAGCCTATTGAGTATAAGAATTTTTTTTTTTTTTTAAAAAATTCTTTTTTTCATTTTTATTTATTTATTGTAGATTAGAATTTCAATCTAAAACATTCCTAGACTCAATTTGTAACATGCAATTAAAACATTGCTCTCCCCCTTGAGTGTGAATTTGTTTCTCCCAAAAAAAAAAAAAAATGAAACATGCAATTACTAAATGGAAATACTGATTAAACAAAAGCTTTAATAAATAAACATGTTAAAATAACTATTTGTAATAAACTGAAAGACATGACCAATAAATGACCATAATCAAAGCACTCTCCTTAGCAATTGAATTTTGTAATTTTTAAATTTTTTTTTTTTTTTTGAGAATCAAAGAAGGAAGCTCACATGCGTAATCATCGCTACACCAATGATTGCTATTTACTACAATGCAAAATATATGAAACATAACGCTGATTTCTTTTTCTTTTTTTCTAACTCTTTCCATATCCACATGTTTTTAACTTATCTTAACTCCTTTCCATCCTCAACTGTAAACTCTATCTTCCTCTCTCACTCTCTCTCACACGGCAGCACTAAGGCTGTGTTTGGCTCTATGTAAAACGTTTTCAAGTGAAAATAATTTACATAAAGAAAAACATTTTTTGCTGTTTGATAGCGTTGTGGAAATTACATCAGAAAATTATTTCATGTGTTTGGTCTTGCATGTAAAAAACCTATTTCTAGAAAATGTAAGCACAAGCCAGCTGCTAGCCACCACTACCATAGACAAGCACAACCCACCACCAACCACCCAAAACCCAGATTGGGAAGAGAAAAAAAAAGACCACCACTGCTCTGTTGCCACCAAAATCCATCAAAACACCACCACCCATACCACCACAACAATAACAAAATCAGAGATCAAAGAAAAAGAAAATCAGACAGAGAAGAGTGGGGGGTTTGGTTTGGGTTAGAGAGAAAAAGTGAGATGAGAGGGAGAATGTTAGGATACTGACTGTGTTGTGCCTAGTGGTGTGCTTAGCTGCGCCTGTAGTTGTAATGTACTTAGCCATGTGCAATGCATGTGCAAGGTGTAATGCTTGGTGTTGTATTTCATTGTAGCAGTTAAGTAGTTAGTTAGTGCTGAAGAAGTGGAGGAAGTTAAGGGAGTTAGTTAGAAGGTTGTTAGTCAGTTAGCAGTTACTGGTTTAACAGTGTATGCTTGGCAGGATCATGATTGATTGTAATTGTATATAAATAGAATTGTTGAGTGAGAATGGATAAGCATAGAGTCAACTAAGTTCCTCTTCTCTATTCTTCCCTAATCCTTGCTCTGTTTTGGAGGTGGTTACCCTCGAAGTAAATGACATTTCATCATGAATTAACCATAAAAAATAGCTCTCTTCTCGCAAAGAATGGAACAACCATAGACACTACTGATGTATCAGTTCATAAAAAATTACATAATATATAGACTCCCATGGAGGATAGTGATCAGGTCCAAAATCAAATTTAGTCCGTAGTTTTGAAATAATATGATGTCTAAGTTCCCATTTCTATGAGCATCATTTTGCCTGCAACATATTATTATTCTAAAATGATTGGATTTAAAATAGAACAAGAAGGTAGACTGATCATATATATATATATATATATATATTTCTCACAAGAAGTTGCAGATGGAGTTATTAGACAAAATCAATGCCATCTCATAATAAGGAAATAAAAAAAGCATGGAAGTGCTAATTTATAATAAGCAAAAAAGTTTAACCCCATTCCAGAAGTAATAATTTATATTCAGAAGTACGATTATGATTAATAAAAAAAATTGACCTTATATCGATAATCTCATATCTAAGAACTCTAAGCTTTTAAATTTACCATATAAGCCTTTAGTCAGTCAAAAATAACTAGTTTACTTTTGTTGTAATTTAATGACTGGCATGTCAATTTTTTTAAGGAAGCAGATCACCAGTGAGTAACCATGGGTCCAGATCGAATTGCTCCATCACTGATCAGGTCAGTAATTTAACCAGTACAGATCATCTGCATCTCTCAACGGCACCGGGTTAAAGTTGATTTACTATCCAGATCAGGATAGGTTGGTAAATTCATAAATGAGTAATATTATATTATACTACTACAAAATTTGATTAAGTTATTAATTTCCTGCAAGGCATTGGGGAGGCACTGGATATCAGACCTCAGACTATCATGATATAGATGCCTACTTGTTAGCCTTTATGCTGGTTTTCATCCATCACTACAAGCTAGAACACTTTGTATCTAACTAAACTAGAAGAAACTGCATAACATATAAAATTTACCAGTAAGTGACCAACACAAGACACTAAGGATCACTTCCTGGCATTCAATTATTTATCATTGTATATCCTGTCTAATTTTTTACACTTATCCAACTGTATGAAGCATCTAAGTTATGACAATTATTACGAGCAAATTTTCTCTAAAATTTTTTTTAGTGTAGTTCATCTATAAAACGTTTGAACTTGTCTAAATGTAAAACATGAAGGAATAGAATGTCTATGAAGTGTGTGTATATGTGTGTGTGTGTGTATATATAGTGCCAGGCAGTATGAACTCTTACAACATACAACTTGACATTCCCAAAATTACCAATATGTACTTGCATTTGTAGGAAAATCATCTTTTGATCTAAGCCACCTTTCAAAACTAATCCCAAAGGATTTTAAAGAGACTATGACTGCAGAGGAATTAGATACCCACAAATTGTGGATCATCATTTTAGTTGGAGAATTAATATAAAGGTAGTTGAGTTTTGTCATAAACTAAGGTGCAAAACCCAAAAATACACACTTTTTACTTGCTTACCTCTTCTCCCCTGCTTCCAAGTGTCAAGATCTGCAGGTATAAGTCCTTTGCCCATTATTGGTTCTAGTATATCAGCTAGGACTCCCAAATTGAGTTTGCAATAAGTTGAGTAATAATAGATTAGAATAAATAAATGATATGCAGAAAGTACTTAAAGATGACATATAATTTAAAAGTATGCTAGTCAAATCCCATAATGATCAAACATGCTAGCAAAGCTATCAAGATCATAAGGTTTGGAATCATTTCACATGGTAATGGTATTGTCATTTCTCTTGTGATTGATGGTTTTTCTCAATTAATTTCCCATACTATTGGCCTCAAGACCCAATTGAGACAAACAAAAACTAATGCCAACCTTACATGTTGGCAAAGGCTCAAAAGTGAAAACCCTATTTTATCAACAAAAAAGAAATAAGATCTCTGGAACAGTCGTATAAATATGTGAGCTATAATTTAGACGATACGAGTATAGACCAAACAAAGAAAGTTCATACACGCTTACATAAATAAAAGGCATTTTACATAAACTCAGATTGACATCAATAATCATGTTGACAAGAGGAGGGATGGGTGGAGTCAAGAAGCATATAGTTAGGTAGTACCTTGTCATAACAAAATGCATTTTCTCGAAGAACATGTCTTGCAACGATAGGATCCGATACAACAACAAATGCTTTTGGCCCAAAAGCAAGTTTATACGCAGAGCCATGCTGCCAAGTTCAACAAACATATTTAGCCTCCGTTTGGATTGGAAGGAAGCTGAAACGCGCGCTTCGCGTTTCAGCCTTTTTTTTTTTTTTTTTTTTTTTTTTTCACGTGTTCAGCCCAAACCGCACTGTTCAGTCACTGTTGCGGCTACTGTTTATTGAACAGTAACCGCAACTTTTGACTTTTTTCACAACTTTTACTGTTCACGGACCCACAATTTTCACTTTTCAGCAATTTTTTTTTATTAAAAATGGATCCCACGGTACTATTTACCCATTTAAAAATTATTTTGCTACAGTGTTTCAGTTTTCAGTTTTCAGTTTTCAGCTCTATCCAAACGGACCCTTAGAGGAGAGCGAACAATAGGACTTAGCATGTCCACAATTATCAAATCACGAAAGCATAATGCACACAAAAGTAAATGACAGTTAAGAACAAAAATTCAAATTTCGAGCCCGGTTGGCACTGCAAACTTGTGGAGGGGGGAAGAAAAAATTTTACATGAAAACTTGAAATAATTTACATTTTTAAAACCTTCAATTGCATTTAAAAAAAAAAAGGGTTTTACTAATGCATGCGTTTAGAATAGAGTATCCAGTAGTAAACTATTTTAGGAAAATCTTAATGGGAAAATGAAAAATTCACTAACCTTTCTTTTTTTTTTTTTTTTAGTTTTTTCAATTTTCCTTAAGCAGACAGGCATACATTAATTGAACCCTTTTAAAAATTATGTTTTCAAAACCCAACTTATAAATTCTCTATAACTTAAAAAAAAAAAAAAAAAAAATGCACGCTTTCAAACAGCTAACCCAAATGGACATTCAATAGAAGCACTGTAGGGATTTTTTTTTTTTTTTTTTTTTTCAATCAACCAGCTGACAACTAAATCATCTAATAGACAAATTTGCAAAAGAGGGTAAGTAAAGTACCTCTATGAACCAATCATAGAGTGAAAAGAAGAGAGGCCGATCAAACAAATCCGAGACTGCGCCTTCAGCTATAGGCATAGACCCAAGACTTCCTCCACTTAACAAATTGGTAAGGAGGTTGCTAGCATTGTCCAGTAAATTTCTTCTGGTTTTTGGTTCATCAGTACTTGTTGATTGACATCTTAAACACCATTGTTATTCAAATTCAATCACTCAAGGAACATGAAAAAAGGGAAATGGATAAAACCAAAGAACAAAAGGAGAGGTACCTGATAGTACTACTAGTCCTTTTTGGGTTAGAATTGAGAGTCAGAGTGAGAGAGTGAAAATATGAGGAGGGCGTTGTGATAGTCATAAATCCCATATCATGATTTCTGCGGGAATTTCCATAACATAGAGGTGGGGGGGAGAGACCCAAGAGAGAAGCAGCCATGGCTATGGACATTGCCATTGCCAAGCTTTGAAGTTTGAGCGGTGATGACTGATGAGTGTGTTAAGACAAGACATTAAGAAAGTGTGAGTGAGTGGAAGACCCACCCAACCCCAACATAGGATTAACAATAAAAGAATGCGGTTGTAAACTCGTGACGTTAAGGCTTAAGAGCAAAATATATAAATATAATTTGGCCCGCATGATGGATCTCATCTTTAAGTTTAACTAGTAAGTTCTGGACGAAATGGGTAAATAGCAATAAAATTCAAACTATGTAGTTAGTTGTCCTTAGTTTCAAACTATATTTTTTTCTAGCATCTCGAGTTTAAGAGGGTCGATTTAGGTGCTATAAATCAAGTGTTTGAGGGTCGATTTTCATATTTTGATCGGGTCTGAGTTGGCATTTTTTCCAGGTGGCATTCACATGGAAATCGAGTCTCTTATACTCGATTTAGCCCCTATATAATAGAAAAGAACAGCAGCGCAGCAAATAAAAAATCAGAGCAGAAGAACAAAAAAAAAAAACCCGAAGATGAAGAAAAGAACCCAGGCCGGCGCACCCAGGCCAGGCGAGCCCAGGCCGCGCGACCCTGGGCTCGCCTGGCCTGGGTTCGCGTGACCCTGGGCTCGCGCGAACCTCGCGCGGCCTGGGCTCGCGCGAGCCCAGGCCGCGCCGCCTGGGCTCGCGCGAACCCTGGCGGCTCTTTCTCTCTGTCTGATCTGGTCTGATCCGGTCAGGCCTCGCGAACCCAGGCGGCGCGGCCTGGGCTCGCGCGAACCCAGGCGGCTCTTTCTCTCTGTCTGATCTGGTCTGATCCGGTCAGGCCTCGCGATCCCTTCACTGATGAACATATTTGAGTTTGATCTTTTTCTGGATTCTTTCCCTCTCTGTGATCTGATTGTATTTTTTTTTTTTTTTTTTTTTTGGATATTTTGGCTTGTACATGAGACTTGGAGACTGGAAATGTATTCAAATTTTTTTGAATTGTAGTAAATCGAGTCTCTAAGACTCGATTTTCAGGTGTCCACGTGGTCACACATCAGACCATGAAAATCGAGTCTTTGGGACTCGATTTATAGACCAAACTCGAGCCTCAAAGGCTCGAGATGCTACTTTGCAGTTTACTTCCGGAACCGGCCTAACTAACTATAAAGTTTAATTTTTATAGTTAGTTAGCTATTTTGGCCGTAAGTTCTCGAAGCACGGATAATACTATAATGTTTTATGTAAATTTGTTTTTAAAAAATATTATACATATATTATAGTATATTTATTATAAAATTTTGTTAGTAATGAGTTTATCATAAAAAGTAATAATTATAAATTGCACACATATATTTATTATAATTATTTTGTTCAAGTAATGAGCAATAATAAAAACAACTTGGAGTAATATTGTATAATAAAAGTTGATAAAAGCATATTAATTCATTTTATATTATTGATTTTTATTATGTGATGCAATAAAAAGCTTCATTACGATTTTTTTTTCTTCATTGCTTTGTTATTGTGATATGGTGACGTTTGTTGTCATTATCGGTTCTCCATCTTCAACATTTGAAATTTAGTCCATCCATATTTATTCAATTTTTGAGCTTTCATCATTTTTTTCCTTTTGTTGCATCATTTGTGTTAATTACTAATGAATTGGCACCGAGAGATTCTTGATTAGATCTTACAAAATTTGGACTTTGTCGCTAAGATTTTTCATAGATATTTGCATTTATATTAAATTTCAATAAGGTGACAGTTTTTTGTAAATTTTTTATTTTTGTTAATTTTGGAATAGTGCAGCAAAAAGAATTAACATAGCATGTTGAATTGTGTTTTTTTTTTTTTCTTCCATACCTTTTTATCATTTGAAGGCGCATAAAAAATCTTAGCAACTATATAATTTTCAAAACCATTTTTTAGATTAAATTCATTCAAATGAAGTAGAAAAATCCTTTTTTTTCCTTTTTTTTTTTTTTTTTTTCAAATAACGTGAGATTCCTTCTCCAATATCAATATTTTTACAATAATTTAAATAAGTTGTGCCTTAGTTTATTTTTCAGCAAGATCTTGATCTTGTAGATTTATTTAGGATTTTCTCGGCACCTCGATCAAATACCACAAACTTTGTTTTGTTAGTTGCATTAAAAACTTCAATTTGAATCATGTATCTAAAGTTGTTTGCAATTGTATATATATAGTAGTTATAGTGAGATAAATATATTATAAATATTTGGAGAGTATGTAGTTAATGTGAGTGCCTCTAACTTTGGGATAGAAAGATTTATTTTTGTTTTACATTTTGCACACCAAAATGATTCTGTTTGTAATTTGACATTCCTTTCACAAAGTACGCACAATATGTAATACCAACCCATTGTTGTATCAATGTTACTTATTATTGCAATACCCTAGCAGTTCACATCTTGCAATGAACTTTGAAATTAATATGTATTTTTTTTTTAATGTAAATAATATGATTTATTATTATTTTTATACATAAATGATAAGTATAATTTGAAATAATTAACAAACATTTTTCATAGGATCTCATTCAATGCATTTTATCTTTACTATTTTCTTCATATTATTTAAAGATAAATCCTCCTATGAAAATTGTTTTGCATGTATTTTTGGTATTTCTTGTATAGGATCATGTTTTTTACCATTCCTATCATTGAATTTTTTTAATGAAAATATTAAGTTAATGGCATTTTGTGAGATAGTATATGCTCTTTATTAGACTTTTTTGTTATTATAAATTTTAGAAATATGCACTTGTCAATTATTTCAACAACCTGAGGGATCTCAAGATTTATATATATTTTTGTTGCACTGGTCGATGACAGAGAATTTGTTTGCATAAATTGTATAGAATATTATTAATAGACAAAAGCATATTAAATTGAAATTGGGGAAAAATGAAGAGATATTTCATGAGAATGAGATTTTCTAGAAGTATCATCTATACGTGGGGGAGGAAGAAGAGAGTTTGTAAGAGGGTAAGGGTTTTTGCTTTGATTTACAAGTGGGAATGATCAAACTTGGGTCATAATATGTAAGGTAAGAACTGGGCCTGAGTTTTTCATAAGGTTAGGTCTACTTTTAAAAGGTAATCAATTTTATAGTGAATAACTTTTGGTCTAATTGGTCTAATTATCAAGAACAACTCATATCAATATAATAGTAAAAATAAGTTATTATGATTTATTGGGTAACAGTAAAAAAAACTTAATAAAAAAAGGTAAAAAATGCTAAATTTATATAATAGTAAAAATAAGTTACTATAATTTATTAGGTAATAGTAAAAAAAACTTAATGAAAAAAGGTAAAAAAAAAGGTTAAATGCAATAAGTTACTATGATCTATTGAGTAACAGTAAAAAAAAAAAAACTTAATAAAAAGAGGTAAAAAATGCCAAATTTATATAATAGTAAAAATAAGTTACTATGATTTATTGGGTAACAGTAAAAAAAACTTAATGAAAAAAAGGTAAAAAAAAAAAGTTAAATGCAATATTAGAGTGCCACGTGGCAAGACCTCATGCACTTTGACATGAGGTCTCTGCTTTTATATATATATTGATTAGTGAGATTTATATTGTTTCACACTATTAAAGAAATTAAAACTTTCGGCAAAAAATGTGAAGAATGAGCAAAACAGCAGTAAGGTCTAGAGAGGAAGACAAAGAACTCCAACAGGGTACTAAGAAGGTAAAAGAGGACCAAAGGGTGGGAGCTCATCACATAGCTTCCCCTTCCCTATGGTGAAGGAGGTAACAGGTCATACGAAGAGAAGCTTGTAGGTGAGATTCCAAGGGCTTTCGAATAGGCTTTTGATTTTGAGAGTAACATGGAAACTGAGATTGAGTCGGATGATGAGTTTACCGACCTTCCGCTAGGTGAAGTTGCTGTGTAGTTATTCGGGGAGAGGAAAGGAAAGATGTGTGCTCCCTGGGCAAATGCACTCATAGTCAAAGATTTCGGTAAGAATGTGGGTTATCATTTCCTCCATTCCAAGCTTCTAGGTATGTGGAAACTGATAGGCAAGATGGATTGCGTGGACTTAGGTCACAATTTCTTTCTTATCAAGTTCTCAGTCAAAGAGGACCATTCAAAGGTTCTTAAAGGGGATACGTGGTTCATGGGAGGCCACTACCTTTCTATCCGCTGCTGAGAACCAAACTTCAGATCGTCTACGGCAAACGTGTCCTCGGTGGTAGTTTGGATTAAGCTCCCTGAGCTTCTTATTGAGTATTATGAACCCTCAGTGTTAAGGGATATCGTAAAGGCCATTGGGCTAGTCTTGAGAATAGATACACACATGGCTACAGAGTCTAAGTGACGGTTTGCCAAGTTGTGTGTCCAGATTTGTTTTGACAAACCTTTGGTTAGGAACATTAAAGTTGGTGGGCTTGACCAACTAGTACAATATGAAGGCATAACCGCGCTATGTTTTTCGTACGGTAGAGTTGGTTATAAGGCGGAAGGCTATCCATACAAAGCCGGGGTGTTGGAGAAAGTTGGTAGACCAGAAGAGGCGAGAAAAAATCAGAGTTCGCAGGGACAGGGCCTGCCAGAGGAAGAGGCCTTTGGGCCTTGGATCCTTGTTGCACGGAAAATGAAACAAAGCAGGAAGATTCGAAAAGAGTCGAATCAGTTACCACTTTCAGAGCTTGTGGAATATGGACCTAAGAAGCTTGTGGATACCAAGCCTTCCAACGTGGCTCTAGTTAGGGTTAATGTGGGCCTAGGGAACAGTGCTGGAAAGCAAAAGCAAAAGGTCTCAGTTTTTTCGTTTGGTAGTGGCTTTAAAGTAGATTTCTTTACAGATCTTTCTCTCTTGAACAAGACCAAAGACGTCTCGTCAAACGTCAAGAGTATTGGCACTAGCCGAGGTTAGAAGCCTAGGAAAGCATCTTAGGACCAAACAAACAAAAAAACTAGCCAGGCTTGGAAAGCAACTGGCCAAAGCATGCCAAAAGCCTCTTTAGAGATAGAAAGTTGTTTTGCTTCTGTTGAGGAGCTAGGAAAAGTAACACCCCTCAAGGTGTTCAGGGCAGGAGGGCCCCTGTCACCCTCACTCAGTTATGCGATTACAAGCTCCGGCATGAAGATGCCAGACATGGATAATGGAGATGATATGATGGTCCAACCAGATGCAACTGTGGAGGAAAGGTCGAATGAACCCTATTGAATGAATCTTGACCCAGATCCTCTCAGATTTCCTTTGAAAGAAATTTTCAATTGCCTTTATGTAGACGATGATAAGGTGGGATCCAGTGTTGTCACTACGTGTGATAGCATATCAAGAGCCCCCTTGAAGTGCATTGACCCATCCTTTCGACCAAGGAAAAAGAATACAGCGGATGAGGGAAGCCTTCAAGGGCATGGTAGCCCACATGTAGACAGAGTTGGGCCTTTGGACCATGTGGCTGATGATATGCTATTTAATGATGGAGGTAACAATTTTGTTCCTTCCTGAGTTTTGGTTCTAATTAATCTCTCTTTGTAGATATGAATATGCTTATCTGGAATTGCCAGGGTGCCTTCAACCTAAATTTTCATAATCTTGTCTCTAATTTGATTCGTAAGCATTATCCGGCAATCTTGGTCATCATGGAAACAAAAGTTAGTGGAGACAGAGCCAAAATTATTGCGAATAGGCTCCTCATGGATGAGGCAATTTTTATTAATTACATTGGGTTATCTGGTGGCCTTTGGGTTTTATGGGACTCTACCCAAGTGGAAGTTACAGAGCTCTCTGCCATGGAGCAAAAGGTCCATGCATTGGTGACTCTTAACACCCCCAACTCTCTGGGTCCTTGGCTCCTCTTTGTAGTCTATGCTAGCCTGAGACTTGCTGAAAGGCGACTTTTATGGGATAATCTATCTACTGGTTGGGGGAGATAAGTTTGGAGGCAGAACAGTGAATATCAATAGAGCTCTTAGATTCCAGAAGTGCCTTGATACCTGTAAGACGATTGACATTGGCTTTTTTGGTGCACGCTATACATGGTTTGACCTCTAACGCGGCTTGTTCAAGAGTGGATAGATTGTGTTTTCATAAATGCTGAATGGAATGCTCTCTTTTCGGAAGCTTGTGTTGAGCACCTTGAAAGACGCCATTCAGATCATTATCTAGTCAAGCTGCACTGGGATAGAGCTCAAGGCATTAGGCAAGATCGGCCTTTCAGATTCCAACCAATGTGGCTCTCCCCCCTTCCTTCCTGAACCCTTCCTTCTTGGACATAGTGAGAGATGTTTGGGCAAATCCTAGCTCCTTATTGAATGCAGCTCCAAGTTCACTAATAAAACTAAGGTTTGGAATAGGAATGTGTTTGGAAATTTGTTCCATCAGAAAAAGTGTATCCTTGCCAGACTTAGGGGTGTTCAAATTGCCCTCTCTAATAACCCCAACAACTTCCTGGTTCGACTTAAGCAAGAGCTGTGTACAGAACTTTCTAAGGTCTCGAAATTAGAAGAAGAGTATTGGGATATGAAGTTGCACATCACTTGGCTGGTTTAGGGGGATAGAAACATAGCCTTTTACCACACTTCTACTTTGGTGCGTCGAAGCAGAAATCGCATCACTTGCCTGAAAAACCACATGGGAAACTAGTTGAATAAGGAGAGAGATATTGCCGATTTCATCAGGACTAGTTATTCTGAGTTAAATATCACAGTAGCTCCCTCATTTTTTGTGGGATCCCCCTTGCTGGAACTCTTGCTTGAAGGAGGATGTTGACCAATTGTTGAAAAACGGGAATCGGCATTTTATATTTTCCTTTCTAGGGAGCATGTATTTTAGGGTTTTAATAATATAAATATTAAAGGGATACAAAGGCAGCCACGTTTTTTGCTGCTGAAAAACCTTATTTTTCATCAATTTTTAGAGTTTTTATTTTCTATGGAAGTTTAAGAACCTAAGCTAGGGTTAGGAATAAATCCCCAATGTTGTAAGTTATCCACTATTCAATCCAAGCATGTTTTTCACGTTTTGATTATTGAAATCAATTTTCTTCTTTTCATAATTGTTTTGTTAGATTGATATTTAATTTCTAATTCTTTCATAAGTCTAGTCTTGAATCTTCTTATTGTTAGAATATGGTTTTATAATCTTTCTTGTAAAACGGGGTAATTTTGTTAGATATTACTTTTTCCATAGTATTGCCTCTAGGGTATACGATGTTCTTGAGTTTTTTTTAGTAAAGTTATTGTTTTCTAGAATAAATTGTTGGAACAGTTGGTGAATATAATCAACCAAAGAGATTTTTATTAATGAAGCATATTTCTAAATTTTCCAATTGGATAGTTTATGTGTTTACTTACCCGATTGTGTACTAAATTGGATTGGTAGTGGATGCTTAAAAATACTGGACAAACCCTAACGCCCTAGTGATTTTAATTATTGAGTTTTACCAAACTTTCTTTTTCTTAAGTTTCAATCATATTTTTCTATATTATTGGCGCATTTGACGTGTTCATGTTTTCCTTTTCTCAATGGAACAACAACCTTAGCTACATTACAATTTCTGTTACAAATTTGGACGACATCAATGATCATCTCATAAAATATAATATAATTTATTGTCAATTCAAAAAATGTTTTTAGGTGGCAAAGCTGAGACATGGATCAGGTCACTATCTTGAGACGATACATGCTGTCTATGAGATTTTCGATATAGTAGACTAACAACATTATGTGTGCCACCCCCCGGGATACAACGACCCAGCCACCTTGCTGATTATCCTTATAAGCCTATACCGATTGTAGGATATGAAACTATTAAAATAATACTTTCTTTTACCTAGAAATATAGTGTAGTAGGGATATATATTTTTCATTAAAAGAAGAGGAAAAAAACCATACAAGTGTTTTAGAAATATGTTGCTTCATATAAAAGTGATAAGACAAAACTACATTTGTTTTTGCACATCCCATTCACTTCACATAGCTAGAGTTCTATATATCTCTATATATGCTGACACAAAATAGTCTTATACTTGAGGATTAATTCCTAAAAATGGGAAAAATAATCCACAATGGAAGGATTAAGCAACGGATTAAGACGAATAATGAACGAATCAAACTCTTTTATAGAGGGGAACAACGTTCTAGAGGTGCCTAATACAGATTAAGGGAACTTGAACTTAAAGAACATTCCCTCTCTCTCTCTCTCTCTCTCTCTCTCTCTCTCTCTCTCTCTCTCTCTCTCTAGGGGTGCTTCTATTATTCAGGCCAGGCCAGATTAAGGGGCCTCATTAATGCGGAAGTGATTGTTTCATTGGGTCCTGCGTTTTCTTTGTTGTGTCCCTTGGAGGGAGCTTAAGAAGAGGAGAAACCTCAGTTCAGAAGGGACATGTTAACAACATTATATTTATTTCTTCGGGAAGAAAGTTCTATCTGCCACCCCGATAATGGACCTCGGGGAATGAATTCAGCTTGGATTTCCACAGTGGTGGGCTTCAATAGTTTCTCCTCACTCAATAGGCTTCTTCGTTCATAACCATACCTTGGGCTGGGTCCATTCTTCAAAGCAGTTCTTTGGGCTTTTGGCTCTCGGCCTGAGCTTACATTCATCCCTCCACATTTATTTATGTCAATAATTTCCCTTATTGAAAGGTCGGAACATTTGAAAGGAAAAGTTTTATTAGGAAATGTTTTTGGTAAGGAAATATTGCTATATACATTGAGCCACTAAACGTTCATATGGTCAATAATATTTATAGTCATTCAAATGCTGACATTATATACAAAATAACTCACAAATTAATACAAATATAAAGCCTTTGAATTTGGTAAAGAGTGAACTGATTTCATCAAGTCACTTAAATAAGCATTTAATAAAAATATCGTAATTTTTATAAGGGTAAATTACAAAATTAGTCCCTGTTTTTTACACCATATTTCAATTTAGTCCCTAACATTTCAATTGGGTCAATTTAGTCTCTAAATTTTTCAGTTCCATGTCAATTTAGTCCTTGCCGATATTCCTTGGATGGAAAAAGCGGATGTGTCAAACGGAACAATAAAAAATTATTTTCTATGTCACATCAATGCCAGCTATACCCACGCAGATTAAAAAAAAAAAAAAAAAAAAATCCAAATTAAAACTAAGACACAGGAGATACCACCAACCACTCATCTCCATCTCCTTTCCCTAAAATCCATTATTCTTGCACATAAACATCAATCAAGAACCAAGATATTTTTCTTCTCAAAAAAAAAAAAAAAAAAAAAAAGGGGGGGAAAAAAGAGAGAGAAGAAAACCAAGATATTCCTTGTCCAAAGATTATCCACTGCTACCTTGGGTTGTCATCTGAAGAAAGAAGGCAACCTTTCTTGGGACCTCTGTACATCAATACTTCTTTGAGGAAAACATCTCCCTATAAACCTCTAAGAACTTAACAGTAGGAATGAACATCAAGTTTATCTTCCTTTGAAGGCCTTAAAAAATCCGTTCCATCCTTTGGCCCAAAGTTACTCCAGAGTACAATAGTTCAATGAAATTTTCCATAGACTCAAACTCCCAATCTTGTGGCAATTTAGTGAATTAAGGGTTCCAACTACGCCCACGATCCAAATAAGATGCAAACGAGGCATTCTTGTCTACTGTGACTCCATAGGATTCAAGGAACATATCCTTAAGACAAGAATCTTCCCACCAAGTATCATGCCAAAAACTCACTCGTATACCAACCCCATTAATAAACTTGATTTTCTTGCAAAAGATATCTCATCTGCTTCTGATACATTTCGAAAGGCTTACCTAATGTAAACCTTGTACCTTCTCCAATGACCAACCCATCTCATAACTGTACCCCAAACCGCAACAATCATTTCCCTAGAGGAGCTTGATTGAATTCAAACCCAAATCATAACGATCATTTCCCTAGAAGAGCTTGATTGAAAGTGCTCAGCTTACCAATCCCTAGTTTTAACTTTTAACGAGAGAGAGAGAGAGAGAGAGAGAGAGAGAGAGAGAGATTTTAGGGAGAGGATATGGAGATGACTTTGGTTGGTTTAATTTTTTTCTAGTTTGAATTTTTTTTTTTTTTTTTTTTAAATCTGACATGGCGATACGATGGGCAATTGATGTGATATGAAAAATAATTTTTTATTTTTCCATTTGACACATCATCCTTCTCTATTCAATAGATAACGGCAGGGATTAAATTGACATAGGACTGAAAAAATCAAGGACTAAATTGACCCAATTGAAAGGTTAAAAACTAAATTGAAATATAGTGTAAAGGATAAGAACTAACTTTGTAATTTACCATTTTTATAAAAATATTCCAACACATCTTTAATAAAAATAATGAATTGACATAATTTTCCATTCTTTTGGGTTTTTTTTTTTTTTTTTTTTTTTTTATTTTTAAGATACAAAATGGACACTCATGTGAGAGAGAGAGAGAGAGAGAGAGAGAGAGAGAGAGAGAGAGAGAGAGAGAGAGAGAGAGAGAGAGAGAGAGAGAGAGAGAGAGAATAATTGACCATTATTGAATTAATTAGGTTAAAGTACGAATATGTAAAACGTTTTATGTTTTATTTTTTTATTTTATTTGATATTAGCAATAGGAGAGGAGGATTTGAATATTGGTTGTCTTTATTGGAAACATCAAGAAGAGTCAATTGAGTTAAAAAACTCTTAACATTTTTTTTGATAAACAGGGGTATCTAGACCTCTTCAAGTATCTAACTATTCTTTTGGGTGTATGTCATATTTTGTCATTTCTCACATCTAAAAAGCTTTTTATCAATTTGGTTACCGGCCATGAATAATAATTTCAAAACACTTTATCATCGAAGTTTGCTAAACATTCTAAACACTAAATTTTTTTTATTGTCAAAACACTCAACGTTTAAAATTATACTTCCCATGTTAATACCAAAACGACTTAAACAAGACCAAACACAGATATAATATCATTATTGCTACTCTACTAGTGGGAATCTAAAATTAGTAATATGATTTGATAATAGTTTACAACATGAAACAAAAATAAATAAGTACATAGTTTATTAATCAAATTGTTTTAAAGGATAAAAGTGGTAGGATGTTTGATGATGAAGCTGAACCTAATTCTAAACATGAACTTTTTCAAATTGAAACATCATTCCATGGCCCCATTTCTTCATTTCTAACATATTCAAGTTCATCAAAATTTGGTTGAACATGAGAAACTTTTTGAACTCCCTCCAATTCCATCATGATCTCTATCATGGTAGGTCGTTTCTTTCCATTCAAGTGCAAACATCTTTTTGCAAGGTTAGCAATTGCCATGACTTCATCTTTATTACAAACCTTGCGTACTTGAGTATCAAGTATATCAAAGAGACGGTTCTCTTTTAATGAATGAACAAAATAAGTAGATAGATTTCGACTTTCTACTGATCTTGTCAAAGAAACTGGTTTTTCTCCTGTTAAAAGCTCAATAAGGACCACTCCGAAACTATAAACATCACTTTTGTCTGTAAATTGACTTGTTTGAAAGTATTCTGGATCCAAGTAGCCAAAAGTACCATATACTAGTGTGGTTACATGAGTTTGGTCAATGGCTACTGATCTTGAAGTGCCGAAATCTGCTACTTTTGCTTTATATTTGTCATCAAGGAGTATGTTCGAAGATTTTATATCTCGATGGTAAATGGGTAGTGAAGCTGCAGAGTGTAAGTATGATAGAGCTCCCGCAATTTCTGTGGCAATTCTTAAGCGCATATCCCATGTTAGCAATGGAAAATCTTCATTTTCTTCATGGAGATATTGAAAAAGTGTGCCATTGGGAATGAATTCATAAACTAACAAAGGAACTTCTGTCTCAAGACAACACCCGAGTAGTTTAACCACATTTCTATGATTGATTTGTGAAAGAATGATAATCTCATTAATGAATTGTTCAAGATTTCCCTCATCCACTGTGTTGCACTTTTTAATTGCCACAATTCTTCCATCAATTAACATTCCTTTATAAACTGTACCTTGTCCACCCTTACCAAGTATTCTATTTTCATTAAAACAATCAGTTGCATTTTTCAACTCTTTTGAATTGAATAATTTTGCCTTCTGAACGTTGTTTTCATTTGAAGATAATTGTTGTTGTAATAACAAACCACCATTCCTTTTGAAGAATTTATGCTTGAGCTTTATTTTGTTTCTTTTCCTTATCACTTTGTATAACCACCAAATAACAAGGAGTAGAAACAATACCCCAAAGCTTGTACAAATAACTGCATACATCAAGCAAAAAAAAAAAAAAAAAAAAAATCACATCAACCACTTTTTTTTTTCTTTTTTTTTAATGGTTAGAAACATCGGCCTAAAAATTTAGGTTATAGAAAAATATGAATAAGTGTAAATATATTTGGACATAATTACAATGATTTGGAAACATCTTTCCCGCTAAAAGTTGCCAACATTTTTTTATTCTACATTAATATGTTCTCACAATTTGCACAACCTAAATAAGTGTTAACTTCTAATTAATTTCTTAAGAAAAAGGGAATTTACTATTAGGTACTTGATTTTTTATTAACAATTCAATTATGTAATGGCTGTCTGAGACTGGGTTATTTTGTCACTTATAATATCTAACTTTTCAACGTGTCCTCTTAAACACCTAATTGATGAATTCTTACAAAATTTTTAATTTCAAAAATCTAAATTGAAATGAAGAATTGTACAACTTTATAGAGAAAATTTATTTCTAGATAGATCTGTAATCTGTGGAAAAATATAGAAGAGTGATGAGTAATGCAATTCAGCTAATAGTCTGAAACTATCAAGTTATAGAGAGGTATGACTATATCTTTTAGTGATAGATTGCCAAGAGAATAGAAATTAAAAGCTAATTGACTTTTTATGTGCTTCATTTTCTAAATGTGCATTTAATTTAGTAAACTAAAAGTATATGAAAAATTTTATTTTTTATATAATTTTTTCTTATCCGTGATCTAGCTCGGAAAGTAGAATTATAAACATGTACACTAGATGTCAGTTGTACCGTCCCTCTTAATGTCATGAACCTTATGCTATAACATATCCGGGTCACGTAACCAAGATCTTGTTATTATTTTTCACTATATTCATTTTTCAAATTTCCAAATTTAATGAGCATACGGACATACCTATAATGGCTGTCTTCAATGGAGACTTTTGCTTCTCTCGCATCTTGCAACTGTAACTGCCTTCTGTATTCTGACACTCTGAATTGCTTATTATCTGACATGTGGCATACTTTTGGTCTTCACATTCATTTATATCTGATAGGAATAAGATAACACGAAAATTAATTAATTTTTTGTGCATTTTGGTGTTTACACTTTACATACATATCTTTTCTCACTTTCACTTATATAGGCAACAGAGGTTTGGGCACAATTTGTTCTTCAAAATTGATTTGGGTTAAATCCAAGGAGGCTAATCAAGCTCAGACAGCCTTATTACAATTAGGATTGCATTGGTTCTTAAGCATCCGGGAAAACATAAGCAGACTCTAAACATAAACAGAAAACACCAAAAAAATGTTATGGCTCAATCAAAAGCTG